>CM022705.1:26335750-27035750 GCA_012295165.1 Asparagus setaceus | reverse complement strand
ATTATTTATAATTAATCATTCACTAATTATATATAACCTCTTATTAATTATGCATTTCCTTACTTTTTAAAAGCTTTGGTCATACTATTATTTTTTATTTAATTATGTTATTTAATAGAAAATTTAAAATTTATCCTCAATTTATCTTCACATAATATATAAAATTCTAGAAAAATTAAAAATAATAACAATTCATTAGGCATGCCTTATGCCTTTGGTTTCACCTCTTATGGACAACTACATGTTACCTTTTATCCTATTAGCCTTTTAAAAGTATGATAATAGTATGAAAAATAATTTATATTTATTGTAATTATAATAGTATTAATAGTATAATGATTTTAATAGTATTTTTAAATTAATAAATTACAGTAATTGAATATACACAATTCAGTAAATTATTTACTAATACTGTAATAAACTAATTATGAAATTAAAATGTAGTTACTAATAGTATTATAATTATGCTATGTATAATATTATTATATTTAAAAGAAAAGAAATTATTTAATATATTATAATTATTTTAATAAATTATGAATAAATTATAAAAATTATCCAAACTATAATAATTAATCATACAATTTTTATACACAATTTCATCGTATAATTTATTCATTTAAACAAAATTATAATTGTTCGAATTTATATTGCTATCTGAGTCATTTCATTATTTTGTACCAACAAAAAATTTGATATACATAAAATAAAACATGTATGCTCTCATTACAAAGCACGTGCACTATACTAGTGTGTGTGTGTGTGTATATATATATATATATATATATATATATATATATATATATATATATATATATATATATATATATATATATATATATATATATATATATATATATATATATATATATATATATATATAGTAAAGCTCTATAAACTTAAGTGGATAGGAGCACTTGTCTACCAAACTTTTTATCCATTCATTATGCTTTGAGATTTTTGCTACACATTAATGCTATCTTTGAGATTTGTACATTCATTTATATCACATGCTCGCACAAATCTCAATGCAAAATCAATGGATAAAAGAGTTGGTGGACAAATGGCTCCTATCCACTTAAGTTTATAGAACTTTACTATATATATATATATATATATATATATATAGAGGGAGAGAGAGAGAGAATAACTTTAATCCACTTAAGTGGATAAGGAAATCCATCCTCTAACTTTTTGTCCATTAGATATCTTGGGATCCATGAAAGATATGAAGCCCATCTTTGAGATTTGTGGAACTGATAGGAACAATCTAAAGGGAAGATGTGTGGTTAAAAGTTGGGAGGATGATGTTTGTTATCCACTTAAGTGGATTAAAGAAATTTCTATATATATATATATATATATATATATATATATATATATATATATATATATATATATAGACACACACACAAAACAAAACAAAACAAATAATGACCTAATTCTGCTCCACCAAGAGACAACAACCCACGATGCAAATCTCATACAAAACCGGTAGCCGAAAAACCGCAAAACCAACGTTAAGAAAAAATAAATAAATAAAAAAATGAAAAAAAATAAAAAAGTAAAAAAAATATAAGAAAAAGAACAATCAAATTTCTCTGCTCACTTCCTTCGACCTCCATTGGTCCTCTTTCTTCTTCAAATGGGAGCTGGTGGGGATTTGCAAAGTAATTAAAAAGGTTTAAAGAAACGATTAAAGAGATTTTGAGAGAGAATTCGCGCTGAAACATAGCAAAAAGTTTGATTCCTTTTTTAGGAATCGGTCACCTCCTCTTTTATGAGGGCATATAAAAATTTGAAGATCCGACCCAAATCCAACTCGAATTAATGGGTATTCGACCCATTTTTATGTTTGGTTCGAGAAATAAAAGATGAGGAAAAAATTTACCTGCGAGACCCACTGCTAAAATATAAATAATGCACTCGGGCTCAAAAAGAAGGAAACCAATTTCCATCGGAAATGGGCTGGGAAAAGAGAAAATGGGCCCCACAACCCATTTCTTACGGGCTATTTCTCATCTAGTA
This sequence comes from Asparagus setaceus, assembly GCA_012295165.1. Taxonomy (NCBI): domain Eukaryota; kingdom Viridiplantae; phylum Streptophyta; class Magnoliopsida; order Asparagales; family Asparagaceae; genus Asparagus; species Asparagus setaceus. Next base: position 27,033,722 of record CM022705.1, on the reverse strand, counting down.
AGGGCCTGTTTTGTTGATATCCCAGAATCATAGAAAAGTAAATAGGGGAAGTAAATCACGAAAAGTTGATTTCCACCCATTTCCTCAAAAAAGTTATCAAATGAGTTTTCTTAGAAATGAGTCACATCGTCCAATAACATGGTGATAACTCATCTCATTCCATCTCTCTTAGTTTTAAAAAGCAAACCAAACAAAGGAAAATAGACTATTATAGAAAATATGTTTTCTATAATAGACTTCCTTTTTTTTTAGCCAACCAAACAAGTCAATAAAAAAGGCCCTAATGATACAGATGCGACTAGACTAGATGGGCTCGCCTGCTGGTATGAAACTACACTTAGTGAGAAATTAAGAAGAATTAACTATTTTTAACTTTTAAAACCAACACAAAAAGGAAACATACATATGGAGTAATAAGATTAACCCGTCAAGCTTGAAAATAAAGATAGAATATACCATATTCAAATGAGTTAAAATGAGTTTAGTTAAGACTAATTGATGATATGTTTGCTCACTGGCTTTTTAAAGATGGATGAAGAAATAATCATGTCTATTCTTAACATCAACATTAAAATTAAAGAGAAAATTTATAGCAAAAGATTTTGTGAAATAACTCCCAAATATGTAAGATACTAGTTTCTGACCCGTGCGATGCACGGATTGACTTTAAAGTAGTATTTCACAAATTTTTTTTATTTATAGAGATATTTTGTCAACATAAATAACAACACATAGTAAATTTAAAATCAAGTTAAAATGAAAACTAATTTTTAGATAAACTGATCGCAAAATACTTATGTAATGTGTCCAATATCATTTTTACAGTTCACCATAATGACATAAAATAGAATTGACATGATCCTTGCCTCAAAAAACCCCAGATTACATTAAAAATAAAAATCCATCACCATAGTATCAAATCATAGCAACCGTGTGATATATTCGTGTCGTAGAAAAGAAATTATTAATTATCAACTCGCTAATGGCTGGAAGAGGTGAGCAATAATTATATAATATTTTACTCAATCATGCTTATTACTGATACATTCAACAAAAATCCAATGTCAAACCTAAGAACTCAAGATTCTAGCACTGTTGATAGATTTCTCATAATTAAACTACAAATACAAAGTCCTCAGAAAAATAAACTTTTCATTGCAGAAGCTTACTGAAATGTAGCTTCAACACTTTTAATGTTGACGGTGATCATCTGCGGCATCTCGATTGGGACGGCCCAAGGTGCGATACCTAATATCCAATTTTTTTAGGGGAAACACTATACAATAGATTTACTAACCTCAAAACTATAAGAGTCATTATTGAGGCTTGTAGATGCAATGACTTTTTGATAGAGTGTGCCGGTATATAGCAATTTAAGGAACAGAAAATGTAACTTGGACAATAGGAAAATTTCGTAAATTAGAAAGAGGGTTGAAAAGGAATTTTCACATAAAAATCTCCTACTGAGAATTATTGAACAAAATTTTGAATGAGGAAATACCAAGGTGACGAAGGGGGATCATGTTGCTTGATGTGAAGAGGAGGATGAAGAGAATGCAGAAGGGGGAGTTTATTGGATAAAGAGCAATGTAAATCAGAAATTGAAGTAAAATTTAATGTCGAACAAATTCATGAAACTAATATTCTCTCTTACTTTAATAGAGCATGATACTTTCTATGAAACATTGATGATGGTTTTAAGGCCTTTTAAAATAAATTAAACTTAAATATGATCTCATTGCAGCCAAATCCTTTAATTGTCAGCATACACATTGTTTAAAACATTCATAACAATGAGTTATGACAACACAAACATACATAAAAATGTAACTCAATGCTCCCCTTAACAAAAATTGTCATGAATTATCAGCCATAGACTTATGCCTTCAGAATTTTCTTTTCTCTATTAAATAAAATTTCCCATGAACAATTGAACATTAGACAAAGATAAAAATTTTAAGTTAGAAGTGCCCCTTTACCTTTCTTCTCCTTTCCTCCCAAATGCCAAAAGTCCCTGAAATTCAGAAACAAATCATCTCAGAACACTAACTGGAGAACAATACACTGGAAGCCATCAAGATAATTATTAATAGAAAACACAAAAAAATTCAATGACCATACAACTTTGCTCACAAATAAATTAATGTAAAGAAGGGAAAAGATGGAAAAATATGTACCTGCAGCTGTAACCTTAGCCAGAATTTTGATAACAAATATAGTTGTATTGAAATAGCTTTAAAAGAGCTAGATAGTTATAGATCAAAAGAATCCCTTAGCCATTTAAAAATGCAAAAATTATTAATTACTTTTAGTGGTAATATAATTTTATAGGTAATTGGAGAAATCTTCAAAGCCACAATCTAACTAAAGCATGGTAGATCTACGGATCTCATAATAATCAAATGAAATTAATTAAGATCCAATAAATATCTATGAAATGAAAATAGTAAAGGCAAATTTTGTAGGGAAAAAAAATAGACTTGATTAATCTAATTAAAATTCAGAATGAAAACATATTTGATCGAATCGGTTGAAAAGAGATCTCGCACCATGGTTGTGGCCGTCTACGTTTTCGACGATGTAACACTGAGCACACTTCAAATAAATGAGGATGTTTTGTAGTAGTAGTAGTAGTCGAAGAGAGAGAATAGGGGTGTGGTTTTTTTTGGCTGGGATTGAGAAGTTGAAAGGTTTGGAAAGAAAGAGGAGTTCTTGTTTCAAGAAGCGAATGCGGTTTAGCAAAGAGTATAGATAACCCGGTAGTCCTGGTCTAATGTTGCAGCCAATTTGGAATTTTTATAAGTTTGAATTTCAAATTTTGACAAAGTATATATTTTAAAGAAATTTTTGCTATGGAAAAAGTGCGCTAGGTGTCAGGGGCAACTGGGTAAAGTTTTAATAGTAGAATATAGAATTATATAAATATGTAAGTTAATATTTTTTTAAAGAAATTGATTAAAAAAAGCAGAAATTGCCAAGTGGCAGATTCAGTGGTAAGAGATTTAATATAGTATATATAGATGAATTGTAGAGTATTCTTAAAAAAACTATTTTAAAGCTAAACTTAACATGGTATACAAAATTTGCTTGTCAGTCTGATATAAGAGAAGAGAACAAGAAACTTGTGATCACAAATTCTATGGTCATGTAACGATCTTTATGCTTCTAATCAACGACACATCATGTAAACTAGGAAGTTTCCGAGAGTTGTTACCATTCAAGACTGCACTGAAGGTAGAACTCATGCTTACAACCAGTCACCTGAGAATAATAAACAGTACCAGAAACAAAACATAGAAATTGAAGAAAAACAATTCAGAACAACATAAAAATCAATTTTTAATTGCAAACAATCAAAGGATCGCTAGCTATCGCAGAAGTCCTCAAGACAAATACCGCGAAAACCATCACAAACATCCTGAATTCCCACCTCAACAAAAGTTGTTGCTGACTGCAACTGGCACTCCATCTCGAAACCAAATAAAATACAAATTTAATGAGTATTGAACGATGTCAAAAGACATCAAAAAAAAAAAAATCTCATCTCTATTCTATTCCTAATATCCTAAGCGTGCATAACAATCTAAAGTTAGAATTGGTTAAAATTAATCAAATTGACCGGATCCGGATTAATCGAGGGTACCTTCACCAATTCAGCTGTATCAGTTTTTAAGGTTGGAAACACTAACTTTTTTTTTTATTTATTCTCAAAATTAGAAAAAGGAGCAGGGGAAGACATTAGAATGGTGGGCATCGTTATAGTCTGAAATTTGAAACGCTCTAGCCCTAAATTTCGAACCTATAAGATAAAAGAAAGAGGAAAAGATTTAAGCTGCGTATATAGACAGATGAACCATAGGACTTTATTTAGAGAATTTAATGGTGAGGAGTGGATAGAATGCCAAAGGTTTATTTAAATGAAATGATAAAGCTTTAGAAGAGAAAAGTTTTAATTTAATTAGGATCAGAATGTAATATCCAAAAAGAATCAAGGGTAATATTGACTCTGAAAAGTTTAATCTAAACTCACACTTTTAAAGGGAAAGTATGATAACTTCTAAATCTGGCACAAGTTTTTTTTGGTGTTATATGATATTTTTTAATGTTATCTCAAGATAGGCCAAACTTTTGGGGGTTATGTGAAATTTACGTAAAATTAATTAGCTAAACTAAGTGAGAAACTTTGATTCATATTTGTTAAATATGGAATAGATACCTTTTTGTTTAGTCCCACATCGGGTAGAATAGAAGAATGAGGCTACTCATCTTGTATATATAGATCACAACACTAATGAATAGAATTGCTCTTTTCTCTTAATTTGCTTTATTTCTAACATGGTATCAGAGCCACTCTCTCCCCTCTCTCTCTCTCTCTCTCTCCAATTCTCATAAACCCTAGCTGATACTGTTCATCAGCGTGGTACTGTTCATCAGGCACTATTCACCCGGCGGTACTGTTCATCCGCCGTTAAATTTTTTTAAAGCTAATCGTTTAGCTTATCAACAAGATCTTCATAGACCTTCAGCCAATCATTTGGCTCATCAACCAGATCTTCATAGATTTTACGCCAATCATTTGGCTCATCAACCAGATCTTCATAGATCTTACGCCAATCACTTAGCTCATCAATCAGATCTTTATAGATCCTGTGTCAATCATTTGACTTACCACATCTTGCGCCAATTATTTGGCCGGCAAACTAGATCTTTTTAGATCCTCAACGTCAAGTTACTATGATGACGCCTAAGATGCATTTTCATCAACAATCTATTGATGTAAAACTTGACGGAGATAACTACCGTCTTTGGTCCTACTCCCTACGAGTCATCCTTCGTAGTCGTGGGCTCTGGGGACACATCGATGGCACAACAAAACCCCCAACTCAACCAACTCCTACCGGCGATCTCACCAAGGACTCGGCTGCTCTCTCCTCTTATGAGTCCAATCTTATGACCTGGACTCTCGCTGAAGATCGTGCCATCGCTGCAATCGTTCAATCCGTCTCACCCTCCATCCGACTTCAGCTCACACGATTCGACACTGCAATATCCCTCTGGGCATATCTCCAGCACCTCTATACACAGTCAGATGACGCTCGAGAGTTTCAACTATACCAGGATATATCCATGGTTACACAGGGCGATCGCTCGATCCGCGAGTTCTTTACCCACATCTTTGATCTCTGGGAACAACTTGCCGCCCTTGAAATGCCTCTCACTGATCCAGCTTCCAGGACCATTCACCACAACAATAGAGATAGGCAACGTCTCTTTCAGTTTCTGATGAAGCTCCGACCAGAGTTCGAATCTCTCCGCAGCCAACTCATCCACCGGTCACCTAGACCCACCATCGAAACAGTTGTCACAGAGTTACAGGCCGAAGAAACACGTCTTCACCTCAACACTCTTTCCATCAGTCCAAGCTCCGTCCACGCCACCCCATGCTCATCCACTCACCGTGGTCCTCCTTATCATCAGCACACCTCGTCGACGAGACAACAACAACCCGGCCTCACCCCCACACGCAAACAATGGTGTGACATCCACAAACTCTGCGGACACACTACGGATCAGTGTCGCTCAAGGCCAGCTAAGAGACCGCCACCAACGCCCCAGGCAACCGTCAATGAAATTTCATCAACAACACCATCATACAATGATCTCCTACAGGCATTACATCCATCTGCTCCCTCACCTAACACAGGTTCGGCAACTACCTCGTATGTCACTCAATCAGGTACAAAAACTAACTCATGGATTTTAGATTCGGGTGCTACACATCATCTTACGTCATCACAAACATACCTCCACAATCAAACACCCCTACCGCCCACAGCCATGGTTCGCACAGACGATGGCACACCACTACCCATAACCTCTGTAGGTCACCTACATATTAAGCCTCATTTCTCAATCCCCAACGTACATCACATCCCCAATGTCCAAATGAACTTACTTTCAGTTTCACAAATCACTTCACACAACTATACTGCTACCTTCACAGCTTCATCTTGTCTTATACAGGATCCTCGCACGGGAGAAATGGTTGGGACTGGCTGTAATATCGGTGGCTTATACTATATGGACAAGCTCATCCTTCCCACTCCCACCGCATCCGTCATTCGCCTTCTTAACTCCAAACCAACCACCTGCGACCTCTGGTATTGTCGCCTCGGTCATCTCTCTTTATCTCTTCTTCGCACCCTTTCCACAACTGGTAAATTAGAAAATTTCTCTGCTGACACTTTGTCACCTTGTACCAACTGCAAGTTGGCAAAACACTTGGCCCACCCCTTTCCAATAAATAATAAAATTGCTTCCGCTCCATTTGACCTCATCCATATCGATATTTGGGGACCCTCCCCACATCCATATCGTGGTGACAATCGTTACTACATAACATTCATTGACGATCACCCCCGTTTCACATGAGTCTACCTGATGAAACATAAATCTGATGCATATGACATCTACAAAAACTTTGCCATCATGATCCTCACACAATTATCCTCTCGTATCAAAATCCTACGCCAGATTAGGAGGATATACATCTCGTCGCTTCACAGAATTCCTTGCATCTCAGGGAACCCTCTCTCAATTTTCCTGCCCATACTCTCATCAACAAAACGGTATTGCCGAAAGGCGTCACCGACACATCCTTGAAACAGATCATTGTTACTATCTGCATCCGTACCCGTTCAGTTTTGGGCAGAAGCTCTCCTTACGAGTGTCTATCTCATCAATCGCACTCCCTCCACCACTCTAAAAGGCCTTACACCCTTTCAACAGCTACACCAAAAGCCACCAAATTACTCCCATCTTCGAGTCTTCGGATGCACATGCTTTGTCCAACTACCATCCTCAGAACGCAACAAGCTCTCACCACGATCTGTCATGTGCATATTCCTTAGATACAGTCTACATCATAAAGGCTATCGCTGCTATGATCCTCACTCTGATCGCCTCCGCATCTCTCCCCACATCACATTCTTTGAACATCTTCCATACTACACTTTACCCTCCCCACCCGTACCTTTACCACCATCCACACCCACAGATCTAATCTTTCTTGAACTTGACACACCCAACTCTCCGGCTCCCCAAATCACTCCGGAGCTAAGTCCAGAAACTAGTTCTTCCACCGAGCAAGTGGCCAGTCCTAACCCACCTCCTGCTGCACATGATCAACCATCCTCCTTCTCTATGTCGATGACATGATCATTACCGGTGACAATCCATCAACCATCAACCACATCAAATCTCACTGCCAACGAGAGTTCGAAATGAAAGACCTCGGCAACCTGCATTACTTCCTCGGACTTGAGATCAATCAAACACCACGTGGCCACCATCTATCTCAATAAAAATTTGCCACCGACATCATCAATCGTGCATGTCTAAGAGATTCCAAACCAGCTCAGACGCCCCTCGAACTGAATGTCAAACTAAATACCACTGATGGTGATCCTCTACCTGATGCAACCAAATATCGACATCTTGTAGGAAGCTTGGTCTATCTCACCATTACCAGACCCGACATCTCTCATGCAGTTCACGTCCTCAGTCAATTTGTTGCTGCACCTCGCTCTCCTCATCAATCAGCACTACTTCATGTTCTACGCTACATTAGTGAGACACCATGCAGAGCATTATTCTTCTCAGCGTCATCACCACTCATCCTTCGTGGCTACAGCGATGCTGACTGGGCAGGTAACACTACAGATCGCCGATCTACCACCGGCTACTGTATCTTCCTAGGCAACTCTCTTATATCTTGGAAATCAAAGAAACAGGATGTTGTCTCTCGCTCTAGTGCAGAATCAGAATATCGCACCATGGCATCTACCACCGCAGAGATCGTCTGGCTACGACGACTCCTCCTTGACATGGGCATGTCTCCCACAACAACCACTCCTCTTCATTGTGACAATATGAGCTCCATCAAGATAGCCAGCAACCCAGTATTTCATGAACGTACGAAGCACATAGAGATCGACTGCCACTTCACTCATCATCATCTGCTGGCTGGCACAATCTCTCTCCCCTACGTCAATACCGACCTTCAGCTAGCAGATCTATTCACTAAAGCCCATACAATAAAACGACATCTATTCCTCCTTGACAAACTACCACTGGTCAACCCAATTACAGTTTGAGGGGAGTGTTAAATATGGAATAGATACGCTTTTGTTTAGTCCCACATCGGGTAGAATAGAAGAATGAGGCTACTCATCTTGTATATATAGATCACAACACTAATGAATAGAATTGCTCTTTTCTCTAGATTTGCTCTATTTCTAACAATATTATCGTGTAAGCAGATCCCCTCACCTCAACTTTGTCAGATATGACAACCCTTTCAAGGTTTAAAAAATAGTTAGTAGTTAACTTCTAAAAGAGCAGTACGTAGTCAACTTCTTTTATTTAAAAAAAAAATGATGGAAGAAGAAGAAGAAAACTAGCTCCTTAGAGGGCATAAACAAAAATACAAATGGATTTGTTGATACTACGGTATCATAACAAGGACGAAAACTCATTCAATTTGCATTATGTGTGTCTTGAATTCTAATATCCAGCCAGATTTCTTCTTTGATGCGAGGGGCCTAGAATTATGATGCGGAAGGAAAAACCAAGAAAAGAAAAACATTGAATAGAGAGCAGTATATCATATGCACTCTGTATTTTAACAGTACATGGATCCAGTGTAGGACAATACATATCAAGTGAAAGCCACCGTCTTTTACTATATGTGGGATTTGGCGTATACTTAGGATTAGGCTTTGAAAATTCTTCAATGTTTATTTCTCCTTTATCTGTGTACGTAGTGCTAATACTCGTTTTCGTGTCATAAATTTTTCTGTTCTCAACATTTTCTGTATTTCTGCTAGATTAATGCTTGTATAATTTTAGCGATGTAAGTAGCAAACTGGTCATCCTTATTGTTTTACTACATCTCTAATTATCAACAACGTTAACCAAGCTTTGGCCGCTTCTCTTATTAACACGATATCCTTATGCTTATCTACCTGAAAATAATGCTTTCGATTCAGGGAGCAATTCAACAGTAGATAGAAGTGAGGAAATAAGTGATGCTTTTTAGTTAATATTTATGATGACAAGCTACGAATTTAACTTCAATTACAAAAAAACTTAGCCTATTCTTCTCACCAGATTTGCTGCTCAAGTTAAAGAAGAGTGCTGACTTATATAATTCCCTCTAGAATTATTAGACATACAAGTGTATTATTCTCCCACTTCACTCATACAATCTTATTCAATAATTATTTCGAACTGACGAAAAAATTTATCAACTACTGTTATGTCTCATTCCATTTTACCCTCTTTACTTACCCTCTTTACTCGGACGGTGATCCTCTTCATTAATAAAAATCTTAAACAGATTAAAATGGCTGAATCCTTGATAATTGTGCATCGAAGTCAGTGGGCTTTCGTCACAAATATTTCAGGACTTTTGAAGATAGAGTTTTCAAAGAGGCATCTTTCTCTTTCTAATAAAACCATATTCTCTACACTTAAATTACTTTTAGCTAGTTAATCTAATGATCTTAAGATTGATTTAGATGGAATCAAAAGATGTTTTCTAAGTCAAAAGTACTGGGACCTTCATTACCATGTCATTTGGGGTAAACTGGCCATAAACAAAAAATTAACACCAAATATTTAACAGATGTTAAAAAAGAACTTAATTTATAACTGAGGTGGGGTACAATGATGAAATTGAAGGGGAAAAAAAGTACGAAGACCAATTTGAGTATGTAGCACCAGTACAGGAACCAAATTATCCTTTTAGCCTAAATTAAAAGTCATATAATATGTACATATCTATAGTTTTAAAATTTTCTTTCTTCCCTCTGTCAATCCCCAAATGTATATGGCAACAAGCTACTGAGAACAACTCTACAAATTTAATTGTCAAATTAATATGTAGTGCATGAAAGTATTTTCTGGATAAGACATTATTAATTTGTCAAGTACCATTCACTTATATAATTTTTGGCGGTACTCTTTTAAACACCTGTTGTGCATACAACTCAAATTTGACATTTGGGCTAACCAGACCATATCACCATAATGAGTCGACTCGGTCAACTAGGTATGCACTTTACCTGGCTAAAGTGTGGAACCTCCGCACTCAACAAATATCCTAATCACGGTCCATGGATCTGACTTAAAAGCCTAGATAAAGCAATGAAGGTCCATAATAGCTGAATCCATCGGTTCGATTACTATACCTACACCCTAACCCTGCCTAATTTTATGGCGGTCTGCCTAATTGGAGATAATTAATTCTGATTGTATCATATCCTCCACATACAATGTGAGGAGATATAGATTGAATATTCAAATCTCTCTAGTTGACAACTTCTATAACTTACAGGATTTACACATATGTCGACTGTACCGTCCTACGTGAATGAGGTACGGCCACATGGATCTACTTGCATACTAAGTAACTACTATCCCAACGTCGGTCGTCAGGATAGTGAGACACGTAGATGCTGATTTGTCCTAGGTGATCAGTAATTAATATAAATACCCCTCCTACCTAAGGTAAGACGAGAGGGACATATACAATTGCAAGTCTTGGTACTATTGACCTTCGATTCATGATCCTTCTCTTTTAAAATCCTAACCTAGGTTTACCTACTATTTTGACTTCTTATTATCGAGATTCTGACTTACACTAGTAGGAAAACACACATTCTAGACGGATCAAACTAGACGGAAATTTTTCCGTCTAGTTTGCATCAAACGAGACGAAAAATTTCCGTCTAGCTTGATCCGTCTAGTTTGCAGCAATCTAGACGGATTTTGATGCTGAATTTTTAAAAAAAAATTTGTGGCCCAACATCCTAGACGGAAATTCCGTCTAGGATACAACCTAGACGGAATTTCCGTCTAGGTTGTGGGCCCAAATTAAAAAAAAATTAACAGAGAGTAAACCCTAGCCACCATAACCTGGACTCCCTTCTCTCTCTCACTTGCACCTGAAAAAAAAGAAACCCCCCGATTGAGTGCAATCACCGCCCCACCCCCACCGCACCTCGCTTGTTTTCAGCTGCCCCGTGCCCGCCGCCCGCCGCAACCCTCCATCCTCTCTCTCACTCGCACCAAAAACTAGAAAACCCCCTTTGCTAACAATCAGCCTCTGCTCCCCTACCTCCACATTGCACCCTGCCTTCTTGCCGCTTCGCCTTCGCTCACACAGAACTCTCTTTCACTACATCGCTGACTCCCAGATCTCCGGCCTTACCGCCATCGCTGGCCAGATCCTGAGTGCCTTTTGTGCCGTGACCACCGCCGGGCCACGCCGCTGCCGACTCGACTCGTTTAAGGTGTGTTTTTATTTCATGAAATATTTCAATTTATTTATAATTTTGGTAGATTATTAACCATAATTTGAATCTTATATGCCTAGAAAAATTTTGGCAGATTATTAACCCAAAATTCTAACCCAAAATAAATTTTTTGAATCTTATATGTCTAGAAAAATTTCAGCTATTAACCATAATTTTAAACCATAATTTAACAATATTTTGTCCTATTTGATCAACACTTACAATGAATTGTAAACCCTAATTTAATTATATTTTTGCCCTAATGAAATGATACTTTTAATACTATACTTAATTTTACCATAATTCCAACAAATTTATTAATCAATTCTAACCCTAAATGTAACCCTAATTTAATTAATCCTAAATTAAATTATAATAATGTGATTCTATAGGTTTGTGATTTGAAATTGTGTGATTTATGAAATAAAATATTTTCAAAAAATAGAGTAATATATAACGTAATATGATATAATAATGTGTTATCTATCCAATTTAGGTGAAAAAGATAACGTTATCCCAAGACTCCCGTCCAATAATTACATCCAATTCTTTGGAGTTATAATATAAGATAGACGAGACAAATTTGGGTAGGAGATGAAGTTTTCTATCCAAAAATGATCATTTACTTTATATTATAATAAGAAAGAATTGGTATCGAAATTCGTAATTATTGGATCTGTCCTTCTCGGACGGGCTAGGAATATAGTAGTGCATACATCCAACTTTGTATATTTTCATTTCTTAAAAATTTCGGCAGCATGTACCCGTTGTTCTCCGTGTACAATAAGCGTATGTTGTTATGCACTTTGGTCTATTGCCAATATGCATAATAACATCCACGTTGCAATGTGAGAACAAATGTAGCTCTCACAAATTTTAAGAAATAAAAATATACAAAGTATACGAAGTTGGATGTAACCACTACTATATTCTTAATGGGATAGAAGCCTTCCTATGACAGCCGCTAGAGTGTGCTAATTAGTCTCTATACTTAATTCAATTTCAAACCTAGCTCAATTAGCCTAACTTAAATGCTATAAGTGCTAATTAGCCTAACTTAAGTGCTCCTGCTACAATTAATTATGATACGTATCGTAAAATTTCACCCCAAAAAAGACCTTGGTACGGATGCAAGTATGTAATCATTAAATTCAAGTATCCATCGAATAGTCCAAAAAATATTTTTTGTGTTAAACGATACATCATGTTTAAGGATGATGTGTGTATGTATATATATTATTTTGAATAGTTAAAAATTTATTAGTAGATGATCTACGGATTAATTAGAGTTTCTAATTATATGTTACCTATAGATGAGGATAATTCCGGATAAGTCATGGATAGATATTTCTAGGATTGAACTATATCGTGATCGACGATATAAGGACAGATGTGAAGCCTTCTTGAAGTATGCCGAAATGAACCCAAATAATTTAAGTAGTGGTGCAATGTACTGCCCCTGTTGTAGGTGTAAGAATATGAAGTTAAAAAATAGAGAGGAAATACGAAGTCACTTAACAAACTCTGGGTTTTATGAGGAATATAAATACTGGTCATATCACGGGGAAGGCTGTATTGAAGATGAAGTACCGGATGTGCATGTTGATACGACCCATGGTTTTAGGATAGATGATACAGAAAATTTTCAAACTGATATTGGACCCGACATTACCGAATATGATATTAACAATGATAGTGAAGATGATAGCACAAATGATGTCCAAGATGTAACTGAGGTGGAAGATGTTGATGGACCAGAAGGTTTTGAAGATGTTCATGTTTCTGAGGACTTAGATCAAATAATGAAGCTATTAGAGGATAGTGAAAAGGATCTGTATGAGGGTTGCACCGAGTACTCCAGATTTTCATTTATGTTAGAACTCTTTCATATTAAGATCGTTAGTGGAATGGCAAATGCTTATTTCAAAATGCTTCTCGATTTTCTACGGAAGGTAGTTCCAGGAGGAGAGCGTAGCATTCCTAAAACAACTTACGCGGCGAAGCAGATAGTTTCCGATTTGGGTCTCGATTATAATAAGATTGATGCGTGTCCCAATGATTGTATTCTCTACTACAAGGATAACAAAGATCTTCAAGAATGTCCAACATGTGGAGTATCTCGATGGAAACAACACACCCGTTCTTCAACAAGGCAGAAAACAGAGGCAATGGAGATGCAGAGCAAGATTTTAGTAAAGGTGCTTCGTCATTTTCTATTAGTTTCTAGATTGCAACGGCTGTATATGAACAAAGACACCACTAAGAACATGAGGTGGCACAAAGAAGGTCGTATAGAAGATGGTAAGCTGAGACATCTTGCTGATGCAAAGGCTTGGAAGCATATTGATAAAACTTTTCCCAATGTCGTTCATGAATGCGGAAATGTCAGACTTGGGCTATCTAGCGACGGATCCAATCCGTTCGGGGTTATGAGTTCAGGTTGGTCTACATGGCCAGTTGTCTTAATGCCATATAATTTACCTCTGTTGCTTTGTATGAAACAACCATATATGATACTCTCATTGCTGATACCCAGTAAGCATGCTCTAGGTAATGATATTGATGTCTATTTAGAGCCCCTAATTGATGAGCTAAAACAGTTGTGGTCGGAGGGTGTGTTGATCTATGATGCCCATGCTAAAGAGTCATTTAGACTTCAAGCTGTTCTAATGTGGACAATTAATGATTTTCTACCTTATGCTAATCTGTCCGGTTGGTCTACAAAAGGCAAGTTTGCTTGTCCAGTATGTGGTCTAGAGTTTGAAGGCCTTCACTTACCATATAGCCGAAAGTGTTGTTATTGGTTCAACAGGAGATGGTTGCCTTTGGGCCACAAATACAGAAAATTGAGCAATAAGTTTGACGGCACCGTTAAGACTAGGAATAAACCACGTCAATTGACTGGAGTTGATATTGTAAAGTTTCTTGAGCATTTTCCAAAAATAAGATTTGAAAAGAACCGATATTCTAAGGACGGCTCACTCAAAGTTAGAGACTTAGGAAAAAAGAAAAAGACACTGAAGAGGAAGAGAGCAATCCAGCAGGTATATGTTGATAATGGAGTCGATAAATTACCTAAAGGATGGAGTAAATTCAGTATCTTCTTCCAGCTACCATATTGACAGAAGCTCAAAATCAGGCATATGTTGGATGTCATGCATATTGAAAAAAATATTTGTGACAACATAGTGTCAACCCTCCTTCATGATCCTAATAAGTTAAAGGACGACTAAGGGCTCGTCAAGACTTGCCTGCATTGAATTACCGGGAAGATTTGCAAGCACAAGATGTTGCACTTAAGAAAAAACATAAGCCTTCCTCTCGTGTTACGATGTCGACAGAGCAGATGCAGAGATTTTGTGAGATCCTCAAATTAGTAAAGTCACCGGATGGATATTCCTCTAATATATCAAATAATGTTCAGGTGCAAGAGAGGAAACTCTTAGGCCTAAAGACTCATGATTATCACATTCTCTTCATCAATTGCTCCAGTTGCATTGCGTAATAATATGGAGAAAGAAGCATCGAAAAGTATTATGGAGTACTGTTGATTCTTCTGAAAATTATGCTCTAAAGTTACAGATGTGAATGAATTTACTAAACTTGAAGCAGAAATGTCATTAATTCTATGCAACCTGGAAGTAATATTTCCTCCGTCTTTTTTCACGGTCATGGTCCATCTTACTCAACATCGAGCAAGAGAGGCTATAATTGCAGGTCCTGCATCGTATCGTTAGATGTACCCAATTGAGAGGTTAAGGACTTCACCCACTCCATTAATTTTATATGCAATGTATACATCTTTAATTTGTAGTTAAAGTTTTTCTTAGTGTAAGTAGTTATAGTTGTTAAAGCTTTTATTATTGTAGATATTTGGGGTTTATGAAACACCTTGTTCGCAATCAAGCTCATCCGGAGGGTTCTATAGCTGAAGGTTACGTGACGAATGAATGTCATATGTTTGCATCACGTTACATGCGCAATCGTGTAATAGCTGATCAGACACCAACTAAGGATAAGAAGCTCGTCAAATATCCAAGGTCTAACTTAGAGCAGGTTCATGCATATGTATTGAACAATCTTGAAATTTTCAGTGATTATCGAAGGTAACATATAATAATTTAAGAATAGGAACGATCTTAAATCATTTACTTTTAATTTACCAATACAATCTCGTTTGTTGTATAAATAGGCGACATTTGGAAAAGCTTAAGAATGAAATATCAGGCAAGAATGCAGCACATGATATTCAGAAAAAACATATCAAAGAATTTCCCGATTGGTTCAGAAATGATGTAAGTAGCATAGCACTAGTATTGTATTTTTATTTTTAATTTTTTAGCAAACTTGAAGTAAATTATGCTTGATTAATGTTGGGTTTAGGTTGATAAAGAACTTCTCACTGGTACCTTAATATCCGAACAAATTTTAGTTCACGCGCAGCGTCCTTACTATGAAGTTAGACGATACAGTGAACATATCATTAACGGGTATAAGTTTAAAATGGTGGCGACCGATGATAAGAGGGTAACACGGAACAGCAGGGTCTTGGGTTGTTTTGCTCAAGATTGTTTTTCTAGCAAAAGAGATCAGAACCTAGTTGAAGCTGATATATTATATTATGGCCAATTGGAAGATATTGTGGAGATAATTTACGGATATGGTAAAAAAAACCAGTGTAGTTACATCATGTTTAAGGTTCGATGGAGTCCTGCTAAACCGCGCAAGGATCATTATGGGTTTACACTTGTCAATCTCGATAAAGAAATATATCTAGATGAGAAGTTCATATTCACAAAACAGGCGGACCAGTGCTTCTATGTGAAAGACCCGAAGGTTGCAACCGATTGGGTCGTGTTATATAAGGAGCCAAGATCTGTTGTCCTTCCTAATAATAACGAAAATATTGATGAGGACAATGAACCAATTGGTTCATCTGATGATATTTGGCAAAACTTCTTCTACCCTCAGAATGTCATGCTTGATATGACTGATTTAGAGACTCAGGTCGACATTCCAATTGTGATCACAGACAGAGACTCTGGGTCAAATGTGCAAACAAAGCCAACGACCAGTAGGCGAAAGCAGACAATGTTAAATATAGCCAGAATAATTCAAACACGATCTCGTGCAAAACATAAAGAGCACGTTGTAGAAGGTATATGAACTAAAAGACGAAGTTATATTTGGCAAAATTTTATTTTAATATTTAATTTCAATAAAATATTAATATTATTAGCATGTACATATTTCTTGTTTTGCATCTCATAATTCAATTTTACAGATGAAGAATTTGAGGTTCTTTGATGGATTGCGTGATCGATCACGGTCTACCACCCCAGGATTAGGTCGTCTTCAGGAGGCCCACTTAGCGTCGCCTTCTCGTATAGGTATTAATTATGCATTATATTTGGACTACTCAAAATAGATATTCTTGATGTGTTTGTGCTAATTATTTTCTTTAAATGTCTAGATGATATTTCATTATCGGGTCGTCTTCGGAATACATCCCTAGCAGAGTCTCCTCATATAGGTATTAATAATTCAGTATCTGTATTAATAAATGAAAAATATTTAAATTAGAAATATATTATTTATGATATGTGTTTGTATCAATTATTTTTTATATTTATAGATGACATCCCAGGCACAGATTATTCATCACCCAGACCCACTGATACACAGTCAGCACCATCCCCCCTACGGGTATTGGGTAGTAATAATTCAATTTTTATAAAATCTATATATATATTTTAAATGATTTTCTCGTATTGATTATCTTCTTTAATTATGTAGATGCTTCGTGGACACCATCGTTTTTGTTTAGTGCAGCGGGGGTCGAGTTACTGCCCAAGACTCCTGACATCAGCCATTTACCATTGCCTCCAGAGTCGATGAGCTCAAAATCTATTGCCATGAAGAATCACCCACTGGCATTAAGAAGGCTAGAGGACCTAAAGCCTATGATGAAGTTAGAAAAGATGTTACAATCGCTGAGAAGAAAAGACAAGAGCAGAGAGGTAAAATATAATAATTTCCTTCTATTATATCTCAATTTTACACTTAACTTCTATACTGAACATATTGCTCTCTTGTAGGTGCAAAGCCTAATCCCAATGGTCAGGGTGGACGGGGTGCAAGCAAGCCTGATTCAAAACAACCACCAAACGGATGAATTTGATAATGATGCATGTTTTATGTACTTTTATGTGTGAAAAAGACATACATGTGAAGATGATATGTGAATTAATGATTTTGATAATAGTGTGTGGCTTACTCAACAAAACAAGTCAATAACTAAAGGCTAGAATGTTTTATGTACTTTCTTGCAATCTACATGCTTTGCTATTAGATGTTACTTGATGTGGGGTATATAAAGTCAATTAATCCTGCATAAACCAATCATTATTAATTTGATGGCTTGATCATGACACCAGTTGCAATTATAATATGCATGCATTCTATCTATTTGTTCACAATCAAGAACTCATCCAAAATCTTTGCATGTGCATATTAGTTACATGTGGAAGAAGCCTTTTCCAATAAACCAACAAGCATAGCTAGTGCAACTCCCCAACAGCAATAAAGTCCCCCGTAACATATTGTGCACTTGAGCTGACAGAGGGGTAGATAATTAACAAGTTGGCTTTCCTAACAATTATATCTATATGCAAATTTGTAGGATTACTATTGTCTTAAAGACTATCCTGGAGCATGGTCCTATGTTTTCAATGTAAAGGTTGAGTCTATGCTCAAACAGTGGCGGCATGAGTTAAAATCCTCAACATATGATAAATATACAGAAGATTGGCAGAGGTTTTTAAATGTCGCTGATAGGATGGACCTTGATCATTTCACAGCTCTTCTGCTCTATTGGGACACCGAGTCAGCACAAGTATTTTTTATTTTAATTTTGCTTACTAACATAGAATATAGGTTCATTTCATCTTTAGTAATAAACTATTTATTGTAGAATAAATCTAAGAAGGGATCGGCGAATCGAAATAGCAAGCACAAGCTTGACCACCACTTGGGATCGACATCGTTTGCTAATCTTGCGTATAGTTATTGGCGAGACATGGTATATTATTTAAAGTTTTGTATTCGCTTATTTTGTCAATATGACCCACCTCTTTTAACTTTATATATTTGCAGGGGAAGCCGATAATGCCGGTCAGTTTAAAGGCTAAGTTAGCTTATGGCACCTTTCGCAAGACATATAAAAATGATGAGAAGATTAAGGAAAACATGTTGTTGATGGTAAATTTTTTGAATAAATCATTATATAATAAGTATTCTGTTGATATTCATTCTTTTTATTTGCCAATCACACGTCATAACTTTTTTCCTTATGTGATTTAGGATAGTATTGATGCTGCGGCAAAGAAGGCAGCACTACTTGCTACCCAGGAAGTAGCTGATGACCCTCACATCCTGTCTAGAGAGGAACATGACATCATTGCTCTAAATGTTATGGAGTACAATAACAGGGGTAGATTTCCATTAATGGGGGTTGAAGCTGTACGGGGCACGCGCACAATTTCCTCCACGGCGTCCTCACCAGCTTTGACTTCGACAGGATCCTCAACAAGAACTCCTGCCACGTCAGCAATTCTGCGTGTCTCATCTTATTTGCGCGGTAAGATCGATCTTGTATTACTTGTACAGGTGACGAAGACTATGTTCTTAGATTTGCCAGCAGCCCCCACAATGGACGAAGTTTTGACTCACATCATATTATGCTTGTCCGATAAGATTCTACCTGAATTGTTTGGAGACATTGATCACTTTAGACATAGAAACCGGTGATACTGGATCTGGTCAAACCGGTGCATAGGTATGTTGATAATATGTGTGTATTGTATTGCTAAATTTCATATTCAGAAAAAATCTATTTATTCTCAGGCTGGAGTTGCTGGGGGAGCAGTAGCGGCGTGTAGAGGAGGGTTGTTGATGACGACGATGAAAAGTGATTTTCTATGGTGAGTTTTCATTTGTATTTCGTCAATTTAATATTATTGATCTTCTTGAGATGATTTATTTGATGAAGGGTTAGGATTGCACCTTATTGGTGCCACCGGGTGCCATCTTATGGACACTTTTTCCTATCACACACACATGACAACCAAACTAAACAATTTATAGGTTAATTTTGTATTAGGGGGAACTGTCAAACTGATCATAATAGTTCCTTTAAGAGATCCTAACTATGTTAGCTCTTGAGATTTTAAAAGTGCTATAGCACAATTTTGGACGGGCAGATAGCCTAGGACTTTAAGTGAAATGATCAACAGAGAACTATAATACAAACCTAACTTACCTCTTTGCATAATCCTGTGCCCCACTAATATCATGCTTAAAATTTCGATTACACAAACTGGTTATCTTTTGTTATTGAGATTTCTCACTTTGTTATATAATTTTATGAAAAAATGGTTGTTTACGCGTTTTGAAATTATTCCCCCTAGGTCTTAGTCCCCAAATTATTAAATACGTTAAGGGTTTTGAAATTTATCTGTAATAGTTTTAACCCAATACTAACTAGAGAGACTAATTTGAAAATACTTAAAAGATTTGGAGAACTAATTTAAAAATATGAAGAGTTGAGGAGTTAATCTCAAAGTATGAAAGATGCGGCCATGTGATAGGTACTAACATCGGAAAAAACCCTTTCAAATAAATTGAAGTGAAAACTACCTTGTGACTGAAGATACCAGCATGTAGTATCCCTGTTTGAACTTACTACCTTGTAGTTTAATTGTTGACTTTAATTGCACATAGACCCCCTGTAGTATCCTTGTTTGAACTTACTACCATGTAGTTTAATTGTTGCAAAGTTTGGCAGATATATTATCTTTTTTCTTGGAAATGAGTGCGTCTACATTAAACTTAATTTCACTAGCTCAATGGCTAACGACACCATCGGGTCCCATAGTCTTAAAATCTTATTGTATTCGTTTTATAAGTTTTAATTACTTCTGATTCCTCATTTTTTCACAGGTGGACGGGATCATGCACAGATCACATGCATTAGGAGTATTAGTTTTATGTATTAAGACAATATATTTGTAGGAGAGACATGGTATGTTTGAAACAATATATGATATTGATGTTTTCATATATTTGTAAGAGAGACATGGGATGTTTATTTTGTGGATGTTTTTCTCGTTTGTGTTCGATCTTGGAATGTAATGTATATTAATTGGTTGGATTTGGTATTGGAATATAATTAGTAATGTGGTATGTATAATGATTATTGTTAGATTTGGAATTGGATTTGCATATTGGATTGGGAATTGGATGCATATTGGTTGGATTTCCAATTGGATTATTATTGGATTTGCGATATTTGTATACAGGGGGAAAAAATTTTTAAAAAGCAAATTAAAAAAACTAGAAAAATGCATTCTAGACGGAAAATTCCGTTTGGAATGCATTCCAGACGAAAAATTTAGTCTGGGATGAATTCTGTCTGGAATGCATTTGAGACGTTATTTCCATTTGGAACATATTCCAGATGGAAATTCCGTCTGGAATGCATGCTAGACGATTTTTTTAACCGTCTAGAGCCATTCTAGACGGTTTTGTAATTCGTCGAAGATGTTGTTTCGTCTAGGATGGCTACTGTAGACGGATTTCCATCTAGAATGAACCATTCTAGATGGAAACTTCGTAGTCCAACATTCTAGATGGAATTCCATCTAGGATGGTCATTTTAGATGGAAATTTGATCAATCTAGACAGATTTTTCCGTCTAGAACGCCGCGTTTTGTACCAGTGTTAGGCATCAGAGGGGTGATGGTGGATTGCCTACCATTGTTAATCTGATACTTTCTCTGTATATCTTAGGTTGTCATCAGCAAGTGCTCACATCAGACATCAAAAAAGATCATTGAGCCCTCATCCTTGAGTCTATCCCTACGAACTTAATCCTGTATGATGATTCTTTGCATCAATAGTTGGAATTCTCTATGGGGCCTAGATTTGATCAACTTTGAGCAATGTCTGGTGTGGGATATGACAATGACGGCATGTCACCTAATCTTGATGGAAATTCTAAAATTACTTTGTCTCAAGCGCAATTGGATCAGGTGTCGGCTATAGTTGCTAACGCCATTGAGGAACAGATCAAGAAAAGGCTGGGTAAGATGAACGCTACTCTGATCCCCGAGGAAGAGCTCGGGACCACCTCATCAACATCAGTAGAACCAAGCAGATGATCTGAACGGTGTCGATATGTCGGTTCGATCTAACCAAGTTCATCCCCATGCCTAAGGGATGAATGAAACTCCAAGTCATCTAGATATAAAGTCACCACCAGATATTCACACTTACCATATGGTTATATCAACAAACAGCATGCGATTCGGATCTCGCTTGAGTATGGCCCCGGATGAATTAGGACGACCTATGAAGGGTTCAATTCGACCTATGCAGCCTTCAATGATGCTCTTAATGGAAGCTTACCCTTGACTGATGACATCATGAATGTATACTATCAACCACTAAAGATTCCCAAGCTAGAAGTGTACAAAGGGAAGGGATGCCTCTTTGAACACGAACTACTGCAACACTATGCAAATAGCAAGAGCAGATGATGCCGTTATGTGCCGGTATTTCTTGAACACTCTGATTAGAACGGCTAAAATATGGTACGAATCCCTTCAAAAGAAGTCGATCCATAACTTTCACCAACTCTCTAACCTTTTTGTCAGCCACTACCTTGCCAAAAAAAGGAGGAAAACCTCTACAGCCATGCTACTTTGACTGAAGCAAGAACTAGGAAAACCATAAGGGAGTACTTCAAATGATATTAGGATAAGCGCTTGGACATCCAAGACCCGTACCACTACATCGCCATGGCGGGGATGATGTATGGGTTGAGCCATAAGGACTTCACCAAGACCTATTCAAGCAGCATCCAAGAAACTTTGACAAGCTTATCTGATGAGCTTGAGCTTAAATGGACATTAAGGAATCCCTCTGGGAAAGAAAGACGCTGGAGGAAAGACAAGAGGTGATTTCATGCTTGACACGAGAGTCAGGCGCAGGAATAGAAAGAAAAAAGGAAGAAGTTCGGCGAGAAAATTTCTGACGTACACTCCTTTAAACACCTAATAACTGCATTTTATTACACTTTTATACCCTCATTAATTATTTTATTGAATAAATATACTTGCTAATATCGATTGTTTTATAAATTTGTAGGAAATAAAGAATTTATGAAATAAGATCTCAAAGTAGCCTAATATATCTCCACTTGAAGCCTAGAAGATGCTAAGAAAAGCTCAAGTTAAGCCCAAGAAAAATCTGAGCAAAAATGACCATGGTAGCTCATCACTACAGGTGCTGTAACAAGATTCAAATGGAAGTGTGCAAGAAAATTCTGTTTAATCTAGTTGGGAATTATGTAATATTGTCCGTCTTTCAATTACAAATCCAACAAATTAAGTTTGAGCCAAATCGGAGTTGTAGAACTCAAGATATGGCCATTTTAGTAAAGCAGCGACAGGACAGTTAATTAGTACTGTAGGTAATCAATTAGTTACTGTAACTAATTGATTAGCTACAGTAAATAATTGATTGGATACTGTAGCTAATCGACTATTTTATAATAGAAATGATTCTATGGCTGGTTTTGATTTCTTGGAGCCCAAGGATCCAAAGACTGATGTTGGTTGCTGTAGGCTATAAATAAGGGTAAAGAGTGAGGGTGATGTAAAAAATTTTTAAAAACTCCATTTTGGAGGGGACTTAATTGAGAAAGTCTTCCAAAATTATTAACTTTTTATTTGCAATAATAAAAAAAATTCTTTCTTTTTACTTTTCTTTCTTTTTCTCTTTTGATGATGAAAATGAAGATTTGCTTCACAAGGGCCCAACTCCTTGCAATGTAATTTTTTATTTTCCTCTTTATTTTCTGATTTTAGCATCACATGTTTTAGAATTTTATTTATTATTTTTATTTTATATTTGGTAGATTAGATTTATGGCTTTATAATATATATTTATTTCATGCTTTGTAGTGTCGGTTTATTTTCTTGCTTTTTAATTGCTTTGTAGTGTAGGTTTTCTTTCTTTTTATTTGCTTGGTAGTTTAGATTAACTTTCTTATCTTTAATGCTTTCCAGTATAAATGTTTTTCTTTGTTTTTATTTTGTAGTATTAGTAGCTAATTTTTGTAGGAAATCTAGGATCGGATAAAACTAGTTTAATTTCTTTTTGATTTTTGAATTACTAAGCTTTGTGCTTAAAATGATGATGCTTAGGATAATCAACTAGCGAACTAATTGATAGAAAAAGAGTTTGACGGTCTATGCTTTCCTCGAGTGGTTTGACATGTTATGCTTATTCAATTCTAGGGTTACTATCTAGTTGTTTGTTTCTTTTCATAAATGGTGGTATTGTTTGGATGTGAATTTAATTTGGATGTGAATTTAATAGGTCATGCTTATTTTGAGTAACTTTATAGTCTATTCTTGAGAATTCTAAAGTAATATGAGAATTAAATGAGAGTAATTCATAATTCTAAATTGAAATTAACTAGTAGATTCAAACCTAGATTCTTAGTCTTCTCTCTTAATTTTCTTCATCTTTTCAATTGTTTCTTGTTTTAATTTCTTATTTTGATTCTCCTCTTTATTTTCTTTTTATTTGTCTTCTCTTTCTCTCCTCTTTATTTTCTTTGTATTTGTCTTCTCTTTCTCTCTTTCTTCCCTCTTGGTTTAGCCTTTCACTTTTGTGATAAAATTCTCTACACAAAACACACCACTCTCATTCTTTATTCCTACATATTTCAAGAACACACTTAGATCTATCTTTCTAATACTCTCCTTCCCTATGGATTGATATCTTAAATACTATAACTTGATCGTTGTGCACTTACAACTTAGTATATTTTTGTCCCATTAAGTTTTTGGCGCCATTGCTGGGGAAGGTGCTTGTAATTAGGATTTTTTAATGTTGATTCTTTGATTTGTGTGTTTCATTATGAAGGATTGAACTAGAAGATGATTGAAGATTGAAGTAGAATATTTGTTTGAAAATGTGAGTTCTCTTTTTGTGAATTTCAATTCCAATCTCTAGTTAGGTTCTCACAATTAGAGACAATTAGGAACTAATAAAAAATAAAAATTTTCTCTTGTTGACCATAATATAAAATCCATCCTCCACTTGAATAACTATTAAGCAAGATAATAAATTTAAACAAGGGCTCTCTCTTTTCTTACATTTATTTGTTTGTTGACCCTAATTAAAAAAATAAATATTTTATTTTTGTCTCCTCTTATAGTTGCTTTTAATTCTTAGGATTGCATTGCTGTTGATGCACAGATGATTAACAGTGGGATTTATGGCTGATTTTGAAGAGGTTAGGGTCCCCTGATCTCCTTTGATAGTTGATTCCCTGATAGGAAGAGAGTCCTGCACACACGCAACACGTTAGAGGGCCAGAGTTGGGTTCTCCGGTGGTTCCTTCGACGATCAAGTTAGTTATGATCTGAAGGGAAGAAAGGAACATATATAGTTCTCTAAGTGTGCAAAAATTGCGTACCTTTGGTCAGTAGGCGATGTGCCTATTTATACCGAGCTGACGAGGGTATTTATGTAATCTTGGTCTAGTTCATGCAATCAGCTTATTCGGCTGATACTTTACAGATGTCGGCTATGGGTGACATGAGTCACCATTGTGATTAATGTGATGGTGACAGAGAGAGTAAGGTGCCGACAAGGTCCAATGAGTCATTAAGACTTTTAGGGGGGATGTAATCATGACTCCGACCATGCATTTAATGTGATGGTGATTGGCTGTTGGCGAGGGGTTCGAGAATAACCGCCTTCAGTCTCGACTTTGCGAGAGGGCCTAGAAAAGATGCCTTTCATCTCAACCCTCAAGGGAGACAAGAAGGGATGCCTTTCATCTCGGCCTTCGAGGGGGACGAGAAGGGACGCCTTTCATCTCGAACTTCTAGGGGCACGAGAAGTTAGTGTATCTGGGTCGAGTCGATGTGTAGTCTGCTTGAGACATGTGTTAGCCAGTTGAATGGGATTAACACTTGATTATTTCTATGGCACAACACTGACCCCTATTGCTCAAATTCGGGTGACCGAGTCGGAGTGAAATTGAACTGTTGCCTGTCGGGTTTCGAGACACATTTATGAGGGGTTAATGATGGGTCGCCACTTATGCGACATTTTTGGCATTAGGGAATATCGTGCACCGGCATCGCCTTGGTTCCTGAATGGAGATTGCTGCCAGTTAAAGTGAATGGCGCTTTGGTTATTGAGCGATCGCCTCGATTTTCGGGGATCTGTCCAACCGTCTATCAATAGCCGCGTGTACCGTTAGGATCTTGACGCATGTCGACTCTTTTGCATATATGTACGGCCGTTCTTAGATGGGGAAAGTTTACTTACTTTTGAAACCCTCAAATCTTCTTCTACAGTCTGAGTGATTTTCAGCCATCTTTTGCATTCTTCTCTAGCGATCACCAAATCAATGGCATCTTCATCTTCAGTGGTTCAGAATGAGGCTCGGATCAATTACCTCCTAAAATTCCACTCAAAGGTGCAGTCAACACTGCTGGAGACTTATTATGATAAGTTCAACATCCCTCAGACGTTCACTCTATCGGCGCCGGAGAAAGGTCAGGCCGTGTACAATCACGACGATAATATTGCTCCGGTGTACTTCAAACATTTGGAGTATGGCCTGCGTCTTCCATTCCACCCTTTTCTCTGCTGCATCTTTGAAGCCCTAGGAGTTTCGCCGTCGCAGATGAAGCTGAACTCCATAGCTACTCTGGTGGGGTTTGTGGTCATCTGCAACCGATTGGGGGTTGAGCCGACTCTGAGAGTTCTCGGTTATCTCGTTAGTGTGAAGGTTAATCAGCAAGAGGGCCACTACTATCTTCAGATCTTGGGTGGCCACAAACTCGTCTCTAATGCCCTTGAATCTAATAAGGATTGGAAGGAGAGATTTGTGTGGGTCTTTGGAGCCGACGCTATCTTGGCCTGCCCCTCGTGGCCCGAGATCAATAAGGATGCACTGAGGTCAGGTTTTCTATCAAAAGATGAGAAGCGAGCGCTCGATAAGATTAAGTCTTACATCGGTTCTCATCGGAGCAAGAACCTTTTTGACAACTTGCAACTACGAGTTATCGGCATTTCTTCAATTCCTTCAACTGAGGATGATGAGACTCGAGCGGCAATGTTGGCGCTATGGCAGGAGGAAATGGAGACATCCTCAGTAGCCGGCCCAACTCAATCTCAAAGAGGGCCATCGGCGATGTGCCAGAAGCGTCTCCGCTCTGACTTGGCCCCTGAGGAGGCCGAGAAGATAGAGGCTAATGCGGCCGAGATCACGGCTCGACTGGCTGGGCAGAGCTCTACCACTGTTCAGGCTGAGAGATCTGAAAAGAAGAGAAGGCTTAGGAAGGTGGGAAGTCGATGCCCTTCTGGAAGCGATGAATCCATGAAGGACACGGAGGGGACTACGACGAAGGTGGACACTCCTGTCCTTACCCGGGAAGCTGTGCAAGGCGGAGTCTCTACCGCTCCCATCCAGGGAACTTCTCGGCTGAAGTCTTCAGACATCGTTGTTGTCGATGATGAGTCCCCTTCAAAAGCAAAAGGGCCCGAAAACATTACAGCCGAGCCCAAAGCTCAAGTTGAGAAGGAAACAACCCCTGCCATACATGCTGAGTCGGCTCATCAACATGGCAAAGAGTTAGCTATTGAGGAGGCACCTTATGCCCAGGGGAATAGTCTTGGGTGGTCCTTCCTCCATGGCATAAATGAACTTCCGCCAGAGGTGTGGGGGGAGTTGAGATAGCTATTGATGTGGATGCCTGAAGTTAGTCCTAGATATGATAGGGAGCCGTCAGAGGAAAATCAATTCGTCCCCAGTCAGAATCTCGACAAGAGGGGGTCAGTCTTGGAATCGAGGATGACCCAAGCTAGGGCCTTGGATCAGTTCTTACTACCTATGGATGATGCGATCCTCTCAGCTATGCCCGACTGTGGTATCCACCGGACCCTGAGGAATTACTTACATCGAGGAGCTTTGGTGGAGAAAGAGCTATTTGGATGCTTCGAGCACATTCAAGAGATCTACTTCAAGCTCCAAGAAAAACTGGGAACTGAAAAGGCAACTTAGGAGCCTGCCGACCTGAAACGGGCTGCCAAGAAAGATGATTTGGCCTATTGGAAGAGAGGCCAAGGCAAGCTGGAGCGGGAAGTCAAAATCCGGGATGACAAGATAAAGGGCTTGCTGAATTCAAATAGCCAGAAGTCGTCCCAAATAAAAAAGCTTTAGGAAGACCTCGGTCACCTTGAGCACGAGCTTCGTGAGTGAGATGACATGATAAGGTATCTAAAGGAGGAGATCGAGGTCGATAGGTGGGAGAGTGCCGATGCCTTTGAACGAAATCGAGTGGCTCACGAGGATGCTCAGGGGCTGAGGGATCCACTGAAGGAGGAGGAGATCGCCCATGAGAAGTTGAGGAAGGAATTGGAGCTAGATCGTGAGTCATCCTGTGCAGAGAGGCAGGAGATGCAGCATCACCTCGATGACTTGGACTCAAAAGATTATTGCTATCAGATCATCGAGGAGTATCGTCAGGGTACCCTTGGAAAGGTAGAGGTGGCGTGGCATGTAAGGTTGGATTCAACTTCATGAGGGCGCAACTTCCGTCCGATCTCAAGCTTCATCCTGAGCGATTCCACTACCCTCCTCGAGTGGCTAACTGCCTTAGCGCTTTGCAGGAGATATAGAGGAGAGGAGGAGGGCTCGTTCTTGAGGTCGGGAATGGAGATGAGGATGATGAAGAGTAGGCTCAAGGAACAGGCGAGGACTCGGCTCATGATAGTCGGGTGAGCTGGCCTAAAGAGGAGGGGGACCAAGTGGTCGGGTTTGAGCCTCAGCCATCTCCTCCGCCAACATCTACGGCTGCTATGCCTCCAGTCTTGAGTTCTGCTGAAGCTTTAGCCTCGACCCCAGATCCAGGTTTGGCCCCCGATCCAAGTCTAGCTCCTCAGAAACTTTAATGTATCTCCATGTTTTTGTAAAGACTTTTGTATTGTAAGTACTTTGAATATATGAATGAAAAAAGGTTCACTTTTGTCAATTTTACGTTCTCATATGTTTAAGTATATGCAATCTGCTTTGACCGAGTATAAGTTCGGCTTTAAATTTTAGGGGTGTTTCGAGTGGACACCAACACTTTGAGAAACTCTTAGGTCAAGATGACTCAGCTTCGTGCCTTGGTTTTATTCCAAAAGGACACCAAGGTCTTACGAGTTGGAGTCGACCAAGTTGGAGACATGCCTTGGGTTTATTCATAAAGATGATACCAAGGTCTTTGAGTCGAAGACGATTGAGTTGATGACGTGCATTGGTGTTATCCCGAAAGGGTACCAAGGTCTTGGGTACATGCCTTGAGTTTATTCATGAAAATGATACCAAGGTCTTTGAGTCAAAGTTGATCGAGTTGATGACGTGCCTTGGTTTTATCCCGAATGGGTACCAAGGTCTTATGTATTAGAGTCGACCAAGTTGGGGATGACTCACCCTCGTTCCTTGGGCTTACTCGAAATGACACCAAGGTTTTGGGTACGTGCCTTGGGTTTATTCATGAAAATGATACCAAGATCTTTGTGTCGATGATGATCGACTCAAAGACGACTCGGCTCCACGCCTTGGTTTTACTCCGAAAGGATACCAAGGTCTTTGGTTGTGTTGGGTTTATTCATGAAAATAATACTAAGATCTTGGGTATTCATTGTCGAGTCGATGAAGATCGAGTGGCAAGAACTGCATACAGGTTAGTACACAGTACAAGAACTGCATGCAGGTTAGTATAGAGGTCATTTACGAAAGGGTCTTTATAGTTTAATTATATTTTGTGGAGGTATTCTCTGAAATATTTTATGTTTTATGACAACCCTACCATCGATCTCTCTTGCCAGCCGTATTTAGCTTGGAGTCGGTTTTGGGGGGGGGGGGGTCCTTCTCTTGTCCTTGAGAGAACTCTGCTTCAGCTGCCACTTTTCTAGCCGCCTTCTTGTGGGCTCGACTATCTTTCGCATCCATGTATCCTCGAGCTCTGGCCATTAGCTGTTCAAAGTTAGTCACAGGGTCTATGGTGAGTGTGTCAGCCAACTTATCATCCTCTAGCCTTGCAGAGATCACGGCCATGGCGACCATGTTGCCAGGGTCTTGAACTTCCATCTTTTTGGGTTGGAATCTCTTGAAATAGTTCCTGAGACTCTCCTCGGGTTTCTGTCTTATCTGCAACAAGACGGAGGAGGGTGCCTTCTGCTTGAAGTCGGCTAAAAAATAATGTACAAATTTTTGGCAGAGTTGTTCGAAGTTGTGGATGGACTTTTTGTCTAATGAGTTCCACCACATCTTAACGCTTCCCGTCAAGGTGATAGAAAAAGCTGTACACATGATCAGATCACTCACTTGCTGCATGAGCATCAGATAACAGAAGTTATGCGCGTGCTCCGCCGGGTCTCCCTCGCTTTTATATTTCTCAATATGTAGCATTTTGAAGTTGGCGCATGGAGTGTTCATGATCCAGTCAGCAAGCGGAGTGTGACCACCGATGGCGTCTACGATGGTGTTGAATGTCCGGTCGTAATTTGATGCAAAATTAGTGATGGAGGGGCCTAGAGCAGTGTGGAGATATCTGGTGCCGCGCGATGTCGTCCATGTGGCATGCTCATGGCCAAAACTGGGACTCTCATCAGTTGCCTCCATATGCGGCGGCGGTTGTCGGGGATGTGCGGCAGAACGATCTTGTTGGCGAGGTGGAGGAGGGGGTGTATTCAGTGCCGTCCTCCTATGTTCGCTGTTCAGATTGGCCCCCATGGGGAGGAGCGAAGAACGACGGAGAAGGTTACTGGGGAGGAATCCTGTTGAGAAGTTCGTCTGTGAAGAAATCGAACTGTTGTTGAAGAGCTTGAGAGATTCTTCAGGCAGATTCCTCTAGTTGGGCTTGAGTGATGCAGCCCGCATTATGTGTTTCTCCCGTAGGAGGAATTGATGATCGATCTGGATGATCAGAACTAGCCATCTTGTACAAAGAAGAAAAAGAGGCCCCACGGTGAATGTCAAACTATTGATGCACAAATGATTAACAGTGAGATTCAGGACTGATTTTAAAGAGGTTAGGGTCCACTGATCTCCTTTGATGGTTGATCCCCTGATAGGAAGAGAGTCCTGCACACATGCAACACGTTAGAGGATCGAACTTGAATTCTCCGGTGGTTTCTCTGATGATCAAGTTAGTTATGATCTGAAGGGGAGAAAGGAACTGATATAGTACTCTAAGTGTACAGAAATTATGTACCTTTGGTCAGTAGGCGATGTGCCTATTTATACCGAGCTGATGAGAGTATTTATGTAATCTTGGCCGAGTCCATACAGTCAGCGTATTCGGCTGATACTTTGCAGGTGTCGGCTGTGGGTGGCATGAGTCACCCTTGTGATTATGCGACGGTAACAGGGGGAGTAAGGTGCTGACAAGGTTCGATGAGTCATTAAGACTTTTGGGAGGGATGTAATCATGACTACGACCGTGCATTTAATGTGATGGTGATTGGCTGTTGGTGAGGGGTTCGAGAATGACCGCCTTCCATCTCGACTTTGTGAGAGGGACGAGAAAAGACACCTTTCGTCTGGACCCTCGAGGGAGACGAGAAGGGACGCCTTTCGTCTCGGCCTTCGAGGGGGACAAGAAGGGACACCTTTCATCTTGGCCTTCTAGGGGGTGAGAAGTCGGTGTATCTGGGTCGAGTCAGTCTGTTGTCTGCTTGAGACATGTGTCAGCCAGTTGAATGTGATTAACACTTGATTATTTCTATGGCACAACAATTGCATATAGTTAGTAGGAATTCATCAAAGTAATTTGATCACACACTTGAAAATACTTGTAAGGGCAAAAAAACACTAATCAACGTAAGGTGAGAGATTTCATCACCCTTTTCTTAGCCCATAAATCATAAATTCGTCACTATAAAAATCCAAGCCTTTTGAAATTCATTAGACTTTGGCCCCTAAGGATTCTAGCTCAATAGAAAATAAGAGATTTTTGAGTGAACCGGTTTAAGTTTATTTGATTCCATTGGTGTCTAAGGTAAGGTTTAAGAGTTGCGTAAGACGCTTCCTAAGGAAACATGTACTTAATTAGTCCTTGATCTCCCTCTAGTACTATCATTACCTGGCTAACTGATTAAGTAAACTTTAATCTTTTCACTCAAGGAGTTTTTGGTTAGAAGATAGTCTAGTGAAGTTTAGTTTTAACCCTAGAACTAAGGGTGATTGTTCAAGTGGTTGCTTTTGATTTGTTTAGTTAGGTTTTCGTTTCTCTTCTTTTTCTTTCTCAAAAATCTTTTAGATCTTTTAGTTTTGTTTCCCTTCTAACAAATAAAAAATAAAAAAATCAAAGAAAAACATTTTTTCTTTTTAGATCTTTTCTTAGGTTTTATAAATTAAAAAGTTTTAAAAATATCTTTGATTGGTGCATGCAAGTTTAGATTAGGAATAATACAAATCACTTAATTCATGTTGAATATGTCTTTGAAACATAATAAATGGCTAATCCAAATCTACCCATTTTTCTAGATATGTGTTATCATACTAGGAATGCAATCCCATCTTGCATTGGACTTTTTAAGCTAATGGTGTTAATTATGAGCTTAGACCATACTTTATAAACATGCTTTGCAAGGTTTTAGGTAAGGAGTCTAAAGATGCCTATATTTTTATATTCGAGTTTGAGAAAGTTTGTCTTATGATTAAGATTAGAGAGTTATCTGAGAATATAATTAAGCTCAGATTTATCCCCTTTGCTCTTAACGACAAAGCTAAGAAATGGTTGTACAGCTGGCGCACAAATTCTATTTCCACCTAGGATGAATTTGTTACTATTTTTTTGAAATATTTTCCCAATTCATAAAACTGTAAATCTTAGAAACAACATTCAGTCTTGTAGGATAATCCCAGGGGAGCCATTTTTAAAGTATTTTGATAGGTTTAATGATATTCTCATCCAATGTCGTCATCATGGTTCAGAGAAGTGGCTTTTATGCCAAATTATCTATGAAGAATTGAATTATTCTTTAAAGACATCCTTAGAATCTGTGTCAAGGAGACTTCATGAAAAAAAATGCTGATGAAGCTTGGAAATTTTTAGAGAATTTATCTGAGAAAACCATAAAGTGAGAACACTGTGATGAAAAACTTTCATAAGTTCCCCCAACAAAAGCCAGTGGTCTTTTCCTAGAGTCAAACATAGCCTCTAAAGTGAAAATGACTACAATCTTGTGTAGGTTAGAAGCCTTAGAAACCGAAGAATGAGCCCTAGCTCAAATCAATCAAATTTCTGCCATAAAATGTCATAACTACCTATCTCAAGCCCATGTTTCAGAGGAATGTCCTCTCTTAAGAAACAATCAACCAGTAGATCAGGTGAATGCTGCATTCCAACATCTTGGAAATGATCCGTTTTCTCCAATCTACAATCCAAATTAGAGAAATCATCCAAATTTTGCATGAACTCAGAAAAATTTCTCCAAAAATTAAAATTTCACTCCCACTTTAATCCCATAATTTTCTAGAGGAAATAAGTTCCTTTCAACATACCGAATAATTTTTCACAACCTAATCCTCCATACCAGAATCAACCTCCTCAAAATCAACTCGTAAATCCTACTCCATCGAATTCTGATCATGAGAGATATTTCAGTATCTTAGAAAAAGATTTAGAAGCCATGATCAAAGCTTCTACCAAGACCATCAACATGTTGACTTAGTCATCCACCACTCTGAATTTCTTCATGCAAATAATCAGTCAATTGCTCAATTCCAATATTCAAGCCATAGATAGACTAGAAACCTAACTAGGTCGACTAGCTAGTGCCATGAGTGAGAGAGAAGAAAATATTTCTGAGTTAACCTGTTACAAACCCTAAGGACATTGGATCAAGTTCAACCTACTCAGCTCAAGTGAATACAATCTATACATTACGATCAGGGAAACAGATAGATAATCAAGTTAGAATGTCTCCAAATCAAACTCTGTCTTCTTCTTATCCTATTCAAAATACTAAACGTAACCAAACTATCTCTCCTTCTGATGACTCTATTCAACAATCCCCCCCTTCCGATGACTGAGAAACTAATCTCGATAGGTTTAAACTTGTTACTCCTTTTCTAGATAGACTCAGGTCTAGCCCCAAGTAGAGAAAATTTTAGAAACTTTTAAGTAGGCCAAGGTTAATATTTCTCTCTTAGATGTCATCCCACAAATCCCGTCGTATAAAATTTTTTTGAGGGATTTGTGCACTAAGAAAAAACCACCAATATTCCCAAGAAATTCTTTCTAGCTGTCAATATCAGTGACATGCTCTCAAGGCCCATGCCTTTAAATCATAAGGATCATGATTATTCTACTATCTTTTGTGTAATAGAAACTATCTTCATTGATAAGGCACTTCTAGACTTAGGAGCTAGTGTGAATCTTCTTCCTATTCAGTCTATCAATAGCTCGGGGTAGGTGAATTAAAATCAAGTAGATGTACTCTCAAGTTAGTGATAGATCTATAAAGATATCTAAGAGAGAGATCGAGGATGTTCTAATCAAGGTTAGGGAGTTTATTTTTCCTGTTGATTTTATAGTCTTGAAAACACAGCCTGATTTCAATCTTAAAGGTTAGATACCTATAATTTTAGGAAGATCGTTTTTAGCAACTTTCAATGCTCTGATCAACTGTAAAACTGCTCAAATAAAGCTATCTTTTGGGAACAATACTGTTGATCTCAATATTTTCAATCTAGAAAACCAGCTGACTGATCCATCATATCAACTTCTAGAAGTGAACTACATCCAGGGAATATCGAGTGAACAGTTAGAAGTGGAGTGTGAGTCAGATCTTACTAACCTAAGTTTTGAGGAGATCATTAATGAAGAAATCAAATTTTTTGATGAAGAACTTAAATTTTTAGGAAAGATGAACTAATCAGCTCATCATGTCTTAATCATGAACCCTAATTTAGAGGAGATTTTCAGTGCTGAGATTGAGTTCTTCAAGGATTTAGAATAATATTATGATCTTTGGTCCAATTCTGAACCCAGCATTCTATCAGTGGAAATGCACGTTAACGACATACATATTGATTTTGGTTTGACTGATTACTCCATACCAACCTACTACAAAATACTATAGAAATTACGAAAACCCCTAAAAAGTATAGAAATTTAGCATATAATAGAGTTCATCATTTTACACTTCCTTAAAATCCAAGATAGAATTTTGAGCAATAAGGTAGGATTTGATGTAGGACTTGAGCTTTTAATTTTAAAACTTTTATTCTATATCTTTACTCTTTATCTCATAATAATAAGAATAATAATAAAAAGAATTTATTCTTCTCTCGTTTGAGAGTTTCTTATTCTTTTAAAAAAATAAAAAATAGAAAAAAGGAAAAAAAGAAAAAGAAGAAGAAAGAAAATATCTGGTGTTTTCGAACGGTTAAAAGTGTTCCCCCATCTTGTAGGTTGGCGTTCTCGGCTGCCCTCAAAGCCTCGCTCTCTGGGGTGTCTTCCAACCCACGATCTTGTGACGCTTGGGTTCGGCTTTTGATCTTACCATGTTGCACTTTAAGGGTTATTAAAACCCATGATCGCAAGAGTTCGAGGTCAGGCAACAGAAAGGCTCTTCAACAACGGCTTATCTTGGATGCATTGTCCACCTGGGGTCAGGTTGGAGGCCCCCAGAAACTTCTTGGCACCATGTTCGCAGAGCTCCCTACTCCTCCTGCTACCTGACAAGGCGACCCTGGTGCTCCTCCAACGGCTAACAATGTCAAGCAGTGTTTGAGAAAGATATCAGACGGACACTATACGGCGGCCGTGAAGGTCCTCACGTCCTCGGGAGTTGCACCTGACACTCCGCAGACGCGTCAATCCCTTGAGGATAAACACCCTTCGGCGCCTCCACTGATGTTGCCGGCTTTGGGGTATGACCAAGAGCCGCTCTTAGTGGACTGCAGGGAGGTTCTTCATTGCTTACGGTCCTTTCCTAAGGGGACTTCTTGTGGCCGTGATGGCCTTCGAGCCCAACACTTGTTAGATGCTCTATGTGGTCCGGAGTCCACTATTGCTAACGACCTTCTCGCGGCTCTCACTCCAGTGGTTAATCTGTGGTTGCAAGGGCGCTGTCCGGCCTCCTTGGCAGAGTTTATTGCTAGTGCTCCCCTCACTCTGTTGCTAAAGGGTGATGGGGGCATAAGGCCGATTGCAGTAGGTGCCATTTGGAGGCGTCTCATCTCTAAAGTGGCCATGAAGAAGGTAGGGAAGGACATGGCGAGTTATTCGGGAGATTTTCAGTTTGGGGTGGGAGTCTCAGGAGGGGTAGAAGCAGTTTTGCATGCGGTTAATAGGTTCGTTGGTGTCCATCATGCTGATGGCTCGCTCTCCATGCTTTTGGTTGACTTTCGCAATGCATTTAACTTGGTGGACAGGAGTACTATGTTGCAGGAAGTGCGTCTTAAGTGTTCGGCAATCTCTCCTTGGGTGGAATTTCTCTATGTGCAGCCAGCTAGACTGTACTTGGGGATGGATTTCATTTGGTCTGCCCGGGGGATCCAGCAGGGGGATCCGTTAGGGCCTTTGTTGTTCACGCTCACGCTTCACCCGTTAGTTCTGCGTGTACAGGAAGAGTGTAAGTTGGCTCTTCAGGCTTGGTACTTGGACGATGGGACCTTAGTCGGGGGCACTTTTGAGATTGCTAAGGCCTATAAGGTGATTGAGATTGAAGGCCCAAGGCTCAGGTTGGACCTCAATGTCACCGAAACTGAATTATTCTGGCCCTCCCCGGATCCTAGGAGTTTGCCGGAGGGGCTTTTTCCATTAGATATCAGTCGGCCTCGCGATGGAGTAAGGCTTTTAGGAGGAGCAGTTAGTGTGGAAGAGGAGTTTGTTAGTGGGTTAGCAGCGAAGAGGGTGGCAAAGGCGACTCAGTTAATGGAAGCGTTGAACCAACTTGGGGATCCACAGTGCGAGCTCGTCCTTTTGAGGGCTTGTGCGGGCTTGTCCAAGTTGTATTTCTCCTTGAGGACTTGCCCGCCACAACTCTTTGCTCAAGCTTCGGAGGTCAGTCGAGAACATTGTCACATCCGAAGGCCCAGGCTTCGGGGACCTCCAATGGAGGATGGCCTCTTTACCTATCAAGGCGGGTGGGTTGGGGGTCTATGCAGCGGCCGATGCTTTACATTTTTCTTTTGTGGCCTCACGAGTTCAGTCCATCGAGCTCCAAGACCACATTTTGAGAGATTGTGGTGATGTTTCTTTAGGTGAGCATTTTACTTCCGCCCGGGCCTTTCTTCAAGCCAAGCTACCTGAGGTTGATCTTCTTCAAATCACCACTAAAGGGTCTGTCCCCCCAAAACCAATGCATTACTTGGCAGACATATTTTTTGATGGCGTTTGTAGAGATCTATCGACGGAGTTTGCCCTTTCAGAGAGGCAGGTTGCGATTGTTGGGTGCCTGCGGGCAAAGCACGCCCAGGATTTCTTGTTGGCCACACCCATTGAGGGATTGGGGCAGCGTATGACTCCGGGGGAGTATCAGGCCATCCTCAGGTACAGGTTGTTGATTCCTTTATTCATGGAGGGGACAATGTGCCCGGTTTGTCGTAGGACGCAGATGGATGCTTTTGGAGAGCATGCCATCCACTGTCAGAAGCAGCCGGGGTTCAAGTACAGACACGACTTAGTCAGAGATGTCTTGTATGATATCCTTCAAAGAGCAGGGATCCCATCTAAGAAGGAAGCGCCGGTCAACTTCCTCACTCCTCCAGGAGAGACTAGATCTACTCTAAGGCCGGCGGACGTTCTTGTCTACAATTGGAGTGGGGGGAAGCACGCTTGCGTTGATCTCACTGGGGTGTCTCCGTTGGTAGGGTTTGGTAATGGAGTGTTCACGGTTAGGCATGCAGCGGATAGGGCGGCAAAGGCAAAGGTGGACAAACATGAACAAGCTTGCAAGGATAACCTCCATAGTTTCATTCCGTTTGCGTTTGATACGTTTGGTTTCCTTGCAGCTGATGCAGTGGAGTTCCTCAGGAGGGTACAAAAATTCAAGAATAAGAATGTGGCGGCAGCAGGATCAGCTGAGTATGTGTTTTCTAGGTTAGGTTTTGCAATACAAAAAGGATTAGCGGCGTAGCTTGTTGCCCGCTTGTCATCATCACATGTGTAGCTTATGTTGTTAAATAATTTTTTTCTTTCAAAAAATATAAAGATAGTTTTTAAAAAAAAATTGAAAAAAAGAAAAAAAATAAAAAAAGAGAAAAAGAAAATTTTTGGCTACATCCTCCTTATACCAAAGTTCGAGTTTTTTATCATTATTCAAGGTAGACCAAACAAATGTAAGTACTTTATTTCTTATTTGCTTTACTTTATGCATCATATAGTTTGCATTGAGGACAACACAATATTTAGGTGTGGGGGTCGGGACAAGTCATTTTCCTCTTTATTTTTATCTTTTCTTTTATCCTTTCTTTTCTTTCCCTAAAAAATTGTCACTTGCCAACTTGGTAAACTTGATTAATAATTAATTTACTTGACAAAATTTTAAACTTTCTAATTCTTAATTAGTTTTATACTCAAGTTAGCCTTTTATAATAACTCTAAATAAATTTTAAGAAATAATTTTCAAAGCGTTATACCTTGTTATAGATTTAACTTAAAACTTTATTTAAAGTAATAAAATTTTTTCATGCTTAACTTAGAGTGGATAATAATTTCTCAAGTCCCCTTGATCTAAATATTTCTCAAGTTATATATATATATATATATATATATATATATATATATATATATATATATATATATATATATATATATATATATATATATATATATATATATATATATATATATATATAGATATATATATATATATATATATATATATATATATATATATATATATATATATATATATAGATATATATATATATATATATATATATATATATATATATATATATATATATATATATATATATATATATATATATATATATATATATATATATATATATATATATATATATAGATATATATATATATACACTAACTCAAATAAAGAAAAAAGAATAGTGCCAAAATGGGCACCAATAAAAATCTTGAACTCTAATGTAATTCTATCTTACTAAGCCTAAGTTGATTGAGAAATTAAGCCTGAGGAGTATTTCTAAACTTAATGACCTAAGCTTAATTGGATTGGCACCCATTGGCCCAAAGCTCGTTACTTGGTCACTTAAAAAGCCCGATAAAGTAGAAAAAATCACCAAGAAATAAAGAGATATATGTATATATATAAAAATAAATTTTTATGTATATATATATTCTTGGAAAATAAAATGATTAAGAGGCTTGGGAATTGATTGAAACAAAGAGTTTGCATGTTTTTTTCTAGAATTTTAAAATAAAGTTCCAAATTTGAACTTAGTTTTGTATAACTATAATGAAAAGATTTTCTAAAAGTTACTTTGAAGTTATGCATAAAAATATTTTCTTGAATAAAAATTAGCTTTAATTAGATTGTTTAAAGATATATCAAGTCAATTAGTTCTATATTGACTTTTTAAAATTGGCAAGTTGATCAAATTTTATGGGTATATTCACTGCAAATCCTCACGAAACTACAACATGTCCTCTAGGATAATCTAGGGGTTTAGACACTTGTTGTATGCGCTAAATATAACCGAGATTCCTGCGAAAGTGAGTTAGAATTTTTCTTTTTTTTCATTTACTTTCTTTGCTAGAAGACTAGCAAAAGCTTAGGTGTGGAGATATTTAATCGCTATATTTTATTACACTTTTATACCTTCATTATCCATTTTATTGAATAAATATACTTGCTAATATCGTTTAGTTTATAAATTTATAGAAAATAAAGAATTTATCAAATAATAGCTCAAATTCCTCTATTTCAAGCCTACTAGAAGCCTAGAGGATGCTAAGAAATGCCTAGGTTAAGCCCAAAATAATCAGAGCAAAAATGACCATGGTAGCTCATCACTGGAGGTGCTGTAACATGATTCAAATGGAAGTGTGGAGAGCAATTTTGTTTAATCTAGCTAATACTTATATAATATTATCTGTCTTTCAATTACAAATCCAATGAATTAAGTTTGAGCCAAATCGGAGTTGTAGAACTCAAGATATGGCCATTTTAGTAAAATAGCAACAGAACAATAAATTAATTACTGTAGATAATCGATTAGTTACTGTAGCTAATTAATTAGCTACGATAAAATTACTTTGTAATAGAAATGATTCTATGGCTGATTTTAATTTCTTAGAGCCCAAGCGTGATCCAAGGGTCTATATTGGTTGCTGTAGGATATAAATAGGGGTAAAGAGTGAGGGTGGGAGGTGTAATTTTTTTTTAAAAACTCCATTTTGGAGAGGATGACCACTCTTAATTAAGAAGGCCTTCAAAAGTTATAAATTTTTATTTGCAATAAATAAAATTTTTCTTTCTTTCTAATTTTTGTTCTTCTTCTCTTTTGATGATGAAGATAAAGATTTGCTTTATAGGGCCAATCCCTTGCAATGTAAGCTTTTATTTTTCTTTTATTTTAAAATTACATATTTTAGGATTTTATTTCTTATTTTTATTTCATATTTAGTAGATTAGATTTATTGCTTTATAGTGTAGATTTATTTCATGCTTTGTCGTGTAAATTTATTTTCTTACTCTTTTAATTGCTTTATAGTATAGATTTTCTTTTTCTTCTTTATTTACTTTGTAGTTTAAATTTATTATCTTGTCTTTAATACTTTCTAGTAAATATTTTCTTTCTTTGTTTTTATTTTATATAATGAGTAGCTAATTTTTGTAGGAAATCTAGGATTAGATGAATATAGTTTAATTTTCTTTTATTTTAGAAATACTCTTTTGTGCTTAAAATGATCATGTTTAGGATAATCAACTAGAGAATTAATTGGTAGAAAAAGAGTTTAATAATCTATGCTTTCCTTGAGTGGTATGATAGGCTATGCTTATTCAATTCTAGGGTTGCTATCTAGTTATTTATTTCTTTTCATGAATAGTGATATTGCTTGAATGTGAAATTGATATGTTATGCTCGTTTTGTATAACTTGATAGGCTATGCTTAAGAATGGTAAAGTAATATGAGAATTAAAAGAGAGTAGTTCTTAATTCCAAATTGAAATTTACTAGTAGATTCAATCCTAGATTCTTAGTATTCTCTCTTAATTTCCTCCATCTTTTCAATTATTTCTTATTTTGATTTCTTATTTTGATTCTCCTCTTTGTTTTCTTTTTATTTGTCTTCTCTTTCTCTCTTTCTTCCCTCTTGATTTAGCATTTCATTTTTATGACAAAACCCTCTACACAAAACACACCACTCTCATTCTTTGTTCCTACACATTTCAAGAACCCACTTAGATCTATTTTTCTAATAGTCTGATTTCCCGTGGATTGTTATCTTAAATACTATAACTTAATTATTATGCATTTGTAACTTAGCATATTTTTATCCTCATCAACACCCCTGTGGTGCAAATCCTATTCCAAGTTTAGGAAGAAGGATACCTTAATAGGACACCCCCTAAGCTCACAGGAGACCGTAACCGGTAGAAAGACAAATACTATAAGTACCATAAGAACATCGGATATGACACTGGTGACTATAAAGCCCTAAAAAAAGACATTGAAGACTTGATCCAAAGAAATATTTAGGTCGATATGTGAGTAAAAAGTGTCAGTCTACTAAGAAGGATGAGCCCTACATTCAGCAGAAGAAGGGTGACAAACATGAAGAGCGGGAGATTGATGAGATCCATTTTATGACTGCATCCTTCATGACACCATATCTTTGTTCGGGTCCCTGAGTGGTTTCTCTGAGCACCTAAAGGAAATCATCAGATGCCTCTAAATCCCTATTGAAGCCTTCAGCTCACTGATCACTCACTTACCTTGCTCGTGTTAAATTGCCCAGCTGTATCTCATAAAGCTTGTACATTATAGTATATGCCTTAGCAAATTCTGATGTTTGCAAAACCTGTCAACAAAGGATGTTGCTTTTTCTTTAAAGCCTCGAGCTTGGGTAAATGGTCAGGAAAATCCAAGCCCAAGACAATAGGCGAAGGAAGGTCCTTGTGTTCAAAACCAATGGATATATGGATCTCGTCAACATGATCACTAATTGGGTTAGCATCAAGAGCAAAAGCTCCCCTCTTTCTTTACTAGGGCCGACTAACCTAGATGAGATTTTCTTGGGTGGATCCATAGAGGTGTCACCTATATCCGAGTGCATAGTTTGAGCTACGACAATGGATGACACCTTGCTATAAGAGATGATCCTACATTGGTTAAGTTCTTTACTGATAACGGCTCAGCTATGTCGATAGGAAAAAGAAGGGACTTCATCTTGTCAATATCACTCAACTCCTCGGTAGATGGATCATTGACCTTCAACACCTCTGTATTGGCAGGGGGCAGTCTAACCTCAGGACCCGACCATCTAGAAAGAAAAGGAGGGAACTAGGAGAAGTCCGATGAAGAAAAAAGAACTTCCCTTTCACCCTTTGGTGTCAAGAGGGAGATCCTTTACCATTGTAACATGGCGAGATGAAAAGTAATAATGGGTTTCTTTAGACTCCATTTTTAGAATCATCAGATGATGGAACAATGGAAACTTTGGTGCCACACCCAATCTGTAGCAAATGATGATATATCCAAGCAAGATTGGCAGAGAGTTTAGTGATAGCTGCCATGGTGCAATACTGATAATGTCAAACCCTCTACTGTGAAAAGGTAGAGTGGATAGTCTATCTCCCGTTCCAGTTGAAGATGAAAGAATGAGGTATCGTTAATACCATGGCCAAAAATGACCTCTCTCTCTAAAGGGACTTTAGTTGTGAAGGACCCCAGAATCTGGTATTTTTCAACCCAATTATGAAGCATGTCTTAGGTATCTACCAAAAAATTTCTTCAGTGGATCAAGTGAAGACAAGTATGGTTCAGCCACAATAAAAGAAGAAATGACGAATTCTTTGGAAAAAACTTCAAAGCTATGTATAAGGTCAAACAACTTGCAAGCCAAGTAATTAATC
Source organism: Asparagus setaceus (assembly GCA_012295165.1). Taxonomy (NCBI): domain Eukaryota; kingdom Viridiplantae; phylum Streptophyta; class Magnoliopsida; order Asparagales; family Asparagaceae; genus Asparagus; species Asparagus setaceus. The sequence goes on along the minus strand of CM022705.1, from coordinate 26,991,198 downwards.
TTGAATTAACCTAGGCCTTTGTTCTACTCACTCTAGGAAATAGCCAAAAGTCAGCACAGCACATATCATGAGGGGAATGATGATAATTAATAACTAGATAGTTGGATCCAATCTTCACAAGTTTGAGAAATGATTGAAAAGATGGTTCGAAAAACACAACTAAGAATTGAGGTCATTGACTCGGAGTCAAACCTAATTAGAATTAATATTTCACAAGAAAAGACAACAATAGTAGATAAAAATAGAAAATAAAACTTTTTTATTTCTCAAGGAGGTTACGTTGATTACAAATTACATCTCGAAAGAAATCAACCACTACAACAATTAGGTCTAAAAACTTTAGTTACATGAATCTCTGAACCACTAGGAAAAAACTCTGAGGTAAATCTTTGATCTGCAAGAAATGGCTAGTTAGACCGTGCTGTGACTTTGACCCTATACCAATTGCGATTATTCTGGACTAGAGTCAAAGAAAAAGTTTGGTTATAATTTCCTTGTAAGGCTTACATGAGGGGAAACCAAACTCAAATCTAGCTTAAGGACGTCCACATCTAGAAGATTAGACTAGAAGGATAGATTGGAGGATGTCATGGCCGAGCCCATGAGGCACCCTGGTCAACAAGTTCAGACACATTCTGAGCCTAGCGTTAAAGCGCCTCGATCGAAATTGTGCTTCAATTGACATAGCTGAGGCTTTGCCAGTCAGAGTATGTAGGCAGCAGATCAACATCTACTCAAGCTACATGTTTATGTGAGGAAGTTAATTGTATGGATAAGTGGATGTTTAGAGGAGTTTAGGATCTCTTAATCTTCCTTGATAGCTAATCAATCAGAAGGAAGTAGATTCATACACATGAAACACCCGTTAGAGGTCTGGTGTTTGTTATTCTGGCGTGCCCTCCAACATTCAAGTTAGTAATAGATTAACAAAGTTTGTGGAATCTAATTTTACTGTGTTATTCAATAGTTTTTTGTGTAGCGTAGAATAATGGAGATTGCCCAATATTTATAGAGGGTTGGTGAGGTCCCATCAGTAATTTGATCACGTTGGTGCAGTCAGCTGATTAGACCGCCTTTTACACATGTCAGCAGTTGGTTGAATGAGTCACTGTTGCATTTAATGCGATAATGACAAAATGACTGAAGTGTTGGCGTCATCTGAAGAGTCATAACTTTAGCCCAAAGAGTCACTCTGATCCAGCATTAAATGCGATGGTGCTTAGGAGACGAAGTATGACTATTGAAGTTGATAGGCCATCTCGTTATTCGATATATTTCTTAGCAAGGGCTCGAGTAGGAGATGTCTTTCATCTTGAACTTGGTCTCTTCTACCAACTCAGCATGAACACGCTTTCGCAGCCCTACAGAAGGGCCAACATGGGGGACCTCTATAGGCTACTCTTCATGGGCCAAAAGAGTAGCCCGAGCCAAATCTGTTTCGATGGTGGGAGTGTGAGAGATGCCGGCGACTTAAAGCATGGCATTATCAAAGAGGTTCTCACAGTGGTGAGGCCCTTTATAGGATTGGATCTTCTCTAGACCTAGCCTCTCTGCCTCCGAGAGCTTCACTGGCCTCAAGCCCTCTTTCCTTATCTTTGGCCATGTGGAGTAGGCCAGAATCGAGTTGGTGTTAAAGAGAAAAAAATATTTCTCCTTCAAATATTTCTCCTTCCACCACTTATTTGTGTTCGGGATGTTCAAGACTAGTCGAAAGCCATTGACCATATGTAGATAGAAATGGCCATGGCCTTTACCAGCCTTGGCACACAACAAATGGCCCAAAATGCCTAACATAGGCTTGACATTCACCCGATGGTGGATGCCAAGGAAGGCAACCAAAAAGCCGATGAAGTTGGGCTTAACCTACACCGGCAATAACCCTAAAGCCCTTTAAACCAACTGGAGGAAAGAGTATAGTGGAAGATGGAGGCCGAAGTTAGAGTGGGGCCAGTACATCGGCACCAAGTCACTGCTATAGTGATAGACATCGTGATCCTTCGCCAAAACTAACAAGGTGAAGGCACTAGGAATATCAAAGTCTTTGGCATACTGTACAAGATGAGTCTGAACCATTGCCAACTTGCACTTGTAGGCCGGTACAATTCTGGCCTCGTTACTAATAGTGGTAGGTCGAGCGCTGGAAGCCATAGGTCGGAGAAGACGATCGGAAGTAAAAGAAGTCTAAGAAAAAATGGTCGAAATTCTCATCGACAAAGCTCAAAAAATTTCTAAAGTTTGGAAAGTGAGAGTAGGCATTGAAGAGGGGTGGGTATATATAGGCATGGGTAGATGACATGCGGCGCAATCTGAATGCCCAGTTCAATTTCCTAAAAAGCCGCTAATGGTTTTCAAAACTAAAGTGACTTTTCGTCAATTGAGGCATCCACTCGATAACTAAAGCACCATATCTTCAAAACTACTGTGTATGATCTACACTGATGTCAAAATGTCACATCACAACTATCTTCCAAAAAAGGCAATTCAAATCTCCGAGGCAGTGAAAAGTAAGAATGGTTCATTTTCTCTCAAACTTGTCTTCTCGGATCCGAGTGAAAGGGGCCAGTATTATATCCTAAGAATTACTAACTCTAAAGAACTCTTGACAGTAGGCTACATATTATAATTAACTTTTCGGGTCCTACAAATCTGAAAGCCCGACCAAGGTGTGAGCATAGCCAACCCAAGTGTGGTCATGGGTTCGAGACCCACATTCGTTGCCAAAAAAAGAGGTCCAAGTTTTGAGCTAGGACCCAGCAAAATTTGCGGCTCGACTGGACCTTGGCTCGAGTTCCTTCACAACTCAGGTTGAGAGGTCCAAGAAGAAAAAGAGAAAGAAGATGGTCTCTAATGGTCATTGCCGAGCTGAAAGAAACATGGAGTGCCTCTTCGCTCTAGATGATGAGGTGGATGAGGCTGCACTAGGGCAGACGAGTGGGGTCCCAGCCTCAGAGGCTCCTCCAATTCCCGCACTCAAAATTATTGATGTGGGTGGTGGGTCCCCATAGCCAGCTACCGAGCGAGGAGTAGTTAAAGGGAACCTTCATGTCTTGGAGTCGATAGAAGTTGAGGCCCTGACTGGGGGTAGGGGAGTCAGTGTTGGTGCATAGGCTAAGTCAAGAGAGGGCCCCAGAACTTTCAAGAGAGATAGGAAAGAGCAAGACTATAGAGGAACTGGCCACTAGAGAAGAGCTAGTTGTCGTGGAGGAGGAATCGGTTACGGGGGTAGAGTTGGCTACAGTAGAGGGGTTAGCTTCTCAGGATGCTCTGCAAGAGGGTCAGCATGATTGGCCCTTCCTCCATCATATCGGCGAGCTCACCCCTCTCTAGTGGGACAAGATGATGGTGACTCTAATAGCAGTGACAAAGACTCACCCTCGCCATGATATGGAGTCGTCGGATGAGAATGTTTTTGTCCCGGGTTGTCGGCTAGACTCGAGGGGGTCGATCCTGGAATTTAGGTCCGACCAGGCCAAAGTAGTCAAGTAGTTTCTCCTCCCCGATGATCAAACATTGTTGAGCGGGATACCCGATGCTGGCATTCATCAAGTTCTTCGGAGCTATCTCATTAGAGAGGCACTCGTAGAGACTGAGTTATTCAATCAATATGAGAAATTCTGGGACCTCTTCTTCAAGTTCTGGGGGGAGGCAACGGCTTATAAGGAGGCTGGAGAGGTGGCTGAGCTGCTAGCCGCTACCAAAGGGAGTGAGCTAGATGAGCTCAAGAGGGGTCGGGCTGAGGTGGAACGTGAGTTAACTCGTCAGGATGGGGAGATCAAGGCCTTTATTGAAGAGTGATGCACCTTGCTGAGGCGCAGAAGGAGATAAAGGGTTTCCAGGAGGATCTCAACCACCCTCATCATGACTTGGGCCTTGCCGAGGAGAGAACTAAATACCTCGAGTCAAAAGTCGAGGCTGTGAAGAGGGAGAGGGAGGATGCTTATGAGTGGGATCTAGTGGCTCATCTTAACTCGAAGGGGCTGAGGGCAATGCTAAAGGAGGAGGCGGCTCTTTAGGAGAATCTCTAACAAGAAGTTTCCTGGGTTGCTCAAAAGGCCGAGCAACAACGCAACTCCCTCCTTGCTTAGGTCTAGATGCTACAGGACCGAGTGGTCTTCTTGGAGTTGGAGGCCCACCAGATTGAAATAGTCGAGGCGTATCGTAATGATACTCTTAGAAAGATGGAGGTTGCTCTTGCTTGCAAGGCGGGGTTCGACCACCTGATACAGCAGCCCCCCATGAGATCAAGACCAACCCCGAATGGTTCAAATATCCTTCAAGGGTGAGTGTCTGCCTCGATTTCCTCAAGGAAATCAAGATGGTAGGAGGAGGATTGCGACTGGTGGGGGAAGATGAGGAGGCAGCCATCAAGTTAGATGAAGACACGACCGAAGACTCTGGTGGTGAAGGCAGTTTATCCTCCTCATCTAGCCGACCAAGAACACCCCTCCCCCCGGATGACACTCCCACTTCAAGTTCCACTCCTACTCTGGCTCCTGTTATGGGTTCTGCTTCAACTCCTACCCCGGTTTCCGCTCCGTCTCCTTGAAGAGCTTGTATATTTTTCTCTTCTCTTTTTTTGCCGAGTCATGTAAAAGGTCTAGTGAGATTCTTGTGAATGAATGAAAGACAGTTTTATTTGACTCAAACCTTTTGCACTTTGTTCTGAGTTGTTTTTATTGCATGTTGTTATTATGAATTATCGTCAGTATTTTTATTGTGAACAAGTCAGTAGGGACCGAGTGATGCCTTAGTGATTTATACTTAGGGTCTTTAGGATACCTTGGATTAGTCGGTGAGGATCAAGTCTTAAGGGCTTTCATCATGCCTTGGATTTACTCTCTAAAAATTGATACCGAGGTCTTTAGAGTACCTTGGATGAGTCGGTAAGGACCGAGTCATAAGGGTTTTGCATCATGCCTTGGTCTTACTCATGAGAATGATACCAAGGTCTTTGGATGCTTTAGACAAGTCGGTAAAGACCGAGTTGCAAGGGCTTTTACACCATGCCTTGGTCTTACTCATGAGAATGATACCAAGGTCTCTGAGTGCCTTGGACGAGTCAGTGAAGAATGAGCCACAAGGGCTTTGTTCATGCCTCGGGTTTACTCTGAAAGTAGACACCAAGGTCTTTGGATATCCTGGATGAGGCAATGAAGATTGGGTTACAAGGGCTTTTATGCCGTGCCTTGGTCTTACTTGTGAGAATGATTTCAAGGTCTTTGAGTGCCTTGGATGTGTCAGTGAAGACCGAGCCGCAAGGGCTTTGTTCGGTCCCTAGGTTTACTCTAGAATGGATACCAAGGGCTTTAGATGCCTTGGACAAGTCTATGAAGACTGGGTCGCAAGGACTTTTAACAAATTTGTAGAGAGAAAGAACAACTTTTCATTAAGATGGGAGCCCCGTGATTATATTTATTGAAAGTATTTATTGTGATGTTCTATATTCCAAGGAGCTTCAAGATCTTCCCATCTTGACTCTGCAACCAGTAAGTTCCTTGGTGAGCTTCTCTGATGACTTTATAAGCTTCCTATAAGTTAGCTGCGAGCTTGCCACAATTGGTTTCTTTATTGAAGGTGGCCTTTGGAAGAACCAAATTTCCAATTTTAAACCTTCAAGGTTAAAACTCAGCTGTTGTAGTGTCGGACGATGTGCTGCTGACTAATGACTTGTGATCGAAGTGCTCATTCTCTAACTTTATTGACGAGGTCGAGTTCACTCCGCAAACCGATTTGATTGGCCTCTTCATCAAAGTGTCATGGTCACGTAGTAGGCATGCCAACTTCTACTGGGATGACCGCTTCTGCTCTGTATGTCAGTCAGAATGGAGTTTCTCCTGTGGAGTTTTTGTGAGTTATTTTGTATAACCACAAAATACCAGAGAGTTCTTCAATCCAGGCTCCTACAACTTCATCTACGCTCTTCTTTAGTGCTTGTAGTAGGCACTTATTTGTCGCTTCTGCTAGGAGTTGCATTGGGGGTGTGCTATTGAGGCGAACTTGAGTTGGATCTTTCATTCTTTGCAAAAGTTGCGGAATCCCTTCCTATTGAATTGAGTGTTGTTGTCCATTATGAGAGCTGTTGAAACCCCAAATCTACTGATAATCGACTTCCACATGAAATTACAAATATTGCTTTCACTAATTTTTGCCAATAGTTTGGCTTTTATCCACTTGTTGAAGTAGTTTATGGCTATAATTAGGAATTTTTGCTATCCGGCTGCCATTGAAAGTGGTCCCAGGAAGTCTAACCCCCACTGGGTGAATGAGATTGGGTTGATGAGAGGAGTGAGCTCAGTTGCTGGAGCTCACGGGATGTTTGAGAGGAGTTGGCATGCTTTACATTGGGTTGTGAGTTTTTTAGGCTTGGCCAAAATGGTCGGCCAATACCCTGCCTGATGACCTTTTGTGCTAGGATTATGGCCCCTATGTGGTTCCTGCATATCCCGTCGTGGATCTTGCTTAGGACATAGTCCGCTTCTTTAGGTCGGAGGCATTGAAGATAGGGCCCCATACTACTACTTGTATAAGAAAGACAGTAGAGTTGGCCTTCGATCATGAAATACTTCATGGCATTCGTCTGCTGACTTTTGTTTTCCACTCAGTTCTTGGGCAGAGACCCATTTGTCAGATATTAGATGAGTGGATCCACCCAACATGGCTCTGGTGAAGGATCTGTTTGCATGATCGAGTCTACAGTCGCTTTAGTAATGCTGGGCTATTTGAGGGTGTCTATGTACATTGACCCTTGACTCGCCCCTGAGCTTGAGGCGCCAAGCTTGGACAAGACATCTGCATGAGCGTTGTAGGCTCTTAGGACCTGCTCAATTCTAAACATCTTCAGTTTATCTAGAAACTCTTTGATTTTCCCTAGATATTATCCCATCCTAGGGTCTTTTACTTCATATTCTCCCCACACTTGGTAGACAATAAGCTGAGAGTTAGCAACAATAAAAACAGACTCTGCCTTGGCTGTCAGGAAACTCTGAGTCTGCAGGAGAGCTTCATTTTCACCTTCATTGTTTGATGCCGGGAAATCGAAGGTGATGGAATACTCATGGGTGTGTCCCTCTGAACTATCACTGTGTGAGCTTGAAAGTCCGGACAGAGTCTTCTAGTTATGGTGATGAGAGCGAAGGAAACTCTCTCAATGAGGATGTAGTTGAGTTCAACTGCCTTCAAGATGCGGCTAACATAGTACACTGGCTTCTGGACATTCTCTTCTTCACGGACTAGGACTGCGCTCACCGCCTCAGATGAGATGGTCAGGTAGAGGTAGAGTGGTTCCCCTTCAATGGGTTTGCTCAGTAAGGGCTTGGATCTCACGTACTTCTTGAGCACTGTGAAGGCATTGCTACACTTTTCTGTCCACTTGATATCTTCTCTGGGTCCTTTGGGCCCTCTCAAGACTTTGAAGAAGGGAAGACTTCTTTTAGTCGACTTGGAGAGAAAATGGCTCAAGGCTGCTATTCTTCCATTTAACTTTTGGATGTCCCTCACTATGCGAGGCTCGGACATCCCTTCAATTGTAGTTATCTTCTCTGGGTTGACTTCTCCTTGCCGCGGTTGGCGAGGAACTTCTTCAACAGACCTCTTTGGTTGAGTTCTCGATATCTCTTTGCAGGATTTGGCAGTCATTAGTATTGTGGTCGTGATCCTGGTGGTATCGATAGTATTGTCAGACGTCCATATTCTGAAGTTCGATTTCATGTGATGTGGGATCTCACTAAGATGTCCCCCCTTCTAGATCAAATGCAACACTTGTGAAAGGGGAACATTGAGGGGGGCAAGCGCCGGTCTCCTCATCGTCTCCTTCCTCTGGTCTTCTGTCGACTTTGTTGGATTTAGGCTTTGTTATAACCCTTCAAATCATCTGAATACTAATCTGGGATTAGTAGCAGATAAGTATCCCGCATTAGAGGCTGGATCTAGTTAATCCACTTCGGAGAATTACGAACGGTATCGACCAACTTGGCCGGCCTCGGTAGTTGAAACCAACTCTCGAAGTCAAGTCTTCTCTGTCGACTCCCTATGAGGATGACTTGCGAGGCGGTACTTGCTGACATCTCAACACCCACAGTATTGACTCGACAAATGGCTTATTTAGCCGTCCCCTTTGTCGACTCCTTGCGAGGGCGACTCGCAAGGTGGTACATGTCATCGTAATGGCGTAATCACGAAGCTGACTCGAAGGGTGATCCGAGTCAACCTCTTTGAATATGCTGGCTCTATGGCCCCTAACAGATGACATCATGAAGGCCTCCTAAGAGAAATTCAAGATGCCGTAGTTTGAGAAGTATAAAGGGGAGGGAGATCCTGCCGAGCATGTTCAGAATTATTATGATACAATGAGCATGCTGTAGGCACCTGAAGCCGTCATCTGCAGGTGCTTCCCTATCACTTTAGTAGGGAGCGCCAAACTCTGGTGGAACGCTTTGGAGAAGAAGTCCATCGGGAGTTTCGAACTACTCAGCCAGAAGTTCGTGCATCATTTTGTGGCTAACACCAAGCAGAAATTGCCTCCGCATGTACTGATACAGATGAGACAAGAGCCCGGAGAGAGCCTCTGGAAATATTTCAAGAGGTTTCAAGCCAAGAGATTGGAGGTTGATGACCCTGGGAGCCAAGTTGCCATGTCGGTCATCATTACTGGCTTGCTAGACAATGAGTTAGCCGACTATCTCGCAAAAAAGTGAGTTACCAGTTACGAGCAGTTAATGGCCAAAGCTCTTGGCTACATGGACATAGAAGATGCTAGAGAGCATAAGGCCATGGCCAGGGTGGCCGAAGCAGTGATGGCGGCAGCAATAGCAGCAGCAGCAGCAACAACAGCAGCGACAACTTCAGCACCACTACCACTAATACCAATGGTTCCAGCGGCTCGGCCGCCGGTCCGGCGGCAATACCGATCACCCGGTGGCGAGGCGGTCGCGAGAACCGATAGTGGTCCCTCGGCCAGGCGAGGGCGAGAGGGCTCCCCCTAGGACCGACTATCGTCCAGCGGGGTGTCGAGAGAGGCCAGAAGAGCCTCCCTCGAGGCCAGCCCTCATAGCTCTTAACACATCTCTCTCCGATGCTCTTTATTTGGCACAACGGGAGGGTCTTCTCACTTCTCCACCTCCAAAGATGCGGTAGGATCCTCACGGCCGAGACACTCGACAATGGTGTCGATATCACCGTGATCACGACCACAATACTGATGACTGTCGGATCCTCTAGAGAGATATTGAAGACATGATCCAGAGAGGATTCCTGCGAAAGTACATTGATCGAAGAAATAGGCGAGACCCCCCACCAGAGAAAGCTAGTAGGAGGTCCCTCTCTAGGTCGCCTCGTCCTCAGCCGCCTCGCCCTCAGCAACCGATCGACAATCAGCATCCCGGAGGAAGCGGCAAAGGCACCATCCTAGCCATCAGTGGTGGTCTCTTAGCAGGAGGAACATCCAACAATGCTCGCAAGAAGTATGCCAAGCGATCTTTGTAGGTCGACCGAGCCGGCAAGAAGCCCAGGACAGAAGAGTCCATCTCCTTCAACGATGCGGACTTAGAAGTCGTTGAGATGCCTCATGAAGACCCCATCATCATCACAGCCAGGATCAACGGCTACCAAGTGAAGAGGGTCATGGTCGACACAAGCAGTACGGCCGACATCCTCTATATCAATGCCTTCAATCAGATGGGTATCAATCGGTCCGAGTTGCAGCCTTGTCTAGGCCCAATCATTGGATTCACGGGGCACACAATCCTACCGGAAGGGATTATCACACTCCCCCTAATGGTCAGTGAGCCTAATTGTCAATCCACAGTGCTGACTCCATTCCTGGTGATGAACATCAAATCAGCCTACAATGTTATCTTAGGAAGAGTGGCCCTAAATAACCTGCGGGCAATACCCTCTACATACCACCAGATGTTCAAGTTTCCGACTCCTATGGGGGTCGAAATTGCCAGAAGCAACCAGAGGGAGGCCAGGTCTTGTTACATGCTCTTGATGAAGGGGAAAGGCACTTCCGAGACCCTACCCATCGAGAAGACAAGCCTCCAATTGGAGAAGAAGATGGAGCGAGAGAGGAAGACTCCTGTAGAAGAGCTCCAAGAGATATCGATCGATCCAGAAGGGTTGACGAAGGTCATGATCGGGTCCTGCCATGCCGAGCCACAGTGGAGTGCTATCATTGCATTCCTTCTCGCAAACGTGGATGTGTTTGCCTGGGGCCCTAAAGATATGCCAGGGATTTCCCCGGAGGTGGTGAGCCATGAGCTCTCAGTAGACCGGCATGCCAAGCCGGTCTGGCAGAAGAAGAGGCATCTCGGCCTAGAAAGGCAGAAAGCGGCCGCAGATGAAGTCGACCGACTCCTACGAGCTGGTTTCATTCGGGAAGTGTAATATCCTGATTGGTTATCTAATGTGGTGTTGGTGAAGAAGACGCTCAATAGATGGAGGATGTGCGTCGACTTCACAAACCTCAACCAAACCTGCCCGAAGGATAGCTACCCTCTCCCCCGGATCGACCAATTGGTAGACGACAGCAATGGCCACACCCTGCTGAGCTTCATGGATGCCTTTTCAGGCTATAATCAGATCCTTATGGCAAAGCATGACCAAGAGAAGACAGCCTTCATCACAGACCAGGGGACGTATTGCTATAAGGTGATGCCCTTCAGTCTCAAGAATGAGGGGGCCACTTATCAAAGGTTGGTTAATAAGATCTTCAAGCCCCAGCTCGGCCGCAATGTGGAAGCCTATGTGGACGACATCCTAGTGAAGTCAAAATTGGCGTCATCCCACGTGGTAGCTCTGGAAGAAACCTTCTCCGTCCTTCGGCGGTACCGCATGAAGCTCAACCCAGCCAAGTGCGCTTTTGGGGTACAATCAAGAAAGTTCTTGGAATTTATGATCACACAGAGAGGAATTGAGATCAACCCCGAGAAGATAGCTGCCATAAAGCAACTATCCGAACCCCGCATTATGAGAGATGTGCAGAGGCTGAATGGGAAGGTAGCAGCACTGGGTCGCTTCCTTTCCAAGTCAGCCGAAAGGAGCCTCCCATTCCTTAAGATCCTAAGAGGGAGCAAAGAACTGAAGAAAAGCATGAGCTGGACGACAGAGTGCAGTGAAGCCTTCAGAGACCTCAAAGCATACTTGAGTACCAAGTCGCTGTTGAGCTAACCCATAGCAGGGGAAACCTTATTCCTCTATATGGCCATATCTCCCGAAGCTGTTAGCTCTGTCCTGGTTCGAGAAGAGGGCAATATCCAGAAGCCAGTGTATTATGTCAGCCAGATCTTGAAGGCGGGTAAGCTTAACTACCCCCTCATTGAGAAAGCTTCCTTCCTCCTCATTATCACGGCGCGGAGACTCTACCCATACTTCCAAGCACACTCCGTCATAGTGCGGACAAATCTGCCTCTGAGGAAAGCTCTCGGCAGCCCAACCACTTCAGGGAGGATGATCACTTGGTCAGCCAAACTTAGTGCAGTTCGAGCTAAGAAAGACCATCAAAGCCTAAGCTCTTGCCGACTTCCTCATTGAGTCTACCACAAATGAAGATGAGCCATCTCCTCCCTTGCTTCCAAGCCAATCCAAATCTCCAGCACCTCGAGCAGTCAAAGCTCCCGCTTCCCAGGTGCGTCGCAACCTTGAGCACAACTCGCTAGAGTTTGAATCCTGGTGGTTGCTAAGGGTGGACGGCTCCTCAGGCGAAGCCGACAACGGGGCAGGAGTCGTCCTGCGTGGCCCTGATGGGTTAACATATGAGCACTCCATCGCCTTTAATTTCTCAGCCTCCAACAATGAGGCCAAGTATGAGGCCCTTTTGGCAGGCCTTCGGGCTGCCTTAGCAGTGAAGGCTGAGCGCCTCTACATCCTGGCTGACTCCCAGCTCGTGGTCCACCAAGTGAATGGGCAATATGCAGCTAAAGATTCGAGAATGGTTCTATATCTAAAGGCGGTTAAGGAGCTGCTGAGCAAGTTTGCAGAATCCAAACTCGCCCAAGTCCCCAAGCTCTTAACGCTCGAGCGGACGCCTTGTCCATGATCGGATCCACCAGCTCAAGAGATGATCTGAGACCCATCCTCACTGATACTCTCTAGTGTCCGAGCATTGTGAAGACGCCAAAATCTATCATGCAGGCCGAGACATCTGCGAAACCTTGTTGGATGGATCCCATCATCCAATATTTGACTAAGGGAACTACGCTGGAGCCTGTCGCCGAAGCCAGGAGCTTGCGCAGAAATGCCCTCCGGTATCTCATGCTTGATGACCAACTCTACAGGATGTCCTATTCCAGCAGTAGAGTGGGGCCTTACCTCCGATGTCTTTGGCCAACTCAGGCCAGCTTTGTCCTTAGAGAGATCCAAGAATGGACTTGTGGAAATCACCCAGGGGCCCGTACTCTTGCTCAGAAGATTATTCGCCAAGGGTACTACTGGCCCACCATCCTAGCCGAGTCCAGGCGACTCGTATCCCACTACAAGAAGTGTCAGCTCTTTTCAAGCATCCCTTGAGCCGCCGCCACCGAGCTAACCCCCATATTGAGCCCAATTTTATTCGTCCAATGGGGGTTAGACTTGCTGGGGCCTCTCCCAATCGCCTCCGGGCAGCGGAGATTCTTGATCGTGGCCATCGACTACTTTACCAAGTGGATCGAAGCAGAGCCTTTAGCCAAAATTGGAGAGGACAACATCACAAATTTTATATGGAGATCCATTGTATGCCGATTCGACGTCCCTCTTGCTTTCATCACTGATAACGGCACCCAGTTCAACAGCAAAGTCTTTCGGAGCTTCTGTCAAGAATGGAACATCCGGCTCAAATTTGCCTCGGTGGCCCATCCAAAGTGCAACGAACTTGCGGAAGCCACCAACAAGTGTATTCTCCAAGCCCTCAAGAAGAAGATGGGCAAAGCAACGGGAAATTGAGTCGATGAACTGCCCGTGATCTTATGGTCATATCACACCACAGACAAGAACTCTACAGGTGAAACCCCTTTCAAACTGGCCTATGGAGCGGAAGCAGTTGCCCCAGTTGAAGTCGGAATGCCAACTTGATGGGAAATAAATGATTACCTCCTAGAGTTATAAGTATACAACCTTGATCAAGTTATAGTATATAAAGTTATCGATTCCACGAGGAACGTGATGAAGGAGTTATCCAAGTTTGGTTCTTTTCAGATTATGTGCGCGACAATTAGGAGTTATTCAAAATAAAAGTAAAACATGGTGAAAGTGGTGGTGAAGAGGTTAGAGAGAGTGGTTGTGGATTATGCGCAATAAAACGAGGAAGAAAATGAGAGTGGAGAGATTAGAAAATGTGTGTGATAAAAATGAGGAAGAAAGTGAGTGTGGAGGGATTTAAAGATGGAAGTGGTAAAGTGAAAATAAAAGAAAATGAGTTTGAGAGATGAAGAGTGATTGTGATTTGTGCAAATAAAAAGAAAAAGAAATCAAGAGAGGAGAAAGAAAATTAAAGGAAAACAAACAAATGAAAAGCAAGAATAAGAGGAAAATAAAGAAAGTAAAGTATGGAGGATTAATTAAAGATATGAGGAATCTAGAGTAGATCCACTTAGCTTATCTCAATCTTATGGGAATAAGTTAGATTTGTTAGCTAGTTTCAAACAATCTCTAGGGATTCCATAAATATTGGCTCCACACTTAGAAAAGGGTAATTCCCTAGAGGGTTCTAGCCTCAAGGTGAATTAAAAAAAAATCTATACTAGAAAGTAAATACAAGAATTAAAGATATTGCAAGAAAGTAAATTGCATGAAAGTAAATCTAAGCTACAAAGCATATAAATGAACAAGAAATGAACAAGAAATAAAAAAAAAATAAAAAAAAAACCAACAACTCCTGATCTTCATCTCATCCTCCCTTTGGTCCTTTGGACAAGAAGAAGAGAAAGAAAATTAAAGGGGTGAAAAATTTTATTTATTGTGTAACAAAGTTATAATTTTTAGAAGGTCTTCTCAATTAAGAGTAACCCTCCTCTCTAAATGGAGTTTACAAAATATTTCACACTTCAAGCCCTCACTCTACCCCTCCATTTATAGATAACAAGAATCTCTCACAACCTTTAGATTTGTCTTGACCACCAAGTAACCCTCATAACCATAGGATTTGGCTTAGGCCCCAAGCAACCCTCATAACCATAGAATCTCTCAAAATAATCTAGACCATTGATTCAATACTTGAGAGATGGGCTTTATCGACTTTATTTCTTTTATATTTAATTTATTTAAGACTCTTGGGCTTCTCTTAAATGCTCTTGGGCTTCTTGGAATTTAACTTGGCCTTCAAATAATTGAATATATATCACTAAAATTTAGATTTCTATCATAATCCACTATTGCTAATGAAATTTTTAGAATCAGGTAATTTGGATGGCTCCGTCTCGTCGAGATAGGTGATTTTCATATATAATATGTTGAATTCTGCTTTCCGGATTGGGAGATTTCGCCTTTTCTTTGAGGTTGACCATCCTGAGCACGAATTTGACTTTATGTTTTCCATATTTGATTTAATTTTTAATTGCAAGCCAAGTTATTAATAATTCTGACCAAGAAAGTGATGAGTGTTGAGATTTTGCTTCTAAACTTAGTCGTGAGCTTTGAATTTAGGCATCCTGGGCTTCATTAGAGATCTTTTGGGCTTGAAATAATCTTCATTTGAGCTCTTATTCAATAATTCTATATTACCTGTAAATTAAGATAAAAATAATTATTAGCGGATATATTTATTTAAATAAATAGATAATGAGGATATAAAAGTGTAATAAAATGTGATGATCACAACCATACAACTGAGGCATTTTGATGAGGACTTGAACTTTGATGGACTTCGGCTCGGACTCAACCTCATTGATGAAGTCCGAGAGAAGGCTCTTCAATCCCAGATCATTAACCAACAACGCATATCCTGGCACTACAACAATAAGGTCTAACCACGAAGTTTCAATATAGGTGACCTAGTCCTTCGCTGAGCTGTCTTCGACAGAGATACCAAGCAAGGCAAGTTGGTCACCACTTGGGAAGGACCTTACACCATCCTGGAAGAGATATGTCCTGGCACCTATCGCCTCAGGAGCTACGATGGGAGGATTCTACAACATCCATGGAGCATTGAACACCTTAGAAAATACTGTCAATAAGTGGGTTGTTTAAATTCTCTTTATATTATAAAGTCTTTTCGCTAATAACTGTGTTATTCTGTCTGAATTTTGTCTGGACTGCTGAACAAAAGCCCTTGGCGTCATCTTCATGAGTAAAACCAAGGTAATTCATTCTTTCGGTCGACGCCGACACAAAAGACCTTGGCGTCCTCATTAAGTCCAAGGCACCTGACCAATAGGTCGTCATTGCCGAAAAGCCCTTGGCGTCATTTTCATGAGTAAAATGTCATGAGTAAAACCAAGGCAATTCGTTCTTTCGGTTGGCCGACACAAAAGACCTCAAGGCCCCTCATTAAGTCCAAGGCACCCGACCGATAGGTCATCATTGTCGAAAAGCCCTTGGCATCATTTTCATGAGTAAAACCAAGGCAATTCGTTCTTTCAATCGACGCCGACACAAAAGACCTTGGCGTCCTCATTTAGTCAAGGCACCCGACCGATAGGTCGTCATTGCCGAAAAGCCCTTGGCGTCATCTTCATGAGTAAAACCAAGGTAATTCATTCTTTCGGTCGACGCCGACACAAAAGACCTTGGCGTCCTCATTAAGTCCAAGGCACCTGACCAATAGGTCGTCATTGCCGAAAAGCCCTTGGCGTCATTTTCATGAGTAAAATGTCATGAGTAAAACCAAGGCAATTCGTTCTTTCGGTTGACGCCGACACAAAAGACCTTGGCGTCCTCATTAAGTCCAAGGCACCTGACCGATAGGTCATCATTGTCGAAAAGCCCTTGGCATCATTTTCATGAGTAAAACCAAGGCAATTCGTTCTTTCAATCGACGCCGACACAAAAGACCTTGGCGTCCTCATTTAGTCCAAGGCACCCGACCGATAGGTCGTCATTGCCGAAAAGCCCTTGGCGTCATTTTCATGAGTAAAACCAAGGTAATTCATTCTTTCGGTCGACGCCGACACAAAAGACCTTGGCGTCCTCATTAAGTCCAAGGCACGACCAATAGGTCGTCATTGTTGAAACGCTCTTGGTGTCATTTTCATGAGTAAAATGTCATGAGTAAAACCAAGGCAATTCGTTCTTTCGGTTGGCCGACACAAAAGACCTTGGCGTCCTCATTAAGTCAAGGCACGACCAATAGGTCGTCATTGCCGAAAAGCCCTTGGCATCATTTTCATGAGTAAAACCAAGGCAATTCGTTCTTTCAATCGACGCCGACACAAAAGACCTTGGCGTCCTCATTTAGTCCAAGGCACCCGACCGATAGGTCGTCATTGCCGAAAAGCCCTTGGCAGCATTTTCATGAGTAAAACCATGGCAATTCATTCTTTCGGTCGACGCCGACACAAAAGACCTTGGCATCCTCATTAAGTCCAAGGCACCCGACCGATAGGTCATCATTGTCGAAAATCCATTAGCGTCATTTTCATGAGTAAAACCAAGGCAATTCGTTCTTTCGGTCGACGCTGACACAAAAGACCTTGGCGTCCTCATTAAGTCCAAGGCACCCAACCATTAGGTCGTCATTGTTGAAACGCTCTTGGTGTCATTTTCATGAGTAAAACCAAGGCAACTATCTGGCCGACGTCAACAAAAACCCTTGGTATCATTCTCGTGAGTAATACCAAGGCAACTCACTCAACCCGTCCGATAACAAGTCCAAAACTAAGTCCAACTCAAGGTCATATGACCTTCTCAGATTAATTAAGTGTTCGACAAAAAATTAAATTATTCATGACAATGGAGAAAGACGCACAAGTCCAAACTTTCATTCATTGATCAATAAACTTTACATCATAAGTTCAAAAAAAAACAACAATACATATACAGCTGACCACAAGAACAAGATACAGACGTTATGCTCCTTGATCTGGAGCAGGAGTCAGACTTGGTAGGTTGGCACTGGTATCAGGAGCTGGGGCCTGCTGAGTCGTAAGGGGCGCGGCAAGAGGAGCCTCTTTTGGTTCGTCTTCAGCCTCACCATCCCCTTCTCCCTCCACGTCCAACGATACACCCCTCCTGCTGTCTCGAGCTCCTTTAAGAAGTCAAGACAAACAGAAATACGAGGGTGATAGTCATTGTCGGTGAGAGGTCAAAACCCAGGAGGTAAAAGAGAGCAAGGTAGTCGAAGCCGGATTTGCATGCTATCACCACTTCGACTTTTCCCAAAGGACTTTGGCGATATTCTTCAATCACCTCCGCCTTGTGGACTTGCGAATCCAGCCAGGCAACTTGTTCTTCAAGAGATCGGACTAAAGCTTGAGTTGCCTCATGAGCCGTCCGCTCCTCCTTGAAGTCGAGCCTGGCTTGGTCGGCTGCGAACCGTTCCGACCGGGCCTCATCTTGGGCTTTAACCGTGTGTTGCCTCTCCACCTCGACCTCCTCATCCAAGTACTTGATGCGGGCATCCCGCTCAGTAACTTCTTTCTCGAGGTGGCCAAGCTTATTCTTGAGCCCGTCAATGACAGTGGACTGCTTAGAGCGATGCTGCTGGAGCCCCCTAATCTGGCTATCTTTGATCTCCAGCTCCCGCTACCACTTGTCCTCCCTTTGGCTTCTCTCGGCCTCAAGCTCCTTGACCTTCTTCTCAGCCGCCTCCCTAGCCCGATTCGCCTCGGCTATCTTCTGCTCAAACTTCAAAGGGAGCCGACGCGCGTGAGATAGCTGGGAGAAAAGCTCCTGCTCAATCAAAGCCCCCCGAAGTAAATAACTCTTCAGGTCAAAGTGCAGACCGACGGTCGGCGCCTCTTCCAATAGCTTCAGGTCCTTGGGGAGCGAGAATTGCTCCATGACCCTGACCTGAGCAATGCTCGAGCGTAGAACCAAGCCCTCCTTGTTAAGCGGCACCCGAGCTATGAACTGAGCACCCTCTAGAACCTCCTCCCTGTGAGGGGAATTATCACCCATCTCCCCTATAATGCAGGCTCGGAATTCCTCCCACTTTTGGGGATCGATATCCGAGACAAGATAGGGGTAGGGCCAATTGTAACCATACTCTCGAGCTGAGGTGGCACCAACCCTTGGAGGCTCAGCGGGTTGGTAGCCAGTTGTCCCCTCTCCAACAGTGTCCGTCACCCTCACCGGCTCCTTACCCGACCTAGTAGCGGGTTCGGGCTGTGAAACGGGGACTGCCGACTCTCCGGGTCAGTCGGCTTGGATAGCAGCCCCCATCATCTGATCTCCCCTCACTTGCTGAGGGGGAGAAGCTTTGTCTAGTACGATGATCTCAGCTTGAGCTGAAGGAGGGCATGTCGACTCGCCCTCAGTAGCTGTGGCCGCAGAGGATTCGATAGTTATCCTCTTCCTCTTCTTCTCTTGCTCTTCCTGCTGGGCCGCTAAGCTCGGTCCTCCCAATACGGCTAGGATTTCTGCCTTGTTTGACCTCAAGCCGGCCAAGTCTGCAGGGGCCACGACCCCCCTCATCCGCTTCTGGGGCCTGCTAGTTAGAGCCGATGCTGCTGAGGCGGAGCCGTCTCCCCTCAAAGCTATCGAAGGGCCCTTATCCAGAGGAAGGGCTAAGAGAGCCGCCCTCACCTTGTTGCTCTCCGAATGAGGAAAGGATGAGATCCCGACCACTCGGAGAGTGGAGGAGTCGAACAGATTATTCATCTCGCTCGACCCAGCATAGTTACAGATCTTCTCCAATTGTCATCCCTCCTCAGCCGACAGGATGCAAGGCCTCAGCGCCTCCCTTTTGATTTCTGGTCATGTTGGACATGCCAGGATCTCCTCAGCGCCCATCACCCACACATAACGCTCCTTCCAGTCTCTGTTCGACTCGGGAGCATTCGACACTATCTTGTGTCCTCCAAGATAGTGAAAGTAGTAATGGGCGTCCTTCTTCGTCGTCTTGATGCCGACGAGATTGCCGAGCAGACGCAAACTCAGCTCGACTCTAACTCGGTGGAAAATTACCAGAAAGGCCACCAAGATGGCAATAGCGTTTGGGGGAACTAAGAAGGCGACACCCCCAAGACGCCACACACTTCCTTGAGGAAAGGGTGGAGTGGTAACCGGAGTCCGAACTCCAGATGGGTGACGTAGAGAGGCAGTCGGCAGTGGTCATGATGGTACATAGCCTCATCACCACTCGGCACAGCTAGAGTTAACGATCTGGGAAGATCGTACAGTTCATAGAACCCCTCTGGTTCTTGGGTGGTGATCTTCATGCGAACAGTTCTGAGCAACGCTATCCTGGCTTCATTATGAGCGACGTTGGAAGCTTGCGCAGCCATGGAAGTTATTAAAAATAGGGGATGAACAACTCTCTTGAAGAACAAGGTTTGTGAGCAGCAGTTTAGGGCAGAAATTTGTGGGGAAAGCCCCCCTTTGATCCCAGAGCGATATTTATAGACTCTGAGGAGGACACGTGGCGAAATCAAGACGGAGGGCAAGTTTATGTATGAACGGCTTTGATCTAGCCTCGATAATTGAATAGGCACCACGAAAATCAAAGTGCCGCCCCACTTTACTCCACAACAACACTTTCTCGAAATTCAAAACGGCAACCCCACATGACCCGCATGACGTCATGTTATCTTTTCAAACAGAGACCTACCGCCTCCCCTACGAGGGAGAGCCTCGTCACTTATTTGTCGGCTGACTAACTGAAGCTCAAGTCGACTCGACCTTCTGAGTCTAGTATTCGACCCAATGGTTGGGTGCTGACTCGCGAGGCGGTCCTCAAAACACCGAGTCGACCAATTTGGCAGACGGCTTCTCCTACCGATGTCTAACATAGACGGCCGAAAGCACGGCCCAATTCTACCTTCAAATAAATAACTCAAACAGCTGGACTTCTAAAGTTTTTAATCCTAATACAAGTGATCACCACATGTGAAGTAAATTTAAACCTATCATCTATGCCTTAGTCTATCTCATGAGAATGAGTTCGTTATCCGGGTCGATCCTTGTTCAAAAACAAAGTGAAGACCTTAATTCTACATGAATTCAAAGACACATGCTAAATGTCTGATGTAAATGATCTTATGAGAAAGATCAACGGTCGAACTTATAAACAAGTCAACTCGTCTCATGCAACTCAGCTAACAAAATCGCAAAACTGAGTAAAAGTGAATCTCGAAAGGGAAAAAAATGTATCTTTATTCACATGTTAAAATTAGTTACAAGTTTGCATGTACAAAAATCTCCAGAAAAGTTAAACTAAGGAGAAGCCGAGAAGTCCATATCCGCTCCCGGAGTCAGAGGAAGAGCGCTGGAAGTAGAATGCGGAGGAGTCAAATGAGACTTCGGCTCGACCCCATCATCTTTTTGCCCTGGGGAGTCTCCATCTACTTTGGCTGTCGTGTCGACTAGGGCCATGTCCTCCTCGGCATGACTTTTCGCCGCGGCCTCGTCCTCACCAAGATCAATCCCTACGCCCTGCTTCTCTAAATCCTCAAGGATCTCTAGGCAACAGGTGACACTCAGGGGATAGTGAAGATGACCAAGTACATATCCCATCTCGGATAGAAGTTGGGCCCTCAAATAGTCATATCCGATTTTGCAAGCGAGTGCCACCTCAGCCTTCCCAATCAGGCCTTGTCAGTACTTCTCAACAACTTCCGACCGATAGCCCTCAGAATCACAAAAGTCGATCCGACTTTGAGCTACAGCCAAGGACTCCTTGAGGTGAGCATTCTCCTCTTGGAGCCGGACCTGGGCCAGGTGCTCCTCCTCTAATCGAACCTTTGCATGTTGAGCCTCCATCTTCTCCACCTCAACTTGCGCAAAGGCGTAGTCTCTCTCTTGCATCGCCTCGCCAAGTCGGCGAGTTTTCTTATGAGCCTCGGCGAGCTCTCGCTTGAGCCTCGCAATATCGGCAGATTTTTGAGCATCTGAAGCCTTCAAATCCTCCACCATCGTTTCCTTCACCTCCATCTTGAGATGCCAGGTGGTCAGCTCCTCCTCCTTGGCCGACAACTCCTTGAGAGCCTGCTCAAGGTCGCCCGAGACTTTAGCCCTCGGACTTCTTGTCACCTCCTGGAGTTTAGCATATACCTCTCGGACACGCTCCATGCGGCTAAATATTTCTTGCTCCACCAAAGTCCCACGGACCAAATAGCTCCGGAGGATCAAATGAAGGCCGATGTCAGGAACCTCTGCCAGAATCTCCCTGTCACGGGACAGCCAAAATTGTTCGACCACCTTGAATTGGGCAGTGCGAGACTCCAATACCGATGACCTATTATCAAGGCGTCGAAGTGGTTCGTACCGATACTCTAGACTCGGCTCCTTATCATATCGAGGGCCGGCAAGAGCGATTCCTATCATCAGCGCCCTTATCTTATTCCAAGTGGGCGTGTCTATCTCGTCGACGCGATGGGGGAATGGCCAGCTCAGATCCTTAGCATCTTGATCCCCTTCGGTGACCGGCTCCTTCCCAAAACGGTGAGTCGGCTCGGCCTGAGTATCCGTCACCCCCACACCATTGCTGGTCTCCGTTAGAATGTCAGGAATCTCGGCTCCGGCATTGGTCGTCTGGGTTGTAGTCCTCTCTCCCTGTTTAGACGACTCTTCATCCAAGTGGATGACCTCGGTCCCTGCAGATTCGGAAGTGCCCCCGGGCCCTCGGCTACCCACCTTCCTAAGCTTTTTCTTCTTGGTGACTGGAGAGGTCAGAGGCAACTGTCCAGCTGGCTGGATTGTAGCTATGGTAGCATGGGGCTGAGCTCTGGCCGCTTTCGCAGGAGCTAGGTCTTGGCGAGCACGCTTGACTGGTTTTGCCGGCGCTTCCTCTTAAGTGCCAACAGGAGATACACCTGACCCTTCCTCGCCTCCAATCAAGTCAGGGATCATTTTCTGGGCGGCTATCTCCTGATCCTTGGCCGTAGGAGGCACGGGCGAAATACCTGCTACTCTCAAGACGAAATTGTTAAACAGGCTCTCCATCTTTCAAGAGCCCTCGAACGACTTAACCTAGTCAAGAGCATCTTGCTCTGCAGCCGATAACTCTCTGGCCGCCATACCCTCCCTGATGATTTCGGGCCAATCCGCGCATCCCAATTCCAAGCACATTCCTTCCACCCAGACGAATTTCTCCTTCCAGTCCTTATTGGAATCAGCCAGGTCGGAGACAATCTTGAAACGACCCACCATTTTGAAATGGTCATGGGCCTCCTTCTAGTTTATCGTAATACTGACCAGATGGCTGAACACGTTCAGAGACGTCGGTAGCCCCAGCCAAAAGCTTATGACAATGTAGCCCACTAGAGCTACAATGGCGTTCGGCTTCAATTGCATGGTCGAGACCCCCAGAGCAGTACAAACCTGATCGATGAAGGGGTGCAGTGGTAGGCATAAACCGTACTCCATATGCTTGATGTATAGAGGCTGTCTACTCTCCGTATGATCATAGATCGCCTGAGATTTTGCCTAAGATCGATATTCGAACTCTCGAGGGATATCGAACACGGGCATAAATTTCGATTGCGGCACAGTCACCTTGGAAGAAATACCCTTCAGTCTCTCTTGCCTCGCGTTGAGAGCACGAACTTCTGCCATTACGAATTCGAAAGTTGACCGGAGAAGAAGAAACAGATCGAATGTTTTTTCGAGAGGAGAATTTTCAAAAACAGCAGTTTCCCTCATCCTCCAAGCAGTTCCATTTATAGATACCCATGACCTACAATTGTCAAGACCCAACGGCCAGGTCGGTTCAAAACCAACGGTCCGGATCCATCCCGGAATCTGAAGCGCCCTCTCCGCGATCGAGACAAGGCATGTCTGCCTTAACTAGCCCACTATTAGCACGAAACGCGAAGCACCCGCATCCAAAAGTAGGTAATGATGTCAGCCATGTCACATCGAAAGGACCACTCGCCTATCCCTCATTAATGCGCCCCACGCCAAACCGCTACAGCTCCAGTTTCGCTCGGACCCGACCTAAGTCGACTCTAAGCGAAAGGGGCCTTCTGTTATAACCCTTCAAATCATCCGAATACTAATCTGGGATTAGTAGTAGATAACTATCCCGCATTAGAGGCTGGATCTAGTTAATCCACTTCTAGAGGGTCTAAACCAGCGTATCAACCGACTTGAACAGCGGCCTCAGCCGTTGAAACCAACTCTCAAAGTCGAGTCTTCTCTGCCGACTCCCTGCGAGGACGACTCAAGAGGCGGTATTTGCTGACATCTCGACACCCGCAGGATTGACTTGGCAAATGGCTTATTCAACCGTCCCCTTTGTCGACTCCTTGCGAGGGCGACTCGCAAGGCGGTACATGTCGTCGCAATAGCGTACTCATGAAGCTGACTCAAAGGGTGATCCGAGTCAACCTCTTTGAATCTGCTGGCTCTATGGGCAACCCACTCGGCCGGTTCACCGACACCTCGTGAATTCGACTCAAAAGGCGGTACTACTCGACATGCCACCTAGGATAAGAAGGTGACGCCATGTCTCGAGCCTCCCAACAAGCGGTGAGTCATCACCACATTGAATGCCAGATCCTAGTCATCAATTCTCTGAGTTCGTGATCTTTAAGACACATCGTACCACGTGCCCCCTGTCACTTTGCATTAAATGTCGACGCGACCTCATCCACTGAGATGACAACGCTTGTAAAGGTAGATCTGACTCAGCCGCAGTGCCTAGTCGAAGTGACCCCCATCCACTTGTCGACCGACACTTATAAAGCAGAAGCAGACTCAGCCAACGGCTATCAGTCGGCCAAAGTTACTAAACTACCCCTTGATCATTACTATAAATAGGGGAGGTGTTTAGAGATAGAGTAAACAATTTTACACACTTGAAACCTATTTGAGAACATTCAGTTCAACCTTTACTTCCCCACTCAAGATTATCCACTAACTTGATCGTCGGAGGAGCCACCGGGGATCCAACCCTAACCTCTCACGATTTGTGACATGTGCAGGCTATCTCAGGGAATTTCCAGCTTGGGCATCCAGAGGAGTTAGAGGACCCTAATCATCTATCAACCTAACTATTTAACTGTGTGATCCGTAGCATCAACAGGCTTAGATTCAAGCTGGTCATCTTCATCCTCTTTGCCATCGAAAGACTAGGCTTCTACATCCTGTCGGGCTACCTTTTTACGCATGCAGCTTCCCTCAGCATCTATGTGTGACCAGGCTCTGGCCATAAGCTGATCAAAGTTGTCCACGGGGTGCATGATGAGAGAATTAGACAAATTCTCATCTTCCAAACCTGCGATGATTGTTGCCCTGGCTACCATGTTGCAAAGGTCTTCCACTTCTAAGCACTTGTCTTGGAATCTTTTAAAGTACTCTCTTAAGGTTTCTCTAGTTTTCTGCTTAATTTGCAACAGGAGAGCAGAGGGTGCCTTCTATTTTGTATTCACCAGAAAGTGGTGCATAAATTTCTCGCTAAGTTGCTCGAAGCTGTGGATGGATCTCTTCTCTAGAGAATTGCCCCCACATCTTCGCACTGCCACTTAGGTGACAGGGAAGGCTCTGCAAATGATTAGATCAGATATATGCTACATGCACATCAAGTCATGGAAATTCTTTGCATGTTTGGCTAGGTCATTTTCACCCTTGTATTTCTTGATGTGGGGCATATTGAACTTAGACCAGGAGGCGGTCATGATACCTTTTGAGAGAGAGTATTCCCCCAGATGACATTGGCCACAATGTTGAATGCTCGATCGTAGCCAGAAGCCAGATGGGCTATGGAGGGATCATCCCAGGTTGCCGGGGTCTAGGTCATGTAGGTGTGTCTCACACCTCGTGACATCGCCCGTGTGGCTTGGGTTGGGCAATGGCTTAAGCTCTAGCCTGTCACCTCTAGATGAGGCTGAGGTTGCCCTGGATCAGCAACAAAGCAGGTTAGCTATCACGGTGGTTAGGGGTGGTTTCCTTGACCTGATCCTCTTGCTCCTATCGCTGGTGTTGCCCTTCATAGAGAGGGATGACAAGCGATGGAGGAGGTTGAGAGGGAAGAACATGGCTGAGAAGTTTGTCGGCGAACGAAGAGAATTGATGTTAGAGAGATTGAGCGATCCTCTGGATAGATTCATCTAACTGGACCTGAGTGACATAGCCGGAGCTGGAAGATTCTCTAGGAGTGTGTGATCTCAGAACCATAGAATAATTAAGATCAGCCATTTTCTCAATGGGAGAAGAAGAGGCCTTATGGAGGGCGCCAAAGTGTTTATGTGAGAAAGTTAATTGTATGGATAAGTAGATATTTAGAGGAGTTTAAGGTCCATTAATCTTCCTTGATAGCTGATCAATCAGAAGAAAGCAGATTCCTGCACAGGAAACACCCATTAGAGGGCCGGAATTTGTTGCTCCGGTGTGTCCTCCGACATTCAAGTTAGTAATAGATTAAGCAAGTTTGCATAATCTATTTAGGGTGTTATTCAGTAGTTTTTTGCGTACCTTAAAATAGTATAGATTGCCTACTATTTATAGAGGGTTGGGTAGGGCACATCAGTAATTTTACTGGGTCGGTATTCGATTGATGAGAGCGCACTTTATACATGTCGGCAGCTAGTTGAATGAGTCACCATTGTATTTAATGCGACAATGACAGAATGGCTGAAGTGCTGGTGTCGTCCGAGGAGTCATAACTTCAGCCCGAAGAGTCATAATGACTCTAACCCAGCATTAAATGCGATGGTGATTGGGCAACAAAGCATAACTATTGAAGCTGATAGGTCACCTCATCATTCGAGATATTCCTTAGCGAGGGCCTAAGTAGAAGACGCCTTTCATCTCAAACTTGATTTCTTCTAGCGTATCCTGACTCGAAGATGCCTTTCGTCTTGGACTTGGGCTACCATAGAGGTCGGCGATGCTCACACCCGGGGTGGGCTTTTAGATTTGTAGGACTCAGCCAGTTAATTATGACACATGGCTGACTCTCAAGAATTCTTTAGACTTAGTAATTCTCATGATATAAAACTACATATCCCTTAGATGGAGTTCATCCTGCAAATATGAAATCAATTACGAAAAATAACCTTGCGGTTTTCACCTAGTTCACTAAGCTTAATACGAATGCCAAGACTTTAACAAGCTTTGCCCTAGCTGACAAGATCCCCTATGAAAATCAAACTTAGCTCAAGAGCAGAAGCTTGCTGGAAGGGAAAATATCTTGTCACCTCCAAAAAACTATGTCCTCGAGAGGTAGAATGCATATTACCATTGTACTCCATCCCTTGCTCAGTACGGGGACCCCAACCTCGTTACAAAACATCATGCAACATGTAAAGGCAGTGCCACAAGGGGGTTCAGCCCAGTTATAAAAAACCACTCTGCATGATTAACGATGACACTCTCTCTCCACAAGGATGAGGGAATCATCCAAGAAGACGATGAGACCTCACGAGAGAAGGGAAGCATTGCATAACGTGCAACACCAGGGGGCCAAAATAGTGAGATTGATAGATTTTTTTTCACAAGAGCAGTTTGAGAAAAGTAATTATGCCATCACCCTATTTATAGCCAAAGGAAGCTAAGGGACGCATCGGTTGACAAGCTAGCAGTTACTCATGGCAACCACATTACGAAGAGTTAGGGATCACGATCATTGCCGGGGAAAGAGGCAAAATAGGATGGATGACGACTAGATAGGAAGAAATATCAAATATCTAATTCTGACCAAACACGTGGCACTTCAGGAGAAAATTTTGCTAAAGTCAAAAAGACATGTTGTGGTTGTCAAGAAACAACGCCATATCTTCATAATGCCAAAAATTTTAGCAACACACCATAGAAATTCACAAGTAATGTAATTAGAAGAGATGTGACTGATGTATGTCCGACACAAATCTTATCTACTCCCAACTAGGATTCCATCTCTACTCAAGAGTAGGGGGTATTGTTATACACACAACCTAAATTTGATATTTGGGCTAACTAGACCACATCATGACAACGAGTTGACTCAGCCAACCAAGTACGCGCTTTACCTTGATAAAGTTTGGGACATCTACACTGAGTATATAACTCGATTACAACCCATGGATCTGACCTAAAAACTCAGATAAAGCAGTAAGTGTCCATAACAGCTAAACTCATCAGTTCGGTTACTATGCCTACACCCCAAATCTGTCTGGTTTTATGGCAGTTTGCGTAATTGGAGATAATTGATTTTGATTATATCATATCCTCCACATGCTATGTCAGGAGATATTAATAAGATACTCAATCTCTCTAGTTAACAACTTTCATAACTTACCGCAGTAGTGTAGCCAGGAATTGGAACTTAGGAGGGCACTCTTGTTGCTTTTCTTTAAAAAATAATAAAATAATTGCATCAATAACCACAGTAGACAATATCGAGAATATTTTGAGAGGAAGAATCGAAAACTCCAACCATATATTATATATGAAGTTATCATTTACAAAGAAATATTATTTTAAACTCCAAAAATATTGGCAGAATTTGTAAAACCAAGTCCAAAATATAATGACATCAAGCTTGAATGACATTCGCAAGCCACCCAGACGATTTGCCACTTTTAAAATCATATTTCAAATAAATCAAATATGAGGAGTTACATACTTGATTTGTTTGCTTGTCATACATTCATTTAAAATTTATCTTTTAGTATGTATGAATTACTCCACACAAAATGTATGTTTAGACTCTTTACATTTTTGTCCCAATTTTATACATATTTTAGAAACCTAAAAGATCTCCTAAGTTAATATTTAATCAAACATTCAAATTACAGTTTTATAATTATAATTATTCCATTATTATTTAGATTGTAATAAAAGGATAAAATTATTTAGCCAAATGAAACTATCATTTTAATCAATGATTATACATTAATAAATTAGAGTATTAACAAAATAAATCTGATGTTTAATATTAAGAGTATATTCATGTCTGTATTTGAAATTAAAGAAATGTAGAAAAATTAATTGGAATTTGAACTCAAAAATTTTAAAGAAATATAAATATAAACATCTCAACATTCAATTCTATTAAATAACTAGTACTTAGGGGCAGAATGCTTTATAAGGTTGCAACTGGATTAATGGGGAGAGATGACCCATTTATTGCACAGGCAGCATCGTGTGCAGCCTGTGTACATTCTCAAACTTAGGAGAGATATCTTTAACTTTAACCAATGTGTGAAAGGACTAATTAACATTTTCCTTATCTAAATGGGTTTTTACTCTTTGCACGCCGCCCCGCCTAACAGGAGGATGGGGTGGGGCGGGGGGTCACATGACCCCCCTTGACCCCCCCTCCCTTCGCCAGTGACTTACCGGATCTACAGATATATCGGCTATACCATCCTACTTCAATGAGGTACTTCCATGTGAAATTACTTGCAGGCCAAGTAAATCACTATTTTAGCTGTCAGGGTTGTGACTAGGGGTGCAAAACGGTCCGGATATATCCGGACCGACGGCAACCATATCCGTTTAGAAAGCGGACATGGTAGGGAAAAATTGAAACCGGCCAGATATGGTTTCGGATACGGTTTTGATTTTTCATCCGGATACGGTTTCGAATACGGTTTTCGGGTCAAAATTGCTGATACGATTCGGATATCCGGATACGGTTTCTGCACTTTTTCCAGATACGGTTTCTGCATTTTTTTTTGTTTGATTTTCATCCGGATACGGTTTCGAATGCGGTTTTCGGGTTGAAAATGCGGATACGGTTCGGATATCCGGATACGGTTTCTACACTTTTTTATTGTTTGGATTAGACTTGAAATTACATGAGGACTAGTATTTATGTCTATGAGGTGACAATTTCTATATGCTTGAATAAACTTATCTTGATTATGTTTAATAGATGAATGCTTTTTTAGTTATATTTAGTGTGCGAAATATTATAATCATATGTATTTTTTTGTCATATCCGATTCATATCCATTTCTCAAATATCCGATTAATATCCGTATTGTATTCGTATCCGCTTATCTAATATCCGAACCGTATCCATTTCCGTTTAGTGCCGATATGGTTATGTTTTTTTTCTTACCGATGAATATCTGTATCCGTATTCGTATCTGTTTTTAGAAAGCATATATGGATATGGTAAGTGTCATATCCGAACCGTATCCGAACCGAATGCACCCCTAGTGGTGACACATGAAGATGTTAATCTCCCTTAGGCAATCAGTATAAATACTCTCCTATCTAAGGTAAGATAAGAGAGACATATATAGTCTCTCAAGGCTCGGTATCCCCGATATTCGGTTCATGATCCTTCTCTTCTAAAACCTAACATAGATTTACATACTATTTTTAATTTATTATTATCGAGAGTGTGGCTTAGGCATCAAAGGGGCGTTAGTGGACAACCCTCCATCATCAATCTGATGCTTTTTCTATGTATCTCAGGCCATCATCAAGAAGTGCTTGCATCAAACATTAAAGGAGATTCCTTGGCCCTCATCCTTGAGTCTATCCCTATAGACTCAATCCTATAAGTTGATTCCCTACATCAACAACACCCATTTATATTAGTATTAATTATCAAGATGTTAACATTATTAGTACATATATAGATGCTAATAGCATTTTGTAATTTCAAACAAATATATATTGCATTGCGTGCAATAGAGTACTAGTCATAAATTGCAAATAACTTTCCTCATCTATATCTTTTCTAGCAATCGTCCCTCAACTATTTTAGTAGCGCTTAACACCTTTAGATTCATAAATGACATACTGGTTATCTATAATTTTAACCTTCTCTAAATATAAAATTTAGATTAACTTTCATCGCCAAGTCATGTCATTGCAGGTAGTCGTGGAGATTCCACCGAGTGTAACGTGCTGTTTGGATAAATCCACTGCCAAAATCGACTAGCCGATGTTGGCAGTGGATTGAGTCAAACAATGCGTTACACTTGATGGGTCCCACGGTTTGCACCGCTCCAACGGGCTCGTTGGCCCGGGGCGTGATAAATGGTATCAGAGCAGTTAGCCAGCTGGAAGTGTGGAACTAAGTGCTATGTGGGGCTAAGTGCTACATCATGTGGATGCGGTGGGAGCCACCTCTAGAGTCCGCATCACCTAACATGACACGAGGACGTCGCGTAATTAAGATGGGGGTGATTGTGAGATCCCCAAATTATAGTCCCACATCAGTGGGTGAGTGAAAGTGTTGAGCGTTTATTATGTAAGTCATGGGGTTCAAGTGTAACATCAACTAGTCAATTTTGACAGTGGATTGAGCCAACAGGCTCGCAGGCTCGGGGCATGACAACTTTAACCTCTCAAAGTGCAAATTTTAGAGTATTTTTTCTATTAAATTAGTTGAGGAGCGATAAGTTTAATGAATTTGCAATTTAACCTATAATAACATTATGGGTTTCATAGAAACCACCTTAAAAATAGGATAATTCCACATGAACCACCTTTAAATTTAATTTATTCAAAAAGCACATTTAAAGTGAGTTTGTGTTGCAATTAACCACCTCACATTCTGGCCTTCACTTAAAAAACCAAGGACAATGTTAAAAAATTCACATTCAAAGTACATGACTTCTATCATAACTAAATCTAGACATAGATAAAATAAGTCATATGCCTTAAATGTGAATTTTAAATAGAATTTTGGATTTTAGAGAAGAAAATGACTTAGAGGTGGTTGATTGCAACACAAACCTATTTTAAATGTGACTTGTGTATAAATTGAAATTCAAAGGTGGTTCATACAGAATTGTCCTATTTTTAAGGCAGTTCTTAAGGGAAAAAGCCCTAAAATTATTACTCCATCACAAAACGCAATCATCTCTAATGGTTACAATTTTAACACTTACGTGCTCATTTTTAATCATGTTAAATAGAATGGATAGAAGTAACTATTAAGAGGTTTGGGTGTGAATCATAGTCCTCGATTTGATAAAAGGGGGAAAGAACGGATTATATATGAGTCTGACATATACAGATTAACAAAAAATTTACTTGACTCGCATTGCTACTCCCACTTTTATATATTCATCATCAATAAAACTTAATAATGACACTGTAAAATCAATGCAGACCCTGACCAAGGATGACACAAGAATTCCAAATATGGTCAAATTGTAATGATTCTATCTTTTCTAGTTTATCTTAGCAAGTAATATTGGAACATGACTTTTGTAACGTGCAATTTGTGTCTAGTGCCTATAGAATTATAAAATATTCAGGCCTTTGTTTCTAGGCTTTAAGGCTCAATTATCAAAGATAAAAGGAGGGGAGCTCAAATGATTTAGGGTTGGATTATCTAGATTTGTTTTTTTGTGGGAATAAAGCATGCGCTTTTAGATTTCTCAAACTCTCTTTGAAACTTTATCCTTTGGAGTGTTTTTCACCTAGAATTTGGTGTCTCAAACCATGCTCCTCTTATGTAATCATAATGTGTAAGAACAAACGGTAGGGTCCTATCAATAAACCTCTCAGTCAATTTATACTCGACAATGAAATAAATTAGATTATCCAATGATCAAGAGCTGGCTAGTGTTAAGGGTTTCGGATTGGATTAGGAAAGTTACACTTCAAGTTCAATGTACAAAGGAAAGGAATGTCATGTTATACCTCAATCAAAAAAAATTTAAAACGAGCGTGGAAAGGATCAAAACGACACTATAGCCTTAGATTGTAATGTTTCCCTATCATAGATATTTCTTGCACAATAAGTTTTGTCCTCATACCAACTTTCCCTAATTTAAATGGAAAAAAATTCGGTAGAGAGCCATGATGTATTGACTAAATATTATCTAGATTCTTAATATTTAGAAATCATCAGCAAGGAATCCTAACATTTCTTTTGTCATCAACTTAGATCTTTTTCACAAGTTTCTATTAAGTCTTGTTGACATGACGGTGAAGTGTCATTGCCACATCAGCAGAAAAAAGTAGTGAAAGTTCAAATTGGTCTTGCTACATCAGGAAAAGATTGGTGAAATTATAAGTTTGTTTTGCAACGTTGTCACCATGCCAGCAAGATTGAATGGAAGTTTGTAAAAAGAACCTTGACTGATGACGAAGGTAAAGTTAGGAACTCTCACTGATGACTTTCAAAAATTAAGAACCCAAATAATATTTGGCTAATATAGCAGAAACTTCAGTTGAAGTTTTGCCATTAAAAACATCCATCTAAAGCTTGCATATAGATAGATGCTACTTGAAGAAAAAGGCTGTAGAGAAATTAGATCCTGAGATGTAGGAATTTGTTTTAGAACAAAAAGTTCCAAACAGATCGAAAATGAGAAATGGATCTTCGTCAAATGCTCCAACATGCACCCGCATAAAATTAAGGATTAATTGCATTTAATCCTTTAAGGTTCCAAAGCATGATATTTTGTTTGGCAACGAGTTAAGTGAGCGGTTAAGGAGAGCTAACCCCCATTAACCAGCCGAACATAAAACATCTACACAAGGAATAAAGTGAGGTAGTCCTTCATAAATTGTCATAAGTAAAAAATGTAAAAAGATTAGATAATCCCTTGGGGGGGGTGGTGTTAAAATAAGTTAAATCCTCAAAGTGGATGTTTGTTTCCATATTAAGCAACCTTGCATTTAAAAAAAGGGGCCACATGCTAAAAATTATGGTTTTTAGCAAATACTTATTTCTTTGATATTTTTTACACTACGGATTTGGGGTTGCCACATAGAGTAGATTCATCAAATATAATTCCCTAAAATTATGCTGATTTCAATCGGATTTGTGATTTTAGTCATGTATCATCAATAAATTTCATGTGCGACCAAACAAAGTTTGGTTGGATTTTATCTAAGTTTGATTGGATCTTATCTCTCATGCAAATCCTCTTAAATATTTGCTTTAAACAAACATGATTTTAGATATGGATTTTTTTAAATCCCATAGATTCATTAAGATGCAATCCATGAACCAAACAACCCCAAATGATGGGTTTACTAGCTATTACTCCAGCTTAGGCAGGTTAAGAGATAAACCCTTAAACTTCTTCCCCATCACTTTTCCACCCAAGGTTTCTATTTATTGTATTCATCCATCCCAAGACTTATTAGGACGAGATTGTCACTTGATTGTTTCATTTCTCTCTTATAATTTTTTAGCTCATTAGAATTTATTTATGTTCTAATATTCTTATATTAAACTCTTTGTCACAATTTGTTGTCATCCAAATTGTAAAAACTTTTCAAACTACGAGTCTTTTTTTTTAGTTTTTTCTAAAGAAAACATAATTTCATTGTAAGGATTCTATCAGAATGTCTTATAGAATGGGGATAATTTACACCATTCACGGGTGGTTAGAGGATTAGTTTAGGAATTATGGTTATTGAATCAATAGCGTAAATCACTGCGTTCCTATGAGGACGGTTCTGAAAAGTTCCCTACTGTAATTTCACATGGACTTCTACCGTCACTTTTGGTTTTACTTTTCTTTTTCAAAAATTTTTATTGTAGGTAAAATCCATTGTTGATGTCAATTATCAAACATGGGATTAAGTGTAGATTTTGCAGTACTAGGGTTCCTCAATCTTCTTTAGACAGTTGGTCTTTGAGCAGAGAGTCCAGTCCTGCATATGAACAACACGTGAGAGGATCGGAGTTGGGTTCTCCGGTGATTCCTCCGATGATCAAGTCAGTGATGAGCTTGAGTGGAGAAGAAGTGTGAGTATAAGGTGTTTTATTTGCAAAAGGTTGCTTACCCTATACTGTGGATAGCATCTTTCCTCTATAGCAGATCCTAAGAGGCAGTTGTGTAACTTCGGCCGAGTCCAAAAAGGCAGCTCAGTCGGCAGCTACTTTACAGGTGTCGGCTGTAGAGGGGATGAGTCACCTATGCATTTAATGTGATGGTGATGAGGGATGCTTGGTGCTGACGAGGTCCGATGAGTCATAAAGACTTTCGGGGCTAGAGCAATAATGATTCTGATCATGCATTTAATGTGATGGTGATCGACTGTCGACGGGGGTTTCGAGGATAAACCGCCTTGCGACTCGGCTTTATGAGAGGGTTGAGAAATGATGTCTTTCGCCTCGGTCTTGCAAGCGGGCCGATAAATGACACCTTTTTATTCGGCCATCTTGGATTCAAAAGTTCTCGACCACGCCTTGGATGGTGAAGAGGAGCAGGGTCGACTCTAGTGAGTTTCGAGTAAGGATGCCTTTTGACTCGGTCCCTCTTAGGAAGGGTCGAGTGTCGATGTTGCTTGAGTCGTCATGCCTAGGGCGAAGTCGATATGATGTTTAGCTAATATGGGACACGTGTCGGCTCCTGATGGAGGATTAACACTTAGCCATTTCTATGATATAACAACCATAGTGCACTAAACATTACAAAAATAAATAAGAGAAAATTATACAAGTCTTGCAATATCAAATATTATTGTTAGTATCTCTATTAAAGAAACAAAGATATTCTACACAGTTTTCTCCTGTTTCTCTATTAAAGAAATGTTATTAGGAGAAAGGTATTGTCCTTTTTAAGTATACATTGACAACAACAACAGCTGCTGCTGCGGCAACAACAATAATAATAAATTTGACTGGTGGTTTTTTATTTTGGGGAGTGGGGGTGTGGTGGGTGGGGAGTGATGAGAAAAACTTTAGTGGGGGTAAATGCCACTCTTTGAAATCTTGAGAAAGATAAATGCAATTTATCCATGGCCCTTTGCTTTTATTCCTAATGCAAGGGAGTATCTTTCCTCTTATTAGAAGAATTAGAATCATTGGATCTTCTAGCTATACTCCTCAATAGGTAACTATGATAGTTATCTTGTAGGAATATTATCTAGAATTGTATACTGTTTATCTTTCTATAAACTCTTTGGTTGAATAGCATGGAATTAGATGTTTTCCTATAATAAAATTAGCAAAGATTTAAATAGCATGCCCTTTTTCTTGTAATACACAACCAAATACAAAATTTTACTACACAATAGTTTCTAGTGTAAACTTGAAGAAGACTTCAACCACTTAGATTAATTAAAGGTAGTTTAAAAACAGATGAACTGAAATAGTACTTAACAATTGCATAATGTAAGTGGTTTATGGACCAAAATTGGTAATCATGATTTGGTGGTCTGAGATTCCTAGTATAAGTCTGAATGTCCGTTGGAATGAAAAATGATACATAAGATATTGCCTCCAAACATCAAGGGAGCATCTTTTTCCTTTTTTTACAATAGAGATTCACTTGAGATGGTGGCCACTTTATCTTGCTCTACTATATAAAGGAAGAGGCCAGAACTATGGTTCCTAGTGGCTCACCATCAAAGCCATGCCTTAGTATATCTAACCTTGAATTTCTGGTGCTCTCAAAAGCATGGCTCTCATGTTAACAAACTTAGCAACGATGAGATACGTCATAAATTATCTCCCTCTACTTCAAATATAGCCAACATGTTAACAAACTGCCGTTATATTTATGGAAGTTTTTTAATGTGCTTCTTCATCTTGTGGAGAGTCTTTCCTTTAAAAAAAAAATCTTGCTTTATTTAGTAAGTTCGCCAATTAAATTTTTTTATGGAAGTTTTTCAATTCAGGCCGAATTGCACTTGTATTTGTCGCACTTAAATACCCTAATATTTTCTAAAATTGCACAACATTCTGTTACCTAAATATGAGGATATTCTCTTGAATATTTCCATGTGAGTATCATATGCAATTTTTAGAATATTTTTACTCTTACTTTTATCTAAAATAACAATCAGACCTTTTCAATTATCTTCTTCCCCTTCTTCCCCATCATCCAGCATTCTCATGGTAACACATAAACCTATCTTCTTCCCTTATATAGAATATGCAAAAGCAAACATATTAAAATCATAACCCAAAAAAGTGAACATTGAAGCCCAAAATTATCCATTTTTCTAAAAATAATCCTAAAAATCTCGAGTTGACTCAAAATAACTCAAACACGTTAACTAAAATACTCCTAAAACTACACAAACCCACCAAATACAAACATTAAACTTGAATGGAGGGTTTTACTATAATGTCATATGGAATTCAAATCTAATTGAGAAATAACAAATAAAGTACGGAGGGTGTAAGTAGAGAGTGTCTTGCATCCATTTGCGTAAAAGTGGGCTCATTGATAATAAAAAAAGGCATGAAATATGATATTGTCCCACATCAGAAAGCGAGTAAGATTGATATATGGGTAAATATGCTTGGGCTCATGACTCAAAAATGATTAATCTTATTGAGTCAATTGATCCCAAGTAGTTTAGCTTTATTTATCTCTCTCAATGCTACTTTCCATCACCAACAAATTAGTATACAAGTAGAGATTCACTCATCCTAGATGGCAAAATCCATCTAGGATGCCACGACAATAGTCTAAGATGACCATCCTATATGGCAGTCCATCTAGGATGTGCCGTCAGGGATAAATCCATCTAGGATGTTGCATCCTAGACGGATACG
This sequence comes from Asparagus setaceus, assembly GCA_012295165.1. Taxonomy (NCBI): domain Eukaryota; kingdom Viridiplantae; phylum Streptophyta; class Magnoliopsida; order Asparagales; family Asparagaceae; genus Asparagus; species Asparagus setaceus. The sequence continues at coordinate 26,954,765 of CM022705.1, read as the reverse complement.
CCATCTAGGATGTACATCTTAGAGCGCTGTAGATAGAGATCCTTTACATCCTTGATTGTAGAGAATGTCTACAACTAACCAATTAAATCTTTTCACTCGGTGGACTCCATGAATGATATGAGTTATCTAAATTATATAAAAGTACTTTTAATTATGGGGTACACTAAGATGAACCAATAGTATTAACCCACCTAATCAATTGTAGGCATTCTCTACAACCAAGGTTGTAGAGAATCTGAGCTCCTAGACGACATGTTTGTCTCAGATGTAGATTCTCATCCTAGCGAGAAACATCCTAGATGGCTCGTCCGCCTAGAAGGTCATCCTAGATGGCTCGTCCGCCTAGAAGGTCATCCTAGATGGCTCGTCCGTCTAGAAGGTCATCCTAGATGGAAGAGCCCTCTAGTTTCTCAAAACATGGCAACTAGCAGCAGATTTGCAATATGTTTGCCCTACTTTTGATACATGTATTAATAGTCCAACCCAAACATTTTATCGAATCACAGATCGAATCATACTTTCAATATCCACATCCAACACAATAGCGAATCCAATATCCACAAAGTCATATTTCCAGTATCCACATCCAACACAATATCAAATCTAATATCTAACAATATCCACACACAATCACATTTCCAATATCCAACAATATTCACATCCAACGCAATATCGAATCATTTCAAATAACACATCCCACACATTATTGAATCACCATTAAACAAAATAGTCAACAATAATCAAAATAACAATCATTTCAAATCACATCCCACACATTCACAACACAATCCACTAACTAACAATAATTAAAATAACTATCTCATATAGTTTCATCACTCAAATAACTATCTCACATATGTTTTCAAACCCAAAAAATCCATCATACACACATAGAAAATAAGTCATAACATGAGAAATCCATCATAGTCAGAAACATGATATAAGCTAAGTTTTAAGTCTCCTACGGATAGATAAAATGTCTCACACAAAAGATAAATAAGATAGAAATAAAAAGTCAGGCACCGAGTTCAACCTCCTCATCCTTATCATCTTTGGCAGTTATATCCCTCTCATTCATGCCACTGTTGCTCCCCTAGCATCCCTAGCCTTAGCATGAAACAATTATGGTGAACTTGATATATTAATTGATGTTGCAATATTTAGGGTTAGGCTTATTAGGTAATTTGGCTAATCATATAATTAGGGATAACTAGATTTAATGATTTCAAATTAGTTTTATGCGTAATTAATGTTAGGTTTATTGATTTTAAATAGAGTCATTCCATTTAGGGTTAGAGTGTTGGATTAGGTTACAATTAAAAATAAGTGACAAAAAGTTTAAATTTTTTCTTTTTTTCTAAATAGGTCCAGATCTGATGGAGCAGTGCCGGCGGAATCTTATGTAAAAGGGGCATCGGAGGAATCTAAAACTGAGCGACGGTGGAGGGAACTGACAGACAAGGAGGCAGCATCCCTCTTTCTCCTCTGATCTAAGCCGAGGAGGGGGGTTGAGGAGGAGAGGGAGCAAGGCGAACTTCGACACAGAGAGCAAAGGGGCAGCAGCGAACTTTGATGCAGAGAGAGAAGGGGCAACGGCGAAACTCTACACAGTGAGAGAACAGGCGGCGATGAACTTCGGCGCAAAGAGAAGGTGTTGCAGTGAAATTCGACACAGAGAGAATGGGCAGCGGTGAACTTTTCTACACAGAGAGAAGGGGGAGGAGAGAAGCGGGTCTTTTGCTGAAAGATAAAAATAGTGGCGGGCTATTTTCATTTTTCACCAAAAGACCTGCTTAGTGTTCGCGGGAAAAGTAGACTTGTTATTCATTGTTTGTTGAATACTTGTTTACAGCTTCGTTGGCCTACAACAAAATTCAAACAAAAGAGATGCCTTTTATTTCAGGCGTACAATGAAAACAAAAATTACAACTTTTATCCTTTTGTGAACAAACACGAGGATCTCTATTTTACGGGATCCTCGCTATGGGTTCTTTGCCCGTGTCGGACTTTTGTTCGTCCGCGGACTACCGCGCAATTCAGATCCGTGTAAACCCGGTTCGAACTACAGACGCAGGCTCGCTTCACAAAGGAAACGGCTACCGAGGGGATCACACTCACGAAGGAGAGGATCGCCGGGGATCACACTCACGGCGAGAGGATCGCCGGGCGGGTGAGATCTACAAAGAGAAATCACAAATATTCAGAGTCGATTCGAGCTCGCTTACCTCGCGGTTCGTAGATCGGACGTGCTCGCCGGTGCTTTCGGAGCTATCGTCGGCGGCTCGTAGATCTCGCGAGGGCTCTCTCAAAATATCGGCCAATGCAACTCCCAAAAATCCAACCTTTTGAAACTGAGCACACCCCCCCTATTTATAGGAGATAAGGGGGGGGGGGGTTTGAGGCCGGCCGGACACCATTTGGTGTCCGGCGGACACCAATAAGGTCCGCCTTAGTCGGACACCAAATGGTGTCCGGCGGACACCATTTGGTGTCCGCGGACACCATTTGGTGTCCGGCGGACACCATTTGGTGTCCGGCGGACACCATTTGGTGTCCGCGGACACCATTTGGTGTCCGCGGACACCATTTGGTGTCCGGCGGACACCATTTGGTGTCCGGCGGACACCATTGGTGTCGGCGGACACCATTTGGTGTCCGGCGGACACCATTGGTGTCGGCGGACACCATTGGTGTCGGCGGACACCATTGGTGTCGGCGGACACCATTTGGTGTCGGCGGACACCATTTGGTGTCCGCGGACACCATTTGGTGTCCGGCGGACACCATTTGGTGTCCGGCGGACACCATTTGGTGTCCGGCGGACACCATTGGTGTCGGCGGACACCATTGGTGTCGGCGGACACCATTTGGTGTCCGGCGGACACCATTTGGTGTCGGCGGACACCATTGGTGTCGGCGGACACCATTGGTGTCGGCGGACACCATTGGTGTCGGCGGACACCATTTGGTGTCCGGCGGACACCATTTGGTGTCGGCGGACACCATTTGGTGTCGGCGGACACCATTTGGTGTCCGGCGGACACCATTGGTGTCGGCGGACACCATTTGGTGTCGGCGGACACCATTTGGTGTCGGCGGACACCATTTGGTGTCGGCGGACACCATTGGTGTCGGCCTTGGCGGACACCATTTGGTGTCGGCGGACACCATTGGTGTCGGCGGACACCATTGGTGTCGGCGGACACCATTGGTGTCGGCGGACACCATTTGGTGTCCGGCGGACACCATTGGTGTCGGCGGACACCATTTGGTGTCCGGCGGACACCATTTGGTGTCGGCGGACACCATTTGGTGTCCGGCGGACACCATTTGGTGTCGGCGGACACCATTTGGTGTCGGCGGACACCATTGGTGTCGGCGGACACCATTGGTGTCGGCGGACACCATTGGTGTCGGCGGACACCATTTGGTGTCCGGCGGACACCATTTGGTGTCGGCGGACACCATTTGGTGTCGGCGGACACCATTTGGTGTCCGGCGGACACCATTGGTGTCGGCGGACACCATTTGGTGTCGGCGGACACCATTTGGTGTCGGCGGACACCATTTGGTGTCGGCGGACACCATTGGTGTCGGCCTTGGCGGACACCATTTGGTGTCGGCGGACACCATTGGTGTCGGCGGACACCATTGGTGTCGGCGGACACCATTGGTGTCGGCGGACACCATTTGGTGTCCGGCGGACACCATTTGGTGTCCGGCGGACACCATTTGGTGTCCGGCGGACACCATTTGGTGTCGGCGGACACCATTTGGTGTCCGGCGGACACCATTTGGTGTCGGCGGACACCATTTGGTGTCGGCGGACACCATTGGTGTCGGCGGACACCATTGGTGTCGGCGGACACCATTGGTGTCGGCGGACACCATTTGGTGTCGGCGGACACCATTGGTGTCGGCGGACACCATTGGTGTCGGCGGACACCATTGGTGTCGGCGGACACCATTGGTGTCGGCGGACACCATTTGGTGTCCGGCGGACACCATTGGTGTCGGCGGACACCATTGGTGTCGGCGGACACCATTGGTGTCGGCGGACACCATTTGGTGTCGGCGGACACCATTTGGTGTCGGCGGACACCATTGGTGTCGGCGGACACCATTGGTGTCGGCGGACACCATTGGTGTCGGCGGACACCATTTGGTGTCGGCGGACACCATTGGTGTCGGCGGACACCATTTGGTGTCGGCGGACACCATTTGGTGTCGGCGGACACCATTGGTGTCGGCGGACACCATTGGTGTCGGCGGACACCATTGGTGTCGGCGGACACCATTTGGTGTCGGCGGACACCATTTGGTGTCCGGCGGACACCATTGGTGTCGGCGGACACCATTTGGTGTCGGCGGACACCATTGGTGTCGGCGGACACCATTGGTGTCGGCGGACACCATTTGGTGTCCGGCGGACACCATTGGTGTCGGCGGACACCATTGGTGTCGGCGGACACCATTGGTGTCGGCGGACACCATTTGGTGTCCGGCGGACACCATTTGGTGTCGGCGGACACCATTGGTGTCGGCGGACACCATTGGTGTCGGCGGACACCATTGGTGTCGGCGGACACCATTGGTGTCGGCGGACACCATTGGTGTCGGCGGACACCATTGGTGTCGGCGGACACCATTGGTGTCGGCGGACACCATTGGTGTCGGCGGACACCATTTGGTGTCCGGCGGACACCATTGGTGTCGGCGGACACCATTGGTGTCGGCGGACACCATTGGTGTCGGCGGACACCATTGGTGTCGGCGGACACCATTTGGTGTCGGCGGACACCATTGGTGTCGGCGGACACCATTGGTGTCGGCGGACACCATTGGTGTCGGCCTTAGTCGGACACCAAATGGTGTCGGCGGACACCATTTGGTGTCGGCGGACACCATTGGTGTCGGCGGACACCATTGGTGTCGGCGGACACCATTTGGTGTCCGGCGGACACCATTGGTGTCGGCGGACACCATTTGGTGTCCGGCGGACACCATTGGTGTCGGCGGACACCATTGGTGTCGGCGGACACCATTGGTGTCGGCGGACACCATTGGTGTCGGCGGACACCATTTGGTGTCGGCGGACACCATTGGTGTCGGCGGACACCATTGGTGTCGGCGGACACCATTGGTGTCGGCGGACACCATTTGGTGTCCGGCGGACACCATTTGGTGTCGGCGGACACCATTTGGTGTCGGCGGACACCATTGGTGTCGGCGGACACCATTGGTGTCGGCGGACACCATTTGGTGTCCGGCGGACACCATTGGTGTCGGCGGACACCATTGGTGTCGGCGGACACCATTGGTGTCGGCGGACACCATTGGTGTCGGCGGACACCATTTGGTGTCCGGCGGACACCATTTGGTGTCGGCGGACACCATTGGTGTCGGCGGACACCATTGGTGTCGGCGGACACCATTTGGTGTCGGCGGACACCATTTGGTGTCGGCGGACACCATTTGGTGTCGGCGGACACCATTGGTGTCGGCGGACACCATTGGTGTCGGCGGACACCATTGGTGTCGGCGGACACCATTGGTGTCGGCGGACACCATTTGGTGTCGGCGGACACCATTGGTGTCGGCGGACACCATTGGTGTCGGCGGACACCATTTGGTGTCGGCGGACACCATTGGTGTCGGCGGACACCATTTGGTGTCGGCGGACACCATTGGTGTCGGCGGACACCATTGGTGTCGGCGGACACCATTTGGTGTCGGCGGACACCATTGGTGTCGGCGGACACCATTTGGTGTCGGCGGACACCATTGGTGTCGGCCTTGGCGGACACCAATTCTCTCGGGTTCTCCGTGCTTTGTAGGATACCTGGGGGTGTTGCGGTGCTGCATTTATTGCTTGACCGTTGTTGGAATTTTGAACTGTAGCTAATTGAGTTCATTTGCTGTTGACTCGTGTCGGTGGATTGTCGTCCAATTGACCATCGAGATTCCTTCGTTGATCGGGGAATTTTTCATTGGATCCGAACCGTTGATCGGTGAATCCTTCGTCGACGACGCGTTGGTTGGCGTCGCTACTGTTAAAGTGCATTCATCCACGGTGGGAGGTATTCTTCCCAATTGTTGATTGGTAGGCCCTCAGGCGGCGACGCATGAATCGGCACTAATACAGTGGGGGGGGATTCTTTCAAGGTAGAACGCGTTGTTCGGCGCCCATATAAGCCTTGTCAGAATTCATCCACTTTTTCCACAGCGGGAGGAAATTAAAGATTATCGAGTTATCCTTAAGAACATGGTAATATTCTCCAGGAACTTCTCGTTAAATTGGGAAACAGTTTATACTCATAATCCTAGTTGGAGTAGGATTGGGCGACGCGTTGATTGGCGTCGACGCAATTCGTATGATCGAGTTATCCTTAAGAATATTTCTTGTGAAAATATTCTTCCGGGAACTTCTCGACAAATTAGGGAATAGTTTATACTCGTAATCCTAGTTGGAGTAGGATTGGGCGACGCGTTGATCGGCGTCGGTGCAATTCGCACGATCGAGTTATCCCTAAGAATATTTATTGTGAGAATATTCTTCCGGGAACTTCTCGACAAATTAGGAAGCGGTTTATACTCGTAATCCTAGTTGGAGTAGGATTAGGCGGCAGCGTTGATGTCGGTGCAATTCGCGATCGAGTTATCCTAAGAATATTTATTGTGAGAATATTCTTGGGAACTTCTCGACAAATTAGGAAGCGGTTTATACTCGTAATCCTAGTTGGGTAGGATTAGGCGGCAGCGTTGATGCGTCGGTGCAATTCATACGATCGAGTTATCCTAAGAATATTTATTGTGAGAATATTCTTAGAACTTCTCGACAAATTAGGAAGCGGTTTATACTCGTAATCCTAGTTGGAGTAGGATTAGGCGGCAGCGTTGATGTCGGTGCAATTCGCGATCGAGTTATCCTAAGAATATTTCTTGTGAAAATATTCTTAGGAACTTCGACAAATTAGGAAGCGGTTTATACTCGTAATCCTAGTTGGGTAGGATTAGGCGGCAGCGTTGATTTGGCACTAATTTGACATTCAAATAAGATTCCAATTAGGACTCCTAATTAGGGGCTGATTAGAGTCCTAATTAGAATTGGTTTGGGCCCATTAGGAGTTGTTATAAATACCCATACTCCTCCTCCTCTGATGACCTAGGCCGCCCCCCCCTTGTGCTCTCTCTCTCTTGTTTTCATCTCGCCTCTCGCCGTCTCATCTTTCTCAAACAACGAGGTATGTGCACGAGTATTGTACAACGCCCCCCTTCTTCTTTTTTTTTTTTTTTTTTTTGTGCGTGCAGGTGATGCGGACCGCGAGGAGAGGAGAACGAGGATGACGGAGCGGCGGCGCCAGCCTTCGAGGCGGCTATGCTGCCGGCGCCCGTACCCGGGCTAACTGCTTTGCCAGCCAGCATTTGAAGCCCGGGCCGTGGCGCTGCGGCCGCTGCTTGCGGTCTCTGAAGCGGCGGCACCACCCGCAGCTGCGATCTTGGCTGAAGGCGGCAACGCCCGCCTTGTGCGATGTCTTTGAAGCGGCGGCGCCATGACAATCGGCTAATGGCGTCGGCGTTAGCGGCGGTGACTGCGACGTTCGTCGTCGGACGGTGTAGTCCATTGGCGTCCGGACTTTTCTAACACTTTATTTGTTGATTTTTTAGCTGCGTATTTTACTTTTTATCGTGTCTTTTGCAGCTTTCGATGTCGTCGGGAAGATCACGTGCTCCGAGGAGCCGACCGTTTACTCCATCTCGTGACGACGTGCCACCATCGTTTGCCGGTGAGGTTTTCATGTCAAATTGCTCATTCACAACTTGTATTCGTAAATTGTACGGCCTTGATTCCTCCTTCGTGGGGAACGACGCCTGTATAGCCTCGATTTCTCCTTCGTGAGAATCGACGCTTGCACAGCCTTGATTCCTCCTTCGTGGGGAACGACGCCTATATAGCCTCGATTTCTCCTTCGTGAGAATCGACGCTTACACAGCCTTGATTCCTCCTTCGTGGGGAACGACGCCTATATTGCGACGGACGATGGGGGCGATTTGAGCACTACGCTCGAGATGGATAGAATCGTCGTCATTTTATGTGGCGGGGTGCATTCTTGAATCCATCCGTAGTGTGTTCGGGATCGGTCCTATATAAGGTCGTGACTCTATCTCACGAATTTCGTGAGATGAATTCAACGTCTTATATATATATCTGGCGGGTTGACTCATTCGATTTCATCTTTTCGGTTGAGTATCCCTGCAGTGCGCTTCCTTAGCATGCGGTTGGCCGGACGTCGTGGTGACCAATTCTCCTCCTCGATGACCCCACTATTCTTATTTAGCCCGGTTTAGACCGGATCGCCGAGGTGACCCACCGGTACTTGGTGGAAGTCCTCGTGTGTTGAGGTCGTGATGGTGGCGCACCACTTTCGAGAAGATGCGGTTCTTCTCAACCTTTGGGCAAGGCGGACTATTTATTTGGCGACTCCGTCGAGGACCGGATCGACTTTCATTGAGTGAGCAATGGCGCACAAGGATGATGGTGGATTCTTATATCTCCCTTGGATTCCTCGGCACCGTTGTTTGGTGAGCTCGTCACCCGAGTCGTGCGGAAAATGTCGTGGCGCTGACGAGGCGTGGCGGCATTCATTGCGGGTTTATCACCCATCGATCGGTTCTGGTTCACTCGAGAGGTCGAGTTATCGGTTGCACCACGGTATATTGGGGCTGGATTCTCCGCCTCGTGGCGAGCATTTCGTCATTAGTGGACTTTGAAGAACCGCCTTGCCTGTTGGGGCCGGAGATCTTGGCATCGGTCATAGATTCTTGGTGGGTTCATTCGCGGATAAGCTTTGGTGGACTCGTTTGACTAGTCATGTCCTAGGCCGATGGGGCGAGGATCTTCGTGCCTGTGGTTTATATCTTTGCGATTCGTGCCACCATGTATGGGCTCGATCGGTACTAACCACTTCTTCGCTTTATCTGAGCTCTATGATCTGATTGAACACATTCTCAACCGGGCATGGCGAACTTGGATTGGCTTTGCGAGATGCATCGGGTCTCGGGTTTGCCTATGGGAAGAATGCTCTATCAGGAATATTTCCCTTCTGGCCGAGAATTGGATCGACTGAAGGCTACTCTGCCTGACCGTTATGACACTCTGTGGGATCTCACGTGCCATTATCACATTGCTCTAGCGCAGATAGAGCCGTCGGCAAAAAGGAAATCAATTATAAGTCTGAAGCAATTTGCCAATTATTTGTTCAAGCATCTGGAGGATGATTCTGATGAGCAGATTTGTGAATTGGCTCCTTCTACCCCCTCGGAGATTAATGAGCTGATTGAAAAGTTTGGTGCTAAGTCTTATACCCCGAGTGGTATGGAGTATGGTTTTCCAGCAGGGACCAAGTTCTCGACCTTCTTATGGCATGCAGTAAAACGCATCCGGCCGATGACTCTCTTAGCCGGTTTCATCGCCATCTGGTTGAAGAAATGTGTGATGCCGTGTCGACCTAGCGGCGCTTTGCCATTAGAGGTGCTCTATCCCTGATTCGGCTAGCTCATAAGAAGGAGTTGTCTCTTCTTCCGGTGATGGTGGCTAACATTCATCGGGGACTTAGTCAAATAGCCCTTGCCTTTACTCGGAGGAAAAACAAACCGTCGGATGAGATTCCTCATGTCAAGGTGGAGCTGCCGTACACCTATTTGATGGCTGGTTTGTCCTTCATCGACTGATATGATGGCGGCGCGAAGCTTGCGGATCCGTCTGTCCCTTTTATCAATCTTTAGAAATGCAAATGGCAAGGCGGATTTTTAGCGATGCGAGGCGGTACCAAATCCACAAGGGTTGGATCTTTTCGAGTGTTTTCCTCGGTTCTCACGGTCGATGCGGGGAGTCCTTGATCGATGAGGAGGCATAAAATGAACGGACTTTACTTGGCGTTGGTTGTTTTAATTGGTGACCAACATCCGACCGGCTATCTTATCTCGAGTGAAAGCGAGTGCTACATTGAGCCTTACTTCCCTTCGTTTATTTCGTCGGTTCGGTTCACGACCGGCTTTACGTTGGGAACCCGAACCGAACTCCGGACTCGCAGTGGTTTGATCGATGGTGTCCGGGCGTGGCTGTGGAGTATAGCGGGTTGTACCGACGCTAAATTTAGCCTCCCAGGCACTGATCGCAAGTTGGAGTCGACATATCTATACTGCAGTTGGCTTTTGGCGCCCGGTGAACTTCGTTCTGTGAAGTCCCTTAATGGCCGAAGGTGAAGAGGCTTCGGTGACACTCGGTGTCGAGGAGGCGCTCGAGCCGAAGAAGCGTCGCCGTGCAGCGAATCGAGGCAGTGCGATGGGGAGGTTCATAGTTCTGGTGATACTTCAGGAGATGACCAGGAGGAGATTGTAACTCATGAAGAGGACTCTGGTACTCTCTCCTTTACTCTTATTATTCCCCTCGATAGTATCCTAGTCTGACTCTGATCTATCTTTTCAGGCGTACTGGACAGGGATGCGGTCCGCCCTTGCGATGGGGACAAACTCCGCAATGGGGTTCCTCTTAAGCGAAAGCGGCTTGTCCATAGATCTCGCCCTGCCTCTCAGACCATTAACCTGGATTCGACAAGCGAAGACTCTGCCGGTGATGGGGGTAATGTTTGGCTAACCCATAACCTTATGATTATCTGGCTCTTTTATGAATCTCACGATTTCCTCACGTGCGGGGAGAATTTGGTGGGGATGTCAATTGGATTTTCCCTTCCACGACTTTCTGCGTCGGCTTTGTGGAGCAAGTACTCGGAGCTATGGATGGAAGGCCCGAGAGTGCCAACATAGGACCAGGATTGGAAAATCCGGGTTCGTCTAATATTGGTATTTTTCTACCCGTACATTACTTGCAAAGACATGAAATTTGTTTCCTTGCAGTTTTCATCTATACTTCACACTCTTATGCCAGCTTTTTCGATGGAGGAGTTCGAGGATTTGATGCGCGATTTACCCCGAGACGCTCCTCCTCCTGGCGATACTGAGCTTGAGTTAGGAATCCCTAGGGATATCGAAGCAGATTCCTTTGAAGGTAAAACTCCCCTCCATGATAATCATAGGACTATTCAATTTTAAATAGTACGTCTATGATTGAAAATGTCTCCCGTTTGACAACAGAGACTCGTCCAGGTGACATTGAGGCTGCTATTCCTCCAGAGTCGGTTTCCGTAACCGTTGATATGTCGGACGCGCCGGTTGAGATACCGATTGAGACTGTCGATGCGCCACCGACTGCTGCTGTTTCGCCGGTTTCATTAGGGCAAGGAGCTGGTTCTACAGGTATGAACCCTTCCGCTGCCAATACTCATGTTGATTTTGTTTTGGGGGGTTTTAACCCTTTTCTTCCTTTCGCGGGGCTGTCCGACTCTTCATGACTTAGTGAGAGCTTTGATGTCGGCGGCGATCCATCTCGGCTTATTATCGGGTGGAAATTCGTTCGTTCTTTTCCTATTGGCCATAGTGGTAGACACACTTCGGTACCGGGCTTTCTCTTCGTCGGTTCGACCATTCCTCGATCCTAGGGTAACTACGATACGAGGCGGGTTATTGAGTTGGCCCGGGCCATTCTTGATGATCTCGATCATCACGGAGGTTAAGCTCAAAAGTCGCAAGACTTTGAGGCGGCCGGAGTTCTCCTCATATGTAGAGATAGAGACGGAGGCACGGCTGAAAGCTTGGCGTGATGCTCGCGTCATTACTGGACTCGAAGTTCAGATCACGGCAAGATCGGGTCGTCTTTTGGAGGCTAGCGTCACGAAGCCGTCTTCAGTGGAGCATTTTCAATCTTGTGTTCTTCTTTGGAAGCGAGAATAGTAGAGCTCGAGCAGGAACTTCAGCGGCGAGGAGAGTCCGATCATCTTGAAGGCGGCGAAGGCCAATAAGGAAGAGACTCTTCTGATCATGTCAGAAGCTTGAGTTTTCAAAGCGGAAGCTGGTCGAAGTCGAGGAGGAAACCGCAAAGGCCCTTAATAGCAGCGAGGAGACTTTCAGGGCTGAGCTTCAGGAGGAACTTCAGCAAGCTTTCCTTAATAAAGTATCTGAGTTAAAGCAGCAAATTTGCTGTCACAAATTCGACGTTTAGAAAACTTGTGTAACTTCAGTCTTTTATCAATAAAACATATTTCTGTCCTCTTTTATGCTTTATTATGATTCTTTTATTTCGGCGAAATAATTAACCATAATACTTATAGGATTTTGGCAAACCCTCGACCATCAGCAGTTTGATTAGCCTTTACCAACTACCGTTTGAATTGGGCTGGCGTCGCGGATTGTCCAAACCCGTTCCGCACGTGACGTTATGCTAAAAGAATGAAACTCTTCTAGTCTTATTGCTATGATATCGAATACATAGACTTGGTACTCTTTTACGGGCAAGAGACCGCGACAGCGATGTGTAAAGGCGTTGACTTTGAGGTTATTAGCCAACCCCCAGCCTTCAACGGGTTTGATGAGCCTTTACCAACTACCGTTTGAGTTGGGCTAGCATGTGGATTATCTAAATCCGTTCCACACACAACGTTGTGCTAAAAGAATGAAACTCTTCTAGACTTAATGCTACGATGTTGAATACGTAGGCTTTGTCTTTTATCACGGGAATAGACTACCCGGCAACGCGTGTGAGGCGTTGGCTTTATCCCTTCTTAGGCTTCGGGATAAAATACCCCAAGATGAATTTTGGTGTCTTCTTTGACCGAGAACGATCGAACCGGACTTAAGATTGATTTAGGTGGGAAAGGAAGAATGTATTCTATTTCGAATGTGGAGAGGAAGGAGGATCTTGTCTCCTATCTCGGGTCTTTGGAAAGGAAGGAGGATCTTGTCTCCTATCTCGGGTCTTTGGAAAGGAAGGATTTTTGTCTGTTTCGGTGAAAGAGACTAAAATGGGATTTCCATTTTGAGAATCTTGAAGGATGAAACTAAGAGTGGGATCTCCACTCAGAATCTAAGACAAGAGAGGAAGAATGTATTCTATCTCTTGCTTGAAGAGGAAGGATGTGTCCTATCTCGGTGAATATGGGAAAGGAAGAATGTATTCTATTTCCGAATGTGGAGAGGAAGGAGGATCTTGTCTCCTATCTCCGGGTGCTGGAAAGGAAGGATTTTTGTCCTGTTTCCAGTGAAAGAGACTAAAAATGGGATTTCCATTTTGAGAATCTTGAAGGATGAAACTAAGAGTGGGATCTCCACTCCGAGAATCTAAGACAAGAGAGGAAGAATGTATTCTATCTCTTGCTTCTGAAGAGGAAGGATGTGTCCTATCTCCAGGTGAATATGGGAAAGGAAGAATGTATTCTATTTCCCGAATGTGGAGAGGAAGGAGGATCTTGTCTCCTATCTCCGAGTGTTTGGAAAGGAAGGATTTTTGTCCTGTTTCCAGTGGAAGAAACTAAAAGTGGGATCTCCACTCCAAGAATCTTGGAAGGGTACGGATAGCTTTCGCTTTTATAGAATTGCTAACCGTAATTTGCGAGTGGACCTCTCGTTCGTGGCAGGAATCGAGAGGGGATTTTGCTGGTGGTTGAACCAGAGATTTAGTGGGCCCACCGTCAATGAATTTGATCGGTGAGAGAATTTTGGAGGAAAACATAATAACTTAGGGTTATCCTCAAGAAACGAGTGAAATATTCTCTGAGGAACTTCCCGTCATAATGGGTTATCCCGAAGATACTAAGGGTAGTATTTCTTCAAGAACTTCCCGTTTATTGGCATTAATTGCCGGTCGCCATTCTGTGTGATGAGGCGATATGCTCCGTTTGAATAGACTGTGTCTATCACAAACGGTCCTTCCCATTTGGGTTCAAATTTACCTTTCTTCTTGGAGGTGAGGATTATCGGCCGTCGAGCAGCGAGGACGAGATCTCCCTCCTTAAAGGTTCTCTGTCGAACTTTCTTGTTGAAAGCCCTCGACATTCTTGCTTGATAGAACTCAATGCATTGTTGAGCCTCCAGGCGCTTCTCATCTAACATCTCAAGCTCTTGAGGCGTTTTGATGTAGTTCTTGGTCGTCATCTGTTGAAAGGCGACCGCGAGCGGCGAATCTGGATCTCAACGGAGAATTGCTTCACATCCGTAAACCGTGGAGTACGGGTTGCTCCGGTTGGCGTCGCGTCACGGTTGTCGCGATATGCCCGAGTGCTTCTCGAGTTTATCATCGGTCTAAGCTTGTTATTTTTCACAAGCTTTGTGAATTTTGATGATTGTCTTGTTGAGCGCCTCGGCTAATCCATTTCTTCTTTGGATTATAGAACATCGGCGAGACATCTTGTATCTTGAACTTTTCGCAAAACCTGATGAAGGAATTGCTGATAAATTGGGGACCATTGTCATGCACGATCCGTCTCGGGACACCGTGTCGGTAGATGACATGGTGCTTGATAAATTTGATGACGGTACTCGCCTTTACTTCTTTTAGTGGGATTGCTTCAGCCCACTTGGAGAAGTAGTCGGTGATCGCTAGAATAAACCGATCTCCTTTAGCTGATGGGGGAAAGATGGGACCTACAACGTCCATTCCCCATGTCTCGAATGGCCAGGATGTGGCCGAAGGATGCAACTGCTCAGGAGGCTGATGCATATAATTCGCGTGAATTTGACACGCGTGGCATTTCCGCGCGTACGCGACTGCATCGTTAACCATTGTTGGCCAATAATAGCCTATTCTCCTGATACGATCATAGAGCTTGGGACCCGGCTGATGTGCGCCACATTCACCTTCATGTGTTTCCCGAAGGACCTCTTCTGCCTCCTTGTTTGAAAGGCATCGGAGTAAAAGACCGTCGTACCCCCGGCGATATAACATCTGGGTTTCTGTGTCGTAGAAGAATCTTGGAGCTCTTCTTCGGATTGACTCTCTTTCCTTCCGTCTTACGGCGAGAATACCATGTAGGCGTGTCGATGATAGGAAGCGCCAATCTCGGGGTTCCAACTTGGTTTGGGTTGCATGTACCTCTTTGGTAACTACCCTTTCATTTTCTTGTACCTCACCATATATCGGTACGAAGAGTTGGTGAGTCCTGACCGTCACCAGTTGCTCGGTTTCGGAAGGTTGTGCTAGCGACACAGCTAACGCCGCCAATGCATCAGCGTGGCGTTCACGGAAGCGGGATAAACTTCGATGAAGAATTCTTGAATGAGTACGCCATTTCCACGGCTACGATGATAGGGGACGGATCGGGTTCCTAACCGTAGTCACCGGACTGCTTAACTATTAGTTGTGAATCTCCATGCGGCGAGATATTGACCCCGGCTCCTTGGCGAAGCTAAGTCCGATAAGTAGCGCATTGTATTGACTCGTTATTGGAGCGAGGGTTGGTGAGTGAATAAGCACGGGGCATGACATGATTCCCCGGAGAAATCAAGACAACTCCGACTCCAGCGGAGATTTTAGAACATCCGGGGGCACTTGCTACATTAGTAGCCCGAGAAGCTCCGTCAAAGTACAATCGCCATATTTG
Source organism: Asparagus setaceus (assembly GCA_012295165.1). Taxonomy (NCBI): domain Eukaryota; kingdom Viridiplantae; phylum Streptophyta; class Magnoliopsida; order Asparagales; family Asparagaceae; genus Asparagus; species Asparagus setaceus. Next base: position 26,939,274 of record CM022705.1, on the reverse strand, counting down.
TTGGTGCGACGTAGTGTTGACTTCCTGAACTTCATCCGGAAGATCATCATATAACTCGACTGCGTCCGTTGTCGGGTTGGCAGCCAAGAGATCGCAAATCGCTTGTCCTTTGACTGACTTTTGTTGTTTGAAGTGCAAGTCATACTGGGACAAGAGCAAGGCCCATTTCGCCAAACGCCAACTCATTGAGGCCGGCTGGGTCATAAATATTCGGACGGTTCACGTTAGAGATAACATAAATCGTCGTCCAACTAAATAGTGCCTCATTTTACGAATCGCGAACACTAATGCAAGGCCTTTGCTTCTCGACCCTTGGATCACAGAGACTTCGGCACCGACTAATGTTATTTCGGGTAATACTGCTGCTGTTAAGTGACGCCGTCGTCGTCTGCGAGTAAAGCGCTTAACGAGTGATCCGTTGCCTTGGCGTAGATCGAAGCGGTTTTCCGGCTGCGGTGCAGCGAGCGAGGAGGTTTAGCGAATCGATTTGATCTCTTCAAGCGGCTTTCGGCGGCGTCGTCCCAAATAAGCGACCGCCCTTCTTGTTTAACTTAGAAAATGGTTGGCACTTCACGATAAGTTCGATATGAACCGTCGGATGTCGCCAATCTTCCTTGTAACCCCGAGTTCTCTCGATTTCGGAGGTTGCAACTCTTGAATTGCCTTCACTTTGTCGGGATCGGCGTGGATTCCTTTGTCGGTGGCAATGAAACCGAGGAACTTGCCCTTTGGACATCCCAAGGAAGGATTTGGCGGGGTTCATCTTTAGGCGATGAGTCGCATGAGCTCGAATACCGTTCTAAGATCTTTGATGTGATCTCTCTTGTCCGCGGCTTTTCCGCGACCAAATCGTCGGCGTAGCATTCGACCGTTTTCGGAGATGATCTGGAAAATTTTAGTCATCGCTTCGGCTGGTATGTTGCGGCGTTCTTTAACCGAGCGGCATGACCGTGTAGCAAAATATACCGATGGGCGTTACGAGCGGCTGTGTGTTTGGCGTCATCGGGGTGCATCTTGATTTGATTATACCAGAAACCATCCATGAATGACATTCTTTCAAATCCACCGTATTGTCAACTATGACATCCGTGATGGGAAGAAGGAAAGTCATCTTTTGGGCAGCGGCGTTGGTCTCGTAGTCGACCACAGTCCTAATCGAACCATTCTTCTTCATGGCCAGGGACTATATTAGCCACCCAATCGGATGTTGAATTTCCTCAATGAATCCGATTCTATGAGTTTCTTTACTTCATCAACGATTGGCTGTAAGATTTGTGGTCGAAACCGTCTTTGCGATTGCTTGACAGGTTTGACATCCACGTTGATGTTGAGGCGATGTGTCGCCACATTAGGGTCGAGTCCTGGCATATCCTCGTAGCTCCAAGCGAATACATCGATGTACTCCCTGATTAGGGCGATCAACTCTACCCTTTCTTCCAAGGGAAGAGTATTACTGATGTTTATGAGCTTAGGATGCTCCTCATCACCCATATTAACCTGGACTACCTCGTCCTTAGTGGGGGGTTCTCTTTGTTCGAATCTATCCCCAAACTGCTCTCTGAGTTGATGGATCCATGGGTCTTCCCATGTTGGCATATCTTCATCATTCTCCATAGTAGCAGGATCGATCGTAGCCATATTTGACATCAAAGCTTTGAAAGCTTCTCCGAGGCTGGTGTCAGAATCCCAAACCGAAGAATCAGACGAGTATCTGCCTTCTTCATTAGGTAAATGGTCGTCGATCAACCAGGAACATTCATCTTCTGAGGAGGATTCATATCCCAATCCTCGTCTAAATGCGTAATAGTCATCTGGCTTCCCTTTTGGGACATATGCCGCTTTAGGAGGGATTCGAGGACCTCGTCCGAAACATAGACCTTCCCCTCGTGTCAAGTCGTATCCCCACTTCTTCATGATACCCAGTGTTTCTGGACTATATCTGAATGTGTGGAGGATAGGCTCATTGCCATCTTCATCGTTTTCTAAGAAATGATTCGGTGCTGGAACTGCATTTCCTTTACCATAAACCAAGTCTTTTTCTCTATTCGATCTTCGTGGGATGACGAGTGCTGTCCCAAAGGAGTCTCGGAACTGCTTTTGTGTAAAGCAAGATGACCGAGTTGGCAGGTGCAGCTCTGGATCTTCGTATAAACCTGTCATTACATCATTTAAAGACAAAGGATACTCTAAATCGTCATTTATTGATTCATCTGCAATTTGCCAATTACAATGTTCATCTGACGATTCTTCATCGTCAAGATTGATTACAAGGGGTACAATGTCATTTAAAACAAAACCACCACTATAACCAAGCCCGGCTTCGGTATCAGCTTCTTCACGCTGTCGTGCCTTGGGCGATGATTGATTTGGACTCATTACCGTAGAGGAGAGAATCAGTGAAATAATTCTCCATCCCCTTAAACGGTTGTTTGTCCGCGACCACCGTCTTGACCTCATTATTTGTGTCTACATATTTGAGACACTGATGAAGAGTAGATGGGACTATAATATTATTGTGGATCCAAGGCCGACCCAACAATAAGTTATAGGAAGTCTCTGCGTCAATTACATAGCAGGTGACTTCGGATTTTAAGTCCCCCATTTGGCATTTAATCCGGATTTTACCAAGTGGGCGGGACCCACTGGTGTTAAATCCGTAAATCATTGTGCCGATTGGCCTTGACTTCTTGGCGAGGGATTCAAGGTGATACATGAGGCGCAGGGCATGATGCTCCTGTGGAACCGGATCGACTTGGATCCGGTTGACTTCGCTAGAACCAATATACCCGGTGAAGTATAGCGGCCTATCGTGCTTGGAATTCTTGGTCTGCATATCCTCTTTTGTAAAGGTGATGCAGGGCAAGTGTTTAGCCGCAAAGTTACATTGTTGGGCCGATTCTTCCGGACTCGGCTTGATCTGAGCGAGAAACACCTCAGAGTCAGCCAGGGCTTCTTGTAGAGCTTCCCGGGTTTCCTTTGATAATCGGAGCAACTCGTAAAGAGTTATCCTGGCCGGGATGTTTGCCAACTGGGCCATGACATTGAAGTGATATGGTGAATTCGATGTTCCCGGTCTATCCCTCACAATCGGGCGATTGAATCGGGACTTCTTCGGGAGTTGTGCTTCCTGGGCCAGTGGTTGCTTCTCCTTTGCTTCAGCTGTCTTCTCTTTGGCAGCCGTCTGCTGTTGTACTTTCTCCCCTCGAGTGAGAGGAGCTGCGGCTACCCCCAGTTCAGATAACGTCCTCGCATTCGGGTTTGGAATTTCCGGATACTTGTAGTTGTATTCGTGCCCACTCCTTGTGACAAAGACTTCATGCTCGTCCTCCAAAAATTGGAAGGTTGCCACTTCCTCATCGTCCTTTAAGGAACCTTTTAGCTTGCTCCCCACGAATTTTCAAATCCTTCCATGTCACGGATGGCGCCGTGCCCATTGCTTCAAGCACTTCTATCGATAAATTACTGTGGCAGGTCTGGAGGATGAATTCCTCTGTTATCGGATCCCGGCAATTCATTGCCTTGTTACGGAATCGCTTGACAAAGGTATCTACAGTTTCTCCATCCTTCTGCTTTTCGTCGAGTAACGTTCCAATGGATACCTCGGTATCGTCATCAAAGAAGTTGGAGAGAAACAAGGACTCCATATCGTCCCAGCTGTTGATGCTCCCCTGTTTAAGACGGCGGTACCAATCGGCGGCTCCACGAAGGGTGCCAACGAATGACCGAACCATCAGGGGTTCATTGCCAGAAATAACCCCGAGGTGTGACTTGAAGTAAATCAAGTGTTGCGTCGGGGAGCCCTTACCGTCAAACGGTGTAAAGTTTATTAAATTAAACTTTGGAGGATATGGAATTGATTCCCACCCCCTCGGGTATGGGCAAGGGATACCGTCTTCTTTACCTCTTGGCGTGTCAGTGAGTTAATTTTGCTCTCGAGGTCTTTGATCTTCGTTCGTGAGCAACAACAGCGTCGCGTGGTTCAGGGGTATTATCATCCTCTTGTACTTCTTCCTGATCCGAGACGCGATTTGTCATCAACATCGACGTGTTGACTTGATTCACCTCGATGTTTTGTCAAAGCCTGAATCTGTTGATCATGCATTTCTCTCATCGTGCATGGTCAATTCCATCTCTAATTTGAAGTTTTCCGTTGCTTATTCAAAGCTTAGTCCAACATCTTGGCCACGATGCATGCGATCATAAAGCCTTCGGGGCTGCCGTCACTTGAAGCTGTATTGTCGGATGCCATTGCCGACCCAGAGTCAGATACCTCATCTTCTGAAGGTAATCCTCTCAAGAGTTTGTCGTAATTGGACCGTCGAATAGTCCCGGACCGCAAACGAGTTAACCGTTGCGGTGCGCTGGGAATAGCCCTTGACGACGGTTCTTTGCCGATCATATTATTAGTGACCTCGGCAATTCATTGCCTTGTTACGGAATCGCTTGACAAAGGTATCTACAGTTTCTCCATCCTTCTGCTTTTCGTCGAGTAACGTTCCAATGGATACCTCGGTATCGTCATCAAAGAAGTTGGAGAGAAACAAGGACTCCATATCGTCCCAGCTGTTGATGCTCCCCTGTTTAAGGCGGTACCAATCGAAGGCAGCTCCACGAAGGGTGCCAACGAATGACCGAACCATCAGGGGTTCATTGCCAGAAATAACCCCGAGGTGTGACTTGAAGTAAATCAAGTGTTGCGTCGGGGAGCCCTTACCGTCAAACGGTGTAAAGTTTATTAAATTAAACTTTGGAGGATATGGAATTGATTCCCACCCCCTCGGGTATGGGCAAGGGATACCCGTCTTCTTTACCTCTTGGGCGGTAATCAGCGAGTTAATTTTGCTCTCGAGGTCTTTGATCTTCTCGTTCTCGTGAGCAACAACAGCGTCGCGTGGTTCAGGGGTATTATCATCCTCTTGTACTTCTTCCTGATCCGAGACGCTGTCATCAACATCGACGTGTTGACTTGATTCACCTCGATGTTTTGTCAAAGCCTGAATCTGTTGATCATGCATTTCTCTCATCGTCTGCATGGTCAATTCCATCTCTAATTTGAAGTTTTCCCGTTGCTTATTCAAAGCTTCGTCCAGCATCTTGGCCACCTGATCTGTACTGATCATAAGCGCCTTTCGGGGCTGCCCGTCACTTGAAGCTGTATTGTCGGATGCCATTGCCGACCCAGCGTCAGATACCTCATCTTCTGAAGGTAATCCTCTCAAGAGTTTGTCGTAATTGGACCGTCGAATAGTCCCGGACCGCAAACGAGTTAACCGTTGCGGTGCGCTGGGAATAGCCCTTGACGACGGTTCTTTGCCAGTCATATTATTAGTGACCTCTGGCAATTCATTTTCTCGGGACGCCATCCTTCTGCGGAATCTCCTTGACCTAGGTTTTGGCGTGTTGGTGCTAAGTCTCTGAAAGACCGAGACTCTTTCTGGAGTTCCTCGACAACAATTACACTCCGAGAGTACCGTCTTGATGAGCTTGGAGCACAAGCATGACTGCGTTGGTTTGGGGGAGCCCCTTCGAGACTTCTTTGTGCTCCTGGCCTGGTAGTATAACTCGTCGGCATGAGTGCCGGAGCAATCTTCCGTATGTCGGCACGATTTCTCGGGTATAACGCTTTCATCGTCGGATGAAAACGTCTCCGTCCGAGAACGAATTGTCTCGTAAGAACTGCCAAAAGTCACCCGCCTTGACTTTCGTCGGTGTGAGGGTGAAGTCCTGGCAGACTCTCGGACTTCAATTTTCAGCCCGGTATGCAAAGCTGTAGGAACCTTCTTGTCTTTGTGGGTGCGACCCCCTGTATTAGGAATGGCCCGCGATTCCTTTAGTGGACCCAGGCGGTCCTTGACGGTAAGCCCGCTGGTTGTGGCGAGGGTTGGCTTCGCCGGAAGTTCAGGTGTGGACACCGGAGGTAACTTCGGCGTCCCTTTCGTTGAAGTGCTCACAATTTTTGATTTGAGCACGGGAGCAGGAGTTGGCCTGGATGCCGAGTTCATCGGAGGTGAGGTGTTGACGGACTTGGGCTTCCAAATTAGCCGACTCGTTGACGACTTCTTAGCCGTCTCCTTCTTCAACTCGCGGGCTTGTTGCACCAAAGCCCTTGCTTGCGAGTGCGCGACGCTTCCGGATACGCTCTGAAGCGTAGGACGGTTCCGTTTGACTCGGACCCATTCGTTTTTTGCCGGCCTGTAGGAGTCGGCTACAATCTCAGATTTCAACCTCTGAGTTAACCTGGATCTTAGATCCGCTTCATAGCGAACCCCATCCATTGATTCTTTCGCCTGGGCGGTTTGTTTTGCCAGGCGTTGACGTCGCCTCTGACGGGCTCTCTTGGAGAGAGTCACGACGCCATTGGCGGAATCGACCCCCTGTGAAAACAGGGGTTCTGAAGGTTTGGCCGTTGCTAGGGCCGGGGAACCACCGTGGTCTGCAGTCTTGACAGCGGTGGTGGTGGATTTTCTCGCCTCCGCATCCGAGGCCGATCGGGTCTTCCTTGCAGCGGAGACCATCTTGGATTCTTGAGGCGGATGCGGGCGAGGAGGAGAGGTATTCTTCATACTTCTTACGGTCGAACTTCGAACTTCGACCTCCTCGATGACCGGGATCGGGATCCGCGGTTGCGACACGACGGCTTCTTTGCTGAAGCCGTTGGCTCCCACTGTGGTCGCCAGCTTGTTCGCGGGAAAAGTAGACTTGTTATTCATTGTTTGTTGAATACTTGTTTACAGCTTCGTTGGCCTACAACAAAATTCAAACAAAAGAGATGCCTTTTATTTCAGGCGTACAATGAAAACAAAAATTACAACTTTTATCCTTTTGTGAACAAACACGAGGATCTCTATTTTACGGGATCACCGGCTTGCGTGGAGTTCTTTGCTGTCTTGGGGACTTTTGTTCGTCCGTGGACTACCGCGCAATTCAGATCAGTGGAAACCGGGTTACGGAACTTCTGAGCGTCGCGAGGGCTCGTTTCACAAAGGAAGCGAAGCGCTGAGGATCACACTCACGAAGGAGAGGATGCGCCGGGGATCACACTCACGAAGGAGAGGATGCGCCGGGGATCACACTCACGAAGGAGAGGATCGCCGGGATCACACTCACGAAGGAGAGGATCGCCGGGATCACACTCACGAAGGAGAGGATCGCCGGGATCACACTCACGAAGGAGAGGATCGCCGGGATCACACTCACGGCGAGAGGATCGCCGGGATCACACTCACGAAGGAGAGGATCGCCGGGATCACACTCACGAAGGAGAGGATCGCCGGGATCACACTCACGGCGAGAGGATCGCCGGGATCACACTCACGGCGAGAGGATCGCCGGGATCACACTCACGGCGAGAGGATCGCCGGGATCACACTCACGAAGGAGAGGATCGCCGGGATCACACTCACGAAGGAGAGGATCGCCGGGATCACACTCACGAAGGAGAGGATCGCCGGGATCACACTCACGAAGGAGAGGATGCGCCGGGGATCACACTCACGAAGGAGAGGATGCGCCGGGGATCACACTCACGAAGGAGAGGATCGCCGGGATCACACTCACGAAGGAGAGGATCGCCGGGATCACACTCACGAAGGAGAGGATCGCCGGGATCACACTCACGAAGGAGAGGATCGCCGGGATCACACTCACGAAGGAGAGGATCGCCGGGATCACACTCACGAAGGAGAGGATCGCCGGGATCACACTCACGGCGAGAGGATCGCCGGGATCACACTCACGAAGGAGAGGATCGCCGGGATCACACTCACGAAGGAGAGGATCGCCGGGATCACACTCACGAAGGAGAGGATGCGCCGGGGATCACACTCACGAAGGAGAGGATCGCCGGGATCACACTCACGAAGGAGAGGATGCGCCGGGGATCACACTCACGAAGGAGAGGATCGCCGGGATCACACTCACGAAGGAGAGGATCGCCGGGATCACACTCACGAAGGAGAGGATCGCCGGGATCACACTCACGAAGGAGAGGATGCGCCGGGGATCACACTCACGAAGGAGAGGATGCGCCGGGGATCACACTCACGAAGGAGAGGATGCGCCGGGGATCACACTCACGGCGAGAGGATCGCCGGGATCACACTCACGGCGAGAGGATCGCCGGGATCACACTCACGAAGGAGAGGATCGCCGGGATCACACTCACGAAGGAGAGGATCGCCGGGATCACACTCACGGCGAGAGGATCGCCGGGATCACACTCACGAAGGAGAGGATCGCCGGGATCACACTCACGGCGAGAGGATCGCCGGGATCACACTCACGAAGGAGAGGATCGCCGGGATCACACTCACGAAGGAGAGGATCGCCGGGATCACACTCACGAAGGAGAGGATGCGCCGGGGATCACACTCACGAAGGAGAGGATCGCCGGGATCACACTCACGAAGGAGAGGATCGCCGGGATCACACTCACGAAGGAGAGGATCGCCGGGATCACACTCACGAAGGAGAGGATCGCCGGGATCACACTCACGAAGGAGAGGATCGCCGGGATCACACTCACGGCGAGAGGATCGCCGGGATCACACTCACGAAGGAGAGGATCGCCGGGATCACACTCACGAAGGAGAGGATCGCCGGGATCACACTCACGAAGGAGAGGATCGCCGGGATCACACTCACGAAGGAGAGGATCGCCGGGATCACACTCACGAAGGAGAGGATGCGCCGGGGATCACACTCACGAAGGAGAGGATCGCCGGGATCACACTCACGAAGGAGAGGATCGCCGGGATCACACTCACGAAGGAGAGGATCGCCGGGATCACACTCACGAAGGAGAGGATCGCCGGGATCACACTCACGGCGAGAGGATCGCCGGGATCACACTCACGAAGGAGAGGATGCGCCGGGGATCACACTCACGAAGGAGAGGATCGCCGGGATCACACTCACGAAGGAGAGGATCGCCGGGATCACACTCACGGCGAGAGGATCGCCGGGATCACACTCACGAAGGAGAGGATGCGCCGGGGATCACACTCACGGCGAGAGGATCGCCGGGATGCAACTCCCAAAAATCCAACCTTTGAAATCGAGCACACCCCCTATTTATAGGAGATAAGGGGGTTTGAGGCCTACGGACACCATTTGGTGTCCGGCGGACACCATTTGGTGTCCGGCGGACACCATTTGGTGTCGGCGGACACCATTTGGTGTCGGCGGACACCATTTGGTGTCGGCGGACACCATTTGGTGTCGGCGGACACCATTTGGTGTCGGCGGACACCATTTGGTGTCCGGCGGACACCATTTGGTGTCGGCGGACACCATTTGGTGTCGGCGGACACCATTTGGTGTCGGCGGACACCATTTGGTGTCGGCGGACACCATTTGGTGTCGGCGGACACCATTTGGTGTCGGCGGACACCATTTGGTGTCCGGCGGACACCATTTGGTGTCGGCGGACACCATTTGGTGTCGGCGGACACCATTTGGTGTCGGCGGACACCATTTGGTGTCGGCGGACACCATTTGGTGTCGGCGGACACCATTTGGTGTCGGCGGACACCATTTGGTGTCGGCGGACACCATTTGGTGTCCGGCGGACACCATTTGGTGTCGGCGGACACCATTTGGTGTCGGCGGACACCATTTGGTGTCCGGCGGACACCATTTGGTGTCGGCGGACACCATTTGGTGTCGGCGGACACCATTTGGTGTCGGCGGACACCATTTGGTGTCGGCGGACACCATTTGGTGTCGGCGGACACCATTTGGTGTCCGGCGGACACCATTTGGTGTCGGCGGACACCATTTGGTGTCGGCGGACACCATTTGGTGTCGGCGGACACCATTTGGTGTCGGCGGACACCATTTGGTGTCCGGCGGACACCATTTGGTGTCCGGCGGACACCATTTGGTGTCGGCGGACACCATTTGGTGTCGGCGGACACCATTTGGTGTCGGCGGACACCATTTGGTGTCGGCGGACACCATTTGGTGTCGGCGGACACCATTTGGTGTCGGCGGACACCATTTGGTGTCGGCGGACACCATTTGGTGTCGGCGGACACCATTTGGTGTCGGCGGACACCATTTGGTGTCGGCGGACACCATTTGGTGTCGGCGGACACCATTTGGTGTCGGCGGACACCATTTGGTGTCGGCGGACACCATTTGGTGTCCGGCGGACACCATTTGGTGTCGGCGGACACCATTTGGTGTCGGCGGACACCATTTGGTGTCGGCGGACACCATTTGGTGTCGGCGGACACCATTTGGTGTCGGCGGACACCATTTGGTGTCCGGCGGACACCATTTGGTGTCGGCGGACACCATTTGGTGTCGGCGGACACCATTTGGTGTCGGCGGACACCATTTGGTGTCGGCGGACACCATTTGGTGTCGGCGGACACCATTTGGTGTCGGCGGACACCATTTGGTGTCGGCGGACACCATTTGGTGTCGGCGGACACCATTTGGTGTCCGGCGGACACCATTGGTGTCGGCCTTGGCGGACACCAAATGGTGTCGGCGGACACCATTTGGTGTCGGCGGACACCATTTGGTGTCGGCGGACACCATTTGGTGTCGGCGGACACCATTTGGTGTCCGGCGGACACCATTTGGTGTCGGCGGACACCATTTGGTGTCGGCGGACACCATTTGGTGTCGGCGGACACCATTTGGTGTCCGGCGGACACCATTTGGTGTCGGCGGACACCATTTGGTGTCGGCGGACACCATTTGGTGTCGGCGGACACCATTTGGTGTCGGCGGACACCATTTGGTGTCCGGCGGACACCATTTGGTGTCGGCGGACACCATTTGGTGTCCGGCGGACACCATTTGGTGTCGGCGGACACCATTTGGTGTCGGCGGACACCATTTGGTGTCGGCGGACACCATTTGGTGTCGGCGGACACCATTTGGTGTCCGGCGGACACCATTTGGTGTCGGCGGACACCATTTGGTGTCCGGCGGACACCATTTGGTGTCGGCGGACACCATTTGGTGTCCGGCGGACACCATTTGGTGTCGGCGGACACCATTTGGTGTCCGGCGGACACCATTTGGTGTCGGCGGACACCATTTGGTGTCGGCGGACACCATTTGGTGTCGGCGGACACCATTTGGTGTCGGCGGACACCATTTGGTGTCGGCGGACACCATTTGGTGTCGGCGGACACCATTTGGTGTCGGCGGACACCATTTGGTGTCGGCGGACACCATTTGGTGTCGGCGGACACCATTTGGTGTCGGCGGACACCATTTGGTGTCCGGCGGACACCATTTGGTGTCGGCGGACACCATTTGGTGTCGGCGGACACCATTTGGTGTCCGGCGGACACCATTTGGTGTCGGCGGACACCATTTGGTGTCGGCGGACACCATTTGGTGTCCGGCGGACACCATTTGGTGTCGGCGGACACCATTTGGTGTCCGGCGGACACCATTTGGTGTCCGGCGGACACCATTTGGTGTCGGCGGACACCATTTGGTGTCGGCGGACACCATTTGGTGTCGGCGGACACCATTTGGTGTCGGCGGACACCATTTGGTGTCCGGCGGACACCATTTGGTGTCGGCGGACACCATTTGGTGTCGGCGGACACCATTTGGTGTCGGCGGACACCATTTGGTGTCGGCGGACACCATTTGGTGTCGGCGGACACCATTTGGTGTCGGCGGACACCATTTGGTGTCCGGCGGACACCATTTGGTGTCCGGCGGACACCATTTGGTGTCGGCGGACACCATTTGGTGTCGGCGGACACCATTTGGTGTCGGCGGACACCATTTGGTGTCGGCGGACACCATTTGGTGTCCGGCGGACACCATTTGGTGTCGGCGGACACCATTTGGTGTCGGCGGACACCATTTGGTGTCGGCGGACACCATTTGGTGTCCGGCGGACACCATTTGGTGTCGGCGGACACCATTTGGTGTCGGCGGACACCATTTGGTGTCGGCGGACACCATTTGGTGTCGGCGGACACCATTTGGTGTCGGCGGACACCATTTGGTGTCGGCGGACACCATTTGGTGTCGGCGGACACCATTTGGTGTCGGCGGACACCATTTGGTGTCGGCGGACACCATTTGGTGTCGGCGGACACCATTTGGTGTCGGCGGACACCATTTGGTGTCGGCGGACACCATTTGGTGTCGGCGGACACCATTTGGTGTCGGCGGACACCATTTGGTGTCGGCGGACACCATTTGGTGTCGGCGGACACCATTTGGTGTCGGCGGACACCATTTGGTGTCGGCGGACACCATTTGGTTAAGTGTGGATTTGGTTAGTATAAATAAATGAGGAGTGATTTAGTCCCACGTGGTCTGAGTCAAGACGGGTTGAAAAGAGAGTAACATATATTGATGATTAAATATATTTAGACTAATGACTTAAAGAGTATTAGTTTTTTTGAGTCCATGAGGCCAGGTAGATCAGCCTAGTACGTTTCCAATAATGTGCATTTCCAACGCCCAACAATGTAAGTATTAAGAAAATAGTTTAGATGGCGCATAAGATAACTGCATCCTAATACCAGACTGCATATCTTTAGTTAACCTTGAATGCAAACATTTATACATCCATTACATGGACCCCAAGTTGCTCATGCGATACAAAGTGAGGGTAGCTTAGCGTCAATGTCAGGCAACATTTTTGTGGGGGACATGAAGAAAGTGACATCCAAGTATTCCACCAGACAACCTAGACGTATCTGAGTGATGCAATTACCGTCCTTGTCGCCAGTGAAAGATCCGGTCAGCCCATCACGCGGCTAAGCACAGTCCACGATGCCTAATATCGACATTGACGGAGATCGAGAATATATATACCTTGCTAGTGGGAGTGGGGGACAACGATGGGCCTCCTCCTCCTCTTCCCATCCTTTGTGGAGTTTGCTCTTTATGCTTTGAAATAAGGATATCAATCATAGACCACCAAGGTGAAAAGTGACACTAGACAATAGCATAGGAGAAGAGAAGGAGAAGAAAGCTTTCTTTCCTACTTTCTTTCTTAGAGCTTATAATGCTTATTTTGGATGTATGTGATTGGAGGGGAAAAAACACATGGAGAGCCCTCTATAGAATTTCATATGAGGAAGCAGATGTTTTGACCCATGGCTCATCATGTGACTGATGTTGGTAAGAAAAAGAAAATTCTATAGATATTGTATAGAGGGCCCTCTATATAATAGTATTATGGGATTGATGGTTATGAGTTGTCGGCTCATTTAGCAAAAGTGAGCTACTAAGAGATAGAGTTGTGAGGTCTACACATTTTTATGTGACAAGAAGGATGGACCTCACAACATGATTATCTTTTGGTACCTAACAAAATAAGCCGCTACCTTAATGTAGAATGCGCCGCGAATGCATACATACATGGAAAAACTAGATCTTCGGAAGCCTAAACGCAGGTTTGGCACAGGACATTGATCATTTGCAATGAAGAACAGGTTGTAATTACCAAACCATATGTCAGAATTGGATAAATAATATATGAAAATCACATATTTTTTTAAGACATAGTCAAGCAGACTGACAGTTACTTGGATAATGTTTTTCACTATATTGGATAATGTTTTTTACTATATTGGATATTAGACTTCTTGTCAGTTTTTTACTATATTGGATAATATTTTAGGAGTCTGTTTTGATTAGGAAATAAATTCGGTTTGATTCCAAGTTTGACCGATTGATTTCTTCAATTATAGAGAGTCTTTAAGGATAGTTTTTAAATTTTGAGTCTTAGTAGGAGTCTACTTTATGTTCTATTTAAGCAGAGGGTTGTAAGCTTTGGAGGCATAACTTTTCATCAATAAAATTCCTTTTATTAAACTAACTTCGTGGATTCGAAGTTCTTTGTGGATTCAAAGATCGTTTTTTATGGATTCAAAGAGCAACTCTTGGTGGATTCCAAGGTTTATTACTTCCGAGCTGCGTTACACCTCATACCTATTATTTCCAGTTATCATATAGAAAGAAAGCACATGTTTTGGCGTCTTATACAACAGTCACATAGAGGGCTCTCTACAAGATTCTTATAGGTGATTTGAAGAGGCTAACTAGCTAATTTTGCTATGTGTGGAATGAGCACAACAAGAACCTAAGTTAGATCTCTTTGGTTTATTCTTCTCTACATGTCATCCAATTTTCTAGGGAAATTAACGTAGGCCACAAGGTTATGATGCTTTGTTTGCCTTTTTTTTCTTTCTTTCTTTCTTTCTTTCTTTGTTTGAAAGGGTAGCTTATGATAGTGCTTTTTATTGTTTTTGTACAAGAGGTGCTACATTGCCATGTTGACTACGGGCAACAAAGGCCTGGCCTACTAACTGTTGCAACGTGTTTACTAGGCCACTTAGATATTTCACTTGATGTGTAGACTGCACCTCTGTTTTTGTACAAGAGGTGCTACATTGCAATCTTGACTACGGGCAACACAGGCCTGGCCTACTAACTGTTGCAACATGTTTATTAGGCCACTTAGCTATTTCACTTGATGTGTAGATCGCTCCTCTCTCTCTTCTCTCTCTCTCTCTCTCATGTCCTTATGGGGGAGATCTTCGAATTGAAAGAAATCTCTTCTACCTCTAGCAACCACCTTCTTTGTGTATGCGTTGGCCAATTGGCCTTAATTGTATGCACAGCTAGTGAATAGTCCCCCACCTCTCTCTCTCTCTCTCTCTCAACCCTCCTTTCTAATGAATGGAACCAACCAAATATATGCAAAGGCTTGGGTCTACTGAAGCTATGCATACGATCTTCATCCGCAGCACTACAGAGGTCCTATTACCCCAACCAAGTTTTGTGGTGAGCATCTTCCTAATAAAAATCATGAAAAATAATTCATCACTTATTTAGATTTTTCTATCGCATTTTGTTCATTCTAACTTAAGAGTTCAACTTTTTTGTGGAGGTTTATATATTCCACTTTGCTCGGTTTGCGTATCTTTTTGCTTAGGTATGGAAATTTTTTAAATAATTCTTTTTTCTTTGGGAAGAAACTAGTGATCATCTTTTTGGGCTATCATCCTTGTAATTTTTCTTCTCTGATTGAGTTATATTTTATTATTATTATTATTTTTCAAATTTGTCTCTTTTATTATTATTATTTTTAAAATTTGTCTCTTCACTTTATTTTCTATCTAAAATTAAGTTTGTTTCTCCTCTGAACCTACACTATATATGTTTCATGCTTGAAGATTTTTTGATGAATGTACATTACCCATACATGCATTTTCAGTTGAAAGACGAAGAGAAAGGATCCTCTTTCAAATTTCTAGAATTATCTTAACTTTTAAACATTTTTTCATAATCAATTTTCAGTTGATAGATGAAGAGAAGGGATCCTCTTTCCAATTCCTATAATTAATTATCTTAACTTTTAAACATTTTTTCATAATCAATTTTTAAAGATATCTAGATGTGAAAAGCTCCTAAGACTACCACTCGGTGTTCTAGAAGCTATATATTTAGCCAAACACACACCATGGGAATATTAATTTGTGCCACTTGACTTTCCTAACTCAATAAATGAAAGATAAAAGGTCTCCTCCTTCAAATACTTGCCCCTATGGCTTTATTACTTTGAATTGAGCCACCTTTCTTGTTCCTCTCTTGCTTAGCATATCTTTCACTCTATCTAAGAGATCTTTCCTCCACCACTAAATATATGCTCCCTTTGGTGCATAAATTGAGGTACATTGTACCTCACAATTTTGAGCACTTGATCAAAAATCAAAGGCTATTAGTCCTTTTGATCAATGCCCACATATATATTGGGTGCCAATGAGAAGGAAAAGGTGACGATGGAATCTTGTTGGAATATTTGAAGTGCTTGAGGTATGTGCTAAGTACTATTCCACTACTGGCAGCTAGGCTAGCTCTCCCGGCAAATCTTTTGTCTGAGATTATTTTCTTTTCCTTTTTCTTCTTTAATTTTGCTTGCTGAAATCTTCTGTCATGAGCTTATATGATGATGGGTCTCTTCCTCTTTTCTATGTTGGTCTTTTCAAGGGGGAGTTGGTATATGATGGGCTTTATCATGGCACATGTCCTTTCTAAATATGAAGAAGGGCCCATGAATATTTTATTGTCAATGTCCTTTTTCCCTTTTTCCTATTGACCTCTATGATGGACATAAAATAGCACAATGGAAACCCGAATCTTGTGTTTTGGTTTCCTTTTAGGCACGAGTTGTGGGTGAGTTGTTCCCATCACCCACATCTAAGGTTGGGTGGTGAGTCTAATGAGCTCTCATGTAGTCTTACCAAATGCTACCTGTTCTTATGATTAATTAAGATTTGTTGAATGCTAGAAAAGGAAGAATAAAGATTAAATAATGATTAGTTTATACACAAAATTTCTGATTCCTAGAATAGTGGTCCTTCATAAAATGGGAAAAGTTTTTAAAAGGCTGGGTATATGTTAATCTCTAAACCTCTCATGTTTTGTACTGATCTAAGGATTTCAAATTTCTCTGTTGGGGCGGTAATCGAAGGGTAATTACTTCTCTCTCTAATGTAAATGCTTTCACAGTCAACATGTATTTATGTCTACCTACAATTATCACGGATTTGCATTCTCCCAATAATGGCTAGGTAGCTAAGAGACTACTTTCTCAATCATAATCATCTTATCGGTACAAAAAGCTATGATTTATCTGGAATTTAAAATAAGAATGGGGAGGAATGACTTTAATACTATTCAGAATTAGAGGTTCATGACAATATAAATAGTATATGTTATTATGATTAAAGAAGTGATATCTTCATCCAATTTCAATTAAGTATGGAACATTAAGAAGATGCACCCTTACAATCTAAAAGTTATGGTGATTGGCTGTAATATAGTTACAATGAATTTCATAGCAACTTACGTCTCTAAGAAACTTTATCAAGTGTTTTGTCTTTAGGCAACCAAATTAAGGCATGCTGTCAGCTTTTTGAAATAGTCACTCATGATACATTGCTAGCATGTAGCTTTGATGATGCAACATTATTTCTGTTCTTTTTTCTTTCCTTCAGGTTTTCACTGCTTGAAGGAGAAGTTAGTGTTTGGTAGCTGAGAGATCTCATGTCACTCATAGAGAGTAGAAATATTTGTAAAGATGAAGTATATGAAACTTGGAACAAAGCCAGATACCTTCTACACAGAAGAAGCGACAAGGTTGTTGATTCTATGACCTATTACTAGCATCTGTTTTCATAGTTGTTTAGAGAGTGTCTTGGCTATTATTGTTAGGCTAAATTAGGAGAAACTAGCAAATATTTGGCTAGCATAACTTTTTTTTGTTCATCTAACGTACAAAGTTTAATTGCGGATAGACCCCCTGTGCTATCATGAATTGAATTTACTATCTCTATAGTTCTATTGTTGTAAATAGACTTCCAGAAACAGTTCTGATGTCACAGATAGAAACCCTAAGTGAAACTTTATTTTTGCAGATGGGCCCCTGAAAAAGGAACAAAAAATTTTCACTCAGGGGCCCTATCTTCGACAATAGAACTACAAGGGTAGTAAGTTCAATTTGGCGATAGTAAGGGGGTCTGAAAACAGTCCGAAATTCATGTAATGTTTTGAGATTTAACCTTATGATTACCAATTATAAATATACTTCTCAGACTTGAATTTGTGATGTTGTTCTTAAAGAATGTTTCGATAATTTGCAGGACAGTTTTATCTGATGTACCAACTGACCTTATCATTCAGATCAATAATACCAAATACTTATTGCATAAGGTAAGTCTCTGTCTTCCACACACATGCATAATAGTTTCTGTAATATAAAGTTTTAAATCATCTTAGACTCAAAAATTTTCTTTTCTCTTGCCTGAAAAAACATAGGCTTATACAGCAGAGATGAGTCAGGAGATAACTTTTTCTGCTAACCATTCATATCATTTGGAAGGAAGAGGAACATCCAACAACTCAAATGTAAATCCATGAAATTTTCTTGATCATGTTTTGTTTAAAACTTTAGTCTAAGTCAGATGCAAAACCTAAGTGATTCTTCTCATATAGCTTCCTCAGTTATTTTGTTTAAACTTTAATTAGTCCTATCAATTTTAGGAAAAGAAAACTTTGAATTAATTTAATTGGGCTAAATGGCACTTAAATACCATAAGGTTTCCTTATTTTGGCACTATATTACCATGAGTTATTTTCTATGGCAAGTAAATATCATAAGTTATTTTAAATTAACACTTTAGTACCCTTCATCATGCAAATGTGAAGATTTTCACTGAATGTTCCTATATGACACTAACATGTCAATTTTACAACTTTCTAACCATTAATATTTGTTAAATTTATCATTAAACATATCGCAAATATATGTTAAAGCAGATTAAGATAAGTTCAAAAAGAATTTTAGTAGACTTAATAGCACACTTAACAAAATTAATAGTTAAAAGCTCTAAAATTAGCATTTAAGGATTATAGAGTTCTCTTCCGTTCTCAGACTACTCATTTCTAGGTTAGGTTAGTGTTTTTGGTGTTTTAATGATATATGAACTGGGTATCTCACACTGTTTCTTTCTGTCAAAAAAAGTATTATAGAGAAACATCTGAGTAAAAATTTTCATGTTTGCATGATCAAGGTTAAGAACGTGCCAATTTTAAACAACTTGTGGTGTTTATTTGCCATAGAAAATTACTCATGTTGTATAAGTGTCAAAGCGGGAAAACTATGTGGTATTTAAGTGCCATTTAGCCTTATTTTCCTTTTTATCTATTTGCTAGCTACAGGACCGAAACTTATAACTGGTTATGATCGAGAAAGTAACAATTTACAGTAAAAACTTGATAAGAAAACCCCTATTTGCTCCCAATTTCTACATTATTTTGATATTATTAAGTCTGTGAATGCTATCAGACCACTTCCCCCAAGTAGAAAGAATGCTGCAGCCTCCCAATTTGGCGGTTCTGAAATTTTAACTGCCAGAAAAAGAATTAGATGACTGTTAGAATTTAGGGTTAATTGCACATAGAGCCTCATGTGGTATTGTTGTTTTGAATTTTATACCCCCATAGCTTCATTGTTGCATATAGAAACTTTTTTTACTCTTTTACCGTCATATAGACTTACAAATTTCACCAAAGGTGGGACTCGTTAGTTTTTTTACCCATATCTGCCAAAATGTCACCCCGGATCAATATCTACCAAAATCTTATTCAGGGTAAAAGAGCCAAAAGAATTTAGGCCAGGAGGTCTATCTGCACTGGGGTAGTAAGTTCAAAACTGTGATAGTACAGGGGTCTATGTGCAAATAGCCCCAGAATATTACTTTCAAAATAAATTACATCAGAAGTGTTAGTGGTAAAATTCATGTTTAATTTTAATAATAAATGTATTCAAACCATATCAAAATTTCCCTCCAAAATTCAATTCAAACTAACTCACGCTTAACAACTCTTCCTCCTCCCCTTGCAGTTCCCCCTCCTCCTAAAATGCGGACTCCTCCAGCGCCTCTGCTCGGACTCCTCCTCCTCCTCCCCATCGTCCGGCGCCTCCCCGTCCTCCGCGCTCATCCTCCCCGATTTCCCCGGCGGCGAGGCCGCCTTCGAACTCTGTGCGAAATTCTGCTACAACATCTCCATCACCCTCTCCGCCCACAACTTCCTCCCTGCCCTCTCCGCCGCCTCCTTCCTTCTCATGACCGACTCCATCTCCCGCCCCAACTTCCTCCCTAAACTCCACACCTTCTTTCTCTCCTTCATCCTCCCCAATTGGAAGGACTCGGTCGTCGCCCTAACTTCATCATCCTCAACCTCCCCTCCCTTCTCCGATCCCACCATCATCCGCCCCTTGATCGACTCCATCGTCTCGAAGATCCTGACCCCGACGTCACAAGTCACGTGGTCGTTCACTTACTCCAGACGAATATCCAATTCGTCAACGCCCAAAGATTGGTGGACCGAGGACATCGCGGAGTTAGACCTCAACCACTTCAGGGCGATTATCTCGTGCTTAAAATCGAGCGGTAGTTTACCCCCGGCGCTCATCGGGGAGGCATTGCATGTCTATTCGGTCAAGAACCTTCCTGATCCTAACGGAACGGTGGAGTTGCGGGGAAAGGATCGAAGGGTTCTTGAGGCAGTAGTGAGCATGATCCCCGTCGAGGATGGGGCCATTTCCGGAGGATTCTTGATGAGACTACTCAAGATTGGGATCTTGGTCGGAGCGTCGACAAGTGTGAGGGCGGAGCTTGTACGGCGAGCGGGGAGGCAATTGGACGAGGTTTCGGTTAGGGACTTGGTGTTTTATGTGAGGGAGGGGGTTGTTGATTTTGGGGTGGTCGAGGCGGTAGTGGAGAGTTTCTTGGAGGGGTTTAGGAGGAGGAGGGTGGTGGAGAAAGAGGAGAGGGGGAGGATGAGGAGAGTTGCCAAAGTGTTTGATGAGTATTTAGGGTTTGTCGCCGGAGATCGGGAGATGACCGTCGAGAAATTTGTGGAGCTGTCAACATTGCTGCCGGAGGTGGCAAGGGAGGAGCATGACGGGCTTTACAGGGCAATTGAAACTTTCTTGGAGGTAAAATCAGATTTCAAAGAGTAAATTTCTCGAAACCCCGCTCGAACTTTGTTTTTCTCCACGAAATCCTCTGCCACAAAGCCGGCAAAACTCCAAAGTGTCTCAAATGACCCTGCAAAGCATTAACTTTACCCACAAAATCCCCCAACAAGTGTCCTTTGCAATTGGAGGACCTCATTATCTGTCCAATTCTATTCTTTCCCTGTTTCCTATGGGACTCGTCTTCTCTTTTCTTTTTGGGGGATTTTGTCGGAAAGTTGAACATTTTACGGGGTTATTTGAGGCTCTTTGGAATTTTGGGGTTCAATGGGGGGAAAAACAAAGTTCAGAGAGGTTTAATGGCGAAGGCCCCTAAGTTTCGGGGGACTTGTGAAATTTACCCATTTCCAAACTTATTCAAACTTGAATCATATTGTACCTAAAGCATCTGAATTTGATCTTTTCAGGAGCACCAAGACCTGTCCAAGGCAGAGAAGAAGAGGCTGTGCCAGATGATAGACTGCCGGAAACTATCACCAGAAGTGCGGTCGCAGGCGATAGCCAACGATAGGCTCCCGCTGCGAACTTTGGTGCAGCTACTCTTCGTCGAACAAGAGAGAATGGCTGGAACCAGAGAATTCCGTGGAAGTCCTACAGCTCAACAAACTGTCGAAGTTGAAGACCATAGACGTCGGCGAGCAGAAGAAGTGACAGAGAGAGGGAGGCCGAGCACAGGAAAGAAAGGAGAAGGCTCTGGAAGCAAGCCAGAGCACAAGGGAAGAGGTGAAGTTGATGTGGAGAAGAAGAAGAAGGTGGATAAAAGACTTGGATAACAATCTCAAAGTTTCTTCTCTTTTTGGAATACATAATTCTTTCATACATGAAACTATGAAAATGTGTTCAAGTTTTTTGCCCCTTTATGGTTTTATTTTTGTTATGGAGACTAGAGATAAGGAGGTGGAGGTTTTTTATTTTTATTTTATTTTATTTTCTTGTGAATTGTTGTAAAGTGATGGTCTGGTATATGATACAGAGGGATATAGTTCACAATTAGATTTCAGAGAAAATTCATCTGTATGTATGTGTCTTTGAAGGCAATCCTTGAATTTGTAACAACTATCACAAACTGTAAATTCAACTCTCAAAACCCAAGAGGAATATGAAAGATGGAAACATCAGCGTATTCAACAAAAGGATGAACAAAGATGAAAGGTTTCTTCATAATACAATACTCTGCGGAGATAATGATCACAATTGCTTGGTCATACGAAAAACTTTAAAATCCCCCCAGAATCTGGGATTACTTGGAGTTAGTTTAAATAGTATTAATGAGCCAGATTGACTTGCATGATGCCGCGACATCCGGATAAAAAATATTAAAAAATAACAGTTTAAGCATTTGATTTAAAGATACACTATAAACTTAACCACTTTGAAAAAAAAATATATAATGAATTAAAGCCAAAATAACAACTTACACTGATGTCAAAGAGCTAACATACAAAGTGGTTAAAGTTAATTCTTTCAAGCATGCTGGATCTCAGGTGATTTAGGGAAGTGGGTGGATCTAAAAATAAATGGTGGTAAAACATTCAGTTTATACCTAAAAATCTTTTTCGGAAAGTGAACGGGTTTTAAATTAAGGGAATTTTGCGTATATGCCGGTTAAATCTTCCATATTTACAAATTAACCCCCCCCCCAGTATTGGTATTTACAAAATTGTCCCTAAATTCTGTCACATTGATTTTTTCTACAACGAGAAACTATTGCAAACCTATTGGAAGTAATTGGGAATTTTGACATTGCCTTGTTTAAAAAACAACATTATTAAGTTGGAGCGGTAGAAAGACTCAATATGCTAGTTTTGAGAGTCAACTCATTTAACCTAATAATTCTCCATAAGTTAAAACTTGGACTTGGACTCAAACTCGAGTTCAGACTCGGGTTTGGGTCGTGGATCGAGGCTAATCGGGCTAAGGTGCTATGATGGTGCAACGAGTGCTTTGTAGTTGCACTTTGCACTTTGCATTTAGCACGTTGGCACCATCGGCAACAATGCCGGCTGCACCAGAAGCTGCTTCGTAACATTCTATGGTTAGCTATAGAGAGACTATTGGGCTTCCAACTGAGCAGATTAACGGGTCCAGTGTGACCTTTGAGCTTCTGAAATCATCTGTTTAATGGACTCATTAAACATACCCGTTAATTATATAATGGGCTGAATGGGTGTAACTAATCTGACCTTTGGATTGCTCTCATTAATGGCGGGCAACTCTTCAGCTAGTTCAGAGACCAATGTGAAATCCTCAACTCAACACTAGAAGATGCAAGCTCGCTCACCTATTGATATGCATTTAAAACAACATGCAGAGTTGCAAGAGAACAACTATCAAGTATAGTATAAAAACATGTCAAACCCACAAGGAAAGTGTGTGTTTTGAAATTCTTAAATTTGGTCCTAAAAGTGTGTGGACAAGAAGGAGTGAAATAAATGTGTAGAGAGGTAGAAAGAGTGATTTGTCACAGAGATAAAAAGTTAAAACAAGAGGGGAGAAGGAGAAAACAAATAAAAAGACATAAAAAGCAAACTACCACCAAAATAAAGCAAGAGCACAAAAACACAGGATTTACGTAATTTGGCGATCGCCTACATACACGGAGAGAAATTTGACTCTTTTTTATATCAGAGACTTGTGATCTCTAAAAATTCTAGAAGAAAACCCTCTCTCAATCTCATCAAAAGATCTCTCAGACCCTATATTTCTCTCCTTAGTTCTCTCTACTTCTCTCCTATAATATGTATCTCTCCTTGGGTTGGTATATCTAAGCCTAAACTTCTCTCTTATAATATGCTCCTAGGCTTTGTATTTCTAACCCTAGACCTAGATGATCTCTTTTATAGGCCCTAAAACTGGATACATAACTAAATAGGAGTCCTAACTCGAATAGGTTTCCAAAATAGACCCAAATCAGGAAACTGCTGAACCGACCTAATCGATCTGTCTGTTCAACCGGTCTGACCAACCGGTATAGCAGTCCCACCACGTGTCATTGTTATTTCATCTCATTTCACTTCCTGCTTCATTTCCAACTCTTCTGATGTCTTCTAGGGTTGAAATATAATTCTATTTCCCAACAATCTCCACCTTAATCTTATAATAAGTCACATTCGAAAACATCGATCATTTCTTGTAATCTTTTGCTGTAAACTTATAAAACTGTAGAGACCAAACATCTTTGAGAAATAACCTTAAACCCTCTTTCCCAAAGGGCACAGGAGCAATCACCGCTCACGCATTGATATCAAGCCTTCTATTGACCTAACACCAACCTCCTTGTTCCACACTCTAAGCCCAACTGTTAAATTGTTGTAGACTTCAACTTGACTCCTCCACCTAGAGTCGAACTCCTATTTTGGCTCTTCCTCAGAACCCATGTTTGTTTCATGCTCCTCTTCCTTGTGGTCATATACCAGCTTGAAGATGAAACTCCACCTTGAATACCAGTTCCTTTAAACACCTGATACAAGCAATCTCCACACTTCTTCCTTACTAGGGTAGGATTTCTACCATGCACTTGGGTTCAGTAGCCCATAGAGTCAAGCACCTCAGTAGATATTATATTCTCCCTCACCTTTAGGATTAACCGAACATTCTCCAAAGCGATAATGCTCCCTCTTATTCCCATTGCCATAACTGCTCCTACACCCATGATGTTACACCTCGTGATATCTATCATGGAGATAGTATGCTTGACTCCTTGCACCAGGGAGTCAAACAGGCTTGTTTGGGAACATATATGTGCTGCCTTTTTAGAATCTAATACCTAACCGAAGCGTTGTTCCCAGAAACCATCAACACCTCCACTTGTTGACTTTCGTCCTCTGAAACCGCCAACATGTCCACTCATTAATTTTCCTCAATACTTAATGTATATAAAGATTGGGCCACTGTTCTACCCTCTACCTTTTGCCTTGTCAACCACTCTTACCATTGGAAGCAGTCTTTCTCACACGACCCTTTCCTTGGAAAAAGAAGTATCACTTAGCCCGTGAACTTGTCCCATTTAAAGATTTCATCTCCCACACATCTGCTTACCAACTCAGCACTAGAACCTAACTCATCACTAGCACCCTATCGCCGCTAAAAATAGTCCATGAGGAGTGGTGCTTTGACCTTGTCCATGGTGATTGTCACCTTGCCTATGGTTAGCTATGTCCTAATATTGATAATTTACTAGAAGGGAACTCAACAAGATTACTGCTTTGTCATCATCTTTAAGATTTGATCCCGTTGCTGCTAACACGATCACTATCTGGTTGAAGTTGCTGAGTTGTTCTAACATTGTCATATCTTCCTTCATTCGCAATCCATACAACTATTGCTTCTAGTACAAGTTGATGGATAAATTCTTGGCCATGTACAACTCTTCTGAGTTTCTTCCACATTTCAAGTGTGATTGTCTACTTGATTACGTGGTACCTCCCTTCATAAGATAGAGCAAGTAGAATGGCACTGCGCGCCTACCAATCCATCACGTTCTACTCGTTACTTGTCATCTTCTCCGGCTTCTTGGTAACTCCTAGCATAGCTTGATCCATGTCATATTTTGTCAAGACTGCCTCCGTCCTTTCTACTTAAGCCTAAAATCCATTTTACCATCAAACTTTTCAATCTCAGTCTTCATCACTAAAGAACTTTCCATCCATGCAGCAAAGATTGGACCTTTCTTCAAAGATAAGTTTGATCCAATTAAAATTCGGCTCTGATACCAATTATTGGCACACATCGCCTGCAACCTGACATCGATTGTAGGCCATTAGCCGGTGATCTATGTGGAAGTATAGCTCATGGAAGAATCATCAAACACCCTTATTATATCTCCTTCTTTTTTGTAGACCAATCGATCACCAAGTAATATGGAAACTCTAAGAAACCTGCTTATTTGAACAAAAAAAATAACAATATACCATAAAAAATAGATCAAGAGCACAAAGACACAGGATTTATGTGATTCGGTACTTGTCTATATCCACGGGGAGAGATTTGAGTCTTTTTTATATCAGAGATTTGCAAGACACAATCTATTCTTATGATCTCTAAAGATTCCACAAGAAACCATCTCTCAATCTCACCAAAAGATCTCTCGAACCTTAGATTTCTCTCCTTAGTTCTCTCTACTTCTCTCTTATAGTATGCAACTCTTCTTCGCTAGGTACATCTAGGGCTATCTGAAAAGCTCACCGACCCGGATTCGGCCCGTATCCAGCCCGTTTCGACCGACGGTCTGGACAACATCTGAGGCCAGTCCCAAACCTAGGCGCTTTGGGGAAAACCCGCCCAGCCCAACCTAAGATGGTTTTGGGACCGAGTTAAGAACTCAGGTCGAGCTAGGGGCCTGACCTAGTAACCGCAAGCCCCAATGTGCAAAAATGGTCAAAATAACCGGGCCAGGCTACCGAATAGACCCTAAATGGCAAAAAAATGGCTACTTTGGGGTCTTTTGACCAAAATACCCCCAATTATGTTAAAAAGACTAAAATTTAAGGGTATTTTGGTTATTTGTCTAGGGGGCTACCTCTATAACTAGAGGGGGGTTTTAATTTGGATTTTCATTCAAAACTCACTCTCTTCTCTCTTATTGCTCTCTGATATTCTCTAATTCTCTCTTCTAACTCTCTAATTCTCTATAATTCTCTCAAATTTCTCAATAGCTTTCTCCTCCGATTACGATATCTTGGAAGGTGAAAATGCAATTCCAACTCTCAACTTGAGTCCTCCTACTATTGAGCCCAAATCAGAAGAAGTTATTCCACAGTCTCAAGTTCTAAAAGACCGAGATCAGAAGTGTGAAATTTCTTTGAGAATGTTAATATCAAATATAATACCAGAGTTACTATCGACCAAAAGGCAAAATGTCCATATG
Source organism: Asparagus setaceus (assembly GCA_012295165.1). NCBI lineage: Eukaryota > Viridiplantae > Streptophyta > Magnoliopsida > Asparagales > Asparagaceae > Asparagus > Asparagus setaceus. The sequence continues at coordinate 26,912,860 of CM022705.1, read as the reverse complement.
CTACTAGAAAGTATATGATAAACATTCGTATCGGACAACCCACCTCCAAGGATATGCTAAGCCACAGCAAAGGGCAAGGACCGAGTAAAGGTAAGGGTTTCTGCAACAATGGAAATATAATGGTAAAGTAAGCTACCCGGTAAGGGTAGTGGGTATTTGGATCATCAACAAAGGAAGTTTCTAAAGTTGAACAATATTTTTCTGCACCTTCAGTTACATGTCTGGATAGTGAACCGGACTTCAATATTTTGTCATGGTAGAAGACATATGAAACGACTACATATCCTATGCTTTCCATCATGGCTCGTGATTTAGTAGCAATGCAGGTTTCTACTATAGCTTCGGAATGGACCTTCAGCGTATCAAGATGGTTGATTGATGACTACAGAACATCACTGAATGCATATATCATATATGTGGTAATGTGCTTACAAAATTGGTGGAGGTCTAAAAAGAGCGTCAAGCCATCGAGCGTGTAGCTGCTCTTGAAGCACTTGAAGATTTGGTGCTAGCAAATAAAGAATAGAGAATCATTTATAAATTTTAGTTTTTTTAATTATAAATTTGTAATTTTTCTCTTTTAAAAAGACTTACAAATAATATTGATATAGATTGGTAGGTGTCAACCTAGTTGGAATGTCCCCATACTATTATGATGCGACAAATTTCTAAAAATATTATAATTCTAATTGTTTAATAATAAAAATATAATTTTTTATTTTTAAATGCTATGAAATTTGCAAATTGTAATTCGAGTGATTAATTATAATATAGAATTTTTACGAAAATTTTCAAATTTTTTTTGAAATTTCTTTTAAAAATAAAATATATATTATTTGATCGGAGGCCAAGCTACCCGGTGGCCTAGGGTGCGCTGGGCCTGCCCAGCTCGTCTAGACACCCCTTGGTACATCTAACACTAGACCTAGAAAATTTCTTTTTATAGACCACATAACAGGATACATAACCCAATAGGAGTTCTAACCCGAATAGAATTTCAAAACAAACCCAAATCCGAAAAGTACCTGAACCGGTCTGATTGATTGGTCTGACCGGTCGGTCCTGCCACCTTCATTTCTATTTCGCCTCATTTTGCTTTCCTGAATTAGCTTCAACTCTTTCGATGTCTTCTAGGACTGAAATACAAGGCTATTTCAAAATAATTATATGCATGATAAGAACTCTTTTTAATATGAAAGTTTGATCTTTCTGAAGATAACCGTACAATACAAATACTTAATTATAACAAATGTAGTGATAATTATCTACATATTATTATGATTTTTAAATCATATATTTTTATAAAATTTTAACTCGTGTATCAAGTAACCAAAATAAACAATTTTCAATAATATAACAAAACAATCTCATAATATATAAGAATAGAAATTTATCATGTATCATAGAAACTCTAGAAAATATATAGTTTCTTTCTCTCTTATTTCATAATTTTTGCTGTAATAGAGTACTAATAATTGAACTTAGGATCTGGATTCTCTAATAACTGAATAACCCTAATATTATCTCGCTATAAATACATCACTAAACCCTACTAATATTTCAGAGAATTTTGGCGTAAGAAACTAGAACCAAAGAGAAACATGTCTTCTTCTAACAACCAAGCCTCAACCTCTGCGATTGCCACGTATGATGACAGCAAAGACAAGGACGAAACTATTGGTTAGCAACGAGGGGGAGAAGTTTGAGAAGTTCAAGGTGGAAGAATCGATCTTGCTGAAGGAATTAGAGATCATCAAGAACTCCCTCCTTGACTCCTCCAACAATGACTCTCGACTTATCGTTCCCCTCCCCAACATCAATGCTCCATGCTTGCCAGTATCATCGAGCACTAGAAATGCCGTGTTAATAATAGAATATTATATATTCTCATTCATATCTTAAAAGCTAAGACTACTCCCCTTTACATAGGGATACATTAACAAGAAACTTTATTCTCTTAATACATTTCTAATATATCTTAGTCACTAAATCTCTAATTTAGACTCCTCATATACCTTGCCTAATATTACTTGTTTCCTTCATTACCTCTAACACTCTTTCTCAAGCTAGTGCATGTACAATATACATGTCCAACTTATTACAAATAAGGTGCACTCACTCCAACTGATGACATGACTTAAATGGTTGAAATCTTCTGTGTGACTTTTCTCATTATAGTAGTCTTTATCTTCTAGTCTTCTACTTGGAATGTCTTCCACCACGAACAACCTCAATCAAAATCACCAAATGTGATACCTAAATTTTCTTCACAGATTGACCAAACAGAATGATCCTCTTTAGGGATCTACCAAACAAGCGGTCCTTTTTAGGGACTAACCAATTAAACAATCCTCTCAACAGATCACTAAATAAATGATCCTCTCCAAGGGTTAATCTAGCAAACGATCTTCTCCACAGATTAACCAAATAAACGATCCTCTTCACGAATACAACAACAACAATAACAATAAAGCCTCTATCCTAAATGTTTGGGGTTGGCTACATGAATCCTATTCTTCCATTCCGTTCTATTATGGGTCATCTCCACAGTTAAACTAACCATAGCCATATCCTTCGTAATTGCCTCCCACCAAGTCCTTCTAAGTTTATCTCTAGATCTCTTTGCTTCATTAACTATAATATTATCAATTCTCCTAACAGGTACACTAAGAGGTCTACGTTGTACATGGTCATACCACCTTAATCAATTCTCTCTCATTTTACCCTTAATAGGGGCAACCTCTAATTTACTATAGATGTATTTATTTCTTATCCTATCTTTTAGTGTATACCCACAAGACCATCTCAATATTTTTATTTCTGCTACACTTATTTTTTGCACATGTTATTTTTTTATTGCCCAACATTCTGATCCATAAAGCATCGTTAGTCTTATAGCTGTCTTATAGAATTTTCTCTTAAGTCTAATAGGTATTCTACGATCACATAACACTCCTGAAGCACTTCTCCACTTTAACCATCCCGATTTGATTTAACTTACAACATCGTTCTCAATCTCACCATCATGTCGAATGATTGATCCTAGATAGCAAAAATGATTGCTTTTAGATATTTCTTGGCCATCGATATGTACTATAGGCTTTTTGCTCCTTCTAGTTTTACTAAAATGCATTCCATGTATTCTGTTTTTGTTCTACTAATTCTAAAACCTTTAATTTCAAGAGATTGCCTCCACCTTTCTACTTTAGAAATTATACATATTCTAGTCTCGTCCACTAATACTATATCATCAGCAAATAACATACACCATGACACTTCATCCTGAATATGTCTAGTAAGTTGGTCCATAATTAAAGTAAAAAGATAAGGGCTTAAGGCTGACCCTTGATGTAAACTTATGGTTATTGAAAATGACTTAGTCTCTCATTTATTTATTCTTACATTAGTTATTACTCTATCATACATATCTTTAATCACATCAATATATATACTAAATCGTTTTTCTTATCTAAAACACACCACATTATCTCTCTAGGCACTTTATCATAAGCTTTTTCTAGATCAATAAAAACCATATGTAGATCCTTTCTTTTTTTTCTCTATATTTCTTCATCAACTATTTCAAACTATGTATAGGTTCCATCGTTGACCTCCCAGGCATAAAACTGAATTGATTTTTAAATACACTTATCTCTTTTCTTAGTCTTTGCTTAATTACCATCTCCCAAAGTTTCATAGTATAGCTCATGAGTTTAATAACACGATAGTTTAAATAACTTTATATATCTCCTTTATTCTTGTATATCGGTATCAACATATTAATCCTCAACTTATTGGGCATTCTCTTTGTCACAATAATCTTATTAAATAATTTGATCAACCATCCAAATCCTATATCTCCAAGACATTTCTAAACTTCGATAGGGATATTGTTCTGTCCTACGGCTATTCCACTTTTATTTTCTTTAGAGCATCTTTGACCTCATTGATCCTAATTTTCTGACAATATCTATAGTTTCTATCATTCCCCATATGGTCAAATTCTCTATGTTGCTTACCTATTTGGTTATCATTAAACAATTTATGAAAGTAACTCCTCCACCTCTCTTTTATTTCCTCGTAGGTTACTAGAACTCTTTGATCTTCACTCTTAATATACCTAATATTACCAAAGTCTCTACTTTTCCTTTCTCTCATCTTAGCAAGCTTATATATATATATATATATATATATATATATATATATATATATATATATATATATCTTTTTCTCCTCCTAGATTCTAACTTTTTATAGAAATTTTCATAAACCTTGTATTTAGTCTCACTAACCACTCTTTTTGCTTCTTTCCTAGTTAGTTTATATTTCTCAAAGTTTTCCTTGCTCCTACACTTTTGCTAATTTTTATAAAATGTTTTCTTCTCTCTAATCTTTTTTTGTACTTATTCATTCCATCACCAACTCTCCTTACCATCTAACTAACAACCCTTAGATTCTCCTAGAATATCCTTAGCCACCCTCTTAACACAAGAGGACATACTATTTCACATAATATTAGTCTCATTATCTATATTCCATATATCTTTTTTCATCATCTTATCTTTAAAAGTACTAAGTTCTCTCCTTTTAAGTCCCACCATTTAGTTCTTAATTTTTGTTCATATTAGTTTTCCTACACTAATTCTTAATAGAAAAGTCTAATACCATCAACCTATGTTGTGCGCTTAAACTCTTTCCTTTTATGTTCCACCATTTAGTTCTTAATCTTTTGTTTATATTTAGTTCTTAATCTTTTATTCATAATTTTATAATTTTTGCATGTTAACTTATCTACCCTTCTAGGAAGAAAAAGTCTATTTGACTACTATTAGATCCACTTTTAAAGGTGATTAAGTGTTCATCTCTTTTTCTAAATTGTGTATTTGCTATTATCAAATCATACGATGTTGCAAACTCTAAAATTGATTCTCCCATATCATTCTTAATTCCATACCAAAACCTCCATGTATCCTCTCATATCCATTATTATCATTGCCAACATGCCAATTAAGGTCTCCCCATAAATAATTTCTCTCCTAATGGAATTCTTTGAATCAATTCATCTAAGTTATCCCAAAAATCCATTTTAGTATTCTCGGCGACCCTACTTGTAGAGCATAAGCACTAACAATATTAATAACTCTACTCCCAAAATAATTTTTATTAGTATTATTCTATCTCCTACTCTTTCTATATCTGCAACACTATCTTTTATTATGTTATCTATAAGTACTCCCATTCCGCTTTTATTCTTTTCTTTTCCCATGTACCAAAGTTTATATCCCATTTTTTTCAATTTCTCTAGATTTTGCACCTATCCATTTAGTTTCCTGTAAATAAATTATACTAATCTTTCTTCTAAGCATGATATCTACTAATTCTATTGTCTTTCCGATAAGTGTACCCATATTCCAAGTAGCTAACCTAATTTTATTCTCTTGTAAAAGTCTCCTATAATGTCCTCTCTTATGACGTTCTAGTCTATGCCTAATACTATTTGGCAACCTATTAGAGGAATATAATGTCCTAAAACACTCTTGCTTATTTGTCATTACACTGGGGTGGCATTAATGTAACGCGTCGCTTCCAGAGAATGCCCTAGAAAACCACCCTTGTTTACTTATCATTGCATCGGGGTGGCATCTCAATGTGTCGTGGTGGGGATACCACAATGAATATTCAATAGGATTCATGTCATGTGGATCCGACTATATTTTACACTGGCTGTCGGCTACCTAACACAACCCTCCTCCTTTATCCATCCTTGGGACGGGCAGTGCTGGGAATAGAATAAAGCACGGCACATGCAGAGTTGATTCTCTCCACGGATCAACCAAATAAATGATCCTCTCTATGGATCAAATAAACAAAGGACCTTCTTAACGGATTAGCCAAACAAATGATCTTCTCCAAGGATGAACCTAGCAAAGGATCCTCTCCAGAGATCAACTAAATAAATGATCCGCTCGAGGAATCCACCAACCAAATGATCTTCTTCATGGATCAACCAAATAAATGATCAACTCCAGGGATCCACCATCTAAACAATCCTCTCCACAAATCAACCAAACAAACGATCCACTTTAGGGATCCACCAAAAAAACTATCAAAATAAACTGAACACATCTAAATAAGATAATAGAACAATCCTTACTGAGTCAGTCTATAAATAATCTTCACCAAATCAATATTGCACCATACATGCAAGCAAAACAACTCTGCTCATACTAAAACTCCCCAAAAACCTCATTGTTAAGTTGATCTTCTCATGAGACTAATGATAATGCAAAGTCTAGTCCATATGAGCTGATCCTGATGCTAGTGACCATAATGATAAACATATGAACACCCTCCAACCGGAAAAATAAATATCAAGCACCTCCTACCTCCTTTCAAACCAAACTCCTAGCACTATCCTTCCACCCTTAAACAACTTCAAACTCCTTGCACCACCCTACCACCCTCTAATAGCTTAACAAACTACTATAAATCAATTTCAAACTGTAACGTCATCAGCAAACATCGACAACACCAACCAAAATCAACTAAATCTAAAAATAACTCTTCAATAACAAAAAAGATAACCAAATACACCATACCAAATTCATCTCTATAGCAAGAGAGACATCGCAGCAAGGAGAACAATGATGACAACACTGAAGACAGTGATAACCGATGACCTGACGGCCGCCGGTGGTGGCCGGTGACGGCTTTTGAGAGCAGCAGTCTAAAGGGCAGTGATATAGTGGTCGGCGGGGCGGTGCCATAAGGAGGCGGCACTGTGAGGGGCGGTGATGACCCGGGGTGCGATGATGACCCAAGGAGGCGGAGACACACTAAGAGGAGGAAGGAAGGATTAGGTGAGGAGTGGAGGGGCTAGGGTTTAAGAAATAAACTATTAATATTTTATTTTGAGAACCATGGCTGTGATACTATGTTAAACAATAGAATATTGTAGATTCTCATTTATATCTCAAAAGCTACAACTACTCCCTTTAGATAGGGATATATTGTGTGTAGTTAATATGAGCTAAACACAATTACCTAATTATAATTTTTCTCTTAACTATATTCCAAATAGCTCTCAATCACCATATCACTATTTATACTCCTAATAGATCTTGCCTAATATTACTTATTTCCTTCGTTACCTCTAACAGGCCGCAACAAAGAGTCTTATGAGTCAATGTCGAACAAGGAGAAGAAGAAGTGGGAGGAGGAATTTGGCAAGGGGATGGATATAAGCGAGATATTTGCGATGGCCTTGGCTGCTAACTATCTTGACTTCAAGACACTCTTGGATGTCACGTGCGAGATTGTCGCCGACAAGATCAAGAGCATGATGCTGGAAGAGGTGAGGGATTACTTTTAGATCGACAACGACTACACACCCGAAGAGGAGGTCAAGGTTTGGGCTGAGAACCAATGGGCCTTTGATTGAATGCATTAGTATCGTGATTTTTTAGGTTTTATTTTGTGAACGTGGGGGCCACGTTTTCATACGCGGACAAAAACCAAACGCACCCACGGGTGGGGCCACGTCACTACAAGTGACAAATTCGTCCGCAGAATCCCTCGCTCCTCGCGGAACGAAAAACGTAAACAAAAATAAAAAGGGAAGTTATTTATTTATTTCCCTATAAATAGGGAGTTAAACCTAGGGTTTTGTTGTGGAGTTTTTGTGGGAGAAAAAGCTAGGGTTTTGACGGCGGCTAGAGAGAGAAAAAGAGAGAGCTTGGAGAGATTTTACAAGAGAAATGTCAATTTCTTTTGAGTAAAAAATCAAAGCTTTTTCTTTGGGACGAGCTTGTGGATTGTACAAGTCGTCGGTGTTCTTCTTTATAGTCGAATCTCCCCTCACCCCCTCCCGTGGACGTAGGTAATTTTGCCGAACCATGTAAATCTCGTGTCTTTACTGTTTACTGCATGATTGGCTATTGTTTATAGCTTTCCTTGATTCAGTCCTAGTACTGTTGAGAGGAAGAGTAGATATCCCACTTTGTTGAGATATTTTACTTTCTATTCATATTTCCTTCGTGAAACGGGAATGTAAATCAGGGCCTTCTCTCAGGTGATATCGCTTTCGCCGCGTGTGGGCGTGATCCCGCATCCCAACAATTGGTATCAGAGCTGTTATTCAGATTGGAAGTGGTGTAGCTTCTGGTTTGAGGTGGTGCTCGGTAATTTCTGAGAGAAGCGGGTTTATGAATACAAATGGAGAATGGCGTCTACCAGTAAATCGGTCAAAGTGAGAAAATTCGAGATTGAAAAATTCAATGGGAAGAACGATTTTTCCTATTGGAGGATGCAGATGAAAAACACATTAATTTCGCAAAAATTGCACAAGGCTTTGGCTGGAAAAGAGAAGAAGCACAATGATATGTCTGATGAGGATTGGGAGGAGCCGATCCGAAGCACGGCCGATTATCCTATGCCTTGAAAGGGATGTAGCTTTCTTGGTAGATGGAGAGGAAACGGCTGCGGGCGTGTAGAAGAAGTTAGAAAGTACCTTCATGACGAAGAGTCTAACGAACCGAATCTATTTAAAATCCAAATTGTATACTTGCAAGATGGAGGAGGGCTCATTAATCCGGGAATACATCAATAAGTTTGATAGGATCATATCAGACTTAAAAGACATAAATGTGAAAGTTGTAGATGAGGATCAGGCGCTTCTACTACTTCTGTCTCTGCCGAAATCTTATGAGAACCTGGTGCAAATACTGATGCTTGTAAGAGACAATTTGAAGATGGATGAGACTAGAACGGCGCTTCTAGCGGATGATTTTCGAAAGATTGCAACCAGTGACATGACTACTGGTGGTAACAAAGAACAAGCGCAGGGATTGTTTGCTAGAGGAAGGAGCAATGACCGAGGAAAAGGCAAGGGAGGAAAGTCTAGATCTAAATCAAGACCTCTTGCGAGAAAATCGTGTTTCAAATGCGGTGAAGTTAGGCATTTCAAGATCGACTGTCCAAATAAGAGAGTAGGTGGAAAGAAGAATAACAACAAGACTGAGAGAAGAGAGGGCAAGGAAGAGGCGAGCTACGTTTCAGAGGAAGGGAGCGATAAGGAGTGCTATGTCGTCACGGGTGGCGAGGATATCTCTCGAAAGTGGATACTTGATTCTGGTTGCTCTTACCACATGTGTCCAAATAGAAAGTGGTTTACTACCTACAGAGGCATTGATGGTGGAACCGTATTGATGGGGAACAACCATGCTTGTAAAACGGTGGGGCTAGGTAATATCAAAATCAAGATACATAACGGAGTGGTTCGAACCTTGACGGATGTGAGGCATGTTCCCGACTTGCGGAAGAATCTTATCTCAGTTGGTGCATTGGACTCCGGCGGTTGTAAAATTGTTACGGAGAACGGAGTGAAGAAGGTTGTTCGGGATTCCCTTGTAGTGATGAAGGGTGTTCGTCACGGTAATTTATATACTCTCTCAGGTACGACGGTGATAGGAGATGCAGCGGTTGGAACTGAAGGAAGTGGTGGAGACCCATGTGAGCACACACAGTTATGACATAGGCGGCTTGGGCATATGTCAGAGAAGGGTCTAGTTCTGCTTGGTAAAGAGGGTCTGCTGAAGAATCTGAAGGAACCTATCATGAATTTTTGCTAGGATTGTGTGTATGGAAAGTCACACAGGGTTCAGTTTTTGAGAAGCAAGTCTAAGAGCAGAGGGATACTAGATTATGTGCACACGGATGTTTGAGGTCCGGCTCAGACAACTTCTAAGGGTGGTTCTAGATATTTTGTCTCGTTCATAGATGACTATTCGAGGTATGCTTGGATTTACTTTCTGAAGCATAAGAATGAGGTGTTCGAGACATTCAAGAAGTGGAGAGCAATGGTTGAGAACAGGACGGGAAAGAAATTGAAGACACTGAGATCTGATAACGGTACAGAGTATACAGATGGTACTTTCAAGGAGTTCTGTGATTAGGAAGGAATTGTTCGACACTGGACAGTCAGGTCAACACCACAGCAGAATGGGGTCGCAGAGAGACTGAACTAAACATTGTGGGAGAAAGCAATGAGTATGCGATCATATGCTGGATTGGGCAACGAATGGTGGGCAGAAACGGTGGCGACAGCTTGTTACATCGTGAACCGCTCACCACATTCGACATTGGATGGTAATACACCCTATAGGGTGTGGTCAGGGGAGCATGCAGATTATGATAGGCTCAGAATTTTCGAATGTACCGCCTACTATCACGTCAACGAGGGAAAGCTTGACGCGAGGGCCAAGAAGGCAATATTCTTGGGATATGCAAAGGGTGTAAAAGGCTATCGCCTTTGGTGTACGGAAGATTCGAAGTTCGTGATCAGCAGGGATGTTACCTTTGATGAGAAATCTATGATTGCTAGGGCGCCGAAGGATGATGGTGTTAGGACTGATGAGACTTCTAAGTCTCAGGTTATTAAAATAGAACCTAAAGACTAACCAAGTTCTAGTCGTGTTCAAGTGGGAAGTCAGGTAGATGATGAGCTTGAGTAGGAGAAGGTTCAGCAGGAGAATACACAGGCACTATAACAACAGCAGCTCGAGGATAGTTTGGCTTCCACTAGGCCAAGGCGAGCATACAAGCAGTACGTATCGGGGCTGATCAACCCCAAGCACTATGGGCATGTTAATTTGGTTGAATACGCACTCTCGGTGGAGGAGGACGAGCCGGTGTCCTTCAAGGAAGCTATTCGGGACAAGGATAGCGAGAGTTGGTTGGCTGCGATGGAGGAAGAGATGGAATCTTTTCGAAAGAACCAAACATGGGAGGTGGTCCCATTGCTCGTAGGAAGAAAAGCTATTAGTTGTAAGTGGGTGTATAAAAGAAAGGAAGATCTTTTAGAGCTCGGTGGTACAAGGTACAAGGCGAGGCTAGTGGCTAAGGGTTTTGCACAGAAAGAGGGTGTGGATTACAATGAGATTTTTTCTCCGGTGGTGAAACACACTTCTATTCGGGTGCTATTGAGTATTGTTGCTCATGGCGATCTTGAGCTAGAACAACTCGATGTTAAAACGGCCTTCTTGCACGGAGACTTGGATGAAGAGATCTATATGCATCAACCTAAGGGCTGCAAGGTTGAGGACAAGGAGCATCATGTGTGTCGTTTGAAGAAGTCACTGTATGGATTGAAACAATCTCCTCGACAGTGGCACAAACGATTTGACTCCTTCATGCTGAAGCATGGGTTTTCTCGAAGCGACTATGATTGTTGCGTTTACATTCGGAAGCTTCGTGGAGGTAATTATATCTATCTCCTTTTGTATATGGATGACATGCTTATTGCTTCTAAGAGCAGGGTGGAGATAGATAGGCTGAAATCTCAACTTGGTGACTCCATTGGGATGCAAAGTGCTAAGTCGATGGTGACTCCATTGGCTCCACACTTTAGGCTTTCTGGTAAACAATCTCTCACTACAGCGGAAGAGAAGGCGCATATGGAGCTTGTTCCCTATGCTAGTGCAGTTGGCAGCTTAATGTACGCAATGTTGTGTACACGTCCAGATATTTTACAGGCGGTCGGTGTGGTCAGTAGATTCATGGCGAATCCGGAAAAGGCGCACTGGGAAGCAGTGAAGTGGGTCCTGAGGTACTTAAAGGATACCGTTGATACGGGTCTGTATTTTGATAGAGAAACATGTCAGATTGATGGGTTTGTGGACTCTAATTATGCGGACGATCTAGATAGACGGCGATCTACTACTGGTTATGTATTCAGGATACATGGGACTCCGGTTAGTTGGCGATCGATGTTACAGGCTACAGTGACACTTTCTACTACAGAGGCTGAGTACATGGCCATGGCAGAGGGAGTGAAGGAAGCATTGTGGTTGTGGGGTCTTCTAGATGATTTGGGGATTGAGCAGGAGAACGTGAACTTGTGGTGCGACAGTCAGAGTGCAATTCACTTGGCGAAGAATCAAGTTCATCATGCTCGTACCAAGCATATCGATGTCAGGTATCATTTTGTGCGGGATGTCATAGAGGAAGGCGATATTTCTCTCATGAAGGTACACACGAATGAGAATCCCGCAGACATGTTAACCAAGGTGGTCACAGGTAACAAGTTTAAGCATTACTTGGATTTGCTTCATATCAACCCGTGTTGATCTGCCCAAGAGGGCATGGCCCTTCGGGGCGGTGATGGGGTGAGGTGGAGACTATATGGAGAATTGCAGAACTACGATTAGCTTGATCCCTGTTAGAGGGTACGTAGGCAACCATGGTATAATGGTGCAGCTAGATTGGCCTGGTTTGGCCGATGGAGATCTCTCTTGTAATGTTCGCGGTGTTCTTCTGGTGTTCGTCCAAATTTTGAGGTTTATCAAATGATGTACGAGGTGGAGAATTGTGAATGTGGGGGCCACATTTTCATGCGCGGACAAAAACCAAACGCACCCACGGGTGGGGCCACGTCACTGCGGTGACAAATTCGCCCAGCCAGAATCCCTCGCTCCTCGCTAACGAAAACGTAAACAAAAATAAAAAAGGGAAGTTATTTATTTATTTCCCTATAAATAGGGAGTTAAACCTAGGGTTTTGTTGTGGAGTTTTTGTGGAAGAAAAAGCTAGGGTTTTGGCGGCGGCTAGAGAGAGAAAAAGAGAGAGCTTTGAGAGATTTTACAAGAGAGAGGTCAATTTCTTTTGGGTAAAAAATTAAAGTTTTTTCTTTGGGACGAGCTTGTGGATTGTACAAGTCGTCGGTGTTTTTCTTCATAGTCGAATCTCCCCTCACCCCCTCCCGTGGACGTAGGCAATTTTACCGAACCACGTAAATCTCATGTCTTTACTGTTTACTGCGTGATTGGCTATTGTTTGTAGGTTCCCTTGATTTAGTCCTAGTACTGTTGAGAGGAATAGTAGATATCCCACTTTGTTGAGATATTTTACTTTCTATTCTTGTTTCTTTCGTGAAACGGGAATATAAATCAGGGCATTCTCTCAGGTGATATCGCTTCCTCGGCGTGTGGGCGTGACCCCGCATCCCAACATATTTATTAATTATAGCTCGGTTATGGATTTTCTTTTCTGAAGTAGAGTTACCCTTTTTTTGGATTAAAGTCCTTACACTGAGATTAATAAAGAAAGGATTCCCTATTACTTCAAATTTCTTCCTTTTTGATCTCATTTTTTTCTTTAGACTAGTAAATTTTCTTCTTCTTGTTCTACTCCTTCGTTCTCTATCATATTTTTGAGTCATTTTTTTGGAGATTTTAGCCATGGAGTCTGCAAATCATAAGGGGTGAATGAGGATAAAGTTTCTAGCTCATGGACTGATATTGAGAGTAGAAATCGTCTCAAGGATTGTGGCCCGAACCTGAAGTTCATCCCTCATTAGTTCTCTGGTATGAGTTGTGTTTCAACTTGATCAATCGGAATTGGATGAAGACGTCGATGAAACGGGTTCTGCATGCTTTGGTGGGCAATATTCTTGGAATTAATGCCCCCTTTCTATGCTATTTAGAGCTACGTGAAGAAACATTGTTCTCAGGCTAATGAACATGGATTCAGATTCTTCTTTGATTCACCTCTAGAGCAGATATCAAAACCTTTGATAATAAATCATTCATATTGCAATCTTGGTATGTTGATCTTAATCTTGAGGAGATGATTGTTACTATGATCCACGTTGGATTAAATTCCCTAGTCATAGATTTCATCTTTAGAATAAGAAGGCTCTTACGCTAGAGTATGTGTTGAAGTTCAACCTCGAGCTATCATCCTCTTCGAAGTGTGATCATTGTAAGGTATTTGGTCATAAGACTGGTAAATGTAATAAGAAAGTGTTGAAGAAAGTTTAGGTTCCTAAAGTTTAGCCTGCTAATCAAGAGGGATCTACTGCCCAAAATTCTGCTCCTCAACTGAATCTTGGAGAGGACTCTTGATACTAATTGGCAGCAAGAGAAATCAAAGAATAAGGGGATGACTCAAATTGCACCGAGTCTAGTTCATCTTAAAATTTGATCAATAGTATCGGTTTTACAGCTCATCAAGGTGATAGGTGCATTGAATTACTTGTTGCTCTCCCAACCTAAGTAAGAAGAAAAGCAATCAGAAGAATAGAGCTATATATGAGCTTAAGGAATGGCGTTAAATCTACTTCTAAGCCTGGATTGAAAGCTATTAATTTCTAGAGTATTAGAGGACTTAGAGGGTATTTGGGAGGGCTTATTTTTAGGAGTTTATAAGTCATGCTGACTTTTAATGACTTTTAGCTCTTATAATAAATTTTTTGAAGTTGTATGGGAGAACGATCACTTACTTGGTCAAACCTAACTTATTTATATAAGTTTATAAACTAGCTTTTCAAAAGTTAGGAAATCCCAATTTTTAAATAGGACTTATAAGCCACTTATTATGATTTATCAAACCGTTAGATATAAAAAATTAGCTTAAAAGCTAGTTTGACCAAAAAACAAGCTCTCCCAAATACCCTCTTAATAGTTCTCAAAAGCAAAGGGCGGTGAGAAGTATCATAAATAGTCAGTCTTTCTTTTCTTGGTCTAGTGTAAACTAAGACGGTATTTGGGACTTATAAGCTGTGATAGTTCTTAGTAGCTTTTGACTTTTATAATAAATTTTTTATAAAATTTGTATGGGTAGAAAATTCATTTATTTGATCAAATCTAGCTTATATAGATGAGTTTAAAAGCTAGTTTTTTCAAAAATTGGGGAACCCCAACTTTTTTAAATTGACTTAAAAGCTAGCTTATACGAGATGCTACCAAACATGTAGATATGAAAAGGCTAGGTTAGAAGCTATTTTGATTAAAAAAAAATAAGCTTTATACGAGATGGCACCAAACTGTGTTTTGCCACTGTTTTATGGTTTTAATTACTACTTTGAGAACAAGTCTCTAGAATGATGTTAGACAAACTGCATCTAATTTGGCTGGATGGGTGCATTCAAAGTATTGAGAAGAGCAAAATGGTAGGCCTGTTAAGAAAACGGAGTTAAAAGAGCTACAAGACTTTCTACATGATACAAATCTCTATGACATTCATTTTAGGGAAAATTATTTCACTTGGTCTAATAATCATGTGCTTGACAAAGTTTGACACGATTTTGACTAATGACATATGGTATTCTTCGTTTGAGTTTGCTGAAGCAAATTTTGAGGGATTTGGGATTTCTGGTTATTGTCATGGTCTGGTTGTGTCTCTTCTACCTCTACAATCTAGAAGGCAAAATTCTTTAATTTTTGGTGCTCTCACAAGCTTTTCAGCAAGTAGTGCAAACAATATGGTCCTTATAAGTAAAGAGATCTCTTATGTTGTAGATTGTTGAAAAGTACATGTTCAACTCAGCTCCCAAGCTTTTTAACTCAAAATATGTCGGACGCATTAAGATTACAGTAAAACAGGCTAAAGCTACTCTTGATCAAGCTCAATATTTACTGCTTTCAAGTTTCTCTTATCAAAGTAATAGAGTTCAGCATCTCTCTTATTTGAAATGTACCAGTAACTGTTAAAGAATGAGACTTGCTATTAATCAACAAACATCTAGGGTGGATTGAATTTCTTAAAGGGATGCTAACACTCATTTTTTCGTGCAAAAATGAGACAAAGAAGGATCCGTGCAAAAATGAGACAAAGAAGGAATAGTTTTCTTCTTTTTTATATCACAGTAAGGGAGGAAAGCTTACACCTCAAGCTAGAGGATATTCTCCTAACTTTATTCTGGTATGCTTGGTGCCCCTTCTTCGTGTCAATCAGTAACAAGAATGTTATCAATATTAGGACTAATTTTACTACTGATCAATATACACATCTTTACTCTCCTATTATTAATGATGAAATTAAGGTAGCTATACTTCAGATAAATGATGGGAAGAGCCTTGGACCTAGTGATTTTAATTCCAAGTTCTTTAAGGTTCAATTGGATGGGATATTACCAAAGCCATCTTAAGTTTTTTTTTTTTTTTTTTTAATTCAGGTGAAATGCTAATGTGCCCTAATCTCACTTCTATTCGGTGCGTAAATTCAAAAATCATAATAATGCTTCTGATTTTAGACTCATAGCATTTTGCAATATCCTTTTCCAATGCATCCCAAATATACTAACTAATAGATTGAAGAGAGTTATGGCTTCTATGGTTAGTAAGGGCCTGTTTGGTTATTTTGCCAAAAAATAAGGAATAGGAATCCACTGTAAATCCCGTCCTTTTAGCATTTAAGGGTGTTTCCTTGAAAAGGTTTTTTTTGCTTTGTTTCATACAAAAAATGAAAGATGAAAATCTCTATCAATACAATTCCTTGCTTTGGATCAAACTTGATCGAGAAATAGAAAATGACCATTTGATGTGACCAATCAAACAAGAAAAAGAAAGAATCCACTTTTTTTATTAATTTTTAAGTTCATTTCCACCCAATTCCATGAAAAAAACTCGGAATTGGCTTTTACCAAAAAAGTACACTTTTTTGACATTTTCCAGAATCTTTCCAAAAAAATTTCTGCTGAAACAAAGCAAGGAATAGGAATTCTTTTTCACTGTTCTGATACAAAAAACATGTGTCAGTCCTTTTTTTTGCTTTTCCACCCTAATTCTTTGAACCAAACAGGCCCTAATTCTTAGGGAGCATTTATTAAAGGGAGACATATCACGTTCACTGTTCTTATGGCTAAAAGATTCTTCACATGCATGGGAGAAAGTACGTAAGTCCTAAATGCACTATTAAAGTTGATTTTAGGAAAGCATATGATACTTTGAGTTAGGACTTTCTCAATGATGTGCTGGAGGGATATGGTTTTCCTGATAGATTTAGAATGTGGATACTAATGTGTGTTTCTTCTGTGTCTTAAGGTATCAATATTGTGAATAGGCAGTTAAGCCCTGTTTTCTCTAAAGAAGAGAGGGACTAGACTATGGGAATCCTATTTCCTCTTGTTTATTTGTCCTTTCTATGGAATACTTTCGCAGAAATTTAAGATTTTTCTAATCTACTAAAGGCTTTAAGTACCATCCAAAGCGCTCAAAATTCATCTTTGTCTCTTACGTTTTGATTATTTACTATTATTTTGCAAAAGTGATATTAGTTCAGTGGCTCTTGATGGGAAGTTAAATCATCTCTCACTTATTTCTAATCTTCATGTTAATATTTGAAAGAGTACGTCAAGCTTTTTTGGTGGGTGAACCTTGATATAAGAAGCAAAATTCTTTCTATCTTACAATTTATTGACTGGACTTTACCGGTCTGAGTATTTGGGTGCTCCTTTATCCTTAGATCTCTAAATGCTCATGATTATGGTATGTCGATTGAGAAAATTACTGTGAGAGAATCATTGATTGGACATCTAACTTACTTTCTTTTGTTGAAAGATGCAATAAAGACAGTCATATATATTATGAATGTCTATCGGTGTAGCATCTTTGTTATTCCAAAGAGAGTAATTACCTTTGAAGGGATATGAAGGTTCATAGCAATATAAGATCTCTTGGACAAAAGTATGTACGCCTAAATACTATGGTGGATTGAGGTTGTAGCAACTATTCTGGGTGAATAGATCCCTCATGCTTGAAAATTTATATAGTCTCTAGCATAAAAGATATTAAGTCTACGCAACTCCTCCTTTAAAATTTACCTCAACTTCATTTGAGGTACGTAGTATAAGAAATCCTACTATTTCTTCTTCTCCCCGTTTGCAGCTTTATGAAAGTCTCACAACCAAATCTCTTCTGTTATTTAGCTCTTATGCATTCAAATTCCGTTCTTCCTCCAGACTTGTTGTTAAGATCCCTGAAGTTAATAATAGTTTCTTAACAAAAATAGTTCATGACTCTCAAATGGATCAGGATTTTCTCAAATTAGGTGGTAAATGGATAGTGTCCAGCCACTCCAATCTTTACCTTTTATTCCAATTTCAATGGCTGAGATGAACTCATATAAAACTCTAAATATTATTTGAAAACCACTATTGTCTTTAAAAAACCACTATCGTGAAAAGCGGTATTGTGATAGTGGAAATCTTGCATGGCTTCATCTCAGCCGCTCGAACTGGAATAGAGGGATAAGATTGGGTAATGGGACGCTATCCAATTATGACCTAGGGGTCTGTCTGGTTGATAGAAAGTATCAGAAGTAAGAAGTAAGCCTAATCTATTGCTTCTAAAATTATGAAATAGGAATTAGCGGAAGTACTACTTTCTTTGTTTGTTTCATAAATTTTTGGAAGTAGAGGAAATAATATTTCTTCCACTTCATTTACTTTTTTTATTTAGTAGCAATTTTAAATATTGTTAGGAAGAGAGAAAGAGAATTTTTCGGAATTTTATTTAGATATGGAGAATATTCATGCCATAACAAAAATAATTTTATTTCTAAATTGACTCAATTTCAGCTACTACCGAGGTAGTTCCAAGCCTTGAGGGGAGGAAAAAGTTTTAAGAAGTAGAGATGATACGTAGGCTTCACGTCAGCTTTTAAGAAAGTACCGGAAGTAGCTATTTCAGAGAAACCAATATACTTTTCTTCTTAGAAGTAGCAGAAATAACCCCTACTTCCTTTACTTCAGCTACTTCATATCTATTTCTGTGCAAACAAACATGCCTTAATTGGAGAGGATATGAATCCAAAGAAAAAACAAAGTGCGTTGGTTGAGAGCAGGGTAATAACTAAGTTATTGGGTTCCACTAGGGAGAAGGGAAAATTACTTTAAATAAGTAGGAATAGAAGTAGGCATAATTAACTAAGAAAATATATATTTGACATTATTAATAGTTTCTAAATATAAACTAACAAGTGAGGGCCAACTTTTTCCCATCTTGATGATTTGAGGTAGTTGTGCAGAAACTGTTATTTGCGCATATTTTTTGCAAATAGTGTATTTGCGGGTGTATTTTGGCAAATACGTATGATTCACGGAGATTAATGAGCTTCAGCTGGTTCTAGGCCCATATGGGCCATACGATCTGGCCAAGCCCAAATAATTCTTAAGCCGGTGCTTTCTCAACTAAAAATCCCCTATCTCTCCCTTCTCATTCCCCATTTTCTCTCCCTCACTCCCTCCCTTCCCCCAAAACCCTACTCTAAAACCCTAACCCTAGAAACCCCATCGCCATGGACGACTCCCTCTACGACGAGTTCGGCAACTACATCGGCCCTGAGATCGCCTCCGACGCCGAATCCGACTCCGATGCCTCCGCCTCCCCCTCTCCCTCCCCCTCCGCCGCCCGCTCCGACGACGAATCCCCCTCCGCCGCCGCCCCCAACGGCTCCGCCATGATCCCCGCCGACGACATGGACACCGACCCCACCGCCTCCCAGATCGTCCTCGCCGAGGACAAGAAGTACTACCCCACCGCCGAGGAGGTATACGGCGAGGGCGTCGAAACCCTAGTCATGGACGAGGACGAGCAGCCCCTCGAGATGCCCATCGTCAAGCCCGTCCGCACCGTCCGGTTCGAGGTCACCCCGGCCAGGGACTCCTCCTCCACCTACGTCTCCACCGAGTTCCTCCTCGGCCTCGCTTCCAACCCCGCCCTCGTCCGCCACGTGGCGCTCGTCGGCCACCTTCAGCACGGCAAGACCGTGTTCATGGACATGCTCGTCGAGCAGACCCACAAGATCTCCACGTTTGACACCGAGAGGGAGAGGCATGTGAGGTTCACCGACACGAGGATCGATGAGCAGGAGAGGAGGATCTCGATTAAGAGTGTGCCCATGAGCTTGGTGCTCGAGGATTCTAATGCGAAGAGCTATTTGTGCAATGTGATGGATACGCCCGGGCATGTGAATTTCTCCGATGAGATGACTGCTGCGTTGAGGTTGGCGGATGGGGCCGTGCTCGTTGTTGATGCCGCTGAAGGGGTTATGGTAAGTGTTTTGATGTTTTTATGATAATTTACTTGCATTTTTAGAAGTTATTATTAAATTAAATTAGCCGGTACCCCATTGGGTGAATCTTTGTGCTTTCAGTTAAGTTGGTCCCTATAAATTGGGTATAAGGGTGAAATAGTTAAATTAATTGGCATTAGATTTCTTATGTTAAGAGGCAAAATTAATTCTGGATAATGAGATTGATAAGTCCTGCATTTTGTTTAAGCTATATATTGGTGACTGTTGTCTTGTATGTAGCAGTCTATTGAGTTTTTGCACAAGCAATTGCTGTCATGAACTATTAACTAGATTTGGCTTCATGTCAATGGTTTGTTTGTCGGGATAATGATAAATTAGTCAATAAGTTTAAATCAAAACACTAAATACTTGATTTTCTCGAAATGCCAAATTGAAAATGTCAACTTAGCAAGGTTGAGTACACTGCTGCTGACGGAGATTGGGCTAATTCTCAACCGGCCATTACTACGGGCTTAGCTTATCGGATCTCCTACTTGTATTTTGATTTGAATTTCTCTACTCAAGCATTCAAATTAGAAATCTCGTTAACAATCGAGGGCTTGAGGGTCATACAAGGACAGCGAGGTGTCGGAGAGTGAGTGGTACGCGTACAACAAACAAAGACGGGATTTCCTTCTGGAGGAAGACGGGACTGGAATCAGGTGTGGTTTTCACCTGCGATAACCATGGCTTTAGTGCTTGGTTGTTCGTTCTTTCATAAGTTCGTGCTGGTGGTGGTTGTGTGTCTGTCAAAAGTCTACTAAATCGTACTTCTTACTTACATTTTCTTAAGTAATGATCGTTTCATGTGCATCTTTGAAAGTTCACAAATATATATATATATATATATATATATATATATATATATATATATATATATATATATATATATATATAGAGGAGTGTCCACCAACTTTTATATCTATTGATCTTGCCTTGAGATCAGTGAAATCAAGATGTACACAAATCTCAAAGTGGGCTTTATATCTTTCACGGATCCCAAGGCAATATCAATGGATAGAAAAGTTGGTGGATGACTATTCCTATCAACTTAAGTTTATAGGAGCCTTGCTCTCTCTCTCTCTCTCTATATATATATATATATATATATATATATATATATATATATATATGGTAATCATGTATATGAGGTGGCAGCTCATTTTGCTAAATGAGCTACCAAGAGATAGAGTGGTGAGGTCCACGCCTTTTGATGTGACTAGCAATGTGGGTCTCACCACATGGCTATCTCTTGGTAGCTCATTTAGCAAAATGAGCTGCCACCTCATATACATTATTTCCTATATATATGAGCAAATCTCTTATAAACTTAAGTTTATAGGGAATAGTCATACACCAACTTTTCTATCCATTGATGTTGCCTTGGGATCCATGAAAGATATGAAGCCCATTTTGAGATTTGTGCATCTCTTGATGGCACAAATCTAAAGGCAACATCAATGGATAAAAAAGTTTGGTGTATACTATTCCCTATAAACTTAAGTTTATAGGAGATTTGCTCATATATATATATATATATATATATATATATATATATATATATATATATATATATATTAACAATTTAAAACCAATTATGTTTAAGTATCTCAATGTTCTCTCTTATTTTGAAGTCTTAAGTTCTTTCATTAGATTGAAGCGTGTTCTCAAATCCTAGATAAAACAAATCTCTTGAAACCCATGTGTTTTCTATTTCATAAAAGAAAAAAAAAATCTAAACTCAAAACTTCTCCGAAAGTGCATATGGGATGTTATCATTCCTATGAAGAAAAGACAAAAACTAATAAAGTAAAAAAACCCATTCTTGTGGTCAAACAACCCCCAATTTTCCCAATGTGATAGCAAATGTCATCCTCCGCTAAGGTGTTAAAAAAATAAGGGTTTGGGGGGGGGGGGGGACCCTTCATCCTCTTTTGTCCTCAAACTTCTGAAGCGAAGGGAGCCCATCCCCAGTAGAGTGTCCATTCCATTTTGGGTGATGTACCCATACTCAAAACGTTTTGGACACTGGTACGGGTCCCAACAGTCACGTCGAGTTGACCTAGCAAATTAGCCTTTAATGTTTGATTAGAGCCCATGACCCGATGACCTGCATCACTAAAAAATATCACCTACATATTTTAGTGTTATGCAATATAGATCTGATCTTGTATTTTGTGATAACAAAAACAATGCTTTTCTTTTTGTACATGATCAGAGTATTAGGAAACAATCATGTGTACAACTTTTATTGCATATGGTACTACTAGTACATAGTTATGACAATCAGACTATTACTTTCTTAAGTGCATAACAAATGCATTGATATTTTACTTAATTTTGTTATTACTAAGGCCATAAAATTGTTGTTTCAGTTAAAACAAGCACTCTTTAGGCATTTCCCTGAAAATGTTCTTATGAAGCCACGAAAGAAAATTTCCAATTCACTTTCTAGACATTTTATGAAACTAGGGATTATTTTGTTTTGAGCTAGAAAAATCAGTTGATTTGTCATTATCCCTTGTATTTGTATGGGTGATAAGGGTTTTCTTGAAAATGGAGTTTTAGATATTGTTTTGACCTATATCATTTGGCTAAATTACTGGAGTGATATATTTAGTGAGACCTAATGACCTAACTAGCAGATTGAAGGTCATCTCCTTTGTGGCACAACCATTCTATTTTATTACTAGGTGGAAGCATTGTTCCAAGTATCATACATGTCATGTTTGGTCCTTACCTTAAATTGTTTGTTCTTTAGATTGTTAAGGTATTTTATCTTTTTCTTAAGAATGGAAGTGGTATACGATGCTTTGCCATTCTTAATCTACAGGTAAATACTGAGAGGGCCATACGTCATGCAATACAAGAGAGGCTTCCCATTGTGGTTGTAATAAATAAGGTAACACTTCATTGTCTTAATGGTAACCATCTTTCTTTTGTTTTATCTACTTCCTCTGATATCAAAAGATAGAAGCTGACTTAACTCAATTCACTCTATTTTAAGGTGGACAGGCTGATAACGGAACTGAAGCTGCCACCACAAGATGCTTACTTTAAGTTGAGACATACCTTAGAAGTCATCAATGATTTGATCGCCTCTGCCTCCTCTAGTGCAGGAGGCACCCAAACTGTTGATCCTGCAGCTGGAAATGTTTGCTTTGCCAGTGGAAGTGCAGGATGGTCATTCACACTTCAGTCATTTGCTAAACTATATGTAAAGCTGCATGGTATTCCATTTGATGCTAACAAGTTCGCATCACGTCTATGGGGGGACCTCTACTATCATCCTGACACTAGGACCTTCAGGAAGAAACCCCCAATGGGTGGAGGTGAGAGATCATTTGTTCAGTTTATCCTCGAACCATTGTACAAAATCTACAGCCAGGTGATTGGAGAGCATAAGAAAAGTGTCGAGACCACTCTCTCAGAACTTGGTGTTACATTGAGCAATGCTGCATACAAGTTGAATGTCAGGCCTCTGCTCAGATTAGCTTGCAGTTCCGTCTTTGGTTCTGCCACTGGCTTTACTGACATGCTAGTTCAGCATATCCCCTCTGCCAAAGAAGCTGCAGCAAAGAAGATAGAGCATATATACACTGGGCCTCAGGATTCATATATTGCTGAGGCTATGAAGGACTGTGATCCTACTGGACCTCTGATGGTTAACATCACAAAACTATATCCCAAATCAGATTGCAGTGTCTTTGATGCTTTTGGGAGAGTTTATAGTGGTACAATCCAGACTGGTCAGACCCTGCAAGTGCTGGGAGAAGGTTACTCGCCTGATGATGAAGAGGACAGAACAGTTAAAGAAGTGACTAAGTTGTGGGTCTACCAGGCTCGTTACCGGATTCCGATCAGTAAAGCACCTGCTGGTTCTTGGGTTCTTATTGAGGGTGTTGATGCTTCGATCATGAAGACCGCAACATTGTGTCCTTTGGATATGGATGAAGATGTTTATATCTTTAGGCCACTTCGCTTCAATACTCTTCCAGTTGTGAA
Source organism: Asparagus setaceus (assembly GCA_012295165.1). NCBI lineage: Eukaryota > Viridiplantae > Streptophyta > Magnoliopsida > Asparagales > Asparagaceae > Asparagus > Asparagus setaceus. The sequence continues at coordinate 26,889,004 of CM022705.1, read as the reverse complement.
GACTGCAACTGAACCATTGAATCCAAGCGAGTTACCCAAGATGGTGGAGGGTCTTCGGAAGATAAGCAAAAGCTATCCCTTAGCTATTACCAAGGTTGAAGAATCTGGCGAGCACACTATACTTGGAACAGGCGAGATATATCTGGATTCCATTATGAAGGACCTTAGAGAGCTTTACTCAGAAGTTGAGGTTAAGGTACGTTACATTTCATATTCTCCTGTGAAATGCTGGTGATTTTTGGCTTTCCATTTTCAGTCTGCAACTAACATCTTTGCTTTGCTGTATACTGATGTAGGTGGCAGATCCTGTAGTCACTTTCTGCGAAACTGTGGTGGAGTCTTCCTCGATGAAATGTTTTGCTGAAACACCCAACAAGAAGAATAAGATCACCATGGTATGTTTTATACCAATTTCGTTTTTGTTTTGTATTTTACTGTTTTTTGGTTTTACACTGGCTGATGCCAACTTGTGTGATGTGCTCAAGTAACTTGATCATCTAAGTGGGCCTTTTATATCACATACAGATTGCAGAGCCTCTCGAAAGGGGATTGGCAGATGACATTGAGAATGGTGTTGTAAGTATTGACTGGGATCAGAAGACAATTGGTGACTTCATGATAAACCGCTATTCATGGGATATTCTTTCTGCGAGGTCCATATGGGCTTTTGGACCTGATAAACAGGTAAGATAAGGTATTATTTACTTTAATTAGTTTGTTTTGTATCTTTTTGCTGTTATACTACCTTACTGCGGCAAGCTCGCAATCTATTAGTGCAAAAATGATGTATCGGTATTTGTGGAGGGGAACTGATAGGTCCAGCTTTGATGACCTGCAAATTAGTGGTTCCTGGATGGGAATAAACCTTATCACAATTTTTCATGTCTTATCAAGCTGTTGAAAGAACATGCAGAAGGTATCTTTTATCTATATCAGCATATGCTTTGAAGTGGTTTCAGAGCCCCTAGAGTTGCTCACTGGTCTGGAAGCTTTACATGATAATTAGATAGAGTATTGAAATCACATTGCTGATCTGGGAGGCTTAGATGATGACTATATAGCTAACATAAATTGCATTCTTCTAATCTGTAACTAGCAGTCCGGTAAAATGAATGTGTTTGGCTCAGATCTCATGATCGGCTGCTATTTAGTGCATGTTAATTAATTTAGGCAAAAAGATGATTTAATAATTAGCTAGTCTTTGAGAAGTTTCGATGACAGTTTGCTGTGGTTGTTTCCCCTGTGTGGATCTGGGGCAAAAAAGTACTGCCCCAGTCGGGCAAGTAGAGTGCAATGTTAGTACAGTGGGGACTTGAAGATTAGAGTCATTAGACAAGGGGGTTGGGATCAAGCATGGACAATTAGGGTTAAGCTAAAACAATATTAATAGGTTCAAGATAAGTCAAGGAATGCAATGTGTGGAAACACATTGCAGACACTAGGAAGACAAAAGACGTCATTGATTTTTAAAATGGTCAGTGTGTAGATATCTGTAGTGGAAGACACTTTTTTTGGGGCGACACAGATATGAATTTATTCAGAGGTACTTTTGTATACATCAATTTGGTCTAACTAAACATAACCAGTTAAACAAAAAATTTAAAGAAATGTAATAAAATGTCCCTCCCTTATCCCCCCCCCCCCTGTGTTTTCTTCTTTTTTTTTTGGGGGGGATGGGGGTGTGTGCGCGCGAACACAGATATGAATTTACTCAGAGGTTGATACTTTTTGTATGCATCAATTCGGTCTAACTAAACATGACCAGTTAAACAAAATTTTAAAGAAACTATAATAAAATTTCTTTGCATATGCTGATCTTAGTGAACCCCATAAAGAATGAAACATCTGGCCATGATTGCTACTTTAGCCTTCTCTCATGTATCAAAGTTATTAATGTTAGGTCAATAAAGACACTCCAGTTTAGTAGCTGCTTCGAATCATCATAGAATCTGATTAAGAGAAACATGCACAAAATTGACATGGAAAGTGAATGAAATGCAATGATGAGGTAGAAACTTATTTGCATGTAGAATACTTTGAGATTAAAATAATGTCCATAACAATTTGAAACTTGAGTCATACATATGCAAGTCTGTAATTCTCAGATTTGATAATTTTATTAAGCCCGCAATATATGATTGAAGCTTGTTTGCTTTAATTGCAGTCATGTTATTGGTTCTTGTTAAAATAGTTTACCTACTCATTGATATTTTGTTAAATTAAAGTAAATATTCTTTCCTAATTAATTTAACATATGCCTTTCCTAAATAACATTCTGAGTGTGACAAGCATGCAGAAGACCTGAGTACGTGCATATCTGAAATTATGGAAAAAAATCCAAAATAATCAGAAACCTAAACTGTAAGGAACGAGTAATAACCTGCAAGACCTTTATTTATCTAGTCCAGTTTGTGCCAAAGTGTTCTCCAACAAATTCATCCTGTATTTCAAGTTCTTAAAGCATTTTAATGAATCGAATGCTGCCATCCTCTCTGTAAACTATTTTACCGCCGGATCCACTGTTATCCAACTTGAATCAAACCTTAGAAGTATTAACCTTCAGTTGCCTCAGTTTTCATGTTCAACAGCATCAGTATCTTTCGAGTTTTATGAGTTAATAAGGGCATCCCTGTGTTTTATCGCCACAATCTAGTTGTTCTCACTTTCCGAAGCATTCCTCTGCATTCACCATATGATCAGTAGTTCATTACGTCAAGCAAGTTCATGTAATTGCTTCTTGTACATGTAGAAGATATTAAATGCACAGCGTTCGCTTATCTGTAATGTATTTGGTTATGCAGGGACCAAACATTTTACTAGATGATACTCTCCCCAGTGAAGTCGACAAAAACTTGTTGGGTGCTGTCAAAGATTCCATAGTGCAGGGGTAAGAAAAATTCAATCAGTTTACACTTATAAATATATTTTTTGTTGCAACTTGATATTCAACAATGTCTATCTTCTCAGGTTCCAGTGGGGAGCTCGAGAAGGACCTCTGTGTGACGAGCCCATCCGGAATGTGAAGTTCAAAATCATGGATGCAGCTATTGCAACTGAGCCTCTTCACCGAGGTGGTGGTCAGATTATTCCCACTGCCAGACGTGTGGCTTACTCCGCTTTTCTAATGGCAACACCACGGCTTATGGAACCTGTTTACTATGTGGAGGTAATAAATGATGAATATTGATGGGCCTTAACTCTTTTTCAGTCTTTGGTTGTGAGGCTAACTTTTCTGGTTCATCTTGTTTTTGTCCCATTTCAGATACAAACACCAATCGACTGTGTTTCAGCAATTTATACTGTGTTGTCTCGGAGGCGTGGCCATGTTACAGCTGACGTTCCTAAGCCAGGGACCCCTGCCTATATTGTGAAGGTCAGAGAACTTTTCTAACTAGTGCTCGTCCTATCTTTTGTCTAACTTCTTGTTTAATATACTGTTTCTTGACAATATATTCTATCAACATTTCAGGCTTTTCTTCCAGTTATAGAGTCATTTGGGTTTGAAACCGATCTAAGATACCATACCCAAGGGCAGGCATTTTGCATGTCAGTGTTTGACCACTGGGCTATAGTTCCTGGTGATCCACTTGACAAAAGTATAGTTTTGCGGCCATTGGAACCAGCACCAATCCAGCATCTTGCTCGAGAATTCATGGTGAAAACAAGACGGAGAAAGGTATATTCCCATCCTTCAATCTTGTTTTGTATTTTTCTCTTATTTCAAAGTTTAAATAACCCAAATTTGACTACAACCAAAGCAGCAAACTATGGGAAATGATGACATGCATTGAACTCACTGCCTCTTAAAGCTAAGTCATAATTTGTAACTTAGTAACTTCGCTTACTTACAAAAAGTACTGATCTCTTGCAGGGAATGAGTGAGGATGTTAGCATCAACAAATTCTTTGATGAGGCTATGGTTGTCGAGCTTGCTCAACAGGCTGCGGAACTTCACTTGCAGATGACTTGATCCTGTTCAAATGATATCATGGCGGCTAATCTAGCTAGCTCAATTGTCAGCAAGCCTTCCATCTCTTGGTTACCAAATCTGATTTTTTTTTTCTTAACCCCTTTGGGACTATGTTGTATGTATTCCAAAAGAGTAGGATGGTGTGGTTATCATGATGAAGCACACATTTATATTTTTGCATGATATGCACATTGTAGATGGTGTTAATTCTGATGAGGGAATTTCTGTAACCTGATATGGTTAAGAATATGACACGATAGATTTCAATTTTGTTGTGGCTGTGCCTTTATGGAGTGATGCACTCTTTGCAAAGGCTTTTGAGGACGACTTTGCCTCGTCCCGTTTGAGGAGCTGGGTGAGGCTGATAACTGCTTTCAGTGCTTTTGGGGATTCAACTTTTCATTAATCGTTGTCTTGAGTTCCCCTACTCCAATTTTCTTTTGAGATTACAGGAGAAAAAAGGTTCTGTGGATTGATTTGAATTGTAATTGATATATGATATATATTTTTTTTTCTTTGTTAAAAAATTGAACATTTCCTGTTTAGTGCTTGAGGTTTGAAGGCGAAATTACAGTAAAGTTGGGTTTATCATTTTTTTTTTCCTTTGTTTGGGTTAATTGCGGAGAGGCCCCCTCTCTTATTGCCAAATTGCAAATATAAGTACTCTTCCGCTCGCGGTAAGCATGCGAGTAAATTAGCCCCTTGACCACTTAATCCTCTTCCTCCCCCAAACACCGAGCTGGTCACTCTGCCGGTGGAGATCGCGCTGAGCAGAAGCAAATGGAGCCCGGTAAGAAGCTCTCAACAGTGGCTATGACGGCGAGAATCTTCTTTCAATTGCCTTTCTCTCACTCTAAAGGAGTCCCAGAACCTGAGCTAGGCAATTGGTGTTTCGGGATTGAGAAGAGGATTTTACTAACCGTAAACGTAATGAAAGGGCTGAAGACGCATTTAGGGCACACCACTCATCATCATTCAAAGCGTCAAAGCCGGCAAGTTAGTACTAGGATAAGAATCAATGAGATGAACAATGCAACGTTAGGGGGATCTTTGCTTTGGAGAACACAGATCAGACTTTGTTTCACGTTACGGGGGGCGGTGACCATTGGTATATGATGTAGGACGCATAACGAGCAAATTCATGGAGAAGTTAGAGTCAATTTAGATTAGGAAATATATTCAAAGTTAGAGTCAATTTAGATTAGGAAATATATTCAGTGTTAGAGTCAAATTAGATTAGGAAACAAATTTAATTTTGTTTCATGATTTGTTTCCTTTATTATAGGGAGTCTTTTTAGGGTAGGATTTGATACTTTCTATTTCTTTGTAATTCTAGTCTTATTAGGAGTCTATTTTATTTTTCTATTTAAGAAGAATCATGTAACCCCAATGAATAATATATCTTTTTATCAATAAATTTCTCTTATTATTTTTTCTTCGTGGATTCGGAGATCGTTCTTTGTGGATTCAAAGAGCACCCCTTGGTGGATTCCGAGGTTTATCACTTCCGCGCTATGTTAATTGGTATCAGAGGCCTGTTTCCAATCCGATTGCAGGCGACGAAGCCCCTATTACCCGAAATCATATTAAGACTCATACAGACTGACTTGTGTTGGCTATGGAGCGTCTGAACCCGGGACGAGTTCGAGATCACGTTGATGGTCGCCAAAGACGTGATAGCACTCCACATGAATTCAATAGCGATTTCGATGATTATGATGCCCCGCGTCGATATCGCTACTCAAGATGGGATATTCATGATACTGAAAATATGAGGGTTGATTTATCATCTTTCAATGGAAAACTCGATGTTGAGGATTTTCTTGGTTGGTTTGATGAGGTGGAGAGCTTTTTCGGATACTTAAAAATTGCAGAAGATCAGAAGGTTAAGCGAGTAGCCTACCGACTAAAGGGTAAAGCAGCTTTTTGGTGGCAATCATTATGCGAAGATCGAGTCCGTCAGCAAAAGTAAAACATCCGATCATGGGCGAAGATGAAGAAGTTATTGAAAGCTCGTTTCTTTCCTACCTATTATTATATGCTCAATCGATATCCGAGTGCAGATTCTAACTATGATCATGCAGAGATTAAGTAGCCCTAATTTGACCCTGAGCAAGACCCTAGAGTTGGGAAGAGCATTGAAGTAGCAACAAAGAAAGAAGAACCGCCTTCTGAGCACAATATCTTCCACACGAGATGCACTGTGATGTAGAAGATTTGTAATATTATCATTGACAGTCGCAGTAGTAAGAATCTTTTCTCTTAACGTATGGTCAATAAGTTAGGTTTGAAGACAGAGAAACACCCACCTCCCTACAAGATCGACTGGATTCGCAAGGGCAATGATGTGCAAAACGATGATATGTGTCAGGTATCTTTCTCTATCGGCTGCAACTATGTCGATGAGGTGTTGTGTGATGTGGTCGAGATGGATACTTGTCATATGCTTTTAGGTAGGCCATAACATTTTGATATTGGTGCCACCCACAAGAGCAGAGACAATGTTTATATCTTCAAGAACGATGGACATCGAATTGTACTCATGCCTCTTACAGAAAAGGAGTCATCCAAAATAGAGACTACTGAGAAGAAGAGACTATTGGTGAAAGACAACGAGGCTTTAGTAGAAAATTTGAAGCAATCTGAAGAGGTCTATGACTTGGTTGTAATTGAAAAAGAAGAACCTGCCCCTGCTGAAATTCCTCCTAAGGTGCAAACACTCGTTATGCATGAGATTCATGATGCTCATGGTGATATGATAGCGAAGATGGATATTATGCATGATATTCCCAAAGAGGTTGTGAACGATATTGCACATATTGATATTGTCTCGATAGAGGAGAATGATAAATTAGAGAGTGAGACAATTGATGATATGTGTGAATTATTTGGTGGAGGGCTCGAGGCAAAAGAGATGAAAGAATTGTGTATGGGGTATGAAGGAGAAGTTTCTTCTCTGGAAGCAAAAGTTGTGAATAATTTCAAGAAGATTTTGATGATACTTCCAACAATAGAATATGAGAAGCAACATGGAACATATTTTAAGGAGTTTTTCAAGTCATCTTTAGATCCACATGTCGTAAGTCACATTAAAATAATATGGGAAAGATTCATTCAAAAGTTTGATTCTGAAGAAGCCCTAGCTGAGAAGGTAAAAGAACAAATGGAGAAAATCAATGCTAAGTATAAGGCACGCTGATCGATATAGGAGAAGAAAAATATTTATCAAGGAAGCTGCTATTCAAACAAATATAAGCTCGCGGTCGAGCTTCTTTCAACAAGGGGAGACTGATGTAGGATGCATAACGAGCAAATTCATGGAGAAGCTAGAGTCAATTTAGATTAGGAAATATACTCAAAGTTAGAGTCAATTTAGATTAGGAAATATATTCAATGTTAGAGTCAAATTAGATCAGGAAATAAATTTAATTTTGTTTCATGATTTATTTCCTCTATTATAGGGAGTCTTTTTTAGGGTAGGATTCGATACTTTCTATTTCTTTATAATTTTAGTCTTATTAGGAGTCTATTTTATTTTTCTATTTAAGAAGAGTCGTGTAACCCCAATGAATAATATATCTTTTTATCAATAAATTTCTCTTATTATATTTTCTTCGTGGATTCGAAGCTCTTCGTGGATTAGGAGATCGTTCTTTGTGGATTCCAAGAGCACCCCTTGGTGGATTTTGATGTTTATCACTTCCGCGCTGCGTTAGTATAAAAAGTTAGAGATTCAAACGATGCCAATACGTTAATCTGTTGCTAAAGCGACACGAGCAACCCTGCATCGAAAAAATCATTTTCAAAATCTCAACCTTTAATAATTGATATTATAGAAGATTTACATGAAAAATAAAATTCAATAAAATATTTTGTTTGTTGTACAAGAATTTTGGTGAAGATAAGTGGTTGAAATCACTAATTTGTGTTCAGCTAGATTCAAGCTTCATAAATTATATGGTACGGTGTGTGCGTGGATTTAATATGACGACTCAATTTCCATGATTTGAGGGACTAAATTTCAGAATATGAAAGATTTAAGGGGACTAACATGACAACTTAATTATGAAGCGACTTCTTAAAAGAAGTTGAATATTTTCTACCCCCATGGGTGAGAGTTTAATAATTTTTTGGACCTCCTTGTGTAAAATCCTAGCTCTGCCACTGGTGTGTAGGGAGGAATTGCAGTTGAAGGAATTATTCACCCAAATTTAACACACCTTTCACAGCCTTCAAGCCCACATAACTTTTTTTCCCAGAGGGAGTCTTGGTCTAGAGTGCTTTTTTTTAAGAGTCTGGTTCTCCTCAGAGCAGCCTGCATGTGAATAGGAGGGAAATTCATAATTTGTCCTCCCCATGTGTGCCTCAGAACCGTCTGCTCGCATGCGGGCAGTTCTGAAGGGATCCATATTCTTTGTGTGGAGTGTGGAGTTCGAATTCCAGTTCGATCAAAGTTCAAATTTTCATAGGACTCGATTAGGTGGGACTCTTCTCTAGCTCAACTCCACGAGTAGTCCTACTATTACTACAATTCGAATCAACTTCACTCAAACATATGAGTCCCACCATAATCCCGTCACATACACCATGGTGAGTATAAAAGAATTCGAATCTTGGCTGTCTAGTAGAAACTTCTCCCCGCCAACCCAACCCGGGCGACCACCAATGCGGTAAATGCCCCAAAGCGTTGAGGGTGTTTTGTGAAATCTACCCTAATTTTCTTTGAGCTCCTCCCTGTTCGCGGGGAAAGTTGGTTTGTTATTCATTGCTCGTTTGAACTCGTGTACAGCTTCGTTGGCCTACAACAAAATTTCAAACAAAAGAAAATGCCTTTATTTTAGGCGTACAATGAAAACGAAAATTACAACTCTCTTCCTTTTGTGAACAAACACGAGGATCTCTATTTTCCGGGATCCTCGCTTGCGTGGGTTCTTTGCCTGTGCCGGGGACTTTTTGTTCGTCCGTGGACTACCGCGCAATTCCGATCCTGGTGTAAACCCGGGTTCTGGAACTACAGACGTAGAGGGGCTCGTTTCACGAAGGAAACGGTTACCGAGGGATCACACTCACGAAGGAGAGGATCGCCTGCGGGGATCACACTCACGAAGGAGAGGATCGCCGGAGCGGGTGAGATCTACAAGGAGAAATCACAGCGCTATCCCTGAGGTTAAGACGAAGCTTAACCTAGAGGGTATCTGTAGTTCGACCCGAGTTTGCTTACCTTCCGCCTATAGATCTGACGTCGACTGGACTTGAGCTCGCCGGTGCTCGGAACCGTGCGTCGTAGATCTCGCGAGGGCTCTTCAGAGGTCCGCCAAAATCCAAAAACCAAATCCCGCCCTGAATGAGCAAGACCCCCCCTATTTATACAAAAACAAGGGTGCTGCTGCGCCAACGGGTGGTTCGGCCATGGTGGCGAGCCACCTCGGCCACTGGCGAGGCACCTCGGCAAGTTGGCGAGGTGGCTCGGCAAAGTGGCCGAGCCACCTCGGCCACTGGCGAGGCACCTCGGCAAGTTGGCGAGGTGGCTCGGCAAAGTGGCCGAGCCACCTCGGCCACTGGCGAGGCACCTCGGCAAGTTGGCGAGGTGGCTCGGCAAAGTGGCCGAGCCACCTCGGCCACTGGCGAGGCACCTCGGCAAGTTGGCGAGGTGGCTCGGCAAAGTGGCCGAGCCACCTCGGCCACTGGCGAGGCACCTCGGCAAGTTGGCGAGGTGGCTCGGCAAAGTGGCCGAGCCACCTCGGCCACTGGCGAGGCACCTCGGCAAGTTGGCGAGGTGGCTCGGCAAAGTGGCCGAGCCACCTCGGCCACTGGCGAGGCACCTCGGCAAGTTGGCGAGGTGGCTCGGCAAAGTGGCCGAGCCACCTCGGCCACTGGCGAGGCACCTCGGCAAGTTGGCGAGGTGGCTCGGCAAAGTGGCCGAGCCACCTCGGCCACTGGCGAGGCACCTCGGCAAGTTGGCGAGGTGGCTCGGCAAAGTGGCCGAGCCACCTCGGCCACTGGCGAGGCACCTCGGCAAGTTGGCGAGGTGGCTCGGCAAAGTGGCCGAGCCACCTCGGCCACTGGCGAGGCACCTCGGCAAGTTGGCGAGGTGGCTCGGCAAAGTGGCCGAGCCACCTCGGCCACTGGCGAGGCACCTCGGCAAGTTGGCGAGGTGGCTCGGCAAAGTGGCCGAGCCACCTCGGCCACTGGCGAGGCACCTCGGCAAGTTGGCGAGGTGGCTCGGCAAAGTGGCCGAGCCACCTCGGCCACTGGCGAGGCACCTCGGCAAGTTGGCGAGGTGGCTCGGCAAAGTGGCCGAGCCACCTCGGCCACTGGCGAGGCACCTCGGCAAGTTGGCGAGGTGGCTCGGCAAAGTGGCCGAGCCACCTCGGCCACTGGCGAGGCACCTCGGCAAGTTGGCGAGGTGGCTCGGCAAAGTGGCCGAGCCACCTCGGCCACTGGCGAGGCACCTCGGCAAGTTGGCGAGGTGGCTCGGCAAAGTGGCCGAGCCACCTCGGCCACTGGCGAGGCACCTCGGCAAGTTGGCGAGGTGGCTCGGCAAAGTGGCCGAGCCACCTCGGCCACTGGCGAGGCACCTCGGCAAGTTGGCGAGGTGGCTCGGCAAAGTGGCCGAGCCACCTCGGCCACTGGCGAGGCACCTCGGCAAGTTGGCGAGGTGGCTCGGCAAAGTGGCCGAGCCACCTCGGCCACTGGCGAGGCACCTCGGCAAGTTGGCGAGGTGGCTCGGCAAAGTGGCCGAGCCACCTCGGCCACTGGCGAGGCACCTCGGCAAGTTGGCGAGGTGGCTCGGCAAAGTGGCCGAGCCACCTCGGCCACTGGCGAGGCACCTCGGCAAGTTGGCGAGGTGGCTCGGCAAAGTGGCCGAGCCACCTCGGCCACTGGCGAGGCACCTCGGCAAGTTGGCGAGGTGGCTCGGCAAAGTGGCCGAGCCACCTCGGCCACTGGCGAGGCACCTCGGCAAGTTGGCGAGGTGGCTCGGCAAAGTGGCCGAGCCACCTCGGCCACTGGCTCAGACGCCGACTCACTTCATGGGTTCGTCGACTTCGCTTTATGCGTTTTGCGGCGTAATCACGTCGACGGCGTTCTGGGTCGCGCCGTCGGATGGATCGTCGGTTGTCAACCCACCGTTTACGAGTCTTGTTTGGGTATTGATAAGCAATTTTTAACGCCTACAGATACCCCCTCCAAAGCGTCTCAGTCTCGATTCTTGATGAGTCTGGGATGCTTTGGACATGATGAGCCCTTCACCCCTTTAGTTGGCGTGATAGGACTTACGAATGACCTTGGCGTTTGATCTCTCATCTCCCTTCAGTCTCTCCAGTGCTTTGTAGGATTGCTGAAAGCATTACGGTACTGCATTTTTTGTCTGACCGTTGTCGAGATCTTGACCAGAAGTCGGTAGATAAATTTCTTTTGAGATTGGCTCCAGTATTTGATTCCTCCAATCCTCTCAGGTTCTCCAGTGCTTTGTAGGATCCCCAGGGGTGTTGCGGTGCTGCATTTATTGCTTGACCGTTGTTGGAATTTCGAACTGTAGCTAATTAAGTTTCCTTACTGTTGTTGACTCGTGTCGGTGGATTGTCGTCCAATTGACCTCGAGATTCCTCCGTTGATCGGGAATTCTTCACTCTGACAGCGTTAATTGGCTTCAAACTATATGGGTTTTAGCCTTCAATCAGTGAGTGCAACGCGTTGACCGGCGTGCGATCCTGCGTGGATCCGAACCGTTGATCGGTGAATCCTTCGGCGACGACGCGTTGGTTGGCGTCGCCACTGTATTACTCCTTGTTGGAGCACAATTATCCTCAGTGGGAGGAATTCTTTTTGGGATTTATCCCAATTCCAGACTGTTGACTGATTGGCCTTCTTGTGGCGACGCATGAATCGGCATTGATACAGCGGGAGGAATTCTTTCAAGGTTGAACGCGCTGTCCGGCGCCAACATAAGCACTGTCAGAATTCGTCAATTTATCCCTCTTTGAGGTTCCCCAGTGGGAGGAAGTTGAGGGTTATCGAGTTATCCTTAAGAATATGGTAATATTCTCCAGGAACTTCTCGTTAAGAACTAGGAACTAGTTTATACTCGTAATCCTATTTGGAGTAGGGCTAGGCGGCATGGGAGAATATCCGCGATTGAGTCTATCCGACCACATTCTTGTGACTTGGCGGGATGCTGCGTCATTCTTGGACTCGAAGTTCACATGCGGCGAGGCGGGTGCATCATTGGAGGCTAGCATTCTTTGAAGCTTCGTCTTCCGTGGGACACTTTTGGTTTTGTGTCGCTGCTGGAGAAGCGAGGATAGTAGAGCTCGAACAGGAACTCCAAGCGGCGAGGGAGAGCCTGATCGTCTTGAAACTGACGAAGGCCAACAAAGAAAAGACTCTCGCGGTCGTGTCCGAGAAATTTGAACTCTCGAAACAGAAGCTGGTTGACATCAAGAAGAAGACTGCGGAGGCCCTTAATGGCAGCGAGGAGACTTTCAGGGCTGAGCTTCAGGAGGAACTTCAACAAGCTTTCCCCAATAAAGTATCTGAGTTAAAGCAAAACATATTTCTGTCCTCTTTTGTGCTCTATTATGATTCTTTTATTTCGTCAGAAATAATTAACCATAATACTTATAGGATTTTTGGCAAACCCTCAGCCGTCAACGGATTTGATTAGCCTTTACCAACTACCGTTTGAATTGGGCTAGCGTGCGGATTGTCCAAATCCGTTCCGCACGTGACGTTGTGCTGGAAGAATGAAACTCTTCTAGACTCGTTGCTATGATATTGAATACATAGGCTTGGTACTCTTTTACGGGCAAGAGATCGCCCGGCAACGCGTGTGAGGCGTTGGCTTAATCCCTTCTTAGGCTTCGGGATGATGTACCCCAGAATCGAACTCTGGTGTCTTCTTCAATCGGAAAAAGACTAAACCGGCAACGCGTGTAAGGCGTTGACTTTAGGGTTATTGGCCAACCCCCAGCCTTCAACGGGTTTGATGAGCCTTTACCAACTACCGTTTGAATTGGGCTAGCGTGCGGATTGTCCAAATCCGTTCCGCACGTGACGTTGTGCTGGAAGAATGAAACTCTTCTAGACTCGTTGCTATGATATTGAATACATAGGCTTGGTACTCTTTTTCGGGCAAGAGATCGCCCGGCAACGCGTGTGAGGCGTTGGCTTAATCCCTTCTTAGGCTTCGGGATGATGTGCCCCAGAATCGAACTCTGGTGTCTTCTTCAATCGGAGAAAGACTAAACCGGCAACGCGTGTAAGGCGTTGGCTTTATCCCTTCTTAGGCTTCGGGATAAAATGCCCCGAATCGAACTCGTGTCTTCTTCAATCGGAGAAAGACTAAACCGCAACGCGTGTAAGGCGTTGGCTTTATCCCTTCTTAGGCTTCGGGATAAAATGCCCCAGAATCGAACTCTGGTGTCTTCTTCAATCGGAGAAAGACTAAACCGGCAATGCGTGTGAGGCGTTGGCTTTATCCCTTCTTAGGCTTCGGGATAAAATACCCCAAAATGAATCTTGGCGCCTTCTTTTGACCGGAGAAGGATTGAACCGGCATAAGGTTGATTGAGGTGGGAAAGGAAGAATGTATTATATTTCCCGAAGGTGGAGAGGAAGGAGGATCTTGTCTCCTATCTCCGGGTAAGGGATGAACAAGAGAGGAAAGTTTTGTATCCTATCTCTTGCCAGTGGAGAGGAAGGTTTTGTGTCCTATCTCCAGGTGCTCACGAATTTGAAATAAGAGAGGAAGGTTTTGTATCGTATCTCTTATTGGTGGAGAGGAAGGAGGATCTTGTCTCCTATCTCCGGTGAAGGTGGGAAAGAAAAATGTATTCTATTTCCGATGAGAAACTAAGAGTGGGATCTCCACTCCGAGAATCTAAGACAAGAGAGGAAGAATGTATTCTATCTCTTGCTTCAAGAGGAAGGATGTGTCCTATCTCGGTGAAGGTGGGAAAGAAAAATGTATTCTATTTCCGATGAGAAACTAAGAGTGGGATCTCCACTCCGAGAATCTAAGACAAGAGAGGAAGAATGTATTCTATCTCTTGCTTCAAGAGGAAGGATGTGTCCTATCTCCGGTGCTCACGAATTTGAAATAAGAGAGGAAGGTTTTGTATCATTATCTCTTATTGGTGGAGAGGAAGGAGGATCTTGTCTCCTATCTCAGGGTCTTTGGAAAGGAAGGATTTTTGTCCTGTTTCCGGTGAAAGAGACCTAAAATGGGATCTCCATCTTGAGAATCTTGAAAGATGAAACTAAGAGTGGGATCTCCACTCCGAGAATCTAAGACAAGAGAGGAAGAATGTATTCTATCTCTTGCTTCTGAAGAGGAAGGATGTGTCCTATCTCCAGGTGAAGGTGGGAAAGAAAAATGTATTCTATTTCCGATGAGAAACTAAGAGTGGGGCTCCACCGAGAATCTTGAAGGGTATGGATAGCTTTCGCTTTTGTAGGATTGCTAACTGCACTGAAGTGGACCTCTCGTTCGTGGAAGGAATCGAGAGGGGAATTTGCTGGTGGTTGGACCAGAGAGGTTTTTAGTGGGCCCACCGTCAATGAATTTGATCGGTGAGAGAATTTTGGAGGAAAACACAATAACTTAGGGTTATCCTCATGAAAATGAGTGAGATATTCTCTGAGGAACTTCCCATCAAAACGGGTTATCCTGAATGTATTAAGGATAATACTTTTTCAGAAACTTCCCATTTATCGGCATTAATTGCCGGTCGCCATTCTGTGTGATAAGGCGATATGCACCGTTTGAATAGACCGTGTCTATTATAAACGGTCCTTCCCATTTGGGTTCGAATTTACCTTTCTTTTTAGAGGTGAGGATTATCGGTCGTCTAGCGGCGAGGACGAGATCTCCCTCCTTAAAGGTTCTCTGTCGAACTTTCTTGTTGAAAGCCCTCGACATCCTAGCTTGATAGAACTCAATGCATTGTTGAGCCTCCAGGCGCTTCTCATCTAACATCTCAAGCTCTTCGAGACGTTTTTGATGTTGTTCTTCGTCGCCATCTCAAGGCAAGGGCGACGCCAAGTGACGGAATCTGGATTTCCAACGGAGAATTGCTTCACACCCGAGACCGTAGAGTACGGGTAGCTCCCGCATGTGACGTATCGCCAGCGATATGCCCGAGTGCTTCTCCGAAGTTTATCGCCCCAGCCTCGCTTGTTATTCTTCACAAGCTTTGACAAAATCTTGATTATCGTCTTGTTGAGCGCCTCGGCTAACCCATTATTTCTTTGGATTATAGGTCGCCGACGAGACATCTTGTATCTTGAATTTTTCGCAAAACCTGATGAAGGAATTGCTGATAAATTGGGGACCGTTGTCATGCACGATCCGTCTTGGGACACCATGTCGATAGATGACATGGTGTTTGATGAATCGGCGGCGGTACTTTCGCCTTGACCTCTTTTAGTGGGATTGCTTCAGCCCACTTGGAGAAGTAGTCGGTGATCGCTAGAATAAACCGATCTCCTTTAACTGACGGAGGAAAAATGGGACCTACAACGTCCATTCCCCATGTCTCGAATGGCCAGGATGTGGCCGAAGGATCTGTTGCTTTGGCGGTGATGCATATAATTCGCGGAATTTGACACGCATGGCATTTCCGAAATGCATCAATCAAGGCCATTAATCATCGTGGGCCAAAAGTAGCCCATTCTCCCGATTCGCCAGAGCTTGGGACCAGCCGGTGCGCACCACATTCACCTTCGTGCTTCCCGAAGGACCTCTTCTGCCTCTTTGTTTGAGAGGCATCGAGCAAAAGACCATCGTACCCCCGACGATATAGCATCTGGGTTTCTGTGTCGTAAAAGAATCTTGGAGCTCTTCGCCGGATTGACTCTCTCTCCTTCACGTCTTCTGGTAGAATACCATGTAAGACGTAATCGATGATAGGAAAGCGCCAATCTCGGGGCTCCAACTTGGTTTGGGTTGCATGTACTTCTTTGGTAACTACCCCCTTACCTTCTTGTGCCTCATCGTATAATGGTACGAAGAGTTGGTGAGTCCTGACCGTAACTAGTTGCTCGGTCTCGGAAGGTTGTGCTAACGACACAGCTAACGCCGCAGCATCCAAGGTGAGCGCTTTTGGAGGCGGATATATTCGATGAAGAATTCTTCAATGAGTCCGCCATTTCAACGACTATCGATGATAGGGATTAGATCCGATTCTCGACCGTAGTCACCACGAACTGCTTAACTATCGGGCCAGAATCTCCATACGCCGAGATATTCGACCCCAGCTCTTTGGCGAAGCTAAGTCCGATAAGTAGCGCGTTGTATTCGGCTACGTTATTGGAACAAGGTTGGTGAGTGAATAAGCACGGGGCATGACATGATTCCCCGGGGAAATCAAGACAACTCCGACTCCAGCGGAGATTTTAGAACGTCCGGGGGTACTTGCTACATTAGTGGCCCGAGAAGCTCCGTCAAAATACAATCGCCATATTTGTTGGTGCGACGTAGTGTTGACTTCCTGGACTTCATCCGGAAGATCATCATATAACTCAACTGCGTCCGTTGTCGGGTTGGCAGCCAAGAGATCGCAAATCGCTTGCCCTTTGACTGACTTCTGTTGTTTGAAGTGCAGGTCGTATTGGGACAAGAGCAAGGCCCATTTCGCCAAACGCCAACTCATTGAAGCCGGCTGGGTCATAAATATTCGGACCGGATTTACGTTAGAGATAACATAAATCGTCTGTCCGACTAAATAGTGTCGCATTTTCTGAATCGCGAACACTAATGCAAGGCACTGCTTCTCGACATTCGGATATCGAGACTTCGGCGACTAATGTTATTTCGGGTAATACATCGCATTGCTTTGACGTATGCGTGCGTCTGCTTGGCGAGTAAAGGCTTAACGAGTGATCCGTTGCCTTGGCGTAGATCGAGCGGTTTTCCGACTGCGGTTGATGGGCAAAACGAGTGTTTACCTTTTATAGTCGCAAGTGCACAACCATTGTCAAGTTATAGTATTTAAGATTGTCGATCCCACGAGGAACGGAAATAGGAAGTGTTTGATTCAAGTTCGGTTCTCAAATTATGCGTGACAATTAGGGTTTTATTCAAGATAGTATGAAAGCATGATGAAGTGATGAGAGAGTGGATTGGATTGTGTGTGAAAGGAATCACAATTAAAAGATGAGAATTCAATAAGAGAGATGAAGGAATCTAGAATTGAATCCACTAGCTAACTCAAATTATAATCTATGAAAAATTCTCTTTTACCACATCTCATATTAGATTTATTAAGCATAAGATATCAAACCACTTAAGGAAAGCATAACTTATCAAATTATCACCTAATTGAAATTCAAACTCATGAAGAGAGTAATAACAAGATAATAATCCTAGAATTCATAAGCATAGCCTATCAAACCACTTAAGGAAAGCATAAACTATCAAATTCTTCTTCTATCGATTAGTTCTCTAGTTGATTAACCTAAACATGATTTTTAAGCATAAGAGAGATGATTCATAAACACAAAAGAGATTAGACTAGTTTCATGCAACCTAGATCCCCACAAGAGTTTAGTTCAACATCTTGGGAAATTCAAACAAATAGAAAAAGAAAAGAAAATAAAAAGAAAAGAAAAATTCTAAACTAATCTAACTACAAAGCAATTAAATCTAAACTACAAAGCAATTAAATCTAAACTACAAAAGCTATTAAATCTAAACTACAAAGCAATTAAATCTAAACTACAAAAGCTATTAAATCTAAACTACAAAGCAAATAACTAACAAGAAAGAAAGAGAAATAAAGAAAAACCTGCAACTCATCATCATCAACTCATCCTCCTTTCGGTCCTTGAACAAGAAGAAGAAGATGGGATTGAAGGGGAGAAAATATTTATTTATTGAGGAAAAATTATTACAATGAAAGGTACTCTAAAACAAGAGCAACCCTTTCTCTCCAAAAGGAGTTTTACAAAATATTTCACACCTCTAAACCCTCAGATACTACCCCTATTTATACCCCAACGAAGTTCATGCGAGCCATTGGATCAAACTTGGTAAAAAAGGAAAGAGAAATCAGCCTCAGATTCGGATTCTGCGTGCAATCCAATCGGTTGGCCGATCGGTTAGCCAACCGGTTAGCCAACCGGTTGGCCAACCGGTTGGTCAACCGATTGGTTCCCAACGGATTTTGTGTTTTCTTGATATTTTTGCACGAATTCTTCTTGGATCCCCTTGGTATCTTGGGCCTTCGCTTGTCTTCATATTTGGGCTTCAAAAATTGGTAGAAATTCAGAGGATTTGAGTCATTTGAGCTTTTATTCATTAATACTCCATTAACCTGCAATTTAAGATAAAAACAATTATTAGCAGGATATTTATTCATATAAAATAGATAATGAGGTTATTAAAATGTCATTAAAATGTGATTATCAAATACCCCCACACCTAAACTTTTGCTAGTCCTCTAGCAAAGAAGAAAAATGAAAAGAAAAGAAAGAAAAATCCTAACTCACTTTCGCAGAATCGCGGTTGTATTTAGCGATACAACAAGCCTTTAAACCCCTAGGTTACCCTAGTGGACGAGTTGTAGTCTCGTGAGGGTTTGCAGTGAATATACCCACAAAATTCAGTCAACTTGCCAATTTAAAGAAGCTAATTGAATAATTCAAAAATTCCAAAAGTCGGTTAATACTCAAGAAAACGTTTTATCATGATTTCAAAATAAACTTCTTAAGAAAATCCTTCCATTGTAGTGATACAAAACCAAGTTTTTCTCAAAGATTTAATTCAAAAGTTTTGAAGGAAACATGCTAACTCTTTGTTTCAAACAATGTTCAAGTCTCTTAACCCATTTTGAAAAATCAAGAACATATACCATTATCTCCATATATATAAAAACATGGTTAGTTTTTTTTTTTTTTTTTTTTGGTAGTCTTGTTCTTTTTAATCGGCTTTCTAAGTGACCATTTAGCGAGTTTTAATAATGAATCCCAACCCAATTGGGCTTAGGTCATTAAGCATAAAAATACTCCTCGGGCTTGATTACTCACCAACTTAGGCTTAGTAACAAAGAACTACCAATGATTTTAAGAGAAATTTATTTGGTGCCCATTTTTCGTGACTCTTTTGTTAAGTTAGTATAATATATATATGTGTATATGTATATATGTTCAAAAATATTTGGATTAATGCAACATAAAGAATCATTTTCAACTCTAAGTTAAGCACGCAAAAATTTCATCACTGATTAAACATCCAAGTTAAACTTTAGTAAAGTATACCACTTTGAAAATCTTTCTTTCGAAATTTATTTAAAATTATCATAAAAGGTAAACTTGAGTGTATAACTAACTCGGGATTAGAAGACTATTGATCAACTCTATTAAGTTGGCAAGTGACAATTTTTTTTTTTTTAAGAAAAGAAAATGAAAAATGAGAAAATGAAAAATGAGAAAATGAAAAATGAGAAAATGAAAAATGAGAAAATGAAAAATGACTAAAATACGAGAAATTTGACTAAGTCCCACCCCACACCTAAAATTTGCATTGTCCTCAATGTAAATGCAGAAAGTAACATGTAGAAGAGTGGAAGCACTTACGATGTTCTGATGACTGAACACCAAAAAATGAAAAATGAGAAAATGAAAAATGAGAAAATGAAAAATGAGAAAATGAAAAATGAGAAAATGAAAAATGAGAAAATGAAAAATGAGAAAATGAAAAATGAGAAAATGAAAAATGAGAAAATGAAAAATGAGAAAATGAAAAATGAGAAAATGAAAAATGAGAAAATGAAAAATGAGAAAATGAAAAATGAGAAAATGAAAAATGAGAAAATGAAAAATGAGAAAATGAAAAATGAGAAAATGAAAAATGAGAAAATGAAAAATGAGAAAATGAAAAATGAGAAAATGAAAAATGAGAAAATGAAAAATGAGAAAATGAAAAATGAGAAAATGAAAAATGAGAAAATGAAAAATGAGAAAATGAAAAATGAGAAAATGAAAAATGAGAAAATGAAAAATGAGAAAATGAAAAATGAGAAAATGAAAAATGAGAAAATGAAAAATGAGAAAATGAAAAATGAGAAAATGAAAAATGAGAAAATGAAAAATGAGAAAATGAAAAATGAGAAAATGAAAAATGAGAAAATGAAAAATGAGAAAATGAAAAATGAGAAAATGAAAAATGAGAAAATGAAAAATGAGAAAATGAAAAATGAGAAAATGAAAAATGAGAAAATGAAAAATGAGAAAATGAAAAATGAGAAAATGAAAAATGAGAAAATGAAAAATGAGAAAATGAAAAATGAGAAAATGAAAAATGAGAAAATGAAAAATGAGAAAATGAAAAATGAGAAAATGAAAAATGAGAAAATGAAAAATGAGAAAATGAAAAATGAGAAAATGAAAAATGAGAAAATGAAAAATGAGAAAATGAAAAATGAGAAAATGAAAAATGAGAAAATGAAAAATGAGAAAATGAAAAATGAGAAAATGAAAAATGAGAAAATGAAAAATGAGAAAATGAAAAATGAGAAAATGAAAAATGAGAAAATGAAAAATGAGAAAATGAAAAATGAGAAAATGAAAAATGAGAAAATGAAAAATGAGAAAATGAAAAATGAGAAAATGAAAAATGAGAAAATGAAAAATGAGAAAATGAAAAATGAGAAAATGAAAAATGAGAAAATGAAAAATGAGAAAATGAAAAATGAGAAAATGAAAAATGAGAAAATGAAAAATGAGAAAATGAAAAATGAGAAAATGAAAAATGAGAAAATGAAAAATGAGAAAATGAAAAATGAGAAAATGAAAAATGAGAAAATGAAAAATGAGAAAATGAAAAATGAGAAAATGAAAAATGAGAAAATGAAAAATGAGAAAATGAAAAATGAGAAAATGAAAAATGAGAAAATGAAAAATGAGAAAATGAAAAATGACTACCGCGGTAATGAGGTGGAGACGAAACCATTTTTTTTTTTTTTTTTTTTTTTTTTGAATTACGATAGTGTGGCTCATGGAGAACAAACACCTCCTCCTCTCCAAGTGTAGAAGATTCTAAAAGGGTTTTAAACGCTGACCATTCACTTTGAAAACATGATCATTTTAGGATCTTTAATCTCGATAGCCCCATGTGAGAAAACTTGAGTGACAATAAACGGTCCCGACCATCATTGATCTTAATTTACCGTGAAAAATGTGTAATCTTGAGTTGTAAAGTAAAACTTTTGTCCCGGTGTGAAGTTTCTCCGTAATATTGAATTGTCGTGAAAAACCTTGGTTTTCTCTTTATAAATTTTTGAATTTATATATGCATCGTTTCGAATTTCCTCTAACTCATTTAATTGAAGCATTCTCATTTTTCCCGCCAAGTCTAAATCAAGGTTAAGTTGTTTAATTGCCCACATTGCTCTGTTCTAACTCAACTGTAAATGATGTGCCTTTCCAAAACAAGTCCAGACGGTGACATTTCTAACCGAGTTTTAAAGGCCGCTCGATATGCCCATAGAGCATCGCAGAGTTTTAAGGACCAATCCTTTACGTTGTGGCTTGTTTTCGAGAATTTGTTTGATCTCGCCTATTTGTGACCTCTACTTGACCACCGGTTTGAGGGTGATAAGGAGTTGACAGCTTGTGTGTGATCGAGTACTTTCTCATTAATGCCTCAAAGGAACGGTTGCGTAAATGTGTACCATTATCGCTAATTATTGCTCGGGGCACACCAAATCGTGAAAAATATTCTCCTTGAAACCCAACAACAACCTTGTTATCATTAGTCTTGCACGCAACCGCTTCAACCCATTTCGACATATACTTTCGTGACCACTAGAATGTACATATTACCAAGGAATTTGGAAAAGGTCCCATGAAATCTATACCCCACAAATCAAAAAGTTCAACAGTTAAAATGGGTTGTAAGGGCATCATATTTCTTCTAGTGATTTTACCTAAGAGTCGACAACTACATGTGTTTTGCAAAACTCATAGGAATCTTTGAACACAGCCACAAGATAGCCCACATCAAGAATTTTTCTACTGCTTTTCTTGAGCCAAAGTGGCCCCACATGCTTGCTCGTGGCAAAAGATAGAACACTCCTAGTTTCTTCATTTGGAATACACCTCCTAAAAATCGTCGGGGCAGACTTAAACAGATATGGATCATCCCAAGAGAAGTATTTTACCCGAGAGAAAACGAGATCTATCCTGCTTAGACCAATGAGAGGGAGCTGTTTAGTGACTAAGTAATTAACAATATCGCAAACCATGGAGCAGTTGGATTTGTAGGAGTTGTTCGTCCGAAAAAGTTCATTGATTGGGACATTTGATGTTGGTGCATTTGGAAGTCTAGAGAGATGATCCGCCACGTGGTTTTCTATGCCTTTTTGTCAAGGATCTGAATGTCAAACTCCCAAGTAGGAGAATCCATCTAATGAGCCGTGCTTTAGCATCCTTCTTGGTCAAAAGATACTTAAGTGCGGCGTGATCTGTGAATACTTTGGTCAAAGACCGATGAGATAGGACCTGAATTTTTCTAAGGCAAAGGCGGCTGACTAAAAATTCTTTTTGATGTGAGTAATTTTGTTGAGCATCGTTTAGTGTCCTCTGGCATAGTAGATTACATGCATTTTCCATCAATACGTTGTCCTAGAACGGCACCAATTGCGAATCGGATGCATCACACATTAATTGAAGGGTAAGGTCAATCGGTGCATGAATGATCGGGTGGTTAGTTCTTTTTCGATAATCAAAAGCTTTGAGGCATTCAAGTGAGAATTGAATGGTATCCTTAGCTAAGAGATTGGTCAAAGGTCTAGCAATGTTGCTAAAATTTTGATGAAACGCCTATAGAAACCAAAGATGACCAAGAAATGATCGACATCCTTAACATTTTTGGAGGAAGGTTGAAATAAGATCTACCTTAGCTTTGTCAACTTCGATACCCTATTGGAAATGACATGACCTAAGACAATGCCTGTTTGACCATGAAATGACATTTCTCCCAATTAAGAGTCGATTTTTCTCCCTACATCGTAATAGGACCAAATAAGATGATTCAAACATTCGAGAATGTGTCGCCAAAGATGGAAAAGTCGTCCATGAAAATTTCTAGAAAGCGTTCTACCATGTCAGAGAAGATACTAATCATGCAGCGTTGGAATGTGGCGGGTGCATTACACAACCCAAAAGGCATGCGGCGATATGCAAAGGTTCCGTATGGGCATGTGAAAGTGGTTTTCTCCTGATCTTCTGGGGCAATGGGGATCTGATTATAACCTGAATATCCATCCAAGAAACAATAGAACTCATGTCCTGCTAGGCGTTCTAACATTTGGTCTATGAAAGGAAGCGGGAAGTGATCTTTCCGGGTAGCTAAGTTGAGTTTTCTATAGTCAATGCAGACTCGCCAACCGGTTTGGATTCGAGTGGGAATTAGTTCATTAGCATTATTTTGGATCACGGTGATCCCAGATTTTTTCGGAACTACTTGGACCGGACTTACCCAGGAACTATCTGAAATGGGATAAATGATCCCATGATCGAGACATTTCAGAATGTCTTTCCTAACAGCCTCTTTCATTACTGGGTTTAACCTACGTTGAGGATCTCTAGTAGGTTTGGCATCATCAATCAAGTGGATTCGGTGTTGAACAATGGTTGGACTAATCCCCTTGATATCAGCCATGGTCCAACCAATGGCTTCCCTATTCTCTCTTAAGACTGCTAAGAGGGCTTCCTTCTGAACAGGTGTCAATTTTGAAGAGATGATGACAGGCAGACTCTCATTCTCCCCTAAGTAGGCATACTCAAGATTTTCGGGTAATGGTTTGAGCTCTAACTTAGGGGGTTCCTCGATGGAAGGGCGAAGTTGAGTTCGAGGCTCGATTTCTAATGGCTCGCGTTGCCAGCTGATTTCAGAGACATGATTGATTGGTGAATCTAGTCCTATATCGTCGTCGAAAGTTTCCTCCATGACTAGGTCAGAAAGACAGAAGTCGGAACTACACTCCTCTTCTTGTTGCTCACTGGAAATACCCTGAATGAAGTTGACCTCTAAGGGTTGATCGGATGGATCACAGGGTTGTCTTCCTAAGTTGAAAATATTAAGATCGACAGTCATGTTTCCAAAAGATAGTTTCATAAGACCAGTTCTACAATTGATTAAAGCATTTGAGGTTGCTAAGAATGGTCTTCCTAGGATGGTGAGATTTGACCCTTGAGATTGGGAACGGGTCGCATCTCTAGGACGATGAAATCAACAGGAAAATGAATTCTCCAACCTTAATCAAAACATCCTCTACCTCTCCTTGGGAATCTTCACGGATCTATCGGCTAATTGTAGGGTACATCTTGTCGGTTTAAGTTCTCCTACACCTAGCTGCTGATAAACTGAAAAGGGAAGAAGGTTTACACTAGCTCCTAGGTCTAGTAATGCCCTATCAATGACGGTGTTTCCTATTATACACGGGATAGTAGGACAACCTGGATCCTTATATTTCAAAGGGGTGGGCTTTGAGAGCATGTCACTGATATTAGCAAAGAAGAAAGACTTTCTTTGGAATATTTGTGATTCTTTTCTTAGTGCATAAATCTTTTAAGAATTTTGCATAAGAGGGAATTTGTTCCATTGCATCTAAGAGAGGGATGTTGATCTTGACCTGTTTGAAAGTTTCTAGGATTTTCTCTACTTGGGGAGAGTTTTTCCTATGTCTAAGTCTATCTCGAAAGGGTGCAACGGGTGTATTCCTATCTGGGTTAGACTCCGGCCGCCTTCGCCTTGGTCATCGGAAGGAGTGTGTTGGATGGGAGACGAAGTTTGAGCTGAAGGTGTTCTGACTTGGTTATCTATCTGTTTCCCAGATCTCAACGTATGGATTGCATTTACCTGAGATGGGTGATTTGGGTTTGAACCAATGTTGTTAGGGTTGACTACAGGTTGACTTGGAAATGTTCCTTTCTCTCTTTCACTCACAGCGTTTGCTAGCTGCCCTAGTTGGGTTTCTATCCTGGCGATGGCTTGAGTGTTCGAGTTGATCGCTTGGTTGGTTGTTTGCATGAAGGAATTTAGAGTGTTGGATGATTGAGTCAACAGGTTGGTGGTGGTTTTGATCATGGCTTCTAAACCCTTTTCTATGACACCAAGACGTTTTTCCTGATCTGGGTTAGAAAGATTCGTCGGTTGATGAGGAGGGAAATTTGAAAAAGGTAGATTTGAGTGATGGAAATTGTTTGGTGGATTGAACGGAATCGTGTTTCCCCTAGGAATTTGTTGGTTTGAGGTGGGATTGACGTTTTGATTTCGGGGGTAACTTCCTTGGTTCCACGCAAAGTTGGGATGATTCCGCCAACCGGGATTGTAGGTTGGGGCAAAAGGATCATTTCTAGGATGCTGGAATGCAGCGTTAACCTGATCTAGTGGCTGATTAGATCCTAAAAGAGGGCATTCATCGGCAACATGAGATGGGGACTGACAATTGTGACAACCTGAGGCAGAGATTTGATTGACTTGAGCAGGAGCGCGTTCTTTGATTTCGAGAGCTTCTAGCCTACGCATGATCGTCGCCATCTTTGCTTCAGCGGCTATATTCGTTCCTACGGAAGGACCACTAGATTTGGCTTGAGGAACCGATGCACCCTGGTCATCACAGTGTTCCCATTGCATGGTTTTTCGACGGACTCTCTAAGAAATCCCACGCTTCATCGGCATTTTTCTTCATAAAATCCCTTGACACATAGACTCTAGGAAGTTTTTGCAGATAGTCCAATCCTTCAGAATGATTTGGCACAATCGCCATTTTTCCGCACCATGGTGAGGACATTGGATGAGGAGATCCTTAAACCTATCGAAATACTTCGAATGGCTCACGGGACAATCCTAAAATTTTGAATCTTTGTTTGAGCTTGACCGTTTTGTGAATTGGGAAGAATTTTTTAGAAAAACTTTTACAAAATCATCCCAAGTTGAAATCGAATCGTGGGTAAGTCAGATAGCCATTTTTTGCTTTGTCCTTAAGAGTGAAGGGAATAAATCGAAGCTTAATTGCATCCTCGCTAGGTCTTTCATTTTAATCATGAGGCATACTTCCACAAATTGAGAGATGAAAATATATGCCTTCGCCGCTCCTAAGAATTTTGGAAGCATGTTGATGAAATGTGGTCGGAGTTCAAATTAGTTCCATTTGCTTGGGAAGCTTAATGCATGAAGGGATAGCATTCCTAGTTGGGTAGCAGATATCTTGAAGAGCGGGAGGATTGGCCATTTCGTTTGGTTGAGAAGTTGAATCGAGCGAACTAAGCGATTTGTATTGTCCCTAACCCAAGTTTGCATAAACCAAAATCAAGAGTTTTTTTTAATAAAAAAATGAAAAAGTTAGTGAGATGGTGAAAAGAGAAGAAGAGGGAAGAAGAAAAGAAAAATTAACAAATCAAGGCAATCACTTTTCAATCACCCTAACTCTAGGGTTAAGCCTAAACTTCGACTAGACCGGCTCTAACCAAAACTCCTAAGTGAAGAAATCCGGTTCGTGGGTAATTAGCCGTAAGGATAGTACTAGAGGGAGATCAAAGATCAATTAAGTACCTCGTTCCTTGCGGAGCTAACCCCTAAACCTTGCCTTAGACACCAATTAATCCAAATAAACTTAGACCAGTTCACTCAAGAATTTCTTGTTCCTTATTGAGCTCGAATCCTTAGGGGCCAGCGTCTAATTCTTTTAGGAGGCTTGGGTTTGTGTAGTGAGGAATCGTGATTTTGGGCTAAGGAAAGGGTGATGAAATCCCTCACCTTATCTTGATTAATGGGTTTTGCCCTTAAAGATATTTTCGGTGAGTGTCAATTCAAAATGCTCAAATCACTTTGGTGAATTCCTACTATTATATGCAATGCGACCCTAGAAATTAAAAGCAACTAAAAGGATGAGAAAGAATTTTTTTTTTTTTAATTATGGTCAAGAAGAAAAGAAAGTCAGTTTTTTTTATATTAACCTAATTGTCTCTAATGTGATGAACTACCTATAAGGTGGAATTAAAAATACTAGAAAGAAGAGTTACTGCATAAAAGCAATGCAAAGCCTCGTTGGAGGCAACCTTCAATTTCGAATCTTCAACTCCTTGCCTTCAAGCTCCTTTTGTCATTCACAATAGACAAACACACAAGTTAAAGAACTAAAAAAAAAAATTCCTACTTAACACCGTTCCCCGGCAACGGCGCCAAAAACTTGATGGGCAAAAACGAGTGTTTACCTTTTATAGTCGCAAGTGCACAACCATTGTCAAGTTATAGTATTTAAGATTGTCGATCCCACGAGGAACGGGAAATAGGAAGTGTTTGATTCAAGTTCAGTTCTCAAATTATGCGTGACAATTAGGGTTTTATTCAAGATAGTATGAAAGCATGATGAAGTGATGAGAGAGTGGATTGGATTGTGTGTGAAAGGAATCACAATTAAAAAGATGAGAATTCAATAAGAGAGATGAAGGAATCTAGAATTGAATCCACTAGCTAACTCAAATTATAATCTATGAAAAATTCTCTTTTTACCACATCTCATATTAGATTTATTAAGCATAAGATATCAAACCACTTAAGGAAAGCATAACTTATCAAATTATCACCTAATTGAAATTCAAACTCATGAAGAGAGTAATAACAAGATAATAATCCTAGAATTCATAAGCATAGCCTATCAAACCACTTAAGGAAAGCATAAACTATCAAATTCTTCTTCTATCGATTAGTTCTCTAGTTGATTAACCTAAACATGATTTTTAAGCATAAGAGAGATGATTCATAAACACAAAAGAGATTAGACTAGTTTCATGCAACCTAGATCCCCACAAGAGTTTAGTTCAACATCTTGGGAAATTCAAACAAATAGAAAAAGAAAAGAAAATAAAAAGAAAAGAAAAATTCTAAACTAATCTAACTACAAAGCAATTAAATCTAAACTACAAAGCAATTAAATCTAAACTACAAAAGCTATTAAATCTAAACTACAAAGCAATTAAATCTAAACTACAAAAGCTATTAAATCTAAACTACAAAGCAAATAAATAACAAGAAAGAAAGAGAAATAAAGAAAACACGCAACTCATCATCATCAACTCATCCTCCTTTCGGTCCTTGAACAAGAAGAAGAAGATGGGATTGAAGGGGAGAAAATATTTATTTATTGAGGAAAAATTATTACAATGAAAGGTACTCTAAAACAAGAGCAACCCTTTCTCTCCAAAAGGAGTTTTACAAAATATTTCACACCTCTAAACCCTCAGATACTACCCCTATTTATACCCCAACGAAGTTCATGCGAGCCATTGGATCAAACTTGGTAAAAAAGGAAAGAGAAATCAGCATTCTGGATTCTCGCAGTAATCCATCGGTTGTCGATCGGTTAGCCAACCGGTTGGCCAACCGGTTGGTCAACCGATTGGTTCCCAACGGATTTTGTGTTTTCTTGATATTTTTGCACGAATTCTTCTTGGATCCCCTTGGTATCTTGGGCCTTCGCTTGTCTTCATATTTGGGCTTCAAAAATTGGTAGAAATTCAGAGGATTTGAGTCATTTGAGCTTTTATTCATTAATACTCCATTAACCTGCAATTTAAGATAAAAACAATTATTAGCAGGATATTTATTCATATAAAATAGATAATGAGGTTATTAAAATGTCATTAAAATGTGATTATCAGCGGTGCAACAAGAACAGGAGGTTTAGCGAGATACGATTTAATCTCTTCAAACGCTCGACAAAGGCCGTCTAAATAAACGACATGCCCTTCTTGTTCAACTTGGAGAACGGTGGCACTTCGGATAGGTTCGATATGAACCGTCGGATGTCATGTCGTCCTTGTAACCCCGAGTTCTCTCGATTTCGGAGGTTGCAACTCTTGAATTGCCTTCACTTTGTCGGGATCGGCGTGGATTCCTTTGTTGGTGACGACGGCGGTAGGAACTTGCCACTGGACATCCCAAGGAAGGATTTGGCAGGGTTCATCTTTAGCTGATGAGTCCGCATGAGTTCAAATACCGTTCTAAGATCTTTGATGTGATCTCCTTTGTCACGACTTTTCACGACCAAATCGTCGACGTAGCATTCGACCGTTTTCCGAAGATGATCCTGGAAAATCTCCGTCATTGCTCTCGGTATGTTCGCGGCATTTTTGAGGCCGAACGGCATGACCGTGTAGCAATATATGCCGATGGGCGTTCTGAACGCTGTGTGTTTGGCGTCATCGGGGTGCATCTTGATTTGATTATACCCCGAAAAGCCATCCATAAAGGACATTCTTTCAAATCCACACGTATTGTCAACTATGACATCAGTGATTGGAAGAGGGAAGTCATCTTTTGGGCAAGCAGCGTTCAGATCTCTGTAATCGACACAGATCCTAATTGAGCCATTCTTCTTCATGACCGGGACTATATTCGCCACCCAATCCGGATGTTGAATTTCCTCGATGAATCCCGATTCTATGAGTTTCTTCACTTCGTCAACGATTGCCTCCAATATTTGTGGACGAAACCGTCTTTCTTTGTTGCTTGGCGGGTTTGACATCCGCCTTGATGTTGGCGATGTGTTGCCACATTAGGGTCGAGTCTGGCATGTCCTCGTAACTCCAGGCGAATACATCGATATACTCCCTGATTAGTGTAATCAACTCTTCCTTTTCTTCCAAGGGGAGAGTATTGCTGATGTTAATGAGCTTAGGATGCTCTCCCTCACCCATATTAACCTGGACTACCTCATCCTTAGTGGGGGGTTCTCTTTGTTCGAACTTGTCCCCAAACTGCTCTTGGAGTTGATGGATCCATGGGTCTTCCCATGTTGGCATGTCTTCATCACTCTCAACAGTAGCAGGATCAACTGAAGCCATATTTGACATTAAAGCCTTGAAAGCTTCTCCGAGGCTTGTGTCAGAATCCCACGCCGAAGAATCAGACGAATGTCCGTCTCCCTCACCGGGTGGATTATTATCAATCAGCCACGAGCATTCATCTTCTGAGGAGGATTCGTATCCCAATCCCCGTCTGAATGCATAGTAGTTATCCGGCTTCCCTTTTGGGACATATGCCGCTCTGGGAGGGACTCGAGGACCTCGCCCAAAACATAGACCTTCTCCTTGTGTCAAGTTATACCCCCATCTCTTCATGATACCCAGTGTTTCTGGACTATATCTGAATGTGTGGAGGATAGGTCCATTGTCGTCTTCGTCGTTTTCTAAGAAATGATTCGGCGCTGGAACTGCATCTCCTTTACCGTAAACCAAGTCTTTTTCACTACTCGCCTTCGTGGATGACGAAAGTGCCGCCCCAAAGGAGTCACGGCTGCTTTTGTGTAAGCGGGATGGCCAAGTTGAGGTGCAACTCTGGATCATTGTATAAACTGTCATCACATCATTCAAAGACAAAGGATACTCTAAATCGTCATTTATTGATTCATCGGCAATTTGCCAATTACAATGTTCATCTGACGATTCTTCATCATCAAGATTGATTACAAGGGTACAATGTCATTTAGAACAAAACCACCACTATAACCAAGCCCTTCTGCACGTCCACCGTCTGGTGCCTTGGGTCGATGATTCGCGGACTCATTACCGTAGAGGAGAGAATCGGTGAAATAATTCTCCATCCCTTAAGCGGTTGTTTGTCCACGACCACCGTCTTGACCTCATTATTTGTGTCTACATATTTGAGACACTGATGAAGAGTAGAGGGGACTATAACATTATTGTGGATCTAAGGTCGACCCAACAATAAGTTATAGGAAGTCTGCGTCAATCACATAGCGGTGACTTTGGACTTTAAGTCCCCATTTGGCACTTAATCGGATTTTACCAAGTGGGCGGGACCCGGTGTTAAATCCAGATCACCGTGCCGATGCTAGCTTGTCGGGTGAATTCCGTGATGATACATGAGGCGCAGGGCATGATGCTCCTGTGGAACCGGATCGACTTGGATCCGGTTAACTTCACTAGAGCCAATATACGGTGAAGTATAGCGGCCTATCGTGCTTGGAATTCCTCGTGCATATCTTCCTTTGTAAACGGATGCGGGAAGTGTTTAGTCGCAAGGTTGCATTCTTTGGGCCGACTCTTCGGACTCGGCCTAATCACGGGTGAGGAAGACTTGAATCGGCGAGGGCTTCTTGAAGAGCTTCTCGTCTCTTTTGATAAGCTGACAACTCATAGAGAGTGATCCTGCGATATTGGCTAATTGGGCCATGGCGTGACGGTATGGAGAGTTGAAGTTCGGTTTATCTCTTCCAATCGGGCGTGAATCGAGGCTGCCGGAGTTGAACTTCATCGCGGCGCTTCTTTGTAGCTTCTTTGGCGACCACTTCTTTGCGCTCTCTGTCGCGGTGAGGATTTGTTGGTACCCCGACTCGAGGCGTTTTGGCATTAGGGTCGGGACTTCGGTACTTGTACTTGTACTGTCCACCGGTGGCGCGGCTTCGTGTTCCTTCTGACACCGGAATGTTACCACTGTTCATCGTCTCCCTCGGACTTGCGGAGTAGCATGGCATGCCTTTCCTTCGCCCGGCTTTTTCTTGAAGAAGAGGCTACCCATTGCTCATCTTCGGTAAGTGCGGGTGGACCCACAAGACTTAGCCATTGGTGTATCACGATACAAGTCCTTTCGGCGTTGCTTGTGTGGTGTCATTCACCGTCTTCAACGCAACTTTGACCAGTTCGGGTTCAAACCATGTCAGCGGCACCGACCGAAACTTATGGATACGCGTTCGCTCCGACCTTCTTTTCTTTGGGCGGCTTCATAGTAATGACCCTACATCAATTAAAGCACGGATTTTGTCCTTAAAGGTGAAGCGAGTTTAGTGGGGTGATGAACCGCCCTATGGTACGCAAGATCTTGGGTCATTCGTCTTCATCGCCTCCTCTTGATTACGAATCGGAGGAGTTTGATCTTGTTATTTTCCACAAGATATTTGAAGAGACCGGAATCTCGTCGTCCCTAAAGGAATAAGACTTGGGAATCTCGGCTCTAAAGCCTTCGCTTTTGTGGCCCGTGTTGCCACGTTGATTGTGCTCGGCGGCGCTCGCTGCCGCCGCCGCCGGGTTGGAGTTGAACGCTTGGTTCGCGAACCGCCGCCTTGGCTTGTTTCTTTCCTTTGCCGCTGGACAAAGTTACGCCGGAGCTTCCGTTGTCGGTGACCTCTCTCTACCTTTTCCTTTTGAGGAACCTCTGGCTTGCTCTCCACGAACCTTCAGGTCCTTCCACGTTATCAATGGTCTTTGTACCCATTGCTTCAAGCACATCTATCGATAAGTTCTTGTGGCGGGTTTGGAGGATGAACTCCTCCGTTATTGGATCCCGGCAGTTCATTGCCTTGTTAGAATCGTTTGACAAAGATATCCACGGTTTCTCCGTCTTTACGCTTCGTCGAGCAATGTCGATCGATACCTCGGTATCGTCATCAAAAATTGGTAAGGAAGCTAGACTCCATGTCGTCCCGGTGAATGCTCCCGGCTTAGAGGCGGTACCATTCGGCGCCTCACGAAGGGTGCCAGCGAATGGCCGAACCATCGGGGTTCGTTGCGAAATAACTCCGAGGTGTGACTTGAAATAAATCAAGTCTTTGCGTCGGGGAACCCTTCCGATCAAATGGTGTGAAGTTTATTAAGTTAAACCGATGGAGTGCAGTTGATTCCCATTCCCTCGGGTATGGGCAAGGAATACTGTCTTCTTTACTTCTTGGCGGAAATCAATGAATTGATTTTGCTCTCCAAGTCTTTGATCTTCGCCTCATGAGCAACAGCAGCGCCGTGGTTCGAGGGGTTATCATCTTCGGTGCTTCCTCCCGATCCGAATCGCCATCATCTTCATCGGCGTTGTGGCTTCGATTCACCTTGATGTTTTGTCGGGCTTGGATCTGTTGGTCGCATTTCTCTCATCGTCTGCATGGCCAACTCCATTTCTAACTTGAAGTTTTCCGTTGTTTATTCAACGCTTGCCTAGCATTTTGGCCACTTGATGCATGCGATCATAAGTGTTTCTTGGGGCTCTTCGCTAGATACAAGATGATCGGATGCGATTGCGGAGCCAATATCGGCGCATCATCCTCCGCGGGTATCCCTTCGAAGTTTATCGATCTCGACCGCCGGATAGTCCCGACCGCAAACGAAGTTAGCCGCTATGGCGCGCTGAATAGCCCGCGGACGATGGTTCTTTGCTGGTCATATTATTAGTGACCTCGGCAACTCACCCTCGGGGAGGTCATCCTTTGGAATCGCCTTGACCTAGGTCTCGGCATCTCCGTGGTGAGTCTCTCGAAGATCGACACCCTTTCGAGCTTCTTGATGGCAATTGCACTCGAGCATCGTCTTAATGAGCTTGGAGCACAAGCATGGCGTCAATTTGGGGAATCCTTCGAGATTTTCTCGCACTCTTGCACGTAGTACGTACCATCGGTGTGTGTACCGGAGCAACCCGCCAGATGTCGGCGTGATCTTTCGTATAACGCCCTCATCGCCGATGAAAACGCCTCCTTCCGAGGACGGGTCAATCCATCGAAACTTCCGAAAGTGACTCGCCTAGACTTTCGCCGATGTGGGCGCGAAGTCTCGGCAGACTCTCGGACTTCGATTTTCAATCCGATAGGAGAGGCTGCAGGAATCTTCTTGTCCTTGTTGGAATGGGTGCGACCTCCCGCATGAGGAGTGACGTGATTCTCTTCGAGGACGAGGCGATCCTTGATAGTCGGTTTGGTGGTGGTGGCGGGGTTGGCTTCACCACCGATTCGATGCACGCTTTGACTTTGAGGTGTCGTCAATCTTGGACCTTGGCGTTGATCTCGCAACATCCTTCGGTTTAGGTGCCGAGACAGGAGTGTGAGCAACTGAGGTTGGGGCACCATTAGACTTGGGCCTCCAAACCTGGCGGTACTTTGGTGGCTTCTTTGCCACTTCCTTCTTTAACTCACGAGCCTCGGTGCACCAAAGCTCGCGGCTTGCGCGCGAGCGCGCCCGGATGCGCCTCGGTGTGGAGCTGTTCCGCTTTGACACGACCCACCTCGCGGGTTGACGGCTTGATAACCGTCGATCACTTGAGGTCAAGCTCGTGAGTTTGATCTTAGATCCGCCAGAGCGGACCCCATCCATGGATTGCATGGCCTTGGCAAGCTTGCGCCATGCTTTGTCGCCGCTTGGCGAAGCTCGCTGAATGCTCGGCGAGGCGGCGGTACCATTCGGCGACCTCACGAAGGGTGCCAGCGAATGACCGAACCATCGAGGGTTCGTTGCGAAATAACTCCGAGGTGTGACTTGAAATAAATCAAGTCTTTGCGTCGGGAACCCTTCCGTCAAATGGTGTGAAGTTTATTAAGTTAAACCCGATGGAGTACGGATTGATTCCCATTCCCTCGGGTATGGGCAAGGAATACCTGTCTTCTTTACTTCTTGAGCGGAAATCAATGAATTGATTTTGCTCTCCAAGTCTTTGATCTTCTCGCTCTCATGAGCAACGTCAGCGTGGTTGAAGGGTTATCATCTTACGGTGCTTCCTCGATCCGAATCGCCATCATCTTCATCGGCGTTGGCCCGACTCGATTCACCTTGATGTTTTGTCAGGGCTTGGATCTGTTGGTCGTGCATTTCTCTCATCGTCTGCATGGCCAACTCCATTTCTAACTTGAAGTTTTCCCGTTGTTTATTCAACGCTTCGTCTAGCATTTTGGCCACTTGATGCATGCGATCATAAGTGTTTCTTGGGGCTCCTTCGCTAGATACGGTATGATCGGATCGATTGCGAGCCAATATCGGCGCATCATCCTCCGCGGGTATCCCTTGAAGTTTATCATTATCGGACCGTCGGATAGTCCGGACCGCAAACGAAGTTAGCCGCTATGGCGCGCTGAATAGCCCGTGACGATGGTTCTTTGCTGGTCATATTATTAGTGACCTCTGGCAACTCACCCTCTCGGGAGGTCATCCTTTTGCGGAATCGCCTTGACCTAGGTCTCGGCATCTCCGTGGTGAGTCTCTGGAAGACTGACACCCTTTCTGGAGCTTCTTGATGGCAATTGCACTCCGAGAGCATCGTCTTAATGAGCTTGGAGCACAAGCATGACTGCGTCAATTTGGGGGAATCCCTTCGAGATTTTCTCGTACCTCTTGCACGGTAGTACAGCTCATCGGTGTGTGTACCGGAGCAACCTGCCGTATGTCGGCGTGATCTTTCGGGTATAACGTCCTCATCGTCAGATGAAAACGTCTCCTTCCGAGGACGGGTCAATCCATCGAAACTTCCGAAAGTGACTCGCCTAGACTTTCGCCGATGTGGGCGCGAAGTCTCGGCAGACTCTCGGACTTCGATTTTTAATCCGATAGGAGAGGCTGCAGGAATCTTCTTGTCCTTGTTGGAATGGGTGCGACCTCCTGCATGAGGAGTGACCCGTGATTCTCTTCGAGGACCGAGACGATCCTTGATAGTCGGTTTGGTGGTGGTGACGGGGGTTGGCTTCACCACTGATTCAGATGCAGACGCCTTTGACTTTGAGGTGTCGTCAATCTTGGACCTTGGCGTTGGATCTGCAACGCCTGTATCCTTCGGTTTAGGTGCCGAGACAGGAGTGTGGGCAACTGAGGTTGGGGCACCATTAGACTTGGGCCTCCAAACCTGGCGGTACGTTGGTGGCTTCTTTGCCACTTCCTTCTTTAACTCACGAGCCTGTTGCACCAAAGCTCGTGCTTGCATAGGAGTGCGCGGCGCTTCCGGATGCGCTCCTGAAGTGTGGAGCGGTTCCGTTTGACACGGACCCACTCGTCGGTTGACGGCTTGGATAAACCGTCGATCACTTGAGGCTGAAGCCTCTGCGTGAGTTTGGATCTTAGATCCGCTTCGTAGCGGACCCCATCCATGGATTGCATGGCCTTGGCAAGCTTGCGCGCCATGCTTTGTCGTCGCCTTTGGCGAGCTCGCTTGGAGAGTGCCGGCGCATCGTCGGCGTTCATCTCGGGCACCATCTGGACTTGGCCGGCGGGATTTCGCTACCTGCGGCGGGTTGGACTTCGCCATCACGGGGCTCTACATCGGAGGCCCATCGGGTTCTCCTTGCAGCGGAGACCTTCTTGGAGCGGCGGGGGGAACTGGATCTGGAGGAGGGAGAGGATAGGTACTCCTCGAACTTCTCACGGTCGAACTCGAACTCGACCTCTTCTTCCACGGGATAGGGATCCGCGGTTATGCACGGCGACCTCCGATCTGAGGCGGTGGCTCCCATCGGTCGCCAGCTTGTTCGCGGGGAAAGTTGGTTTGTTATTCATTGCTCGTTTGAACTCGTGTACAGCTTCGTTGGCCTACAACAAAATTTCAAACAAAAGAAAATGCCTTTATTTTAGGCGTACAATGAAAACGAAAATTACAACTCTCTTCCTTTTGTGAACAAACACGAGGACCTCTATTTTCCGGATCCTCGCTATGGGTTCTTTGCTGTCTTAGGGGACTTTTGTTCGTCCGTGGACTACCGCGCAATTCCGATCCTGGTGTAAACCCGGGTTCTGGAACTACAGATGTAGAGGGGCTCGTTTCACGAAGGAAATGAAGCGCCTGAGGGGATCACACTCACGAAGGAGAGGATCGCCTGTGGGGATCACACTCACGAAGGAGAGGATCGCCGGAGTGGGTGAGATCTACGAGGAGAAATCACAGCGCTATCCCTGAGGTTAAGACGAAGCTTAACCTAGAGGGTATCTGTAGTTCGACCCGAGTTTGCTTACCTTCCGCCTATAGATCTGACGTCGACTGGACTTGAGCTCGCCGGTGCTCGGAACCGTGCGTCGTAGATCTCGCGAGGGCTCTTCAGAAGTCCGCCAAAATCCAAAAAAAATCCCGCCCTGAATGAGCAAGACCCCCCCTATTTATACAAAAACAAAGGGGGGGGGTGCGCGCGCGCGGCCAACGGGTGGCTCGGCCACTTGGCCGAGGTGGCTCGGCCATGGTGGCCGAGGTGGCTCGGCCATGGTGGCCGAGGTGGCTCGGCCATGGTGGCCGAGGTGGCTCGACCATGGTGGCCGAGGTGGCTCGACCATGGTGGCCGAGCCACCTGGCCACTTGACCGGTGCCGCGTCACGGCCTCCCGTCGTCTCGTCCGCTTTCCGGTCGACTCTCCACGATTCTTCGGCCTCCCGGCTTAGTTTTGCTCGGTGATGTCGCCATTGTGTTCGAGTCCGTGTCCGATCAACTTTCGAGCTCAAGCGGTTCGTTTGCATCGACGGACTAAATGCGGTTGATTCCGTCTCGTCAGCGTTTGAATTTAGCCAACTTCGCCTCGTTGAGCTTCGCTGCCGAAGTTTTCCACGACGCCGCCGCTTTCATTGCCAGACGCCGACTCACTTCATGGGTTCGTCGACTCGCTTTATCGTTTTCGCGTAATCCGCGTCGGCGTTACGGTCGCCGTCGGATGGATCGTCGGTTGTCAACCCACCGTTTACGAGTCTTGTTTGGGTATTGATAAGCAATTTTTAACACCTACACTCCCATTTTCTTTTCTCTTCAATTACTCCCAAAGAATCTCTACTCCCCACTAGGGGTGGAAACCAACCAAATAATTAATAAATAGTTTATTAATTGTTTGAATAACTATTTGGTCATATTCGATTCAATAGTTCATTTAACACTAAATAAATAATATTTAGTATTTGAGTTTATTAACGAATAGAATTTAACCGGATGTATATTCGATTCGTTTGCTTATCAAATATATGTTTAAAATTTGATCGCTTATAATTTGTATTATTATGATTATGATGTTATATTTTTAAGCGTGACATTTTCTACTTAAATTCTATATACTAATTTCGAGAGACTTAAAGAATCTTGAATCAGTTTTCTAATAAAATATTTGAATTAAATATAGGGTTAAAATCACTTAAATACCATATAGTTTACCTGTTCTGACACTTTAATACCATAAGTTATATTTTGTATCAATAAAATACCACAAGTTGACCGCCGTTAGAAAAGTGCTGATGGCATTAGTTTTTTTAGCATAAAGACTAAAATGCCCCTCCCCTAATAAAGTCCCCTAACAGTAAAAAGCCCTAAAATTCTCCCTCTTACGTTCTTCCAAAAAAATTACAGCGTCCAAGTTCATGATTTCGGATCTCATCGCCTTCGATTCAATGATACATTCTCACTGGGATCAATGATAAGGGGTTTCGCTCTCAAATTGGGGTTAGGGCACAGAAATTTGGCTTGGATTCGAGTAATTTGAGGTAATATCTTCTAAAATATGGATCTTTTACTTTAGATTAGTGTGAATTTTTTGTCGTGATGGGATTGTTGTTCAAGTATGGTACTTTGGGTCTTTTTTAAGATTGATTGGGGTTTATATGTTGCTTTTCATCTGCATGTTTGATATTTTTAAAATCTTTAAATTTGTTCAATGTTACATGCACTCGTTGATGTTTTGGGGTTAGTGAACTGTAGTTGTTTATGTTTTGTAGGGATGACAAAGAAGACTAAAGTAGTAATACATCATGGTGGGACTTTTTTAAAATTCTCAAGGCAAAAGTATGTGAGAGAAAGGATTAAAATACTCTATGTTGATAAAGAATTGTTAACTTGGGACCACTTGGATGGGGTTGTTAGAGAAATGGGTTACATTGCAGATTTTAGAATTTTTGTTAAAGACCCACATAGTACTGTTGATTAGGGTCATAGACTTGTATTTCCGAAAATTACCTCATCCCCTGACCAATTACTGAATGAATATGGCGTGAATCACTTAGAATTGTACGTTGAACATCGATTTGAGAGACTCGCTACTATTTTAGTTGATGAAGAGGTAGTTCAAACTCAATACCAATCACAACACAATGGCTGTGTTACCCAAATTGAAGTGGAGGATAGTAGTGTGGCTGAAGCTCAAGTAGAAAATACTAAAGTGCAAGGTAGAGTGAAAAAGAAGGGAAAAGAGAAGCTGACAAAGAGGGGCGATGATAGTGATGATGTAGATAGAGTTCTTTTTGGAGAGTCAGATGAAGACCGTGTTGATGATGATGATGTGGACTTTGATGTGAGGAATGAAGACTTTGACAGTTTAAGTGAGGAGCATGAAGTGGGAGGGAGGGGATACAAATGATGAAAAAACATATGGTAGTTCAAGTGAGGATGATGTTCCTGCCGTTAATACAATTGGAGGATAAGAAGTAGTTCCTTCTAGGGAGGGATGTTCAGATTTGGATGATAGTGATGACTTGTTGATCCTGCCATCTGATGAGGAAGAAGGTAAAGATGCTAACAAACCCAAATGGCAACAGTTTAAAGAGGGATTTGACTTAAGTAATCCCAAGCTAGAGAGGGGCATGGAGTTTGCCAACCCTACTGAGTTTAGGACCCTAATTAGATTTTCAGCAATTGTGAGGGGATTTAAAGTTAATTATCAGAACAATGAGGGGGCTAGAATCATTATGAAATGCAAAGTTAAAGGATGTCCATGGAGGTGCTATGCCTCATGGAATTCTACAGAAACTAAATATCAAATAAAGTCCCTACATGACAACCACTCATGCAATAGGGTTTAAAAACTCTCAAGCCACATCCTCATGGATTGTGAGAGTTTATTTATTAGAGATTAAGGACAATCCTAATTGAAAATTTGACTCCTTTAAGAAAAAAATTCAAGCAGATTGGAAGGTGGAGGTAGGTGACCAACAAGCTTATAGAGCTGGGAGGAAAGCATTAAAAATTATAGAGGGCAGTTATCAAGAGCAATATTGAAAGTTGTGGGAATATGCAAACATGATTTTGAAAAAGAACCCTAATAGTTTAGTGAGAGTGAAGACAACAAGAAAGCATATAGGTATCCAAACACATTTTTTTGGCTTCTTTGTTGCATATGAGGCATGTATCAAGGGGTTTAAAGTTGGTTGTAGGCAAATTATTGGTTTGGATGGGTGTTTCCTAAAGGGTCTAGCAGGGGGTGTGCTTCTATCAGCTATGAGTAGAGATGAGAACAATTAAATGTTCCCCATATCCATGTGCATGATCCAAAATGAATGTGAAGAGACATGGACATAGTTCATTGAGTGCTTACTTGAGGCAATAGGACATCAAAATCAACATGGATGTGTTTACATCAGTGATAGGCAGAAGGTGTGTATTTTTTTTTTTTGCATGCAATTCAATTATATATCTTTGTATACTAATATTTCTTAGTGAAATAATTTTCTCAATGTGTACAGGGACTCTTGGAGACTTTTAGGAAATTGGTTCTTGAGGCAAAACACAGGTTTTGTGTAAGACATCTATATGGCAACTTCAGAGAAAGGTTCAAAGACCAAGAATTCAGAAATATACTTTGGATAGCTGCAAGATCCTACACAAAATTTGAGCACTTTAAAGCCATGGAGAGTATAAAGAAGAAGAGGAATGAGGCACTTGATTATTTGAATAAAATTGAGAAAGACACATGGACAAGATCTCATTTTCCTATAAATGTAAAGTGTGATCTATTGTGCAACAATATTTCTGAAGCCTTCAACAAGTTCATCTTGGAAGCAAGAGATAAACCCATCATAACTATGATGGAGATGATAAGGATGATGCTATGTGACAGATTAGTTAAAAAGAAAATTCTGGCTATGAAGTGGAAGGATGGGTTGTGTCCAAGAATTGAATTAAAATTGCAAGAACCAAAGAAAAAGTTAAGAGAGATTATGTTGTTAAGTGGAGAGGGGGTACCAAATATGAAGTTGAAGATGGTATTGGACGTATCACTGTGGAATTGGACACAAGGAGATGTGACTGTGGAGCATGAGATTTATGTGGCATTCCCTGTGTGCATGCAATCTAATGCCTGCGTATTGCAAGAATCAGATCTCATGAAGTAGTGGATGAGTGTTTTAAAAAGCAAGCATACTTGGCTGCATATGAGGGAGTAATAAGTCCAATTCCAGATTCTAGATTTTGGGATGAAACGGGACTTGAAAAAGTTTTACACCCTAAATTCAGAAAGAGAGCAGGTAGACCAAGAAAAAAAAGAGGAGAAAGGCTCCACATGAGCTACAGAATCAAGATCAAATTAGAAGATTTGGTCAATCTAATTCATGTTCAAAATGTAATAAAACAGGGCATAATGTTAAGAGTTGCCCTAATGAGAGAGTGATGATAACAAGTCCCAAAAAAAGGAGGGGGAGACCATCTACAAGAGGTGATGCACAAAGTTCAACCACTAAAGGAACAACTTTTCAATCCAGAATAGAGCAACTAACACATAACAACACTCATACATAGGGATTTGGGGTTGAAGGGGGTATTGATGATGCACATGTAGGCTCCTCTTCAAGGACTTCAAATAAGATAAGAAGCTATATGTTTTATATTTTTGAATCTATGTCTGCACATGATGATTTTTATATATGCTAATGCCTTTGAATGCTTTGAATGCGTGATAGGTCTCTACGCAAGGTGCTAAATCAGATTTGAGTGATGCTCATGAAACTGGGAATGTTTGTTTGCATGGAATAAACCCAAGAAGCACAAGTACATGGACCTCCCCAAGTTATAGTAACAAAATGTTTGAATGAGCAAGGTATGTATTTTCTTATACATAAAAATTGCATAAATTATTACTTATATATAAAACTTTTTTTCCAGTACACGTATCCCCTAAGAAAACCAAAAAAGTCTGCACTAAGAGGAAAAACATGCATACCATCAAGGTACATAGAAACATCTATTGCACAAGTAAGTTTTTATCCTCAATTGGTTTTGCAATTCCAAGGTTGTATGCCTTACTTATTCTTGACAAAAAAAATTTGCTTATATGAATCAATGGGACACTACTAAACCAACAGAACAACAAAAAAGAAGCTTTATTTTGGGCCCAAGTGCTGATGTAGAAGGAGGGTTTAGAGGCAAGGGGGGTTCCTGGGCAAAGAGATAATGTACATGTTAGGTAATAGACTAATTCCAAAGTACTCATCACCACAAGCTCCACTACAAGCTCAATTACATGCTCCACAGAAAGCAATAGTTCCTCATCCACAAGCTCCACATAATTTTAATGCTGAACTAGCTGCTCATATGTTTCCTGCTATACAAAAAGCCATGTCTCCTCACAAAGCTACTGCTTCTACTGTGTTTGCTCCTCTTCCAAGTCCTCTATTGCATTTAGAAAGTACTACGAGGCAAAAAAAATTCCATTCAGGAAGCCCCCAGTTCCAACACCTCCATTGCAAATAGGAAGCATGCCGATTAATACAACTCCTCAGATTGATGCTCTAGTAGAGAAAACACTTAAGGCCATTGATGACCAGCTAGCAGCTATGGCAAGAAAAAAGATGGTCGTGTCTAGGGTGCTTTTTATTTGTAAATCTGAAATGGTGATGTATTTTGGTTTTTTTAAAACACATGTAATTTTGGGTTGTTTTTGGACTAATATGTGCATATCTGGGTGGTAGGAAATGTATGAAACTTTGGTGTATAGAATTTGGTCCATGGAATGTATGAAACTATGCTGTATTTTGGAGTATGATGCAATATATATGCAATACATTGATGCTTAATTATGTGTTTATGTGCATATGTGTTATATGGTGTATGGCTCAAATTTCTTGCATAGATGCATCTCATGTATGGTGTATGGATGTTTGGTATGTGTTTACTCAAGACAAGAGATACAACAAATAGCACATACAACATACTTTCACCAAAAGATAAACAGATCTAACTCCATTATATCTTAAATATAACTCACTTCTTCTTAAATTACTTGCATTACAACAGAAAATTACTAATACAACTTAAAACACCAAAATGTATAATTTAACTCCATCTCCATTAACATTTGAGCAAAGTAAAATAAATAAAAATTACAATAAAAGCAACCAAGACAACCTTCAAATTCATGGCACTGCTGGCTTTTTTTCCCCTTCAGATCTTCCTCCATGTCCCTCAAATGAGCCTCTAATTTCAATATTTCTCTTTCTTTATCCCTAATATTGCTTTCATTATCAAGTAATTTCTTCTCTCTCTCCTTTAACTTCATCTTCTTCTCTCTCAATTTCTCTTCTAAACTAATCAATTTCTCTCTATCAACATTGTACACCCCTTCCTTATACACATCTTTTTCACATAACAACTTATTAATCACCATTTGAGCTTGGAAAGGGCTTATCTTTCCACTCAAAAAACTTGCCCTTTGACCCGGTTCGATTGTTTGGACAGCCAAAAAAACATCTCCCATAGTTCTCCATTGTCCAAGCCGCCTCCATGCTTGAAATCTCCTTGCAATAGCAAACCCTAGTCTCATTCTCTTCATCCATACCATAGCTTGAAACAGCATTTGAAACCCTAGAGCTTGATTTCATGATTCTTGCAATGAAGAATGAAAAATTGTGAATTTGGAAGGGGGTGGGGGGTGGTGTTAGGTTTGAGATTTAATGAGAGAAGTTTTAAATAGAGGAGGGGTTGGTATGATCATAAACCAATAAATGAGGGTAAGAGTAGCTTTAGTTTGTCATGTGAGAGTCACATGGTATGAATAACAAAAGGTACTAACTTGACTAACGGCGAACAACTTGTGGTATTTTATTGATACAAAATACAATTTATGGTATTAAAGTGTGAGAGCGGGTAAACTATATAGTATTTAAGTGATATTAACCCTTAAATATATATACATCATAATTATAAAGGAATAATTTTTATTTATAAATTTAAATACTAATTAAAAATTAAATTCTTTAGCAGAATGAATATACTTTGATATTCGATAAATATTCGTGAATATTCATAAATATTTAACAAATACCGAGTATTCGAGTTTAAATTCGACAAACTCTAAAGATTCAGGTTCAAATTCGACAATTTTAAACAAATATAAATACAAATATGAATATCTTAGCATTCCATTCAATTCAATCGTTTACCACCCCTGAATCCCCACTAAGATTTCAAAGCTTGCAATCGATTGCTGAATAAAAAGCCCCTTGGAACT
This sequence comes from Asparagus setaceus, assembly GCA_012295165.1. Classification (NCBI taxonomy): domain Eukaryota; kingdom Viridiplantae; phylum Streptophyta; class Magnoliopsida; order Asparagales; family Asparagaceae; genus Asparagus; species Asparagus setaceus. The sequence continues at coordinate 26,845,096 of CM022705.1, read as the reverse complement.
CAACGCTATGGATTTCGAATTCAATCCAGAACTCTAATAGCTAGCTAAGAATTGATCCAGCCACCTAAGGTAATTCTCCTAATTCATCTCTTATTTCGTTTTTTTCTAGGGTTTTTGTATTTTTGAGGAGTCTCTTTGTATGCTGTTTCGATTGCAGGGGAGATTGAATTTCGACGTCGGGGACGATGTTACTCGGCTTTTCGCAAAGCCTAGGGAGCAGGCCAATGTCTTGGCCACTCTACACAAATTAAATGAGGTTTTTTTTTAATAGTAATTTTGACGTTTTATCACTGGTAATTTATGAATTATTTATGAAAAAAATCTTTTTCGTACATATTAATTCTCTACTTTATATTAATTTTGCTGATTTGCTCTCTCAGTTAGATTACATAGCTAGAACCAGAACAATCTAATCAAGTATATAACCTATTTATATTTCAAAATCACCTTCTTTTCAACAATTTTTTCGTTCTCTCATTTCAGTTTTCTCTCCAAGACAAAAACATAAACTGAAAACCTGAAAACTACACCAAATAGAGACTACAATCAAAGGGTTTGAAGAGATTACCTTGATATTCGCGTGGATTTTTCTTTGTCAACAGCTGTTGTTGCTTCGGTAGGATGTGATGAGAGAGACGATGAGGTTTGACAATATGTTGAAGAAGAAGAGTAGCATTATTCAGTGGTATTTGAGAGAAAAGACTTAAATTAAATGGGATTTAACGATTTTTTTAATGTTCAGGGGTACACAATTGATTACATATGTACTGCATACAAAATTAGACTATGGACACGCATTTGTTTTATGTGATAAGGATTTGCTAATCTTGAACATACTATAATTTTGGTTGCATTGGGACCTAACTTATTGCGTCGCCTATATCCTTTAGACACTTGAAATGCTAGAAAAGAAGGAAAAAGTCCTCCTGAAGAAGGTTTCAGCGGAGCTTGAGAAGGCAAAGGAATTTACCTGGACGAAGAACAAAAGAGGTAAATTTCTTTTGTCCTCTGGCATCTTTTACAGATCTCGATATCCTTCAGTGTGGTTTTTCCTTTAGTTACGTTTTTCTTAGTGAAGGCCTGTCTAAATTGTATCCTTGCTCGAAAACCTATTGTTTCAGCATGGTCTTTTCAAGTTTAGTTTGAGTCTATTTTTTGTGCCATTCTTTTCTTATGATGTTATATTTCCTATTAGTGTGCACATTTCATTATGCCCTAGAAAGCATTTTCCAATTTTTTTAATCTGTTTAGATCTAAAGTTAGAGTTCATAATACATTTTATCGAATGTATCTTCAAGCTCTTATTTCTTAATATTGCAAACATGTCATTATATCCTTGAAACATTTTACATTGTTTCTAAATGTTTATGTATGGCTGACATTTTTAGCTGGACTTATCAATGTACTTGACTGAATGCTATCCTCAAGCTTGATTTAGAAAAAAGGGTTATTTGCATATATACCCCTTAAATCATTGGTACCAAATCTTATTATTTGCAACTACCCCTCAAATCATTAACTTTGTGAAAAAATACCCCTAAAATCAACAAATCATCAACTTGGTGCTAAAATTTTGACTATTTTGTTGATAATTTTGCATTGCGATTACAAATTAGCGTATCAAAGTTGATGATTAATTGCTTTGAGGTAATTTTTTTCCAAAATTGATTGAGGGGTAGTTTTGAAAATACTGAGATTTGGAGATTATTTTTGCAAATACCCATGATTTAAGGGGGTATGTATGCAAATAACCCTTAAAAAAACTCTGTACAACCTCAAGCTTGATTTGTGAAAAAAAGTCTGCCAATGTTTTGCAATATTTCATACTATAAAACTATTGGTTATTTCAGCTGCAATACAATGCTTGAAAAGAAAGAGGCTTTATGAACAGCAAGTTGAGCAGCTTGGAAATTTCCAGTTGTGAATCCATGATCAGGTACCGCTTTAGTTTATTGGGTGATACTTTTTCGCTCAAAGGGCAGTTATAACCTACACTTGTTATCTCTTGTAAAATAATATATTTTGTTGATTACTTCAGATGATAATGTTAGAAGGGGCAAAAGCAACAACAGAGACTGTTGATGCATTGAGAACTGAAGCATCAGCTATGAAAGCTATGCAGAAAGCAACGTAAGTATATTAAACATTAAGACTTTTAGGGGTCAAAGGATTGTTTACCTTGTTTCTCTACTGAAGATAAAGTCAGAAAACGAAATTACTTTTGTCAAATATATACAAACATCATAATATTTTCCTCTACTTTCTCGAAAGGGGAAAAAGAAAGATCCGGATGCATGCACAGGCTTTTCATTTATGGTGATGATTTTGCACCGCAGTTGAATCACTACAGTTTTGTTGTGCATTTCCTATAGTTTATGTGTGATACCCAGAGCTTCCATTTTCTATCTTTCTTATTCAGAAGTATAGATGATGTCGACGAGACAATGGATGAAACTAGTGAGCAGACAGATAATATGAAACAAATTCAGGAGGCGCTAGCTACTCCTATTGGAGCAGCAGCTGATTTGGATGAAGTACCTGTCCTTTCTACTATTTTGTCAGCTTTCATTTTCTCCATCTTCGCATTTTAATTATTTTTGCAATGGTAGGATGAACTAGAGGCAGAACTAGAAGAGTTGGAGGAGCAGCTTCTTCAGCATGCTACAACTGCTCCCGCTACTCCAGTGCATCTTCCCGCAGGCAGGCAACCAACCCGACCTGTCGCACAAAAGAATACAGCTGAAGAAGATGAACTTGCGGCATTACCAGCAGAAATGGCAATGTCGTAAGGCAACATTTCTTTTTCTCACTTTTTACTGAGCAGTATATAATCGTTTTTTAATTTTTGAGGTACTATATGTCAGGATCTTGTCTTGAGTTATTAATCTGAAGATAGCCATAATCTGTTGGGCATTCTAGGCCTTTTTCTTTTTTTTTGGGAACTTTAGTTAGATCAGAATTCTAGCGGCCATATATACCAATTTAATAACCTATCCTCACTTTTAAACATGAATTTCTGGTGAATCCTAGAATTGATATCCATTAAATTATGAATTTTCCTTTATATTGACATCTTCAATAAAGATAAATAGTTCCTTAATTACCATGAGTTCCTGTTCAGAAAATGAAAGCTTTTCCTGATGTAGTCGACAGTATCTAACAAGATGAAGGCAAAAAGTTAGACCCAACCACAATCTAAAACTAGATGGCAAGGCAAAGGCTGGGCAGAACAAATGCATTGAAAGATCATGCTGCTGCTTTTATATAGCTAGTAGATGAGGGGAGAATAGTGGAAAGCACAATATTTGACATGACAGAATTTCTGGGTAAATACATCTTGAACAGTGGTTTGGTCAGCAATAGTCCAGTCTTGCAAATACTATCTTCGTCGAGATGTATTGAGGTTAACAATTCATACGCAATATTCGCTGTTCATTTGTTTTTTCCTTTGAATTTGTCTGAAATGTGCATTGATGAAAGTCACATATTGCATCCAACATTATTTACCCAATACATTAACTTTTACATGCTTGACATATGATTAAAAAAAAAAAAAGCTTCGTAAGAAGTTAACCTCATTGGATTGGCTGCAATCCCAGGCATTGCTGGCTAAGGCCACTGTACATGGACTAAGCTCTGATTTTATTAATCAATACTAAATCCTTGTCGGAACAAACGTTTTCTCTTTTCCCTTCTTTTATACTCCTTTCACCAGTTAGAAACTATTAGTTTTGTGAATTTTCATTTAAAGTTAGTTTTGTTTATGTTCCTACTCACTGTTATGTATTAATCATGCTGTTAATGTTTCTGCAGTTCAGTACTCAATGTGGGAGAAGATCATGTAGAAATGATTATCTGTACTCTATATTACAAGAGGTCCCTATATTCCCCACTTTGTATACTTTTCGAGGTGTGGTGAATGGGAGAATAACATGTGATTAGCTTATTGTTTGTGTATAACTATAATAATAATAACCATTGAGACATTCTGCTTGTTATGTCAGTTCAGGAGGATCAAATGTCATTCGTGTACTCATGTATTTTGAAAGCATAATAGTTTATGTGAGTTTGAGGTATCACAGAGGTGGGCATATTTCGTGCAAATCCTTTTCAGTTTATGTACTCTCGAAGAAGGGCAAAATTACCAAATTGGTATTTTTTGTAGACCCACTTAACCAATTCGGTATTTTTTGTAGCTCCGGCGACTTTTTGGTATTTTTTTCTAAGCCCGATGGTCCCAGCTAAAAAAAATTAGGTTTTGGTCCATCAAATCTTCAGTAGTTTGATACTAGCCCCTCAAATCACTGAAATTCACCCCCAAATCCCCCCTCCAACGCTCCGCCCCCTTTCCTTCCCATTTTCATGTTCCTTGGTGGAGGAAGGGATCGTGGGTGAGGGATTTGAGCTCCACCATGACGAGGTGGGAGGAAAGGGAGGAGGAGGGGGTTGGGGTCAAGGATTTTGAGGGTTTTGAGGAGAGGAGGGTCGTCGGAGAACGGGAAAGGGAAGGATAAGGCGGTGGATCGCAGGAGGGTGAGGTGGAGGCAGGTTAGAGGGCAAGTTTCAATGATTTGATGGGCTAATATCAAACTACTGAAGATTTGAAGGACCAAAACCTAATTTTTTTTAGCCGGCGGCCAACTTTTGGGCCTATTTGACCATCGGGTAAGAAAAAAATACCAAAAAGTCGCCGGAGCTACAAAAAATACAAAATCGGTTAAGCGGGTCTACAAAAAATACCAATTTGGTAATCTTGCCCTCGAAGAAGTGAAGGAGATTGAGACACAGGCATCAGTTTTAGATGCATGGGAAAGAAACTGAAATGAAGCAGACAGTCATGAAGCTGTGCATCCTTACATGCGCTTGTTCTGGGAGAAATATTTTTTTTTTTTAAAAGTGTCGTGTTAACATGAGATTTCCAGTGCAACGCGTTATATCCAAAGCAACCACTAGGCCGATTAATAAGTCTGCATATGCTTCATAGGATGCATGCAGAGCTCAAATGTGGCTGAGCCTTTTCTTTCAGATTGTGTATCATGTCCGCCGCGCATGAGGATATACAAGTCCATGCTCCTTTGTGGTGAAGCAACAGACTCGTATATGAGTGCGGGTGTTTTAAACCATGAAGGAGCTCCAATTTGTCTTCCTACCCTCCACGTGTATGGTTCAAAATTCCTTTGCTTGTATGCAGAGTGTTCTGATAAAATTTGTACCTGTGATTTTGGATGTCAGTGGTTACTAAAGAACGATGCCTGAATCAATGTTCCGATATTCTTCAATATGTGAGGATGTGAGTACATATATATATGTTGGTGATGGATTCATGAGAAAACTATCAAGGTGATGATGAAGTGCATGTATGGAAAAGCAAATCATCATGCAACTAATCTTGTTACATTTTAACCAACTTAGAGTTTCTATACCTAGCTATTCGTCTCATGGAGTCATTGAACTCATTGATTTCTTTCTTATTTTTAGACTGCGAAACCCCCTCTCTGTATCCCTCAAACAAATAAATAAAAGGGAAAATCGAAAGAGTCTTTGTCATCTTAGGCCTCAACATCTTAGTTAATTCTAATAGTTGACCGTCAAATCTTCATATTTCTGAATTAAGTTGTTTTAAGTAACACTCATATTTTCAGTTTACATATTCAAATCTGTTTAGTTGTTTTAAATAAAACCCCGTTTTGAATAAATATTAAGGTTCGATGGTCTAAGTTAGAAATATGAAAACTTTGAGGATCGATCTAATATATAATTAATAAAGTTTTGAAACTAGTCCCTCTAGCTAGCACCAATTTGAAAGATTTGGGGGGCTAATTACAAAACACGTAACATATTTGGGGGACTAATTTCAAAATACTTAAAGATTTGGGGGCCTAGTCTCGAAATATGAAGATGGAGTCCTAATCTCAAAATGCGAAAGATTTTGGTTTACCACTTGGGCTGGGCCGTAACGAAGCTTATAGTAAGTTTAGCCCTACCATCAACAATTTCGCCCTCAATCGCAGAAAGATCTCATAGGGACGGTATCAGATCCTCCTTTTGAATCATTGAATGTTCTTGGGATCTGAAATTTTTCAGATCCCAAGGGAATACAATGGTTCATAATGGGCCGTACCTATAGAGACGGCACATGGATACTTTCTCATGGATCGCCCCCCACTCATAACTCAAATTCGCCATTAATGGAGGAAAACAAAACAAAGCTCAAAATTTATCAACAAAATCCTAATCCCTAATTTCGATCTCCGATCCCTCCTTCAACCCCCAAACGATGCAGAAGGCAGCTCAGGGCTGGTTCTCCGGCGGTCCGAGCAGCTCGACGATCGACCGCGATCGATCCGGTCCGTCTCTGCTCGCCGATTGGAACTCCTACGCCTCCGCCTCGAGATCCGGCGACGACGCCGGCGGAGGGTTCGACATCGAGGCCGCCGTCAAGTCCGCCAATGACAAGGTCGCCGGCACCTTCAGCGTGTAACTCTCTCTCTCTCTCCCTTCCCCCTTTTGATTGCTATTTTTGGATTTAGTACCTGAATATGTTTAGGTGCTAAGAAATCGAGGGCAATGTTGATCGAATTTGGTTGGATATGATGTTGATTAAATGGATAAAAGATTTTAAGTTGATTGAGGTTTCGGGCTGAGGATCAAGTTTAAAGTTTGGCCTGGATTGAAGTTAAAAGAATCTTAACAGTTTCTACTGTTTGTGTTTATATCCCTTTATTACAATAAAGCGGAAAGAAGAACAAATGAGAAGGGGAAAAATTGAAGAGTTAGAAAAGAAGCAGAGTGCTAGCAGAATTTAAGAACTATAAAAAAAAGAGTTTTTTTTTTACCCCAAATAGAAAAGCTGGGTATGATGTGGTAGCTCATTTTTCAAAATGAGCAACCAAGAGAGACTAGGGAGCAAGTCTTCTGTGCCTTTTAGTAACCCATTTTGCTAAAAATGAGATGGCATCTTGTATCCAATATCCCTAAGTATGAAAACTTGAATAGATATAAGTAATTTTTTGACCAACACATTTATTAACTCACGGGTCGCAGGGTGGTTGGACAGTACTTGGAAGGTATGAGAGATGAGAATAGCATGAAACTTGAAGTGTATAATGTATCTATGCACCATCTCATGTTTGATGTTGCTTTTTAGGCTTTGGGCATGTAAAACATTATCCATGTTATTTCTTGTAATTGTAGGTGCTTTTTGTAATTTTACTTATAGTCTATTTGTTAATCATGTAATATGTTCTTCCTTTCATAGGTAGCCTGTCCTGCTTTCCCCTGGCATTTATATATGGGCTTATTATAGGACTGAGGGCTCATATTAACTCATCAACTGGCTGTAGAACCCTGTTTGATCTAATTATAGAACTTTCTCTGTTGATCATGCATCTTCGCTTTAGTTGGTCATGTACTTGAGCTTATTTTAGTGAAACATGAATCTAGTGAAATAACCATTTGATTACTTATGTGCAACAGAAGTATATCATTTCTCAAGTTTGGTTTATTATGGATCAGCATTTTAACTGTGTTTATTTTCTTTTGTCCGAAAGAATTAAACTTCGTTCTGCATTTGCAAAGTGGTATATTTACTATGTGCACACCATTTTTTATTGGAAATTTGCACCTCTCGTACCTGACTAATCTTCTACTTGGAAATTTATGCCTCATCATGTCAAACTTAACCATCTTTTCATTTTTTGAAGGAAAGATAAACAACCTCAAGAAGTTCATAAGCTGCTGTTTCCCACTTCTACTATTAAATCTATTATTTTTGTTTTAGTTTGGTTTTTTTTCCCCCACCCTTATGAAGCAACTTCAGCAGACAACATAAAGGGCACTGGACTCTTTATAAATACACCTTTGTAGTTTTTGGTATCAGAAAGAATCTCTAACTTCCCCGTTCAGTTTGAGTGTAAGCAGAATGAGCAGTCAAAAATTGTGTGCCACATATGTACTAGTAACCAGGTTTCTATCTGCAAAATGTGCCGCTGATACTGGGTATGTGTCCTTTTAAAAACAATTTATATAATGATGTACATGATACTCATGCCAGTTACATGGACTATTTCTCTGTACATGTGTGATGCCTGTGAAGACAGAATTGTTTTTGTTGTATTCATGGATGGTGCACAAAATATTCATGCCAATTACATGGATCTATTACTTATATTTTTATTGAATTTTACCCCATATGTGTTTGCCAGATGATGTGAAAGATCTTGTCAATTTGTCGGCAAACACTTTGAATAGTAGTTTCCAGTCAAATCTTAGCTATTTTTAGCATTAAGAAGTTGCTGTTTGCTTTCCAGTTTAGCATTAAGAAGTACATTTTAAACTTTCGGTCACTGATTGCATTTGCTGTCTGTCATTTTGATATTCCAGTGTTTCTAAGGGTGTGAAGGAACTGCCTGGGAGCTTCAAGACTGCTACTAGCACTGTTCCCTCTGGAAAGTCTCTTATGTATTTTGGCTTGCTTCTTGCCAGCGGTGTCTTCTTCATTTTCATTGCTTTTACAGTTTTCCTTCCTGCCATGGTGTTGGTGCCCCAGAAATTTGCTATCTGTTTTACCCTTGGATGTGCCATGATAGTTGGCTCATTCTTTGCTCTTAAAGGTCCCAGGAATCAGCTTGCCCACATGCTTTCAAAAGAGGTATCTTTCCTGTAATATTTCTTATGTTCATGTAATTTGGTACAAAGTTGAGATGGTGGTGACATGGTGTTATATTGGCCTTAGGAAAACTGCTATCATGTTTCTTATTTTAGCAGATTGATAGCATGGCTGAAAGAAGATAGTTTTATATAGTTGTTTATATACTTGTTTTTTCTCTGTACGTTATGGAGTTCTCTTATCAAGTACTAACAGTAGAAGTTGAAAGTCCTTTTTTTACATGGAAACATGTCATTGAAGCATTAAGAACAAATTTCTGCAAAAAGATTTCGAAGATGCTATAGAACTACATGGAGTCTTCTCAATACAAGTTCCACTATATAACCCTCACCTTTTTTTATGGGAGGACGTTTTGATGTTGACGATGATTCAAATTGCTATCACGCATCGTTGTCTAAATAAAGATAGGGAGGTCGAGAATTGGGAACTAAAAGATTTATTCATATTTTTAGTGGGGTTTTCTTCGCTTGGTTCTGTTGTTTAGTTCATCTAACCAGCTTGCGATTATGAGTTCTTGTTCAAATATATTTTTGGTTTATGGTTCATCTATGTCGGCTAAACTGGGTTATCTTTATTTTCAAGCTGTACCTATTTCTTTTTTGTCCTTCTGACCTAAATTCAGTTTGAGTCTCTTGTCTCTAGGTAGTCCCTGTTACGATGTTGGATGACCTTTTTTTTTAATTAAAAAAAACAGAATTGTTACGGTGACTAAGAAAGGATGTACAAGACTGGCGATTATTTCTTCTTGAGATTTTGGCTAAATATCAGGAAATAAACTACCTCAGTAGACACCAGGTCAAAGTGTGTGCAGTGGGTTGAAGACATCAGACAACCATCTGGAGGGTCTAACTTTATATGGGGAATTAAAAGCACTTGAGGCATAACTTTTAAAATTGGATAAATGATCTGGAGGAATTTGGCATAGGCATGCAAAAACTTGTAGAAGTCAAAAACGTTTATTCTATGGGACGAACAAAGTCAAGCTACCTTTCTATACTAGGTATTCCAGTTTGTTCTATGTTATAGTATTCTAGACCTCACTTCACATAGTGAGCATCAAGAAGTAGCTTAGTCTATAATTCATCATGTGACTTTTAGATTTTGCAACTTCTTTTTAATGAGATTCCCTATCCTGTTTACATTAATCCTTTTAAGTTTTATCTTCAAAACCTAACTGGTGTAAGCATTATAGGTTAAGAGTGTAGCTTACTTTGCCATAACCGGCAGCTGTTCTTTTCAAATGTAGCAGACTTTATGATTCTTTACATTAGAATCTGCTTTTTCTCATAAACTGGGATCGTGAAACACATTGAACTCAGATCCTAAATTTTCCCTCAAACGTGGTGTTCTGATTTTCTTAAAGTTACAAATAAATATGTTATCAGTTATATCTGTACTAAATCTAATGCTTTGTTATTATTATGTATCGTCTCTTTATGCAGAGAATTCCTTTCACATTAGTATTCCTCGGAAGCATGGTGGGTACCGTCTATGTGTCCATGGTTCTTCACAGTTATATTCTCTCTGTTGTTTTCTCTGGGATTCAGGTACCAATAACTTTTAACTCGTTTTGTCTTGATGTAAGTTTTCAGCAGTTATTTAGGAACTCAAATCTATTTATACCACATAACTATTTATTCGCTATTGAGGCGAAACTAGGCAGTAGTGTTTAAAAAAGCGTAACTGCAAAGAGCCTTTCATGAACCGAGGCGTAAGCTTCAAAGTGTGAGGTGTAAGCCTCATGAGTTAAGAATATTTTAATTTTAAAATTATAAATATTATGAACATATAGTATATAATGATATTAACAGATAGATTCATTCATGTCTTGATTAGTAAATAAGAATTAAATATGCAAAATATAGGTGCAAATCATAATAAACTAAGCTAAATACATAAGACATATATCTTATTTATAGTTACATGGTACTATTGAAGGTGCGTAAGGGCATTTTAATTTTAGTCAAAAGTCTGTTTCCTCTTGTGTAACCATTTGCTTCAAATAGAAGCACTTTATGGAGCGTGAAGCGCACACTTTAGTTATGCTTAAGCGATGAGGCATATGCTTCAAGGGATAAATAGCTTCTCCTTTGAGTTTTGAAGCGTTTATCCTTCAAAAAGTTTTGAAGCAAGTTTCGGGAGTTTCCAAAAAGCTTTTTCAAACAATGGGAAGTACGAATCACTAGTTCCTTTAAAATGGTATCCAGCTTCTGTTATTGAATCGTTCACTATTCATCTAGTTACTAGGCTACTAGCATTTTCCAAAATTGGTAGTTATAACAAGGCACATACCAACTGGTTGAAATTTCTCTCCTATGGAGTTCTAAGAGCTAACCATTGGATTACATTCATTAAAATCAGTATTTCCATTTAAGAGATAAAATTTCACTAATATATTCATAGTGTGTAAATATTCCTACATATCCTCACAAGTAGGGGTGTGAACGGTCTGATATGATACTTACCTTACTCGTAAGTCGTAACCACTTCCCAATCATGGATATGGATATGGATATTGGATACGGATACAGATGTCTTGGTAAGAAACATTCATATCCAAATCTGCTAAAATCGGATACGGATGCGCATATGCAATAAGCGGATATACATATGGATACAAAACGGATATGAGGAAACCAAACATTATTGGAAAAATATAGTTCATATGATACAAGAGAGTTCATTACTATGCTCTTTATATCTGAAAAGCTAAGATTAGATCTCTTGATCATCAAAATTAACCTCAAATCTATTAATCTAAGGGATTAAAACTATTGCAACTGGATGACCAACATATTTTCAGATACTTCGGTTATGGATTCAGATATTTCACTGCATACTCATATCCGTAACCATATCCTATCAGATATATATTTTAGTAACCAAAATCGGATGTAGATATTTCTTCGGATACAGATATTTTCTTTGCACCCCTAATCACAAGTCTATATATACACATATACGTCCCTCAATGCGCAAATACATTCTTTCCACGTTCATAAGCAGCTATAAATTCATTATTTACACAAGGCAAATGCTAGGAAGCTGCCAAAATAGAGTATTAACTACTATCAACCTTGATTTATGTAATTGTCCAGCAGAAAGAACAATAATGTGGGACAAGTCTATATTGATCACAAGGCTATCAGCCTATCACATATAACCAGTATATAACTAGTAATTAAAAATGGGGAAACTAGCAAAAATGAATTGTCTAACAAGGTCGCCAATGCACAAGGAACCTCCTGGAGCTAAGATACACTGAAACATATAATATAAGTGGTGGATTAATTCTCAGAAATTAGGTGGAACTAGTTTATGAGGTAAGGGAACTTACTCCACCCAGTCATCCACCTACCCACTGTACACGATTGGCGGGATGTATCCTATATGTACTTAAAAGATGTTATGACAAATCACTCGTACCTAGTTACCGTGCATATGACAAATCACTTGTATTTATGTTAGCATGCATATGAGCTGCAAACCTCCTTGGTGAATTCTCATTTCAGCCCAACCATATGAGAATTGATAGTTGCATCTTACTAATTTTAGTATCTAGTGCTACTAATGATTATGCAATTACATAATTTTTAAAAGGTTAAGGAATTTAATTAGGCGGAATAGTAGGCAAAAGGTGGTTGACGTAATTGAACTTCTTTGTGGGTAGGGAGACAATCCGCCTTCCCAAAGAAGGGATAAAGCCCATTGGGGTTGTTGAGTGAAGCCGGCTGGGGGCCGGCTACCTGCTTGCAGAGGTGGTTGGCTCAACTGAGGGGGAACTTTTTTGATGATTAAATTTGCCAAAGAGCAGTCTAGGTCTTGCTTCTGTTTACTGACAAGAGGTGGAATATAGGTAGGAGAGATTGAGAAGTAGTAACTAGGATTAAGCATTCATTCGATTTTAGATTTGTTTCTCTCTGTTTATATTTTCTGAAAGGGAAACTGAACCGCATTGTTTCAGCACCAATGGAGGAGTTCCAACAGTTTCCTATTTTCTGCCCCATCTAAAACTTCTTACCGCCAACACTTTGCACAAGAGGGAGAGGAACCTGTGCAATATGTTTTCTCCCTTATATTCGAGACATAGTGTACTTATATTAGTGGCAAGCATAAATTTCAGTCCATCTTTAATGATAAATAATAATAAGAAAGTCAAAACTCTTTTAACTTTGATAGGTCTTCTAACTCAAGTTGAATTGGAAAAAGAGAAAGAAATTAAAATGAATTCAACGTCTTTCCAACACAACTATACCATTTAACAAGAAAAGGAATCAAAATGATCAACCCTAAGAAAATAACACAGACAAAGAAGTGACTCTTTTAAAATCTGATGCATGAAGATGCATTACTGGACAGAGTACTGTTCCCCACACACACACACACACACACACATATATATATATATATATATATATATATATATATATATATATATATATATATATATATAGCAAGGCTCCTATAAACTTAAGTTCATAATGAATAGTGGTGCACCAACTTTTCTAACCACTCATCTTGCTTTGGGATCCGTGAAAGATATAAAGCCCACTTTGAGATTTGTGCATCACAAATCTCAAGACAAGATGAGTGGATAAAAAGTCGGTGCACCACTATTCATTATGAACTTAAGTTCATAGAGCCTTGCTCTATATATATATATATATATATATATATATATATATATATAGAGCAAGGCTCCTATAAACTTAAGTTGATAGGAATAGTCATCCACCAACTTTTCTAACTATTAATGTTGCCTTGGGATCCGTGAAAGATATAAAGCCCATCTTTGAGATTTGTGTGCATCTTGATTTCACCTATCCCAAGGCATTATCAATGGATATAAAAGTTGGTGGACACTATCTCTTATCAACTTAAGTTTATAGGAGCCTTGCTCTATATATATATATATATATATATATATATATATATATATATATAGAGAGAGAGAGAGAGAGCAAAGCTCCTATAAACTTAAGTTTATAGGGAATAGTATACACCAACTTTTTATCCATTGATGTTGCCTTTAGATTTGTGCCATCAAGAGATGCACAAATCTCAAAATAGGCTTCATATCTTTAATGAATCCCAAGGTAATATCAATGGATAGAAAAGTTGGTGTATGACTATTCCCTATACATTTAAGTTTATAGAGCTTTGCTATATATATATATATGTATATATATATATATATATAGCAAGGCTCTATAAACTTAAGTTGATAGGAATAGTCATCCACCAACTTTTCTAACCACTCATCTTGCTTTGGGATCCGTGAAAGATATAAAGCCCACTTTGAGATTTGTGCATCACAAATCTCAAGACAAGATGAGTGGATAAAAAGTTGGTGGACACTATCTCTTATCAACTTAAGTTTATAGGAGCTTTTATATATATATATATAGAGAGAGAGAGAGAGAGAGCAAAGCTCCTATAAACTTAAGTTTATAGAAGCCTTGCTCTCTCTCTCTATATATATATATTAATGGATATCATATGCCACATGAGAGGATTCCTCATATACAATGATGTGGCACAATCTCCACCAAATGTGGTTATGAGGTATTCTCTCTCCTAGTTTATTGACTTGGTGGAGATTGTGCACATCATTGTATATGAGGGAATCCCTCAATGACATATGATACCCATTAATCTCATATATATATATATATATATATATATATATATATATATATATAGAGTAAAGCTCCTATAAATTTAAGTGGATAGGAGCACTTATCCACCAAATTGTTTTATCCCTTCATTATGTTTTGAGATTTGTGCTACACATCAAGGCTATATTTGAGATTTGTACCTTAATTTGTATCACATGCTAGTAGAAATCTCAATATAAAATCAATGGATAAAAAGTTGGTGGACAAAGGATTCCTATCCACTTAAGTTTATAGGAGCTTTTATATATATATATATAGTAAAGCTCTATAAATTTAAGTGGATAGAGCACTTATCCACCAAATTGTTTTATCCCTTCATTATGTTTTGAGATTTGTGCTACACATCAAGGCTATATTTGAGATTTGTACCTTAATTTGTATCACATGCTAGTAGAAATCTCAATATAAAATCAATGGATAAAAAAGTTGGTGGACAAAGGATTCCTATCCACTTAAGTTTATAGGAGCTTTTATATATATATATATATATATAGAGAGAGAGAGAGAGAGAGCAAGGCTCCTATGAACTTAAGTTCATAATGAATAGTAGTGCACCAACTTTTCTAACCACTCATCTTGCTTTGGGATCCGTGAAAGATATAAAGCCCACTTTGAGATTTGTGCATCACAAATCTCAAGACAAGATGAGTGGATAAAAAAGTTGGTGCACCACTATTCATTATGAACTTAAGTTCATAGGAGCCTTGCTCTATATATATATATATCAATGTTTTAAATATCGGTTATCGGGGATTTATCGGACGGTCAAAATCCATATCGGATAGCGGATATCGGGGATATATCGGGGATAAGTCGGAGTGATATTACCGGATAGCGTATATACATATTATAATATTCTAAAATGTAATCTAATCATATTTACTGACATATAAACATATCAAAATGTAAATAATCATGTTTAGGATCACTAACCAATGGTAGAAACTTGCTTCTTGATCGCACGATGAAACCATTCGAGTGCATAGTTAGTACAAATGGAATAACATACAAGCAAATAACGAGATAACATAAAGAATGAAGAATCATCAATATAATTATTGTGTAATCACGAGATTATAAACTAACTTACTAAGTTGAGATTTAATAGCTATGAGCCATGTCAATATTCATAAACAAACATAAGCTAATCACCAAACAACCAAGTTCCAAAAGCAACAAATAGTTTATAATTCTTAAACATCCAAAGAGCAAACCCAAATCAAAGGTCGATAATTCCGATATTTTAAGCCGACAATATCGGCCGATAACTCACTTTATCGCTGCATTATCGCCAATAAACATCCAAAAACGATAACCGATATAAAATCAAACTTATCATAGCGGAAGGCCTCCAAAACTGATAAATTGTCGATAATATTGGTTTATCGGCCGACATTTAAAACAACGATATATATATATATATATATATATATATATATATATATATATATATATATATATATATATATATATATAGTTGAGCTAGGCTATTATTAATAGTATCCAACATGCGGATACTATCAGCCCAATTTTGAAAATCAAAACCCAAAAATGAAAATCTGAACTGGTAGATGTGATCTACTACACATGAACTAGTTAGAAATAAAATTTCAAATGATTTCGACGTGTTTTGAATTATATATCAAGAGACGAAAATTAACCAACTTCGTGAAAATTCTGAAACGTTGATTTTGACGAAATATTTTGCATGGGTTAATGATGATGAAATCCTTTAGAATTTTATTTCTAACTAGTTCATGTGTAGTAGATCACATCTACCTGCTCGCATTTTATTTTCGTTCGATTTTCAAAATTGATTGAGTATCTTCATGTGGATACTATTAATAGTAGCCTAGCTCAACTATATATATATATATATATATATATATATATATATATATATATATAGGATACTAGGTATGAGTTTGGCTCATTTTGCAAAATGAATTGCCGACTCATTGCCATGTGAGCCCCACCGATGTGACTAGCGGGGCTCATGGCATTAATTTGGCGACCCATTTTTCAAAATGGGTTGTCACCAGATATATATTTTTCCATATATATATACTCATATACTCATACCCAAGATCCTCATATATATATATATATATATATATATATATATATATATATATATATATATATATATATATATATATATATATATATATATATATATATATATATATCAAAGTTGGTGTATACTATTTCCTATAAACTTAAGTGTATAGTGAATAGTCATACACCAACTTTTCTATCCATTGATGTTGTCTTGGGATCCATGAAAGATATGAAGCCCATTTTGAGATTTGTGCATCTCTTGATAACACAAATCTAAAGGCAACATCAATGGATAAAAAGTCAGATACTATTCCCTATAAACTTAAGTTTATAGGAGTTTTGCTCTATATATATATATCAAAGTTGGTGTATACTATTTCCTATAAACTTAAATTTATAGGAGTTTTGCTCTATATATATATATATATATGGGAAAAGTGTGTATAAGGTGACACCTTAGATTCAATCTAAGGTAGCGGCTTCAAAACTACATTATATGCTATCAAATTACTCGATCCACTCGTTCATTTTGATTTATATGTTTTAGATTGTATCTGAGATAAAAATTAGCCATATTGGGTTGTAGTTACTCATGCATCAAGTGATTGTAAAATTAACGGTTTCATAACAATATAACTAAAGAGACAATGAAAAATATGTGTTAGAAATATTTAATCATCATGATTTTTATTTTATAGATGTTTTGAGACATTTAGATCAAGATGAATGGAGCGGATCATCAATTGGAATAGTCTAATTCATGAATCAAGAGGCTACCTTAGATTGAATCTAAGGTGCCACCTTATACACACTTTTCCTATATATATATATATATATATATATATATATATATATATATATATATATATATATATATATATATATATATATATATATAGAAAGAGCAAAGGTCCTATAAACTTAAGTGTATAGTGAATAGTCATACACCAACTTTTTATCCACTCATCTTGTCTTGAGATTTGTAATGCACAAATCTCAAAGTGGACTTTATATCTTTCACGGATCCCAAAGCAAGATGAGTGGTTAGAAAAGTTGGTGCACCACTATTCATTATGAACTTAAGTTCATAGGAGCCTTGCTATATATATATATATATATATATATATATATATATATATATATATATAGAAAGAGCAAAGGTCCTATAAACTTAAGTGTATAGTGAATAGTCATACACCAACTTTTCTATCCATTGATGTTGCCTTGGGGTCCATGAAAGATATGAAGCCCATATATATATATATATATATATATAGAAAGAGCAAAGGTCCTATAAACTTAAGTGTATAGTGAATAGTCATACACCAACTTTTCTATCCATTGATGTTGTCTTGGGATCCATGAAGATATGAAGCCCATTTTGAGATTTGTGCATCTCTTGATAACACAAATCTAAAGGCAACATCAATGGATAAAAAAGTTGGTGTATACTATTCCCTATAAACTTAAGTTTATAGGAGTTTTGCTCTATATATATATATCAAAGTTGGTGTATACTATTTCCTATAAACTTAAATTTATAGGAGTTTTGCTCTATATATATATATATATATGGGAAAAGTGTGTATAAGGTGACACCTTAGATTCAATCTAAGGTAGCGGCTTCAAAACTACATTATATGCTATCAAATTACTCGATCCACTCCGTTCATTTTGATTTATATGTTTTAGATTGTATCTGAGATAAAAATTAGCCATATTGGGTTGTAGTTACTCATGCATCAAGTGATTGTAAAATTAACGGTTTCATAACAATATAACTAAAGAGACAATGAAAAATATGTGTTAGAAATATTTAATCATCATGATTTTTATTTTATAGATGTTTTGAGACATTTAGATCAAGATGAATGGGCGGATCATCAATTGGAATAGTCTAATTCATGAATCAAGAGGCTACCTTAGATTGAATCTAAGGTGCCACCTTATACACACTTTTCCTATATATATATATATATATATATATATATATATATATATATATATATATATATATATATATATATATATATATATAGAAAGAGCAAAGGTCCTATAAACTTAAGTGTATAGTGAATAGTCATACACCAACTTTTTATCCACTCATCTTGTCTTGAGATTTGTAATGCACAAATCTCAAAGTGGACTTTATATCTTTCACGGATCCCAAAGCAAGATGAGTGGTTAGAAAAGTTGGTGCACCACTATTCATTATGAACTTAAGTTCATAGAGCCTTGCTATATATATATATATATATATATATATATATATATATATATATATAGAAAGAGCAAAGGTCCTATAAACTTAAGTGTATAGTGAATAGTCATACACCAACTTTTCTATCCATTGATGTTGCCTTGGGGTCCATGAAAGATATGAAGCCCATATATATATATATATATATATATATATAGAAAGAGCAAAGGTCCTATAAACTTAAGTGTATAGTGAATAGTCATACACCAACTTTTTATCCACTCATCTTGCCTTGAGATTTGTGATGCACAAATCTCAAAGTGGCCTTTATATATTTCACGGATCCCAAAGAAGATGAGTGGTTAGAAAAGTTGGTGCACCACTATTCATTATGAACTTAAGTTCATAATGAATAGTGGTGCACCAACTTTTCTATCCATTGATGTTGTCTTGGGATCCATGAAAGATATGAAGCCCATATATATATATATATATATATATATATATATATATATATATATATAATCCAATTCTTGTAGTTACTGTCTACATCTCTATATATGTATAAACTGATTTATGTTTTACTTTGCTGTCTCTAGCGTGCAATATTACTTTAGGTGAGACATAAATGCTAAAGATTATCTTATTGGATTATGCAGGTTCTTGCTCTAGCATATTATGCAATTTCATATTTCCCTGGAGGTGCTGCTGGATTGAAGTTTCTCTCGTCAACAATGACCTCGACAGTTCTGAGGTGCTTTGGGAGGTGAAGCTTGCTGCATGTAAATGCTTTCTCCAACTTCACGGCCTGCGTTAAGAAAATTTCAGCAGCATATACACTAACATTCTGATCTTTAGTTGCCTCGAGTACGAAGCTTGTGGCATGTAAGGGTACTCTGCGGATCTTGGTCTCAAACTCTTGAGACTGGAGTTGGCATCATTTTTTATGCAAAACAAGATTTTTTTTAGAGCAACTTCATTACTTCTTGTATGGTATATCATACTATATATAAATATAATCCAATTCTTGTAGTTACTGTCTACATCTCTATATATGTATAAACTGATTTATGTTTTACTTTGCTGTCTCTAGCGTGCAATATTACTTTAGGTGAGACATAAATGCTAAAGATTATCTTATTGGATTATGCAGGTTCTTGCTCTAGCATATTATGCAATTTCATATTTCCCTGGAGGTGCTGCTGGATTGAAGTTTCTCTCGTCAACAATGACCTCGACAGTTCTGAGGTGCTTTGGGAGGTGAAGCTTGCTGCATGTAAATGCTTTCTCCAACTTCACGGCCTGCGTTAAGAAAATTTCAGCAGCATATACACTAACATTCTGATCTTTAGTTGCCTCGAGTACGAAGCTTGTGGCATGTAAGGGTACTCTGCGGATCTTGGTCTCAAACTCTTGAGACTGGAGTTGGCATCATTTTTTTATGCAAAACAAGATTTTTTTTTTTAGAGCAACTTCATTACTTCTTGTATGGTATATCATACTATATATAAAAAGAGAATACAGCTCCTGTGTGCTTCTTTGTGTTCTCCTACTTAGGTGGGGTCCATATCATAATCAAATTTTTAGGCTCTTGTGTGCTTCATACTATATCATTAACTATATAAAAAAGTCCTTGAGGCTGCGTAGGAGCTGCTTGCAGCGTTTTCGTTTGAGCTGCTTGCTTTACCAATACTTGGTGGGCCCCATAATTACGCATGCTACTCATTCGTGGCTCTCACATTTCTGCACAAGAACTATAGGGCCCGACACTCATTGACGTGAGGGGTCCTAAAAGTCTAAGAACTACTGCTTTTTCACTTTGATGCAAATGGATTTTCCAAATATTAGTCCCTTAAATCTTTCGTATTTTGAAATTCATCGCTTAAATCTTGGAAACTGCTATTTGGCCCCTCAGTCCTCAGTTATTCTGAAATTAGTCCTTTAATAATCGAATAGCTATTATGCCCTCCGATTCTTAACTTATTTGGAAGTTAGTCCCTCCAATCAAGAGTAGAAATAGCAATTAGAGGGATTAACAAGTAAATCCTATTGTTATAGTCTATCAATTTTCCCAATTCTCATAATTTGTTTCAAATTATTTTCTTCAATTGAAATTTCGAGATATATAACTTTAAATAGTACTTTGTGGGTATCAAAGTGAGATGTGATCGAAACTTTAGAGTGTCAAAGTGTTGGAAAAATAATTCGAGTCATCAAAGTGAAAAGTGCGCAAACTTTTGGGCCCTAAAATGAAAATTAAGTCGTCAAAAATTAATGAAAATTTAAAAATATTAAAGGATTTTTTTATTATGTCTGAGGGTATTTTCTTTTATTATGTCTGAGGGTATTTTCACATTCTTTGGTAACATGTTTGGATCGTTGACAAATTAGGCTTGACGATATTGCTACAGTGAGGGTGTGTTGAAGTAAATAATATTCAAAACGCTTACTAGATTAAAAGAAGTTTAGAATGGTTATGTCCAAAGGACAAGGGGATTTTCTAAAAACCCCAGAAGTGGGTTTTCTAAAATTAATACTATTTTAATGTGTATAAACTATATTATATATATAGCATGGAGGGGAAAAAAAAAAGCTAAATACACTCTTATAAATTTTAACCAACGAAGTGGATTTTGGATTAGATTCCGTGTGTTCTTTTAAATAAACAAATTTTATTCCTCATCCATTGAGCCATTTGGGTACCAAAGTGAAAATAAGTCATCAAATAATCAAGCAAATTTTTTCTATATATTAGTACCTTAAAATTTTTCATATTTTGAAATTAAACCTTCAAATTATTAAAATTGCTATTGGGTCCCTAAATTCTTAAGCTATCTTGAAATTAGTCCCTCATGTCATTGAAATTGCTATTAGCTTTTCCGATTCTTGAGTTATTTTTTAAAATTAGTTTATCTAATTAAAAATAGGATTAGTAATTTGAGAGATCTATTTGAAACAACTTATGAGAATTGAGGCCTAATAGAAACTTCGACATGCTACAACTCTATAGAGCACGCACGTGCCCTTTCACTAGTACTATATAATGAAATGATATGTTTTGTTTGTCGATATTTGAAGCAATACTTCCCTTGTTGTACTTGAGCTATCACACTATACTTCCAACGTGGTTCTTCGACAATATGGTACCAAGAGGCCTAAGATGCTGTAAGAGCAGTTCGAGTTCAAAATTCATCTAGCGCTTGTTGAAAATGTACCTGTGGCGTCAAATAGCATATTTTTCGATCCATGAAAAGTATGCTAAATTTGTGAACATGTCAAGAGCTTATAAGATTCTTATCAGCGACTGCAAAAGGGAGTGATACAAGAGACGCTAAGTGCGTCCCTAAAAGATACTGGTTTATGGAGAATGAGACTGTGCTGGTGAAGCACGGAGTTTACAAGCAAAATCTAGTTAATGATTCACATAAAAGAAAGGGGCCAAGGCATAGGATAAATCAATATGAATGATACATGAGAATAGAGGTATGATCCTCATCAGAACACTGCATATTAATGGGGAAAAAACATACTGTACAAAAAGGCAGAAGAAATTACAGCATAAATAGTTGCATAACCAAAACACAACTAGTAATGCACTGGCAGAATCAGATAACTAAACAAGCATCAACAACAATAACAATTTATTGACAGTAGGAACAATGAAGAGAATCATAATTAACCAGTTTTTCCATTTCATAATAATATGCAAAATTTGGAAATTAGCCACATAAATTACCCAGTTTCCGGGTATAAAATTGTTGTAAGCCTAAAACAGAATGAAAGCAACGAAATTTCGACATTTATCACAAAAAACATACTACAAGAAAATTGGAAATCAACAAACTGAAGCAGAAGAATAACGGAAACGAGTACACTAACAACAGGAACAAGCACAAAATCACAATCAATTAATATTAACATTCTTCAGTTACATAAATAACCCTGTTCTCAGGTACAAAGTTGCTGCATGAATGCGACTGAAATAATACAACAATAACCCACGATAAACATCTATAAACAAATTTTCCCCCAAAAATAATAATCTACAATAAATCTATACAAAATTGTCCTTGTCCGCAGATGAAGCTGTAACTGCTAATCAGGAAAAATGTAGCAGTAACCGAACCAATATAGCCCATCCCCTTCCACCAATGACTCTGTTTAGATAAACTGAGGGAATACTTCCTCCAAAACCTTCTGAGCACCAAAATCACTGATCGAGGGATAATTCTGCATAAAACCGAGACCAAAATCGCTGCAATTTGCCCATCCATCACCATTTACCATCTGAGGATTGATATCAAACACCCCAATTGAATTTTCAGGTGGCGTTATGGCAAAACTGTCCGGTCCAGAGTCTAAACAAGCTCCAAAACTGCACTCTGGCATACTATCTTCCATCAACAAATCTTTCCAGAATGCAATCCTCTTTTCCTCCAAACTTTCATTAGAAACAATAAATTTCTTGCTGCCATTCTCAGCAAAATCGATCCTCCCGTGGACTAAATCGATATTTGGCATACTACTATCCTTAACAACCTCAGATTGGCCAAGCATCATCAGTTCACAAGGAGAATTACACCTGATACTCTCTTGCATCAAGTCTTGCCAGTACGTACTGTTCCCTAGTTCAGAGCTTCCCTCATCCATAATATCCTCTTTCTCAAGCTGAATCATCTCATCGACAGATTTGAGCTTAGCTTCCAACCTCTGGAGCTTTGTGAGGCGGGCATTTTTGAGATCAGATTGCAGCTCGCAGGTTTGAGCTTTACTGAAGCTTGGAGGGTTGAATGTGCTCTCATCTTGGGATTTCTTGCTAGAGCTCAGGTATCTCTCCATGATATCTCTTGCTTCTTGAGCATTTTCAGGCCATGAGTCGACCTCTCCAGTGCTTGGATCAAAGAATAATGCAAGGACTGGAACGTTGCAGAGGGCGGATAATTCATAGGCTTTCTTTTTTAATCCTGCCTTTCTTTTTCGGTATGTAATCTTTCGTTGTGTCTGGTCTTTGATCAAGCTGAGTTGAACCTTCGATTTATAACGACCCATTTCAACCTGATCAACAAATTGATTCTAAAATTAGTATATACTGCAGTTCCAATATGAGAAATGGGCAATATACCATATACAAATTGAAGAAGAGTGGATAGTAGATATTAAGCTAGAGAGCTAATATATAAAGATCACGTAACAGATTGACATAAAAAAGGCCTATCTTTATGAAGTTTTATTTTTTTAATTTTTTTTTAATTTTTTTTTCTGAGGAACTATCTTTATGAATTATCTGATGCTTCTTTGCATTGGGACATAAGAATCTGGGTTCAATCCCATAACAACAGTCTATAGCCTTCAAGGTTTAGATTTTCGCGAATTATTAGATATCTTGTAAACATTACAAAATGGAAAGCCACCAAATTTAAATTCCAAAACAGAAAACCTTAATTGGAAAGCGAAGAAGTCATTTTTAACCTTAAGAGTTCAAAAACTTCGTAAATTGTGATCAGAAAACAAACGGAAACCCTAATTTTAGGGTTTAAAGTTGAAATCTTTATGAACTATTTGATCTTTTACTCAAATTAGGGCAAACAAAAAGCGCCCAATTTATAATTGCGCCAGCCCAAAAGAGAAAAACAAATGGAAACCCTAGTTCGAAGGAAAAGAAGGCATTTTGTTAATCAAGAAAGGAAAAAAAGCAAGTACATCACGTAAAGGAGTAATCTTTAGGAAAGAAAAAAAGAAAAAAGCGAGCTAATTATCGATCAAACTCAATTCAATAGCAAACTCATTAAATAAAAAAGAAAGGAAAAAAAATTACCTTAAGCTCGAGAGAGAAGAAGACCCAATGGAACTCGGAGAGAATTGAAAACTTGATCCCCAAGAAATTTCTCTCTATGTATAAGAATTGAGAGAGAGAGAGAGAGAGAGAGAGAGAGAGAGAGATTTGGCGCTAAATTACGAATCTTTTACCAAATCAAACTCTTATTACAAAGTTTCAGTTAATTTCTTCGCAGGCAAGTTGTTATGAGATATCAAGGAAATTCAAATCACGTAATTATAGATGACATGTCACTTTTTTTCTCTTATTCTAAAATGAAAAATTAAGTTAGATAATAATTATTTTGGGTAGAGAAGTTAATTATACTAAATAATAATATCAATAAATAATTGTCGACAAACATATATTAGACCACTTAACCTAATGTATATTTGATTTTGCGAAGCAATTCTCATTATAATTGTCAAATATAGTCGTCTATTTGTTAGTGGACCATTGTGATTTGTTTTTAGTAAAAGGGGGAGCGATTGCACAGATTATACAGTACCTTTACATTCGCCTATTAAATAACCAACTATTATAACTAGAGGGAAGGATTGCTTTACTATTTTTTTATATTGGAGAGGATCCAAATCTTTATTGCACACATGTGATCACACTAAACTAATTTACCTAAAAAATCAGGCTATCATCCAAAGGAAAATATTGATCTTTCTAGGATCCATCCTTCGTCTATACTATTTATCCTATACATTTAAGAAAAGCTACCCTTTTGATTAGTGGGTTAAGTTTTCATAAATTTCATAAATACTCTCGCACTTTAAAAAATCAAAATAAACACCCTTACGACTGGAAAAGACAATGACAATTCTCAACACTCGAAAGAATCAATGTAAATGCTCACACCTTGCAAAAATCAAACTGAATGTTCTCACATGTTGTATCATGCACGCACTGCGTGCACCAGAGTACTAGTACGTAATTAACTGAACTGCGCAAGTTGAACTACACCACATGTTTTCATATTTGTCATAGAGAACTATACAACGTGTTTTCTTAACCAAACATTCAAATTACAAATTTATACATTTAGGTTTTTAGATTTAGATAATAGCCCCTCAAATCTTCAATAGTTACATACCAGTCTCTCAAAAAAAATTTAAAATTGCTCATGTCTCTCAAAGTTAAATCTCAAGAGGTCTTGCAATTTGGTCCCCAAATTACCAAATACTCCTAAACTTAAGTGAAAACATATGCATTTGAGATTCTCAAGGGAACGAATTCCTTCAAAAAAATAATCATTGTATGTGTGTCTCATTGGTTTTGGTAAATGCAAGGAAACAAGAATCCATAACAACTAATGATAACCGTTAAAAGAAATTATTCCTAATTCATCCTCAACTAATGATTACTATTAACTGTCGAATTTTTTTTCTTCCAAGAAACAAAATCAAGGCTGACTCATTTTATTTTATTTTTATTTCCAAAAAAAAAAGAATTAAGGCGGACTCATTTTTATTTCAAGAAACAAAATCACGGCTGACTCAGCTAGCCATGATTAGTCTTGGTTCCTACTTGTTAAAGGATCTCCCGAGTTCTCTATCATTATAAATAAAGAGGGACACAACCTCAAGTCTTTAATTAACTTAATTCAATAGCTTT
This sequence comes from Asparagus setaceus, assembly GCA_012295165.1. NCBI lineage: Eukaryota > Viridiplantae > Streptophyta > Magnoliopsida > Asparagales > Asparagaceae > Asparagus > Asparagus setaceus. Next base: position 26,819,051 of record CM022705.1, on the reverse strand, counting down.
GCTGATTTTCTCTCAATTGCTCTGCTCTTCTCTCTCAATCTCAAGGTAAGTTCCTTAGATTTTCTGTTAAGGTTTGTTTTATATGCGTAAATTGAAACTTTGATTTTTTTTCTTCCTGTAATTGGAATGGGGTACTCTCTTTTTTTTTCATGTCAAAAAATTCATATGATTCAAAAGCTAGGATTAAACTTGAATGGTGTATGGTTGATTGTTAAACCAATGAGTGCAAGATTTATCATTATGTTTTTTGTCAGGGGGTAAAGAACACCAAGAACTTTTCTTTATTTTGCTCATACTTTGCTTTATTTTTACGGTGATAGCTGCTGTAATTGGAGTTGATCCCTGTATTATGTAAAATTTTCTATGTTAAGAAAGATCATATCTTTCTCAATGATTTGAAGTTTGAAGGAAAAAGAGAACAATTATTCTTATATTGTCTCAAATGTTAGTGTGATCTCGCGTAGGAAGCTACTAGTTTTGGTATTGTTGATGTCCTGATATACATTATTCAATTATCAATCCATTAATTGCAAAAATTATTCTTAGTGTGTGAAATTGCAAAATACTACTTAACAGAGTCACTACATTGAATCAATTGGCTTCTTGATTCTTCCAAGTATTTCTTCAATAAATATTAATTTCGACAATCTTGTTATTGATCAGGTCAAATGGGGCGGGGGAAAGTTAAACTCAATCTGATCAAAGACCAGGCTCAAAGAAACAATACATACCAGAAAAGAAGGCAAGGATTGAAGAAGAAAGCCCACGAGCTATCCACTCTCTGCAACATCCCGGTCCTTGCAATATGCATCGATCAAAGCACCGGAGAAATCGACTCTTTCAATTCTCAAGAAGCGACAGATATCATGGCAATATACCTGAAATCTAACAAAAAATCTCAAGAAAATAACAGGTTCGACTTGCCTAGGTTCTTAAAGGATGAGATACGAAAGTTGGAATCTGAGCTCAAGAATGCACAGGTTGAGGAGCTTCAACTGTTGGATTCCAAGATTAGTTATGTGAATGAGAGGGTTCAGGGTTTTGACGACGAGAAAAGAGAGAGGATTACATTTTGGCAAGATTTGTTGCAAGAGAGCCAGAGGCAACAAGATTATCCTCCTAAGATTTTTAGTGGTAGTATTGCAGAGTACTACAATGGAGCTTTGATGGACTGGGGACTGAATACATTTGCATTGAATCCATATGATAGTTACAGTAATTTTGGCGAGTTTGGCGATTTGGGTCTCGATTTAATGCAAAATCACCCCTCGAACAGCACCATGAATCCACCTGAAAATTCGATTGGGTTTTCTGATAGCAATTTTTTGATTGGAAATGCCGATGGAGAGTCTAATTACAGTAAATTTGGCGATTTGAGTTTCGGTATAATGCAGAATCATCCCTTGGCCAATGCTGATGGATTCAATACATTCCCGAAGAATCCACCTGAGAATTCAATTGGGTTTTCTGATAGCAATTTTTTGATTGGAAATGCCGATGGAGAGTCTAATTACAGTAAATTTGGTGATTTGGGTCTCGGTTTCGTACAGAATCATCCTTCGATCAGTGGTGATGGACAGCAGATGTTCGCGATGAATTCACCTGAGAATTCAAGTAGGATATCAGATAACCATATTTTGATGGGAGATGGTGATGGAGAAGCTAATTACAGTAAATTTGGCGAGTTTGGGGACCTGGATCTCGGTTTCATGCAGACTCAATCTTCAACCAGCGGTTTTGATGCTCAGGCGATGTTGAAGGAAGAAGCACCATGGTTTTTCTAAGCAGAGATAATGGTTCGAATGGGATGCACTGTAGCTAGCATTAAGCTGTAGGCATGCAGCAATTTTGTTCAGATTTCTGTAATGTTTAGTATGGAGCATTATTGTAATAATTCAGCTCTATAAATGCAGCAATTTTGTACCTGGAAACAGGGTAATTTCTGTAAAGAGATCTTTATGTCGTAGATTATGCATATTACTACTGTGTGAAATAATTTTTGCCAGCAGAAAATATTATGACGATGTTGGTTAGTTATGATTTTGTTTTGTTTCAACTGGTTAATGTTGTCGTTAACTCCTCTCCGATGACTGGTTATTCTCCACCAAACTCATTGGCGGCGACTGAGAGGACAAGAGGAAAAGCAAAAGAAGTAAATTGAGGAGGGACTTTTGAGTTTTAGGTGTAGCAGAGATTTATTTACATAGAGTGTTCTTGTGAACTTGGGAATTTTATATTTTATTTCAAGGAAATTCCTATCGTTACTTCATTTTAAGGAAATTCACCATCACCATCACATTTAAATATTAAAAAAAAAAGTTCCTATGCAAATTTTAGAACTTAAGCTACATATGTTACCCAGTTCCCTGGTACTAAATTGTTGCTAGCCAGAAACTGAATGAATGTGATAGCTCATGCCAATAGCCTAGTAAATATATACAAACAAAAAAATGCTGAAAATGCAGCATTAATTATAGTAGTAGACTTCAAAAAACACAGTTCAGGAAACTGTATAACTGAGCAATTTTCTTACCAATGGATGAAGCAGAACAATAACACACCAACACCAAATCCAGCAACAAGAATAACAGTAGTATTACCATTTGTCAATTGCATAAATATTATCACTGTAATTATAGTTCTTTACATAAATTACACTGGTGCCAGGTACAAAATTGCTGCATTTATAACAGCTGAATTAGTTCAATAAGCAAACCATGGTAAACATCTATAAAAAAGAATCTATACAAACAAAATTGCTCCTTCCATGCCTGAAGCTGAACCAATATAGCCCATCTCCTTCTGCGTATGGCTCTGTTCAGTAAAACAATGGGAATTCCCCCTGAGCATCAAAATCACTGGACAGAGGATAATCTTGCATAAACTCCACACCCAAATCACCAAACTCCGCAAAATTGATGTAATTGGCTCCTCCATCATAATTTCCCACCTGCGGATTCACGGTGAAACTGTCCAGTCCAGAGTCTAGAAAAGCTCCAAAACTGCACTCTGGCATACTGTCTTCCATCAACAAATCTTGCCAGAATGCAATCCTCTCTTTCTCCAAACTTTCATTTGAAACAATAAAATTGTTACTGCCATTCTCAACAAACTCGATCCTGTCGTTGACTAAATCGATATCTGGAACGCCAGTACCCTTATCAACCTCAGATTGGCCAATCATAATCAGTTCACAAGGAGAATTGCACCTGATAGTCTCTTGTATCGAGTCTTGCCGGTACGAATTCTTCTCTTGTTCGAAGCCTGCCAAAGCACTAGTATCCTCTTTCTTGGGTAAGTGAATCCTCTCGTCAATGGATTTGAGCTTAGATACCAACCGCTGCAGCTTCGCAAGGCGGGCATTCTTGAGATCAAATTGCGGCTCGCAGGTTTGAGCTTTTCTGAAGCTTGGAGGGTTGAATGTGTTCTTGTCTCGGGATTTCTTGCTAGAGCTCAGGTATCTCTCCATGATATCTCTTGCTTCTTGAGCATTTTCAGGCCATGAGTCGACCTCTCCAGTGCTTGGATCAAAGAATAATGCAAGGACCGGAATGTTGCACAGGGTGGATAATTCATAGGTTTTCTTCTTTAATACTGCCTTTCTTTTTCGGAAAGTAATCTTTCGTTGGTTCTGGTCTTTGATCAAGCTGAGTTGAACCTTCAATTTATAACGACCCATTTTGACCTGATAAACAGAATAATTCTGAAAATTACACAGTTCCAATATGAGGAATGAACAATGTACCACATAGAACTATCAACAAATTGAAGACTGAATGGTATAGATTTTAAGCTAGAGAGCTAATATACAAAGATCAGGTAACAGATTGACATTAAAAATTTTTTTTTTCCTGAGAAGGAAAAAGTCAGGATAATATATCAGTCTTTTAATTCAACAACAAGTACAGTAGCCTTCAAGGTCTAGATATTTGTGAATTATTTGATATCTTGTTTACATTACAAAATGGAAAGCTCCCAAATATAAGTTCCAGCAATCCAAAATAGAAAACCCTAATTGGAGAGCAAATATGTCAATTTTTAGCCTTTTAGACCCCAAAAACTTCGTGAATTGTTTAATCTTTTATTCACATTACAGAAAAGAAAAGAAAAAACCCGAAGTCTATGTGATCAGAAAACAAACATAAACCGAAATTTTAGGGTTTAAAGTTGAAATCTTTATGAACTATTCGATCTTTTACTCAAATTGGGGCAAACAAAAAGCGCCCAATTTATAATTCCGCAAGCCCAAACGAGAACCACAAATGTAAACGTAATTCGAAGGAAAAGAAGTCATTTTGTTAATCGATAAAGGCAAAAAAAATTAAAAAAAATAAAAATAAAAAAAACGCAATTACATTACATAAAAGAGAAATCTTTAGGAAAGAAGGAGCTAAATTATCGATCAGATTAAACTCAGAAGCAAAATCATTAAAGAAAAAGAAAGGGAAATGTACCTTAATTGAACTCCGAGTGAATCAAAAACTTGATCCCCAAACTCGGCAATTTAGAGAGGGAGAGCTAGGAACAGTTTAGCTTTTAGTTCTTGAGGGGTAACATATCGTTTGGATCAGAGTCATAACTAGCCCTTTATACCATCCAAAGACCAATAAACCAGAGAAAACCAAATCATCACTCACTTTGTGTCATACTCTGAAAATCACTAAGTTTAACAAACCCTTAAAAGTTGGCTACATGTCAAATTAACGGACCGATTCGTGTGACCAAAAGGCCCGACCGGGATATAAACACAGCCCGACAAACCAAGCCGACCTTTCCAGCTAACCAAGTTTGAGACGAAAGACGTCTTTAAGTCGGAATACATCAAAGAAGTCCGAGTCTGAGGCGAAAGTCAATAACAAAGAGGATATCAACATTGCTCACAATAGAAGGAAACTTGGCAAATCAGACAAAATAGGAACTGAAGGCATCGGTTATTTTGCTGATTATCTCAAAATTAGGAATATTTGTGTTCGGAAAATTCGTTTTACAGGCTCCTAAAAAAGAGTTTCCAAAATACCCGGCAAGAGCTCAAGGGTTAATTGTTGACAAAGCTACTGCACTATAGTACAATTCGCAGATACAGCAGCAAATATACAATATAATTGATACAAAATCTGTCTTTGATGAGACTTTAAATGTTAAATATTATCCTTATGCAGGTTCCTGCTCCCAATTCGCGATTCTGAGGCTGTACTGTGCTGGTAAAGCTGTGGAGTTTACAAGCAAAATGCTAATACATGAAAAATCTACATAATACTTCACATAAAAGTCAAAAGCCAAGACATAGGATAAATCAAAATGAAGGAACCGTATAATTACACAAGCATCAACAGACAGTAACAATTATTGAGAACGGGAGCAGATGACAATCATAATTAACTGATATTTCCATATCCTGTAATACTATGCAAAATTTAGAACTTAGCTACATATGATGAGCCATAGCCGAATAAATATATGTGCACAAAGAAATGCTGAAAATGCAGCATTAATCACAGTAATAGACTTCAAAACACACAGTACAGGAAAACTGGAGAACGAAGCAAGTTTCTTACTAATGGAAGAAGCAGAACAAGAATAACATTACTAACCACAGGACAATAACAAAATCGGAACTTTTTAATATTACCAATTTTCAATTGCATAAATGTTAGCCCTGTAATTATAATTCTTTACATAAATTACACTGCTCCCAAGTACAAAATTGCTGCACTTAACAGCTGACTTAGTTCAATAAACAATCCATGGTAAACATCTATAAAAAAGAATCTATACAAAATTGCTCCATGCATGAAGCTGAATCAATATAGCTCATCTCCTTCTACTTATGGCTCTGTTCAGTAAAACAATTGGAATTCCTCCTGAGCATCAAAATCACTGGACAGAGGATAATCTTGCATAAGCTCCACACCCAAATCACCAAACTCGGCAAAAGTAATGTAATTGGCTCCTCCATCACAATTTCCCACCTGCGGATTCACAGAGAAAATGTCCAGTCCAGAGTCTAGAACTGCTCCAAAATTGCACTCTGGCATACTATCTTCCATCAACAAATCTTTCCAGAATGCAATCCTTTCTTTCTCCAAACTTTCATTCGAAACAATAAAATTCTTAGTGCTATTCTCAACAAGCTCGATCCTCCCATGGCCTAAATCGATATCTGGCAAACGACTACCCTTAACAACCTCAGATTGGCCAAGCATCATCAGTTCACAAGGAGATTCACACCTGATACTCTCTTGCATCATGTCTTGCCAGTACGTACTCTTTTCTCGTTCAAAGCTTCCCTCAGCCATAATATTCTTCTTCTCAAGCAACTGGATCCTCTCATCGACAAATTTAAGGGTAGATTCCAAAGATTGCAGCTTCGCAAGGCGGGCATTCTTGGGATCATATTGCAGTGAACAGGTTTGAGCTTTACTGAAGCTTGGAGGGTTGAATGTGCTCTTGTCTCGGGATTTCTTGCCAGAGCTCAGGTATCTTCCCATTATATCTTTTGCTTCTTGAGAATTTTCAGGCCATGAATCGACCTCGCCAGTGTTTGGATCAGAGAATAATGCAAGGACTGGAATGTCGCAGAGGGTGGATAATTCATAGGCCTTCTTCTTCAACCCTGCCTTTCTCTTTTGGTACGTAATCTTTCGTTGTGTCTCGTCCGTGATCAGGCTAAGTTGGACCTTCGACTTGTAACGACCCATTTCGACCTGATAAACATAATGATTATGAAAATTAGCATATACCATAGTTCCAATATAAGGAACGGGCAATGAACCACATACAACTAACAACAAAAATTAAAGACTAGATAGCAGATATTAAGCTAGATAGCTAGTATATAAAGATCAGGGAACAGATTAACAGGAAAAAAATTGTATTTTTTCCATGGGAAGAAACTTAAGGATAATTCATCAGTTTAGATTCAAAACCAGCACAATAGCATTCAAATTTTAAATATTTTTGAAATTATTTGATATCCTATTCTCATTACAAAAAGAAAGCACCCAAATTCAAATTCCAGCAACCCAAAACAGAAAACCCTAGTTGGAAAGTAAAGATGCCATTTTAGCCTTCAGAGTTCAAAAACTTCTTGAATCGTTTAATCTTTTACTCAAATTACAGAAAAGAAAACACCCAAAGTCTGTGATAAAAAAAACAAACGGAAACCCTAGTTTTAGGGTTTAAAGTTGAAATCTTTATGAACTATTCGATCTTTTACTCAAATTAGGGCAAACAAAAAGCGCCCAATTTATAATTCCGCAAGCCCAAAAGAGAACTACAAATGGAAACCCTAATTCGAAGGAAAGGCAGTCATTTTGTTAATCGATAAAGGAAAAAAGCAATCTTTAGGAAAAGAAAAAGGAGGAGTTAGCTAATTAAGCGATCGATCAAACTCAACTCGGTAGCAAATTAAAATAATGAAAGAAAAAGAAAGGAAAATGTACCTCAATTAAGCCCGAGAGAGAAGAAGATCCCAAATTGAACTCAGAGAGATCAGGAACAAAACAAGCTAATTGAATCAAAGGCTTGATCCCCAAGTAATGTCTTCAAAAATTGAGAGAGAGAGAGAGAGAGAGAGAGAGAGAGAGGAGAGAGAGAGTAATTTTGGCGCCTTTACAGAGCCTGGGATCAATAAATCTAGCGGGAGATCTTTGGGAACAGTTTAACTGCTTTTAGTTCTTAAGGGGTAACATATCGTTTTAACCACGGTCATTATTAGTAGGTGATTCGAGATCTTCTTTGTCAAAATGACAGTTGTGAACCGTTAGTAGTCACGATTTGAGAATCTTTATTATTACAAAGTTTATGATTGGTGGTGGTATTTCAGTTAATTTCTTTGTAAGCAAGTTATCACGAGATATGTATTAATGAAGATTCAAACAACCCATGACATGTCACTTGTATTTTTTTAAACTCATTTTAAAATGACAAATTAAGTTAAAAGTAATTATTTTGTGTAAATAAGTTAATTATCCTAAATAATAACATCAACGAATAATAATCATTGGACATATATACTAGACCTTTTAACCTAATGCATGTATGTTAGATGTTGTAAGGCATTTCACATTATATATAATTGTCAAATAAGTAGTCATCTATTTGTTACTTGGACGGTTGTGATTTATTTTTAGTAAAAGGAGAGAATGAGTGCATGGAACATATAGTAAAATTACAGTCGCCTATTAAATAACGTACAGTTATAAATAAAAGGATGTCCTTGGGGCTTTTTCTATCCATAGAGTTGCTCGTCGTGTTGCATGGTCCTTGATTTGCTTGGGAGGGTGGTCTAATTATTCATAAGATTGGTACAAACTGCATGGTGATGATTAACCTGATTAAGAATCTGAGTAGTGAGCTTCAACCCATTAGGAGATATTATAGTTGAGGTTCGAGTAGAGTTGGTGCGATGTGTGACACCCGAAGTTGTCCATATGCCACGGAATGCTCACATCAGCTTGCTTCTTTTGGTCATCATTTGACTTCCACCAGGTTTTGGCTAAAGAAGATTCTAGAGTTTTTCTCTTTTTTTTATTGCTGTTGACATTTAGATCTAGATGTTTTTAGATCGCTTCCGGATAATGGAGGGACTTATATTAACAAAAAGAAAAAGAAAGAGTAATTTTTTTCACTTTATATTGGAGAAGATTCAAATCTTTATTGCACACATATGGCTATACTAAACAAATTTACCTTAAAAAATCAAACTATTATCCAAAGGAAAACATACATCTAGGATCACATACATCATAGGTAGATAAATCATACTATACAAGTTGAACTACACAATGTGCTTTTGTATATGCCATAGTTTGTTGGAAAATCGGGACCAGATAGAGCAGGGTCGCAGCTAATATTAGTGCGGAAATAATAAATTGGACAAAATAGATTTTACGTGGAAAACCCCTCAAATAAATTAGGGTAAAAATCACGGTCAATAATAGAAGAATTCACTATGAGGAAAGTTTTAGGAGTTATAATATCGCTCTTATACAAGGAGAAACTTTCTCTATTTTTCTCTCACTCTTCTATTTGAATTTAGAGATGCAGATGAACTCTGAAGCCTGCTCCTTTTTATAGGCAAATTTGGTTTCGATTTGTCACCAAAGGAGGCCGAGCAATGACTAATTTCTTCATCTATGTCAAAAGTTGTGGCTCCATCTTTCGGTGCCGCAATTTTTTATTTCTTTTATCAAAACTTGAAGCTCCATCCAACAATCTCCCACTTAAAGGTTTGATTGAGAGTCAATCATATCTTTACATTATTTTTTCTATCTTGCCATTTCTATGTTGCTCACGTCTCCATCAGACCATAAGAGGATCGAAACCAAACAAATTTATCAGTATTGACTGCCTTTGTTAAAAAATCTGCTATGTTATCTTTGGTGTGAATTTGCTGCTTATCCATTGTTCCTTCTTCCACTTTCTCACGAACGAAGTGGTACTGAACTCGAATGTGCTTTGTCTTTAAATGAAAAGCTAGATTTCGTGCCAAATGTAAAGCACTTTGGCTGTCACAAAATAGAAAAATGTTCTTTTGTTCATGCACAAGTTCCTCCAATACCATTTTCAACCATACCGCATCTTTACTAGCTTATATAGCTGCTATATATTCTGCTTTTATTGTTGATATAGCCACAACTAACTATAGTTTTGAAACCTAGCTTACAGCTCCGTTAGCAAGTGCAAACGCATAGCCTATGGTGAATTTGCTTTTATCACAATCACCTACATAATCAGAATCAACATATTCATTGACAATAAAATTTGATCTCCCATGACATAATGCAACATCTGAGTTCCCTACTGCTTGTGCAATGTTTGGTCTTGTACCAAAACCAGTAACTTCCTTCATGAGATCACACTAACATTTAAGACAATTAATATAAGAAAACTTATTCTTTTTTACTTCAAACTTCAAAACTTTGAGAAATATATGATCTTTCTTAACAAAGAAAATCAATACAGGGATCAGCTCTAGTTCTGACATCTATCACCATAAAAATATATAAAAATATGAGAAAAATAAAGAAATTCTTGCTTTTTTTTTTCCTCACGAGAAACATACAAATAAATCTTCTCCTCATTAGTTTACCGACCTACCGAACAACCATTCAAAGTTCAATCTTTTTGAATCATATGAAATTTTTGACATCAAATAAACAAAAAATAGAGAGGACCCAATTACAATTACAGGAAGAAAAAAATAAAGATTTCAATTTTCCAATCAAACAACTAGTAAAGAGCTACCCTTAAAAGAATTTATGCACGTAAAACTAAAACCGATAGAAAATCTAAGGAACTAGGAGAGGTCCTTTAACAAATAGGAACCAAGACTAATCATGACTAGAATACTGATTGACCCGAGTCAACGACGGCTAATTGAGTCAGCCGTGATTTTGTTTCTTGAAAAATAAAAATTGAGTCAGCCTTGATTTTGGTTTTTGGAGAAAAAAATAAAATGAGTCAACCTGGATTTTGTTTCTTGGAAACAAAAATTGACAGTTAATAGTAATCATTAGTTGAGGATTAATAGGAATTACTTTTTTTTAAAGACTATCTAGTTGTTATGGATTCTTGTTTCCTTGCTGTGACCAAAACTAACGTGATCGATACAATGATTATTTTTTGAAGGAATTTGTTCCCTTGAGAATTAACTAATAACGCTGTTCCAACTAATGTATGTATGCTCGCCGGCAAAAACATATTTATTGATCAGTAATTTATTATGAATATTAACTTTTTCTTAGTTCAGAAGAGTTTTATTTTTTATTAAAAGAGGAACTTTGTTTGATTAAAGAAATACTCTATTTTTTAAAATAATTTATTTATTAAGGCTTTTAGATATTATTCCCTTGAATCTTCAAGAATCCATATTAGTCCCTCAAATCTTTGAAATTGCTCATACATCCCTCAAATCTTAATGGGGTCTTTCAAATTGTCCCTCAATTACCCCTTAGGCTCATTTGGTGCGAGATTAAAGAAAAGGAGCTTAAACTTTAACATGGTAATTATTACCCTAGAAAATTAGTGGGGAAAACATTCCTGTATTTAGTATAATCTTCTGACGATGATAAAATTTAACCTCAAATGTATTCTTCTATTCTCAACTCAAAAATTTTAAAATTAATAAAACACCCTCAAAATTAATAGTATACAAATAGCACTAAAAATTTCAAACCTTAAAAACAACACCTTGAAAATTTTAAGATTTGTAGAAAATGCCTTGAAACTTTCATAATTTGCTAAAAAACAGCCTAAAATGCAAAACTTACTAGAAACTCCTTGAAAATTTCAAACCTACAAATAGTAAAATTTAATATTACAAACAATCCCTAAAAATTTAGGAATTAGTAGAAGACACCCTAAAACTCGAAGGTTACAAAAACACCATCAAATTTGATATTTACAAAAGACTCGAGAATTTCAAACCTACAACTAGTACATCGAAAATCTAGGAATTACAAGTAGCCCCTAAACAATTTCAAATCTGTAGAAAACATCATAAAAGTTTCAAACATCTTTAAAAACACACTCAAATTTTGAAACTACAACAAAGACCTATTTGTAAATTTCTATCTTTTAAGCATGTTTCTTGTAAATTTCAAAACAATCTGGTGTTTTAGGCAACTTTAGAAAGTTTTAAGGTGTTTTTACAAAGTCTAAAATTTGTAAGGGGCTGGCTGTAATTCCTAGAATTTTCAATTTACTATTTGTAGAATTGAGAATTTTAGGGAGTTTCTAGTAAATTTTGCATTTTAGGGTGTTTTTGCAACTTTTAAAACTTTTAGTGTGTTTTATAAAAATCCCTAAATTTACAAGGGGCTATTTGTAATTCCTAGATTTTCCGTATACTATTTTTGGTTTGAAGTTTTCAGGCTTATTTTTAAACTTTGAACTTTTAGGTGTTTCTTATAAGTTTTAAAAGTTTTAGGGGTTTTTTTGCAAATCCATAAAGTTAAGGAGGTTTTAGGGTGTTTATTATATGTTTGAAAGTTTAGGGTGTTTTTGCAATTTTAAAATATTAGAGAGCTGGTTATAATTCATAGATTTTCAATGTTTTGTTTTGGGTTTGAAATTTTAAGGATTTTTTGTAAGTTTTGAATTTCTAAGGGTGTTTTTGTAACTTTTGAAAGGTTTAGTGTGTTTTCTACAAACTTAAAACTTTTAGGGGACAGTTTGTAATTTTGATATTTTTACTTTATTATTTTATATTTAAAATTTTTAGGTTTTTATAAGTTTTGAAATTTTAACTGTGTTTTTGTAATTTTGAAAGTTTAAAGTGTTTTCTAGAAATTTAGCACTTTTAAGGGGTTGTTTGTAATTCCTAGATTTTCAATTTATTATTTTATGTTTGAAATTTTAGAGTTTTTTAATAAGTTCTAGATTTTTTTAAGCTGCTTTCTGCAATTTTCCTAAGTCCATGGTGTATTATGAATATTTAAAACTTTTAGGAGAATGTTTGTAATTCCTGGATCTTTAGTTTATTGTATTATGTTTGAAATTTGTAGTTATTTTGTAAATTTTAAATTTTTAGGATATTTTGCAATTTTAAAGTTAGAGTATGTTTTCTGCAAAGTAAAACCTTTTGGGGCTTTTGTATTTCCCATATTTTCATTGTACTGGTTTACATTTAGATTCAAAAATTTCAATTCGTTTCCGTAAAATTGGATTTTGAGTGTTATTTTGTAATTTTCAAAAATTTAAGGTGTTTTTAACAAATCTAAAATTTTTAATGGGCTGATGTTAAGATTTGAAGTTTTCATTGTTATTTGTACGCTTTGAAATTTTTAGGGTGTTTTTATAATTTTTAATTTTTCAAGGGTTTTTATTATTTTGGAATTGATGGGGTTATTTATAATTTCCTATTTTACTGGGGAATATTTCTAATTTTTAGATTTCAGGGACTTTTATTAAGTTTTGAAACTATTTACGGGTGTTTATAATTGCACATGGTTAACTGAACCAAGCCTAAACTCAAACCCTAGATTACAAGAACAAATTTATTGTGGATGATCCTCAAGAAAGGCGATTCTAAAACCTTAGAGTACTACTCGTAAATAGCTTATCAATTCAGCCAGACACTCTTGGGTAGGTAATTAGCTTAGTGTGGTCATATGTCTGCAATATAGATTTGAATCTTCTCCAATATTAAAAAGTAGTAAAGAGACCGCTCCTTTTAATTATAAATATTCATTATTTAATAGGCAATTATACACACTCTATATGTCCCATGCACTCATTCCCCTTTTTACTAACATCTCGTTTGCTACGCGAGAATTAGATCAAGTGAGAATGGAACGAAGCAAAGAATTGAATAGACTGAGTATAAGAATAAAATGCTTATTTCCACTCATATGTTTGGGTGAGATCGAATGAAAAATTAATTTATTTTTCGTATAGGTAATTAATAAGAAATCATAGCATATTTGGTATTTAATTTAACTTTTTCATTCTCACTTAAGTCAGAATGTCCATTCTCTTACTAACTAATTGGAAATGATCATTCCCACAATCCCAACAATCCTTCTTTAGGTTTTTTTTGTAAGTTTTGAAATTTTAACTGTGTTTTTGTAATTTTGAAAGTTTAAAGTGTTTTCTAGAAATTTAGCACTTTTAAGGGGTTGTTTGTAATTCCTAGATTTTCAATTTATTATTTTATGTTTGACATTTTTAGAGTTTTTTTATAAGTTTTAGATTTTTTTGAGCTGCTTTTGCAATTTTGGAAGTCCATGGTGTTTTATGCAAATTTAAAACTTTTAGGAGAACGTTTGTAATTCCTGGATCTTCAGTTTATTATATTATGTTTGAAATTTTTAGTTATTTTGTAAATTTTAAATTTTAGGATATTTTGTAATTTTAAAGTTAGAGTATGTTTTCTGCAAAGTAAAACCTTTTGGGGGCTATTTGTATTTCCCATATTTTCATTGTACTGGTTTACATTTATATTCGAAAATTTCAATTAGTTTCCGTAAAATTTGATTTTTGAGTGTTATTTGTAATTTCAAAATTTTAAGGTGTTTTCTGCAAATCTAAAATTTTTAGTGGGCTGATGGTAAGATTTGAAATTTTCATTGTTATTTGTAGCTTTTGAATTTTTAGGGTGTTTTTATAATTTATGAATTTTTCGAGGGTTTTTATTATTTTGGAATTCATGGGGTTATTTGTAATTTCCTATTTTACAGGGGAATATTTCTAATTTTTAGATTTTAGGGGCCTTTTATTAAGTTTTGAAACTATTTACGGGATGTTTATAATTGCACACAACCCCGAAACCATCCAACCCCTTCACTTTGTTAAAGTTATCCTCATACGTGGTTACACTTTTTAATCTTGGTTAAATTTAACATGATAATAAACATGCTTAAAGTAAAAAAAAAATTACCAGGATATAGTTTAACCTCCTTTCATCCTTGTACCACATGTGCCCTTAGCTCATGTTTCCCCGAGAGCCTCAAATCCCTCCATGTTCACAAAAACATAAGTTTAGGAGTGTTTTAGTAATTCAGGGACCAAATTGCAAGATCTTTTGAAATTTGAGCGACATTAGCAATTTGAAATATTTGAGACACTGATATGTAATTATTGTAGATTAGACGGACTAATATCTTTAAAAAAAGCCAATTTATACCATTTAAATTCATTATTGAAAATTTTCCTTTTATAACTATGATGATGATGTATAAATGTATAACTTGAATGTTTGAACCACTAGCCCGACTTTTAGGTAAATTAGTTTTTTTTTTCCCTGCGTGGCTAAGGAGCACCCTCATCGCATAGTCTCAAGTATTTTAGAAAAAAAATTTCTTGTGGATGATCCTCAAGGAAGGCGATTCTAAAACCTTAGAGTACTACTCATAAATAGCTTACCAATTCGGCTAGATACTCTTGAGTAGGTAATTAGCTTAGTGTGGTCATATGTTTGCAATATAGATTTGAATCTTCTCCAATATTAAAAAGTAGTAAAGAGACCCCTCCTTTTAATTATAAATATTCATTATTTAATAGGCAATTATACACATACTATATGTCTCGTGCACTCATTCCCCTTTTTACTAACATTGTTGGATTTAAATCCAATATATGGGCCAATATATTAAATTAATATATATTATGTGCTATCAATTAAGATTAGCACATTAAAGTAATCTAATTAGGATTTGGGCTTTTAATGCATAACTAAAGTATGGGCCTCCTATGTGTAGAGATAAAAATACAATTATTAATTCTATGATGGGCTGAATTGATAATTATGAATAACTAATGCAGTTATAAATAGGGCTGTGGTTCCCCAAATCTCTACGTAGAATTTCTTTCTGATTTCTCATCTTTGGAAGGATTAAGGTTTCTCTAAGGAGGATATATACGTACAAGATTTGGAAGATCTACATCTCAAAAAACTCAAGAATCACATCCTACTTCATAGATTCAGATATGGTTCCGCATCTTCTTAATTATCTCAATAGTTTGACATAAACAATCATTGGGATTGATTAGAGTTTTATTAATTAAAGTTAAATGTTTATCTTTATTTGATCTAACAATTCGTATCAGAGCTTCAGCCGTTCATGTTAATCTATTGAGAATCAATTTTAATTTGTGATGTGATTCTCTTGTATGTTCTCAAATCTAAAAATTCCTTCTTTTGAATTGCTTAATTTGAGAATAAAATTTGGTAGTTCTTCCTCTTGCATGTTCTTCATGATTTCGATTCAAAAGGATTGTTATATTTTGAATTTTATGAATCCGATTTAGAAGAATTCATATTTAATTGATGTTTAATTTTGGATTAAAGTCTAAAAGATTTCAGGTTAGAAATCTCCACACACACACACACACAAAAAGAGGGATTCAAAAGGATTGTTATATTTTGAATTTTATGAATCCGATTTAGAAGAATTCATATTTAATTGATGTTTAATTTTGGATTAAAGTCTAAAAGATTTCAGGTTAGAAATCTCCACACACACACACACACAAAGAGTGCTACAGTGTTCGCTACAGTACCGCTACTGGGGAATATTTGCTTCAGTGCCACGATTTCGACACAGCCGCTACAGGCCTATTTCGGTTGCTACAGTAGCACTTTATGTCGGGTTTGCTACAGAGCCGATTTTTTGGGTGAACAATTGCTACAATGCGGATTTCGGGTTTGCTACAGTGTCAATTTTTGGGTAAACACTTGCTACCGTGCCGATTTCGATTTAGCTACAGTGCCAAAACAAAATTTGATACAATATTTATTTTCCTTTTGGCCCATTTGCATATATATGTCATCCAAACTTTATATATATATATATATATATATATATATATATATATATATATATATATATATATATATATATATTTGTTTGGAATTTAAAATTTTATTTTATTGGATTCAAATTATTGGCATTAAAGTTTATTAAAGATATATGATGTATTGAAAAGAATTGATTGCAACAACATGTTACCAAAGTGGCCTCTCTTGTGTAGATCAATTTATTTTAAACATCAAATTGGTAGTGTGTATATGATTTATGCAAATATTAATCACCCAAAGGAGGATTGATATTTGAATGAATCATATGCATACAATGGTGATAAATATGTGATAATTATTCGGTTTAATATGTGAACAATAAATCGGTCCAAAGAAATGTTTATTATTTGACATGTCTTATTATCAATATTTGATCACTACACCAAGAGTACCACTTGCAAATTAATATTTCGTCCAAAGACTAAATATTAATGTTGTGTTAGGTATCTTGAGATAGGTATTGTCAATTTTGAATTCATAAATTTTGATTTGGTTTCTTTTGTGAGCTTATATATTTTATCGTGTTATTCTTTGATTCAACTATTAGTTCTGCTTCAAACATCACTATCAACATTAATTTCATTCCTATGCTAAATGGCACCAACTTCAAGTCATGGCAAGAGAACTTTGTGATAGTTCTCGGAGTCATGGATCTCGACCTTGCGTTAAGGCTTCCTTCTCCTGCACCTCTTACGGATAAAAGTTCCACTGATGAGAAAAGGGACATGGAGAGGTGGGAGAAGTCAAATCGCATGTGTATGATGATCATGAAGAGAATCATTCCAGAAGCATTCAGGGGCACTATGTCTGAGAAGATAACTACTGCCAAAGAGTTCCTTGAGGACATTGAGAAAAGATTTGCTAAGAATGAAAAAGCTAAAACTAGTACACTTTTGATAAATCTTATCTCAATGAGATGCAAAGGGAAATGGAACATTTGAGAGTAGATCATGGAGATGTCTCACGCTGCTTCAAAGTTGAAAGCACTTAAGCTTGAACTTTCTGAGGACTTGCTTGTGCATTTGGTTCTTATATTTTTTTCACACAATTCAGTCAATTTAAAGTGAGCTACAATTACCAAAAGGAGACTTGGTCTCTTAATGAGCTTATCTCATATTGTGTGCAAGAAGAGGAAAGGTTGAAGCAAGAGAAGATAGAAAGTGCACATTTGGCTAGTACTTCCAAGGACAAAGAGAAGAAAAGAATGAAAAATAAGAAAGCTGCAGAAGCTCAACCACAAAAAAAATAACACAAAGCAAACAATGGAGATGGTTGTTTCTTCTGTGGGGCTGCGGGACATAAGAAGAAAAATTATACCAATTATCACGCATGGCATGCAAAGAAAGGTACACTTTTTAATTTTGTTTATTCTGAGGTTAATTTATTTTCGGTATCTAGACACACGTGGTGGTTAGATTCTGCTGCCACAACTAATATCAGCGTGTCTATGCAGGGTTGCCTGAGCTGCCGAAAGCCAAGTGATGGTGAAAGATACATCTATGTGGGCGAGGTAATTGGGACATTTAGGTTATTGTTAAAGTCCGATTGTTATTTGGATTTGAAAGAAACTTATGTAGTACAGTCATTTAGATGGAATTTGGTTTCTATTCCTGTATTTGATAAATTTGGTTATTTTTATTCTTTTGAAAATGGCAAGTTTAGTCTTTTTCAGAATTCAAATTTGGTTGGTACCGGTTCTTTATCTTATGTTGATAACCTTTATTTGCTTGATACGGTTGCTTCATATCATGAAACCTTGCAATTAAGCACTCGAGGTGTAAAGAGAAAATTAACAACTGAGAATTCCGCTTCGTTATGGCACAAGAGATTAGGTCACATCTCCAAACAGAGAATTGAGAGACTTGTGTCAGACGGGATTCTAGATCCCATTGATTTTATAAATTTTAAAATTTGTACTAATTGCTTAAAGGGAAAACAAATAAATATAAGGAGATTTGGTGCCAACAGGGCTACAGACGTCTTAGAACTGATTCATACAGACATTTGTGGGCCATTCCCTACAGTTTCTTGGAATGGTCAATAATATTTTATCACGTTCATAGACGATTTTTCGCATTATGGCTACCTTTATCTCATACATGAAAAGTCTCAATCACTGGACGGGTTCAAAGCTTACAAAGCTGAGGTTGAGAACCAACTCAACAAAAGTATCAAAAGCGTCAGATCTGACCGTAGAGGTGAGTATTATGGAAGATATGACGGTTCAGGTGAATAACGTCCGCGACCATTTGCTAAATTCCTAGAGGAGTGCGGAATCGTCCCACAATACACCATACCTGGTTCTCCTACCATGAATGGTGTTGCCGAAAGACGAAACAGAACGCTTAAGGACATGGTAAGGAGTATGATTAGTCATGCCAACTTACCAGAATCTCTCTGGGGAGAAGCATTAAAGACTGCCGCTTATATACTTAATAGAGTACCCACTAAAGCGACTGCCAAAACCCCTTATGAACTTTGGACGGGTAAAAAGCCTAGTCTGAAATATCTGCACATTTGAGGATGTCCAGCTGAGGCTAGGCCTTATAGGCCATATGAAAAGAAACTGGACTCTAGAACGGTCAGCTGCTACTTTGTTGGTTACTCTGAAAGATCCAGGGGTTATAAGTTTTATGATTCTGCTTCCAAGTCAATATTTGAGACGGGAAATGCCCGGTTCCTTGAGGATGTTGAGTTTGCGCGGGGAGATAAGGTTAATGATTTTATCTTTGAAGAGAAATATGTTAATATTTTCACAGCTGCTATTGACATTGATCAGGCTTCTATTCCTGACATTGTTCAAGAAACAGATCCAAATCAAGACAATGTCATAGAACCTCCCGTTGTAGAAATTATTCCAGAAAAATAAACTCTACCACCTCAAGAACCTGTGTCATTAAGAAGATCCACTAGAGAAAGGAGAAGTGCGGTTTCAAATAATTATATTATATTTCTTCAAGAACATGAGGATGACATCGGTATGGTGGAAGATGATCCTATCAACTTCTGTCAAGCCATGAAAAGTTCTAAATCTCAACAGTGGATTGATATTATGAATGAGGAGATAAAGTCCATGAAGGACAATGACATCTGGGTTCTTGTCCCATTGCCTGAAGGTGCGAAACCCATTGGTTGTAAATGGATATTTAAAACCAAGCGGGACTCGAAAGGCGATGTGGAGAGGTACAAATCTCATCTTGTCGCTAAAGGCTTTACACAGAAAGAAGGCATCGACTATAAAGAGACTTTCTCTCCAGTTTCATTGAAAGACTCTTTTAGGACAATAATGATACTTGTGGCACATTTTGACATTGAGCTACATCAGATGGATGTAAAGACTGCGTTTCTTAATGGCGACATTGATGAAACAATTTATATGGTGCAGCCAGAAAACTTTGTGTAGGGAGATGCAAAGAAGATGATTTATAAATTGAAGAAATCCATCTATGGGCTTAAGCAAGCTTCTCGTCAGTGGTATTACAAGTTTTATCAAGTTATCGTCTCATTCGGTTTTGAGATAAATATAGTTGATGATTGTGTATACCACAAGTTCAGTGGGAGCAAACACATTTTTTTTGATTTTATATGTCGATGACATATTGCTTGCCAGCAATGATATAGGCTTATTGCACGAAATCAAGAGATTTCTATCAAAGAAATTTGAGATGAAAGATCTTGGGGACGCCTCTTTTGTATTGGGCATACAGATACACCGGGATCGTTCTCGGGATATACTTGGATTATCACAAAAGAGCTATATCGAGAAGGTTCTTAAAAAGTTTGGCATGCAAAATTATAAACCAGGTGACACCCCTGTGGCTAAGAGAGATAAATTCAGTATCAATCAATGCCCCAAGAATGATTTTGAGATTAAGGAGATGCAGCAGATTCTTTATGCTTTAGCAGTAGGGAGTCTAATGTATGCTCAAGTGTGTACGCGTCCGGATATTGCTTATGTAGTTGGAATGTTGGGCAGATACTTAAGTAATCCTAGATTGGATCACTGGAAAGCAGCCAAGCGAGTGTTGAGGTATTTACAGAGAATAAAAGAATACATGCTCATGTATCGGAGGTCAGACCAGTTAGAGACCATTGGGTATTCTGACTTCGATTTTACTGGATGTCAAGATAGCATTAAATCTACTTCAGGCTATATCTATCTGCTTGCTGGAGGAGCTATCTCTTAAAAAAGTGCTAAGCAGACACTCATAGCTTCATCCACCATGACAGCTGAGTTTGTAGCATGCTATGAGTGGTATAATCATGGAATATGGCTGCGAAATTTTGTCACTAGGCTGCGAATTGTGGATGGCATTGAAAGGCCACTTAAGTTATTTTTTGATAATAAGTCAACATTGTTGTATTCCAACAACAACGAGAGCTCGACGAAGTCGAAACAT
Organism: Asparagus setaceus; assembly: GCA_012295165.1. Lineage (NCBI taxonomy): Eukaryota > Viridiplantae > Streptophyta > Magnoliopsida > Asparagales > Asparagaceae > Asparagus > Asparagus setaceus. The sequence goes on along the minus strand of CM022705.1, from coordinate 26,798,348 downwards.
ATAGGCATCAAGTTCCTAGTTGTTAAAGAAAAAAATTCAGAGTGGACTTGTGTCTATAGAGCACATTGGGACAAGCTTCATGCTTGCGAATCCGCTGACTAAGGGATTATCACCCAAGGTCTTTCATGAGCACACTGCTCATATGGGTGTTTTATCTCTTCAGGATATGTCATTTTAGTGGGAGTTTGTATTTTAGATGCTTTTATTTGTAGACACATTTGTTATGATTTTATGGATATTATATGCTTATTTACTGCAGTATAAAGCATTCAGTTCATATTCACTCTGATTTTTGGTATAGTTTGATCTCACTAAGGTTTTAAGGTGAACTAGTTGGAAATAGGCATGTTAAGATCACACTACATAAAATTTCCATGCTACACATCCATGCTTGATCTGTGTTGTTAGTTGTATTGATATATGTGACCATTGATGGGTCTAGTTGCGACAAATGCAATTAAGATCGCTTTTATCCTATGTTGATATACTTGATAGACGAGATTGTTAAGGATGCATATGATTTGATAGCAAAATTCATGAGCTCATAAGGTTATATCATAATTCATATTTATATAGTAACATATATGGCCCAAGTGGGAGATTGTTAGATTTAAATCCAATATATGAGCCAATATATTAAATAAATATGTATTATGTGCTATCAATTAAGATTAGCCCATTAAAGTGATCTAATTAGGATTTGGGCTTTTAATGCATAATTAAAGTATGAGCCTCCAATGTATAGAGACCAAAATACAATTATTAATTCTATGATGGGCTGAATTGATAATTATGAATAACTGATTCAGTTATAAATAGGGTTGTGGTTTTTCAAATTTCTACGTAGAATCTCTTTCTGATTTTCCATCTTCAGAAGGATTAGGGTTTCTCTAAGGAGGATATATACGTACAAGATTTGGAAGATCTACATCTCAAAAAACTCAAGAATCACATCCTACTTCATGGATTCAGGTATGGCTCCGCATCTTCTTAATTATCTCAATAGTTTGACATGAACAATCATTGGGATTGATTAGGATTTTATTGATTAAAGCAAAAGGTCTATCTTTTCTTGATCTAACAAACATCTCGTTTGCTACGCGAGAATTAGATCAAGTGAGAATGGAACAAAGCAAAGAATTGAATAGACTGAGTGTGAGAATAAAATGCTTATTTCCACTCATATGTTTGGGTGAGATCAAATGAAAAGTTAATTTATTTTTGGTATAGGTAATTAATAAGAAATCATAGCATATTTTGTATTTAATTTAACTTTTCATTCTCACTTAAGTTAGAATGTCCATTCCCTACTAACTAATTGGAAATGCTCATTCCCACAAAAAATGGGGAAGAAGAGAAGTGGGAATGGGCATTCTTGAAAAATAAAAATGAGTTAGCCGTGATTTTGTTTCTTTAAAAAAATAGTTAGCCTTGATTTTGTTTTTGGGATAAAAAAACGAATCACCTTAAATTTGTTTCTTGGACAAAAAAATACGCTTAACAAGAATCATTAGTTCAGATAAATTAAGAATTATTTTTTTAACTATTATCATTAGTTGTTATGGATTCTAGTTTCCTCTTGCTTTGGCCAAAACTAACGAGATACATATACAATGACTTTTTTAAAAGAAGAAATTTGTTCCTTTGTGGGTGTTAGTCAATTAGAACTCAAAATTAGAACTAAGATAACTTGTGAACTATAATTTTATAGTGTTAGTCAACTAGAAGTAGAACTAGAACTAGAATAAAATTATATTGTTTTAGTCAACTAGAAGCGGAATAAAATTAGAACTGTGATAGTCGTACAAAATTGTACCACTTTTTCCATTTCTCAGATAAAAGTGAGAGTTCTAGTCTCTCAAATTATCTCAAGTTTTAGCCTAGACCTAGTTATTAAAAGTAGAACTCTCTCGGTTTCTTTAATTTTTTATTTTTCATCTTCTTTTTCTTCATCCTCTCTCTACAACCGATGATCACCGCCATCATCATGTCATGCCATTAGATTAGATAATCTCTCCTCTTCTTTGCTCTCTTTATATGCTACTTTCTTTTTACTAAATATTATATCTCTAAATTAATTTAAACTAAAACTTATTAGCTCCATAATTTATAAAATATAATTGAAATTGAGATATGAAAGAAACATATTTCGAGAAGTAAAAAATGAAGAAAATTAGAAAAAAATATTTTTAAGACTTGTCTTGTAATAATAATTCAAAAATAAAAACTTTCAAATTATTATACTAGTTATTGCAAATATATTGTAGTCTTACCAAAATTATTCCACAATAACTAACATTATAATAAACAACTACTAATAAAAAAATAGCAAGTTTAAAATATATAAGTTATAGTGACACCATCGAATACATAAATTATATACTCCTCGATTACACAAATTATCCCACAAGTATCCCACTTTAGAAAATTATTTCTAACTATCCCATCACAATATTCTACTTTTAAAAATTATCTCACTTGAACAAATTTTCCAATTCTTGTGAAAAATGTTCAAGGTAACTAACTGATGGGAAATAAATGATTACCTCCTAGAGTTGCAAGTATACAACCTTGATCAAGTTATAGTATAAAAGATTATCGATTCCACGAGGAACGTGAAGAAAGAAGTTAATTAAGTTTGGTTCTTTGTTTGATTATGTGCGACAATTAGGAGTTATTCAAGAACAAAAGAAAAACATGGTGAAAGTGATTTGTGAGAGATAAGAGAGAGTGGTTGTGATTATGTGCAAAAGAGGAGAAAATAAAGTTGAGAATGTGGTTATATGCACATAATAATAAAACTAGGTTTGAGATTATATGCACATGGAGGGAATATGAGATTGAGAGAGAAGTAAAAATCAATGAAATCAAGAATCAAGAATAAAGAAAAATAACAAATAAATGAAAAGCAAGGATAAGAGGAAAATAAAGAAGGTAAAGTATGGAGGATTAATTAAAGATATGAGGAATCTAGAGTAGATCCACTTAGCTTATCTCAATCTTATGAGAATAAGTTGGATTTGTTAGCTTGTTTCAAACAATCTCTAGGGATCCCACAAATAATAGTTCCACACTTAGAAAAGGGTAATTTCCTAGAGGGTTCTAGCCTCAAGGTGAATTAAAGAAAAGAAAAATCTATACTAGAAAGTAAATACAAGAATTAAAGACATTGCATGAAAGTAAATTGTATGAAAGTAAATCTAAACTACAAAGCATATAAATGAACAAGAAATGAAAAAGAAATGCAAAAGAAATAAAATAGAAACCAACAACTCCTGATCTTAATCTAATCCTTCTTTTGGTCCTTGGATTAGAAGAAGAGAAAGGAAATTGAAGGGGTAAAAAATTTTATTTATTGTGTAACAAAAGTTATAATTTTTAGAAGGTCTTCTCAATTAAGAGTAACCCTCCTCTCCAAATAGAGTTTTTACAAAATATTTCACACTCAAAGCTCTCCCTCTACCCCTCTATTTATAGCCCAACGGAGTTGATATGAACCATTGGATCAAACTTGGCCACCAAGGAAGAGAAATCAGCCTTTAAATTCGGATCTGTTGCAAACCGATCGGTTAGCCAACCAGTTGGCCAACCGGTTGGTCAACCGATTGGTTTCCAACCAAATTTATCTTTTCTTGATATTTTTGCACGAATTCTTCTTGGATTTCTTGGGTGTCTTGGGCCTTCATTTATCTTTAGATTTGGGCTTCAAAAATAGGTAGAAATTCAGAGGATTTAAGTCATTTGGGCTCTTATTCATTAATACTCCATTAACCTGCAATTTAAGATAAAAAAATTATTAGCAGGATATTTATTCATATAAAATAGGTAATGAGGGTATAAAAAATATAATTAAATTGTGATTATCAAATATCCCTACACCTAAACTTTTGCTAGTCCTCTAGCAAAGAAAATAAAAAGAAAATCTAACTCACTTTCGTAGGAATCGCGGTTGTATTTAGCGCATATAACAAGCCTTTAAACCCCTAGGTTACCCTAGTGGACGAGTTGTAGTCTCGTGAGGGTTTGCAGTGAATATACCCATAAAATTCAGTCAACTTGCTAATTTAAAGAAGTTAATGAAATAATTAATTTATTTGGTATCTTCAAACATTCCAATTGAAGTTGGTTAATACTCAAGAAAACATTTTTATCATAACTCCAATGTAATTTTCTTAAGAAATCCTTCCATTAGAGTTATACAAAACCAAGTTTAACTCAAAAATTTAATTTAAAAGTCTTGAAAAGAACATGCTAACTCTTTGTTGGTAGATCGAATACGGAAGCAAGTTGACACTGGCCCCTAAGTCTAAAAGCGCCTTATCGATACGAGTATTACCAATGATACATGGAATGGTAGGACAACCTGGATCCTTATGTTTCAATGGTACAGACTTTGAGAGGACTTCACTGATATTGGCGGCGAGAAAGACTTTCTTTGGAATATTTATTTGCCTCTTTTTAGTACATAATTCCTTTAAAAATTTGGCATAAGAAGGAATTTGTTCAATGACATCTAAAAGAGGAATGTTGACCTTAACCTGCTTGAAAGTCTCTAGAATTTTCTCCTCTTGAGAGGAGTGCTTCCTAGGCCTGAGTCTATCCGGATAAGGAGCAACTGGTTTAAACCGATCAAAATTAAACTCGGTTACGGTTCGGGTTAAGGTCATCGAAGGGTGTGATTTCAGTAGAGACATCAGAAGGAGAGAGAATTTGTTCTGGTTCAAGAGCTTCACTTAGAGGCATTCTAACCTGATTATCGACCTGTCTACCTGACCGTAGTGAATGGATTGCATTCACTTCAGCTTGGTAGGTTGAACTTGATCCTGTGTCCTTCGGGTTGGGCACGGGTTGACTCGGAAAAGTTCCTTTCTCTCTCTCACTCATGGTATTAGCTAGTTGACCAAGTTGGGTTTCTAACCTAGCTATGGCTTGAGTGTTGGAAGTGAGGATTTGCCCGGTTGATGGCATGAAGGAATTCAACGTGTTTGATATTTGAGTCAACAAGTTCGTGGTATGTGTAGAGGTTTTAATCAAAGTTTCTAGACCCTTTTCCAGAACATTAAGACGTTTATCATGATCAGCAATTTGAGGAGTGTGATTTGCAGATTGGTGATGAGGAGACTGATTTTGAAATGACAGATTTGGTTGTTGAAAATTGAGAGGAACTGCATTGCCCCTAGGGAATTGTTGGGTTGAAGAGAGAGTGAAATTTTGATTTCCGGAGTAGTTTCCCTGGTTCCATGCAAATTCGGATGATTTCTCCAACCTGGATTGTAGGTTGGAGAAAATGGATCATTCACCCGACGAAATGCGTTTATCGACCTAGTGGTGACGGATCCTAAAAGAGGACATTCCTCTGAAACATGAGATGGAGACAGACAGTTATGACAACCTGAGACAGAAACTTGGTTGATTTGAGCTGGAGCTCGTTCTTTAACTTCTAAAGTTTCTAACCTACGCATGATTGTAGCCATCTTTGCTTCAGAGGCTATGTTCGTTTCTAAGAAAAGACCACTGGTTTTGGGTTGGGAAACTGATGAAACACGGTCATCACAATGCTCTCACTGCATGGTTTTCTCGGATAAACTCTCTAAAAAGTCCCAAGCTTCATCAGCATTTTTCTTTATGAAATCCCCTTGACACATTGACTCTAAGGAAGTTTTTGAAGAATAATCCAATCCTTCATAAATGATTTGACATAATCGCCACTTTTCAAGACCATGATGAGGACATTAGATAAGAAGATCTTTGAATTTGTCAAAATACTTTCAAAAAGATTCTCCTGGGACAATTTTAAAATTTTGAATGCTATTTCTAAGCTTGACTTTTTGTGGATAGGAAAGAATTTTTTCAGAAAAACTTTTACAAATTCACCCCAAGTTGAGATGGAATCTGTGGGCAAGCTATACAGCCATTTTTTGGCTTTGTCCTAAAGGGAAAATGGAATAAATCGGAGTTTGATCGCATCTTCGGTTAAGTCCCTCATCTTGATCATGAGGAAAACTTCGTCAACTTCGGAGATGAAAATGTAAACATCTTCGGTTTCTACTCCTAGGAATTTGGGAAGCATGTTGATAAAATGCGGTCTAAGTTCGAAATTTGCTCCATTGACCTCGGGGAGTTTTATGCAAGAGGGGATTGCATTTCTAGTGGGGTAACAAACATCTTGAAAAACAGGTGGGTTGGTATTGACCATTTCGTTTGGTTCAAGAGATGGATCAAAATGAATTAAACGATTGGTATTATCCCTAACCCAAGTTTGCATACACCCAAATCAATTTTTTTATGAAAAAGGACAAGAGAAAAAGTTAAGTAGATGATGAGAAAAAAGAAAAAGGAAAAACTAACTAAAAACAAATCAAGGCAATCACTTTTCAATCACCCTAACTCTAGGATCAAGCCTAAACTTGACTTAGACTAGCTCCTAACCAAAAATTTTCTTAGTGAAAAGATCAAAGTTTACTCAGGTAATTAGCCAGGTAAGGATAGTACTAGAGGAAGATCAAAGATCAATTAAGTACCTCTTTCCTTGCGGAGCGCCTTACGCAACCCCTAAACCTTGCCTTAGACACCAATTAATTCAAATAAACTTGGACCGGTTCACTTAAGGATTTCTTGTTCCTTAATGAGCTCGAATCCTTAGGAGCCAATGTCTAATCAGTTTTAAGAGGCTTGGGTATGTGTAGTGAGGAATTAGTGATTTTTGGGCTAAGGAAAGGGTGATGAAATCCCTCACCTTATCTTGATTAGGGGGTTTTGCCCTTAAGATATATTCAAGTGTGTGCCAAATCAAGATGCTCAAATCACTTGGTGAATTCCTACTATTATATGAAATGCAGCTCTAGGAATTAAAAGCAACTAAAAAGGATACAAAAATAAAAATCTTTTTATTTTTTATTATGGTCGACAATTAAAGAAATGAAGTTTATTAGGGTCGACAAGGGTAAAAATTTTATTTTTATTTTTATTTTTATTTTTTTTTATCCTAATTGTCTCTAATGTATATGAACTATCTAAAGGGTGGAATTGAAAATACTAGATAGAGAAGTTACCCACGCAAAAGCAACGCAAAGCCTCGTTGGAGGCAAATCCTCAATCTCAAATCTTCAACTCTTAACCTTCAAGCTCCAAGTTCCTACACAAAAGAAAACACACAAAATAAGGAACCAAAGTTAATCAAAATCCTACTTATGCACCGTTTCCCGGCAACGGCGCCAAACATTTGATGGGAAATAAATGATTACCTCCTAGAGTTGTAAGTATACAACCTTGATCAAGTTATAGTATAAAAGATTATCGATCCCACGAGGAACGTGAAGAAGGAAGTTAATTAAGTTTGGTTCTTTGTTTGATTATGTGCGCGACAATTAGAAGTTATTCAAGAACAAAAGAAAAATATGGTGAAAGTGGTTTGTGAGAGATAAGAGAGAGTGGTTGTGATTATGTGCAAAAGAGGAGAAAATAAAGTTGAGAATGTGGTTATATGCACATAATAACAAAACTAGGTTTGAGATTATATGCACATGGAGGGAATATGAGATTGAGAGAGAAGTAAAATCAATGAAATCAAGAATCAAGAATAAAGGAAAATAACAAATAAATGAAAAGCAAGGATAAGAGGAAAATAAAGAAGGTAAAGTATGGAGGATTAATTAAAGATATGAGGAATCTAGAGTAGATCCACTTAGCTTATCTCAATCTTATGGGAATAAGTTGAATTTGTTAGCTAGTTTCAAACAATTTCTAGGATCCTATAAATATTAGCTCCACACTTAGAAAAGGATAATTTCCTAGAGGGCTCTAGCCTCAAGGTGAATTAAAGAAAAGAAAAATCTATACTAGAAAGTAAATACAAGAATTAAAGACATTGCATGAAAGTAAATTGCATGAAAATAAATCTAAACTACAAATCATATAAATGAACAAGAAATGAAAAAAATGTAAAAGAAATAAAATAGAAACCAACAACTCCTGATCTTAATCTAATCCTCCTTTTGGTCCTTAGATTAGAAGAAGAGAAAGAAAATTGAAGGGGTGAAAATTTTCATTTATTGTGTAATAAAAATTATAATTTTTAGAAGGTCTTCTCAATTAAGATTAACCCTCCTCTCCAAATGGAGTTTTTATAAAATATTTCACACTCAAACCTCTCCCTCTACCCCTCTATTTATAGCCCAACGGAGTTGATATGAATCATTGGATCAAACTTAGCCACCAAGGAAGAGAAATCAGCCTTTAAATTCGGATCTATTGCAAATCGATCGGTTGGCCGATCGGTTAGCCAACCGGTTGGTCAACCGATTGGTTTCCAATCGAATTTGTCTTTTCTTGATATTTTTGCACGAATTCTTCTTGGATTCCTTGGGTGTCTTGGGCCTTCATTTGTCTTTAGATTTGGGCTTCAAAAATAGGTAGAAATTCAGAGGATTTAAGTCATTTGGGCTCTTATTCATTAATACTCCATTAACCTGCAATTTAAGATAAAAATAATTATTAAGAGGATATTTATTCATATAAAATAGGTAATGAGGGTATAAAAATGTAATTAAATTATGATTATCACTAACCGTTCCTTTGAGAATTAACTAATTAAACTATTCCAACTAATGGGCTAAAAATATCAGTTTAGCATTTAAAGTAACACTTATTTTTCCGATAATGTATAAACATCGACAACAACAAGACTAAAACATTGATGCACATAACCAATAAAGCATACTTTGATTACGTGAGATTTGAGCAGGAAATTAAGGGTTTTTGCATATATATACTACTCAAATCTCCCACGCATACAAATATGACCTCCAAAATTCAAATATTTGCAGAAAAAATAAACTCTCCACACACACCCCCTTCTTGCCCACTCCCTCTCCCATTTCCTCCTCCCTAACATCCGAACCTCACCTCCTTCTCTCCATCCTTGTCTAATCTCTCTCTCTCTCTCTCTCTCTCTCTCTCCTCACTCTCCTCCTCTCCTGCCCTTCCTCCACTCCCTCCTCCCCTTCCTCTACTCCATCATTTGCTTTTGGTAAATGATTGAGAGAGAGAGAGAGAGAGAGAGAGAGAGAGAGAGAGAGGAGGTAAGCGGAGGAGGACAGTGAGGGAAGTGAGGAGAGAGAGGTTAAGAAGAATGGATAATGTTGAAGAAGGAGGCAGAGGAGAAGATAAAAGTAAGGATCTTGGGAAGGAGGAAGGTGAGGGGGAGTGGAAGAGGAGAAGAGAGGAGGATGAAGGAGATGGGGTGAGAGAGAGAGAGAGAGAGAGAGAGAGAGAGAGAGAGAGAGAGAGAGAGAGAGAGAGAGATCTTGAGGAGGACAAAGGTGAGAGGGAGTGGAAGAGGGGAAGAAAGAAGGATGAAGAGGGGGGTGAGAGTGAGAGAGGGTGAGAGAGAGTGAGAGAGGGTGAGAGAGAGAGAGATGCCTTTTTTTGCAAATATATGAATTTGGAGGACAAATCGGTCTCTATAGGAGATTTTGGGGTTATATATGCAAAAATCCTTAATTTTGTCTCTCAAATCAAAACTTCAGCGATCGGAGTATGCATTATTGGTCAAGTGTCTTAATTTTTAGTTCTTACTATCGCCAACATTAATTTTTATGCCTTATTAGAAAATGGGTGTCATTTAATAGTGTATATGAAATATATTATTGTAAACAAGGGTGTATACGTAAATACACAACTTATATTGAGATATATATACAAATGATGGCTCCTATGTCGAGTTCGCCGATTATTATTGTTGAACCCCTCTTCTTCTCTTGTGTAATATTTGTCAACATATTAGAGCGGGTTTGAAACCCTAGAAAATTTATTCTTAAAAAATCATGACATCCTCTTCAACGATCTCAACCCCTATTACCTCGACAACCTTGATGCCCACCTCGACGATCCCTGTGACCTTGGCAACTTCAACCTCAACAACCCTAATGTCTTTGGCCTTAACTTCATCTATGACTTCAAAGATCTCAAACCCCATGGCGACATCAACTCCTTTGACCCCAATCTCCTCAGCACCTGCAACACCCTCCATTGGATAATCTAATTTTCTTAATTTCAATCATCAATAGATATTATCTTCTCTGCAACAACAACAATAATAAATTTTCCCAACTTCAACGTCACAAAACATGGACTCCATCTTGACTAGTGGTAGCCCACAACTTGTTCCCAAACACTACACATGCAATTAGCATCGATCAAATAGCTTATGGCTTACATGGACTGAATTTATCAAGTAGATTTTAATACCAATATCCTGAACAATGATGGATTTATATCCTCGCTACCTCAAACCTCCTATTTTCCCTCTCCCTTGACTGCATCAAATATTACGAAATTGGTCACTATGAAATTAACTACTGCTGAAGATTATTAACTTGGAAAAACATAGTTCATAATATTGTGTTAATATCTCATAATTTACTTAGAGTTATAGATGGTTCGTGCCCTCCTCCGCCAATGTATGTTGACAATGCTACGAGTAATCAACTCAACCCCCATGAAATTACATGGATTTGGATAGATCAAAGTCTTCACTCTTAGTTGCTCGCTACCTTGTCTCATGAAGTATTGGCTGAAGTCCATGATTGACACACTCCTTTTAGATTTGGGATCGACTGTAAAATTAATTTTTTATGAGTAGTCTTGCTCGAGTTATGGAATTGAAACAAATCATCACAACCATCAAAAAAGGCTGAAAATCAATCCATGGAGGACTATTTACGAGAGATCAAAGTTGTCGCTGATTTCCTTACTGCAATTAATTCTCCTGTCAGTCATCAAGAACTCGTGCAACACACACTTTTTAGCTTGAATAGTGATTATGAATCTTTGATAATGGCGGTGACATAATTTGGTGGCACTGTTACCTTTAATGTTCTTAGATAAAAATTAAATTTGCATAAACACCGGCTTTGCTATCTGAAAAAGAGGGATCCTAATGTTAATCAACATCAGGCTCTCATCGTCGGCACCATAACAATAGTTGGTGGACCTATTGCTACACCCGCTGCCTTGCCCAGCCAAACTTGAGCATAGTCGAGTAACCAGCAATAGCAACAACAGTCCTTGATCGACAACTGGCATGGTAGAGGCCCTTGGCGAGATGGTCGAGCCCATGGCTTTTATGGAGGTAGAGGCTAAAACATATATGGTGGATGAGGCACTGTAGACACACAAAAATTTTATGTCTTAACAAGCCACAAGCTTAATTAATTAAAAAGTTTAATACCTTTTGATAAGCTTTAAAAGTAAAATCAACTTGAGGATACCTACAGCTCATATACAAGTTAACTTGAAGGTAGGCCTTCTATATTAATTAATTCAGAGAGGCGCACTGTAGACAGTCAAAAAATTCTCTAGGCGAGGGTCACGCGCACCCTAGTTGTTAAAGCTTCAAGACGATGCTCGCTGATGGGGCGAGGCTAGACCATGCAAGCTTCGAAACGAGACTTGCTCAAGAGGCGAGGCTCGACCTCAATACGAGGTTCGCGACGCGGGAGCGGAGTTCGATCTTAACACGAGGTTCGCGACGAGAAACGGCTCAACAAATATATGATGAAGTTCGCCTACAACATCAAAGTTTGACGAGGCTCGCCTACAACATCAAAGTTTGACGAGGCTCGCCTACAACATCAAAGTTTGACGAGGCTCGCCTACAACATCAAAGTTTGACGAGGCTCGCCTACAACATCAAAGTTTGACGAGGCTCGCCTACAACATCAAAGTTTGATGAGGCTCACCTACAACATCAATGTTTGACGAGGCTCGCCTACAGCATCAAAGTTTGACGAGGCTCGCCCACAACATTAAAGTTTGACGAGGCTCGCCAACAAAGATCGAGCACGATGATCACCGAGGACGAGGTTCGCCACAACATCAAAGTTTGACGAGGCTCGCCTACAACATCAAAGTTTGACGAGGCTCGCCCACAACATTAAAGTTTGACGAGGCTCGCCTACAACATCAAAGTTTGACGAGGCTCGCCCACAACATTAAAGTTTGACGAGGCTCGCCCACAACATTAAAGTTTGACGAGGCTCGCCTACAACATCAAAGTTTGACGAGGCTCGCCTACAACATCAAAGTTTGACGAGGCTCGCCCACAACATTAAAGTTTGACGAGGCTCGCCCACAACATTAAAGTTTGACGAGGCTCGCCTACAACATCAAAGTTTGACGAGGCTCGCCTACAACATCAAAGTTTGGCGAGGCTCGCCCACAACATTAAAGTTTGACGAGGCTCGCCTACAACATCAAAGTTTGACGAGGCTCGCCTACAACATCAAAGTTTGACGAGGCTCGCCTACAACATCAAAGTTTGACGAGGCTCGCCTACAACATCAAAGTTTGACGAGGCTCGCCTACAACATCAAAGTTTGACGAGGCTCGCCTACAACATCAAAGTTTGACGAGGCTCGCCTACAACATCAAAGTTTGACGAGGCTCGCCCACAACATTAAAGTTTGACGAGGCTCGCCTACAACATCAAAGTTTGACGAGGCTCGCCCACAACATTAAAGTTTGACGAGGCTCGCCTACAACATCAAAGTTTGACGAGGCTCGCCCACAACATTAAAGTTTGACGAGGCTCGCCTACAACATCAAAGTTTGACGAGGCTCGCCTACAACATCAAAGTTTGACGAGGCTCGCCCACAACATTAAAGTTTGACGAGGCTCGCCTACAACATCAAAGTTTGACGAGGCTCGCCTACAACATCAAAGTTTGGCGAGGCTCGCCCACAACATTAAAGTTTGACGAGGCTCGCCTACAACATCAAAGTTTGACGAGGCTCGCCTACAACATCAAAGTTTGACGAGGCTCGCCTACAACATCAAAGTTTGACGAGGCTCGCCTACAACATCAAAGTTTGACGAGGCTCGCCCACAACATTAAAGTTTGACGAGGCTCGCCCACAACATTAAAGTTTGACGAGGCTCGCCTACAACATCAAAGTTTGACGAGGCTCGCCTACAACATCAAAGTTTGACGAGGCTCGCCTACAACATCAAAGTTTGACGAGGCTCGCCTACAACATCAAAGTTTGACGAGGCTCGCCTACAACATCAAAGTTTGACGAGGCTCGCCTACAACATCAAAGTTTGACGAGGCTCGCCTACAACATCAAAGTTTGACGAGGCTCGCCTACAACATCAAAGTTTGACGAGGCTCGCCTACAACATCAAAGTTTGACGAGGCTCGCCCACAACATTAAAGTTTGACGAGGCTCGCCTACAACATCAAAGTTTGACGAGGCTCGCCTACAACATCAAAGTTTGACGAGGCTCGCCTACAACATCAAAGTTTGACGAGGCTCGCCTACAACATCAAAGTTTGACGAGGCTCGCCTACAACATCAAAGTTTGACGAGGCTCGCCTACAACATCAAAGTTTGACGAGGCTCGCCTACAACATCAAAGTTTGACGAGGCTCGCCTACAACATCAAAGTTTGACGAGGCTCGCCTACAACATCAAAGTTTGACGAGGCTCGCCTACAACATCAAAGTTTGACGAGGCTCGCCTACAACATCAAAGTTTGACGAGGCTCGCCCACAACATTAAAGTTTGACGAGGCTCGCCTACAACATCAAAGTTTGACGAGGCTCGCCTACAACATCAAAGTTTGACGAGGCTCGCCTACAACATCAAAGTTTGACGAGGCTCGCCCACAACATTAAAGTTTGACGAGGCTCGCCCACAACATCAAAGTTTGACGAGGCTCGCCTACAACATCAAAGTTTGACGAGGCTCGCCCACAACATTAAAGTTTGACGAGGCTCGCCTACAACGTGGGTTAAGTGGTGGGCATCAGTTATGCCCACGTCCATATCAGTTAACCCACGTTTCCACAATTCTTGCATGCCAGTTACGTGCTAAAAGCCCTATAAATGGCGGTGAGCAGCCATTAGGGGAGCTTTTGGAACTTTTGGAGATCAACACTTGCGCACAAGAAAGAGATCAAGCTCTTCATCAGCAATCTCAAGATCATCTGCAACTCTGTTCTGATCGTCAACGGGAAGCAATCTCAACGTGAGCATTGAGTGAAGCATCCTATCGCTACCGAAAACCCACCTTAAAAGAGAAGTCGAATCAATCTTCTCTTCCTCTGTAATCGAGAAAATTTGATTGTAAACCCATTCATTCAATCAATAAACTTTTTTCGACTCTACAGAAGATGGCGACCACAGTGGGAGCAACCATTCATTCCGATGAACTGGTGGTGGCGCAATCAGACAAGATTGCAGTTGGAACCGAGGTTCAAACCTTGGTCATTGAATTTGATGAGAGTAAGTATGAGGAGTTCCTCTCCTCTGGGGCATCTAGCCCAGTGAAGACACGCAAGTGTCGACGAGTCTCGTATGAGACTTCAGCCCCCGTGGCTCATGTTGAATCTCCTCGAGCGAATCTCGAGAACCAGCCTATGTCTCTCGACAAGGCTCCAAAAGCTAGCCAACAGGCTAAGAAGTGGGTGGTTAAGCAGCCCAACCCAACCTCGGAGGCCATTAGCCAAACTTTGGCTTCTGCGGGCGAACCTCGCCTGGCCTATGGAAAGGTAGGATTTGCCAAGGGTCCAATGTCACGACGTGCCAAGCGGTGTCAGCAGCGAGAACCAAGCTCGCCGTAGGGCTCGAGCTTTGGTCTCGTTGGACGGGTTTCACTATCGTCCAAAGATGGTCAAACGAACTGAGGGTCGAACTGACGAGGAACGTCACGAACCTCGTCATTGCACCCCAAGTCGTGAACCTCGTCTTCATCTAAGGGTTCATTCAAAACAAGACTAACGCCGCCTACCGCTAACCTCGCCCACATGGCGAACCTCGCCAACAATGTGAGGTCCCCTTGAAAAGAGATGAGCCTCGTCCAAGTGGCGAACCTCGACAACAACACGAAGTCCGCTTGAAACACGACGAGCCTCGTCCAAGTGGCGAACCTCGCCAACAATGTGAGGTCCCCTTGAAAGAGATGAGCCTCGTCCAAGTGGCGAACCTCGCCATTTTGAACCTACCCAACAACATGAGGTTCCATCAAAACCGCATTTAACATCGCCTGCTGACGAACCTCGCCATAGCAGTGTCAAAATGATGAACCTCGTCATCATGAACCTCGACATGGGGTGTCATCAAAGCAAGGCGGCTTCGCCCGATGGGCCGAATCTCGTCGTAGGAAGCGTCAGAATGATGAACCTCGTCATTTTGAACCTACCCAACAACATGAGGTCCATTCTAAACAAGATGAACCTCGTTCAAACAGCGAACCTCGCCATAAGCTTCACACCAAACCAAGTGAGAAGATACCGCCAAGCTCGCCAACCTCTATCTGGAGGGTCTGCTTTGTCTGGCTTCGGTTTCGAGAATCAGCGGGGTATTCCCACTTCTGATCTCCGTGAATACCTCACTCGCAAGCGTGATGCCAATCAAATGCAATCTCATTGCTGCTGTGAGAAATTCATATCTGCGATGCGCGCCCAATGTTCATCGACACATCAACCTTCTGTATTTGAGCGATTATTTGACCCGTCAACTAGACGAAGGCGGTTTCGCCATAAGAAACAAGCGGCCCGCGGTGGTCATTCCCCTGGAGTGACTATTAACATGGTTGGGAGAAGCGGGAGCAAGAACCCAACAGGCATTTCTGAATCGTCTGACCCTGAGTGTTCCCCAGGGTTACGAGGCGCATTAATCAATAGTCAAGGCGCCTATCGAAGCACCCATCTTCGTACCGGAGCGGCAATCCCGTTTGACTATAGCCAATTGGCTGGGGGTACCTCTGAAGAATTTGAGAACTCCGGCATTGCCACGTCTCAACCTTCAAATACTGATTTCGGTGATCAGGCCAGTGTCCTCATGGCTGACAAAGAAGAGGAAATGGCAAAGAAGATCGAAGAGCAACAAGCTCTTATTTTTGCACAACAAGAGTCTATCAGACGTTTAGAAACGATGATGGAGAAACTCGTCGGCAAGAAGAAGACGGACGAAGGAGGATCCAAATCAAAGCGAGAAGGCTATGAGGGGGATCATGATGTCCACTCGGTGTCATCTGAAGCGGAATCGAATCTGCGTACGAAAGAGCAAGATCATATGTTACGGGATTTCCAAAAGCAGCTGGATGCCCTTAAGCTCCAAGGGCGATCTAAAGAGCTGGGGGTGGCTAGGCCATATCCTACAGAGTGGGATGATGTCCCATATCCTCCGAAATTTAAGCCGCTCAACCTAGTGCAATTCGACGAAAAGAGTTCCCCGTCACAACATATCTACTACTTCCAAGCGCAAACTGGGCATATAACGGGTAATGATCCTATCATGACCCGATTATTCATTAGTACTCTTAAAGGAGTTGCTTTTGAGTGGTTTCGAAGGCTGGAACCTGGTTCTATTAACTCTTGGAGAGATTTGGAAAAGCTTTTTATGGCCAGATTCTTCGACGATGACACAGGAGTATCTATGGCAACCCTGCTAGATGTAAAGCAGAGGAAGAAAGAATCAGAAACAGCCTTTGTCAAGAGATTCAGAACCGATCGCATGTCTGCGGATCGATTTTCGAGGCCACTCTCATCGAGATGTGCCGGAATAATCTCTCCATCAACATTCTGTCTAATATGGGCGCTGTCGTAGCTCGCTCGTGGAAAGACTTAACCCGCCAAGGAGAACAAGTCGAGAGCGTGCTCAAGCGTATGGAGGTTGAAGAGCTATTTGAATTTCGAGGAGGTGACGACCAAGATACCTTGGTAGTGGCGACCGCTTCCTCATCAAAACTCTTTTCAAGTAAGCCCCTGATGGCATCTGCCGAGCTCGCCAACGCGGAACCAAGCTATGGGACCGACTGCGAAGACTTGGCTACAATCGGCCAAAAATGATCGTTGATGCTTACATGCATCAATCGCCGGAGGACTAGCGTCTGACGCCAAATTCTTAAAGAAGTACTACCCGTAGTCTTCTTTCAAACTCCCACTAAGTTATCATGTTAACAGTCATATCTGATAACTAATTTCCTCCAAATTCCTTCGCCAATCCTCCTCAACAGGATGGCGGGTCCCCAAAACTATTATGTTAACAATCACCTCTGATATTTCCCTCCAGATTTCCTCCGTCGATCCTCCCCAATAGGATGACGGGATCACTCCCACTGTCAGGTTAACATTACACCTCTGGCAAAATCAACTTACCAATCCTCTTCAATCGGATGGTAGGTCCTCAAAGTCGCTCTGATCGCGACAATCCTGTCATGTTAACATTACACCTCTGGCAAATCAACTTACTAAGCCTATTCAATGGGATGGTAAGTCCTCAAAGTTGCCCCAATTGCAACAAATTCTTGTCGGGTTAACAATCACCTTTGACAAACTCCCCTTCCAATCCTCGTCAATAGGGTGGTGGGTCCACATAACTGTCATGTTAACAATCACTTCTGATAGTCCGCACCGTCATTCCCGCAAATGACGTTGTCCGATCAAATATCGTCATACTTTTATGTCACTGAACGATCTGATTATTTCCATATTGTCATGTACCCTAATGACTTTGTTTTAGACAGGGGCCTACCAGGTGATGTGCCCCTATCAACCCCCTTACCGAATAGTAGCCTACCATGCGATGTGTCTCTATTTCAATCATAGTCGTTATACTCCCATGTCACTGAACGACTTGACTACTCCAACATGGTCATTCCTCTAAATAATTTTGTTCGTAATCACTGTTGTTATACTCTCACGTCACTGAACAACTTGATTGCTTTTTGATCACGATCGTTATACTTTTATGTCATCAACGATCCGATTATTTCCATATTGTCATGTACCCTAATGACTTTGTTTTAGACAGGGCCTACCGGTGATGTGCCCTATCAACCCCTTACCGAATAGTAGCCTACCATGCGATGTGTCTCTATTTCAATCATAGTCGTTATACTCCCATGTCAGCGAGCGACTTGACTACTCCAACATGGTCATTCCTCTAAATAATTTTGTTCGTAATCACTGTTGTTATACTCTCCGTCAGCGAACAACTTGATTGCTTTTGATCACGATCGTTATACTTTTATGTCAGCGAGCGATCGATTATTTCCATATTGTCATGTACCCTAATGACTTTGTTTTAGACAGGGCCTACCGGTGATGTGCCCTATCAACCCCTACCGAATAGTAGCCTACCATGCGATGTGTCTCTATTTCAATCATAGTCGTTATACTCCCATGTCAGCGAGCGACTTGACTACTCCAACATGGTCATTCCTCTAAATAATTTTGTTCGTAATCACTGTTGTTATACTCTCCGTCAGCGAACAACTTGATTGCTTTTGATCACGATCGTTATACTTTTATGTCACTGAACGATTCGATCATCCCCACGTGATTTTATTCCTAATAATGGCCTACCAGGCGATTTGCCCCTATCTTTTAATCCAACGCCTTGAACGGCTAAGGATAGAGGGGAGATTTTAGCACTAAGCCTAAAAGAAACTCCTCGAAAACTCACCATCTTGAGGGAAAAGTATGGCTAGTCCAACTCAAGCGGTTGGTAAAGACATACCAAGTCCGTTGATAGCTGGGGGTTTGCTAAAAATTCCAGATTGCAAATGCAAATGGCACAAGAAAATATTGAGTGAACACAAAAGAGGGAATTTTATTTATAATCTAATGGGAAAGACATAAATTACAAGTGCTCGACGGCCGAAATATACGGCTTAGATCTCTCACGTGATCCTCAATGCGAGATCTGCGGACGAGATCTTTGGATGTGAAAAGTCACTCGAAAGGTGTCCAATCCCCAATTTGCCATGTGGATGAGGATTTAAAGAGAGATCGAAAACGAAACGCCAAGTCTTGGGTGAATCACGAGGTTCGTAGCCTTGCCCTCATATTGAACTCCTGACGAGGTTGGCGTGCGAGCCTCGCCGATAGCTGTTAGAAAAATTCAAAGTATTCCAGACCCCACACAACCTGATTCAAGTCTGAAAACTTTGAAGGGGGTCTTGTAGACAGTCAAAAAATTCTCTAGGCGAGGGTCACGCGCACCCTAGTTGTTAAAGCTTCAAGACGAGGCTCGCTGATGGGGCGAGGCTAGACCATGCAAGCTTGAAGCGAGACTTGCTCAAGAGGCGAGGCTCGACCTCAATACGAGGTTCGCCGCGTGGGCGGAGTTCGATCTTAACACGAGGTTCGCGACGAGAAACGAAGCTCAACATCATATGATGAGGTTCGCCACAACATCAAAGTTTGGCGAGGCTCGCCTACAACATCAAAGTTTGGCGAGGCTGCGCCTACAACATCAAAGTTTGACGAGGCTCGCCTACAACATCAAAGTTTGTGAGGCTGCGCCTACAACATCAAAGTTTGACGAGGCTCGCCCACAACATCAAAGTTTGACGAGGCTCGCCTACAACATCAAAGTTTGACGAGGCTCGCCCACAACATCAAAGTTTGGCGAGGCTCGCCTACAACATCAAAGTTTGACGAGGCTCGCCCACAACATCAAAGTTTGACGAGGCTCGCCTACAACATCAAAGTTTGGCGAGGCTCGCCTACAACATCAAAGTTTGACGAGGCTCGCCCACAACATCAAAGTTTGACGAGGCTCGCCCACAACATCAAAGTTTGACGAGGCTCGCCCACAACATCAAAGTTTGACGAGGCTCGCCTACAACATCAAAGTTTGGCGAGGCTCGCCTACAACATCAAAGTTTGACGAGGCTCGCCCACAACATCAAAGTTTGACGAGGCTCGCCCACAACATCAAAGTTTGACGAGGCTCGCCTACAACATCAAAGTTTGGCGAGGCTCGCCTACAACATCAAAGTTTGGCGAGGCTCGCCTACAACATCAAAGTTTGGCGAGGCTCGCCTACAACATCAAAGTTTGACGAGGCTCGCCTACAACATCAAAGTTTGACGAGGCTCGCCCACAACATCAAAGTTTGACGAGGCTCGCCTACAACATCAAAGTTTGGCGAGGCTCGCCTACAACATCAAAGTTTGACGAGGCTCGCCTACAACATCAAAGTTTGACGAGGCTCGCCCACAACATCAAAGTTTGACGAGGCTCGCCTACAACATCAAAGTTTGACGAGGCTCGCCTACAACATCAAAGTTTGGCGAGGCTCGCCTACAACATCAAAGTTTGACGAGGCTCGCCCACAACATCAAAGTTTGACGAGGCTCGCCCACAACATCAAAGTTTGACGAGGCTCGCCCACAACATCAAAGTTTGACGAGGCTCGCCCACAACATCAAAGTTTGACGAGGCTCGCCTACAACATCAAAGTTTGACGAGGCTCGCCTACAACATCAAAGTTTGGCGAGGCTCGCCTACAACATCAAAGTTTGGCGAGGCTCGCCTACAACATCAAAGTTTGACGAGGCTCGCCTACAACATCAAAGTTTGACGAGGCTCGCCCACAACATCAAAGTTTGGCGAGGCTCGCCTACAACATCAAAGTTTGGCGAGGCTCGCCTACAACATCAAAGTTTGACGAGGCTCGCCCACAACATCAAAGTTTGACGAGGCTCGCCTACAACATCAAAGTTTGACGAGGCTCGCCTACAACATCAAAGTTTGACGAGGCTCGCCTACAACATCAAAGTTTGACGAGGCTCGCCTACAACATCAAAGTTTGACGAGGCTCGCCTACAACATCAAAGTTTGACGAGGCTCGCCTACAACATCAAAGTTTGACGAGGCTCGCCCACAACATCAAAGTTTGGCGAGGCTCGCCTACAACATCAAAGTTTGACGAGGCTCGCCTACAACATCAAAGTTCGACGAGGCTCGCCCACAACATCAAAGTTTGACGAGGCTCGCCCACAACATCAAAGTTTGACGAGGCTCGCCTACAACATCAAAGTTTGACGAGGCTCGCCCACAACATCAAAGTTTGACGAGGCTCGCCCACAACATCAAAGTTTGGCGAGGCTCGCCTACAACATCAAAGTTTGACGAGGCTCGCCTACAGCCTCAAAGTTTGACGAGGCTCGCCTACAACATCAAAGTTTGACGAGGCTCGCCCACAACATCAAAGTTTGACGAGGCTCGCCCACAACATCAAAGTTTGACGAGGCTCGCCTACAACATCAAAGTTTGGCGAGGCTCGCCTACAACATCAAAGTTTGACGAGGCTCGCCTACAACATCAAAGTTTGACGAGGCTCGCCTACAACATCAAAGTTTGACGAGGCTCGCCTACAACATCAAAGTTTGACGAGGCTCGCCCACAACATCAAAGTTTGGCGAGGCTCGCCTACAACATCAAAGTTTGGCGAGGCTCGCCTACAACATCAAAGTTTGACGAGGCTCGCCTACAACATCAAAGTTTGACGAGGCTCGCCCGCAGCATCAAAGTTTGACGAGGCTCGCCCACAACATCAAAGTTTGACGAGGCTCGCCCACAACATCAAAGTTTGGCGAGGCTCGCCTACAACATCAAAGTTTGGCGAGGCTCGCCTACAACATCAAAGTTTGGCGAGGCTCGCCTACAACATCAAAGTTTGACGAGGCTCGCCCACAACATCAAAGTTTGACGAGGCTCGCCTACAACATCAAAGTTTGACGAGGCTCGCCCACAACATCAAAGTTTGACGAGGCTCGCCCACAACATCAAAGTTTGACGAGGCTCGCCTACAACATCAAAGTTTGACGAGGCTCGCCTACAACATCAAAGTTTGACGAGGCTCGCCCACAACATCAAAGTTTGACGAGGCTCGCCTACAACATCAAAGTTTGACGAGGCTCGCCCACAACATCAAAGTTTGACGAGGCTCGCCCACAACATCAAAGTTTGGCGAGGCTCGCCTACAACATCAAAGTTTGGCGAGGCTCGCCTACAACATCAAAGTTTGACGAGGCTCGCCCACAACATCAAAGTTTGACGAGGCTCGCCCACAACATCAAAGTTTGACGAGGCTCGCCCACAACATCAAAGTTTGGCGAGGCTCGCCTACAACATCAAAGTTTGACGAGGCTCGCCCACAACATCAAAGTTTGACGAGGCTCGTACCTCATATAAATCAAAACCAATGTGAGGGATAGTACCCCATATAAATCAAAACTAATGTGAGAAATAGTACCTCATATAAATTAAAATGAATGTGAGGTAGGCTCTCTATATTAATTAATTCAAAGAGGCACGCTTTCCCCTTGTAGTTGTCAAATTTGATAAGCTCAACAAGCCTTATCAATGAAACCTATTGTGAGGATCATAGTACCTCATATAAATCAAAACCAATGTGAGGGATAGTACCTCATATAAATCAAAACCAATGTGAGGATGACAACACCTCATGTAAATTTGAGAGTACATGCACCCTCTATTAATCCAACACAAAGACACATGCGTCACCCCTTCATATTGACCAAATTCTCAAACTTGAGGGTGCATGTCAATTTCAATACATTGGTGGTGTCATGTGATCATAAGCCTTGGTAATAAAATCTAACTCAAGGATATTCACCCTGATACAAACTTAATTTCAACTTGAAGGTATATGGGCTCCTCATAACACTTATTTTAAAAAAACACAAAATATAAGCGTGATAAACACATGATAAGTGAAAAGCAAAATGTGTGTTACGATAAACAAACGCAACAATCTTGATAAGGAAGTTATAATAACTCCCCCACCAATCCTTTTTCAACACCTAGCGATAACTTCCACTGGCCTTCCCTATAAATAGACATTCCTTTCGTCACACAAAAGAGGAGACAATAACAAAGAACGACAGAAAAGATAGAGAAAAGGCTGAGAGAAATTAGAAAGAAAGAGAGATTTGAAGTTTAAAAGAGCAACGACAAGGTCCTATTGATGTTTTTACTTTTGAAAGGGAGGAGGGCTCCAGAACATTGTCTGGAGACCCAAGATCCCATCTCCTTTCTCTTAAATTTTGTAATACATTAGAAAGGTAATAAAATCAATATCTCTCTGCATTAGATTTCTGATGTCTATTTAATCTTTGCTTTCTACTAATCAGGGGTTTCTTTAATAAGTGTAATTAACAGGAAGAAATAAATTTCTGGAAGCATGCACCTCACAATATTTTTATAAACAAAGTGGTACTAATATGTATCTAAGGAGTAAATTTTTAGGGATTTCTCTACTCTTCTTGAGATTGGTGATACGGATTGGTCAAGAAAAGATTAGCCTACACAAATATTATTTTTCCTCGATGGATACTAGCACCACCTTTAAATTTTTTAGTTTGTAAAATATACAAGTTGGGCATTCCGACACTTACAAATTTTTGGCGACCAGCGTGGGAGCATGCTTTTCCCCTCATCTTTTAGAAAGTAAATATTAGGCGACATCTTGTGCATAAAGCACTAAAAATTTTACGTGCACAAAGCACTAAAACATTATCTCTGCATTAGATTTCGATGTCTATTTAATCTTTGCTTTCTACTAATCGGGGTTTCTTTAATAAGTGTAATTAGGAAGAAATAAATTTACGGAAGCATGCACCTCACAATATTTTTATAAACAAAGTGGTACTAATATGTATCTAAGGAGTAAATTTTTAGGGATTTCTCTACTCTTCTTGAGATTGGTGATACGGATTGGTCAAGAAAAGATTAGCCTACACAAATATTATTTTTCCTCGATGGATACTAGCACCACCTTTAAATTTTTTAGTTTGTAAAATATACAAGTTGGGCATTCCGACACTTACAAATTTTTGGCGACCAGCGTGGGAGCATGCTTTTCCCCTCATCTTTTAGAAAGTAAATATTAGGCGACATCTTGTGCATAAAGCACTAAAAATTTTACGTGCACAAAGCACTAAAACATTATCTCTGCATTAGATTTCGATGTCTATTTAATCTTTGCTTTCTACTAATCGGGGTTTCTTTAATAAGTGTAATTAGGAAGAAATAAATTTACGGAAGCATGCACCTCACAATATTTTTATAAACAAAGTGGTACTAATATGTATCTAAGGAGTAAATTTTTAGGGATTTCTCTACTCTTCTTGAGATTGGTGATACGGATTGGTCAAGAAAAGATTAGCCTACACAAATATTATTTTTCCTCGATGGATACTAGCACCACCTTTAAATTTTTTAGTTTGTAAAATATACAAGTTGGGCATTCCGACACTTACAAATTTTTGGCGACCAGCGTGGGAGCATGCTTTTCCCCTCATCTTTTAGAAAGTAAATATTAGGCGACATCTTGTGCATAAAGCACTAAAAATTTTACGTGCACAAAGCACTAAAACATTATCTCTGCATTAGATTTCGATGTCTATTTAATCTTTGCTTTCTACTAATCGGGGTTTCTTTAATAAGTGTAATTAGGAAGAAATAAATTTACGGAAGCATGCACCTCACAATATTTTTATAAACAAAGTGGTACTAATATGTATCTAAGGAGTAAATTTTTAGGGATTTCTCTACTCTTCTTGAGATTGGTGATACGGATTGGTCAAGAAAAGATTAGCCTACACAAATATTATTTTTCCTCGATGGATACTAGCACCACCTTTAAATTTTTTAGTTTGTAAAATATACAAGTTGGGCATTCCGACACTTACAAATTTTTGGCGACCAGCGTGGGAGCATGCTTTTCCCCTCATCTTTTAGAAAGTAAATATTAGGCGACATCTTGTGCATAAAGCACTAAAAATTTTACGTGCACAAAGCACTAAAACATTATCTCTGCATTAGATTTCGATGTCTATTTAATCTTTGCTTTCTACTAATCGGGGTTTCTTTAATAAGTGTAATTAACAGGAAGAAATAAATTTACGGAAGCATGCACCTCACAATATTTTTATAAACAAAGTGGTACTAATATGTATCTAAGGAGTAAATTTTTAGGGATTTCTCTACTCTTCTTGAGATTGGTGATACGGATTGGTCAAGAAAAGATTAGCCTACACAAATATTATTTTTCCTCGATGGATACTAGCACCACCTTTAAATTTTTTAGTTTGTAAAATATACAAGTTGGGCATTCCGACACTTACAAATTTTTGGCGACCAGCGTGGGAGCATGCTTTTCCCCTCATCTTTTAGAAAGTAAATATTAGGCGACATCTTGTGCATAAAGCACTAAAAATTTTACGTGCACAAAGCACTAAAACATTATCTCTGCATTAGATTTCGATGTCTATTTAATCTTTGCTTTCTACTAATCGGGGTTTCTTTAATAAGTGTAATTAAGGAAGAAATAAATTTCGGAAGCATGCACCTCACAATATTTTTATAAACAAAGTGGTACTAATATGTATCTAAGGAGTAAATTTTTAGGGATTTCTCTACTCTTCTTGAGATTGGTGATACGGATTGGTCAAGAAAAGATTAGCCTACACAAATATTATTTTTCCTCTGATGGATACTAGCACCACCTTTAAATTTTTTTTTAGTTTGTAAAATATACAAGTTGGGCATTCCGACACTTACAAATTTTTGGCGACCACTGTGGGAGCATGCTTTTCCCCTCATCTTTTAGAAAGTAAATATTAGACGACATCTTGTGCATAAAGCACTAAAAAAATTTTCTGTGCACAAAGCACTAAAACATTATCTCTGCATTAATGGTTCACAGGTGAAATGGCAAATCATGTGAAAACCTCAAATGTTAATGGCATGACTCAAAAATTCGTGTTCGTGCAAATTGGTGCATTATGGGTGCTAATTCCCGTGGAGATGGCCACAACGGAGAACATTCCTCAATCAATACCACACCCTATCCCACAACCTGAAGGTCCTCTTCACCCAATACATGTTGAAGCGGATGATGATGGCTTTACTCCTGTGATGACGAAGGCTATGAAGAAAAGAATGAGGAAATCACCCTCAGTCCTAGCTCCTATTGCAAACGCCCAAAAGCTTAATACAAACATGAGAAGTGCCCCCAGTATTGTCATCCATGAGTGCCCTAAAGATACCCTTAACAACAAGGAGAAACCACCCACTTTTCATGTTGGAAAGGATAAGGGAGTGAGGGAAGAAAGCATGGATTCCTCTTCAGTTGAAATGAGGCACTATGTTGCTCAAAGGTGTTTCCCTCATATTGGATGCTCTCGAGACATGGAGGTATTTGAAGCAAATTCTTATATAGGGAGTTCCCTCCTCTTCAACTGTCCAACCCTCAAAAACCGAAAGGCCCTATCAAGAAGGAAATTTTTTCAAGAACCCCAAGTAAGGTAGTGCCTGCCTTAATACAATAAGTCCAAGTTAATGACCCCTCAAGGGAAACATCAGAGCAACGTTCTACAAACTCCTCTCCTATTCGCCTAGGCAGGCCTAGAGTGAGGGCTCGCCAAAATGATACTCCACGTTCTTAGCACTATCAATTCTATTTGGGTAAACCTGCAAGTTATGAATCTAAATATGATTCAACCCTATCCTCTCGGAGCCGTGTGTCTGAGTCAAATGAAGATCACTAGGAAGGAAGACAATCTCCTCAGTATCATTCTGTGAAACCAACTCATTATGAGTCTGGAGGACGATATTTCTTTGAACATCATATGCAGTGTGTCATGCCTCAAAGAAATGAAAGGCAAGACACTCCTCTTTATCAACATTATGAAGATGCCCACCATCAACATTGGTATTATCAACAACCAACTCATCACTATGAACCAGCATTGACCCTAGCAGGACGTCGTGTAGTGACACGATGATTGATGGCTACGGAGTATCGACTGCTCTTACAAGATAGAGCAGGCCATGATCTTTCCCCTAAAGATAGAAGGCGAGTCTGTTGGTTACGTGAGTACTTATGTGAAATCATCACAATGCCTGATCTAAATAATCCTCCTCCCAGTCATGTCATGAATGTCATGCCTATTAGTGTGACTGATGATGAAGATATGTGCTTTAAAAGGAGGCATACTATTGTACCAAATCATCAACCTGTGACAAGAAGTTAGTCAAGGTCACGGTCTGTATCTCTTGAAGTTAAAAATAATGATAATGAATCATCTGCTTCTTCTTATTCTTATTCTCAATCTAATAGTACCGCTGGTAGTGTAGAAAAAGAATATGAACCTAATCTATTAGGTGCAGAACAAGTTTTAACAAGTGATGAAATGTCACTTGATAATAAATTGGTGCAACTTCAAAGAGATCTCTGAAAGAAGAAGAAATTATTCAACTTAGGGCATAAACTTTTACAAATCCTTCTGCTCAAAATAACGCTTTAGATGTTCAGCATCACTCAACTGTAGTTTCACTTGATACAGTGCAAAGACTCATCACTGAAGGGGTCAGGGCATAGTTAATGCAAAAGCAGTATGCAATGAGACCAGGCTATACAAAACTTTATCCTGTTGAGATTGACATGATTCCCTTCCTTGTAAATTATCGACAAGCTCAATTTGCCAAATTCAATGAAAATGATTCACCACATGAGCACATCACTCACTTTCTAGCAGCATGCCAAGATACCACTCATAATAGAGCTCTCCTATTAAAACAGTTTGTTCAAACACTTTCAGGTCCTACATTCACTTGGTATAGCAAGCTTCTGCCTAGATCAATAAGAAATTGAGAGCAGATGCAAGAAGCCTTTTTACAATACTTCTATAATACTCAAAGGACTGTGGGTATCACTGAATTAACTCAGACTGAGCAAGCCCATAATGAAAGGGCATCTGATTTCATTAACAGATGGAGAAACTTGAGTCTCCATTGTCCTCAGCCAATCACAGAACCAGAGACTGTAAGGATGTGCATGAACAATCTTCGACCAGAAATAGTAGTTCACCTTCAAGGGGTACGGCCCATGGCTTTTGAAGAGTTGGCATCTAAATCAACTGATATAGAAAATTATCTCAATTAGTTGAATTGTCGCTCAAACAGAGGGAACCATAAATTCTTTGAACATGGGCTAGAGAAAGGAAAGAAAGATCGAACCCGTGATAAGGGTAAGCATGTGATGGAGACATCTGTGGCAACACAATATACAAAAATACGACCAAATGAGGCCAATGTCCAGTCAAAGAATTCAAAGTTTAATGGTGTTGGGAAGACAAGAAGTCTAAAAGATAGACTTGAAAGGAAGTACTCCTTTCTGAAAGAAGTAGTTGAGAATATCTTTAAGGGATTGACCGAGATGAAGCTTGTACAATTACCTGAACCTCGCTAGGTAAATGAAAATACTAAGAGGCACGATGACGGACGATGTTGCAAGTATCATTGCATGCCAGGGCACACTTTAGAAGAATATTTTGTCTTTAAAGATAAAGTTCAAGAAATGATTAATGATGGAACTATTGATCTTGCATTGCTTAAAAATTTTAAGAAAGGAAGGCAATCTGCCAATATGGTGTCTATTAGTCAAGTAGATGAAGAAGTTTTACCTGAGTGTATGGACACTTTAACATTATCGTCCTATGCAGTTCCTTATATACCACTATCATATCGCCCTATGGAGGATTCATCATCACTAGTGACTCCCTCAAAGGTGCCACATCATGTAATCCATATGAAAGAATTAATGTCCCCTTCAACTCCACCAACTATAATGAAGAGGAAAAGTAGAACTCCAACGCCATTTCCTATCCCCACGTGTTCAGTAAAACAATCTCCACCATCCCAGTTAAAGAAGCGTCTATTTGCTTAGGATACAAAATCTAGCAGGGCAATGCCGATTTTAATATCAAGACAAGAGTCAACCTTACTAGAAATCTACCTGCAACAGATGATGAAGATTTAATATCATAACCTGAATAACTCTACACCAATCAAGGCAGACCTTATGTCAGCAAGAAACAAAAAAAGAGACAGGCTTTCAAAGAAAGGGTCAAAGCTGCGAGGAACAACCCTATATCAATGGAGGCATCTCGACCTCCTTGTCCCAAAAAGAAAAGAACTTATGAATACAAAATACTTAGTAAAGTGATGCCAAAGGAGAAAATTGAAGGATTCATTGCGAGGGTTTCTCATGAACTTTACATTAACAAGCCTCGAGTGGTGGATAATAATACCCCTTGGGCAGATGATTTGCATCGTAATACTGTTGGAGTTGTGGAGGGAGATGACGAACTAGTATGCTTCCCAGAAGAAACTTCTGAGGTTAATATTACCACTCACTCTGAAATTCAAATAAAAGAGATCTGTCCTCCTCTGGTTGAGTACATAATACCTCCCAAGGAAAAAGCTCAACCTCATGATAATGTAACTCCAAATGTGGCCGGTCCTTCTGAGACTGTCAAATACAATGTACTTGCACATCTAAAAAAAATATCATCCCTTCTTAGTGTGAATGATGCTTTGTGTTTGTCTTCTGATTTGCGAATGGCATTTGTCACCGCATTGCAATTTCCTAATGACTATAGGGTAGAAGTAGCTAACGTGGATATAAATCCACTCGAAGTCTTAAATATTGAATTTACTGATGAAGACCTTCTGTTGGACTCCAAGCTTCATAATCGGCCTTTGTTAGTCACAGGTGATTTAGAAGATACGCCAATTAATCGAATCATGTTAGATTGTGGGTCTGCTATAAATTTAATTCCTTTAAGGACGCTGACAAGGTTAGGATATACTATAAGAAATCTTACAAGAAGCAATATCGTCATTCAGGGATTTAATTAAACATGACAACAAGCTCTGGGGACTATGCATTTGACCTTAAGATTTCAAGGATAGATTTCTACTCCTCTCTTTCATGTGATTGATGCCTTCACATCTTACAATGCATTATTAGGACGTCTTTGGTTGCATAAATACAGTGTGATATCTTCCTCCTTGCATCAATGCTTCAAGTATAAAACACCTGAGGGTGAAATTAGAAGAGTATTTGTAGATACACAACCCTTTATAACTGCGGAAGCCTTCTATGCTAATGCAAAATTTTACTTCGAAGGCGTTGTTGCTAAGGAGATCAAAGAAATAGATTTCAAAGCTAATAAAGTTAACCCTAAAAAAGAAACTACTCAAAATGGAGGAAATCCAAAGAAAGTTATTTGTCGCTGCAACAAAGAAAAGATGGAGACCCTGTCTTTCAAATACTTGAGGATAAAGTCTTGAATTCTAACCAAGATAAAGAGTTTAGTGGTCAAAAAGAAAAAATAAAAAGCCTACAATCTGTAGTCTTTGTACCAGCCTCTTCTATAAATAATGAGGAATCAACATCCTGCCTTCCTATTTTATTTTATGATCAGAAAGCCCTTAATATGATGAAAAAAAGGTTATGACATAAAATTAACTTCAGATTTGATTAATGGAGGAGGTTCCCTTGCACCTTTTGATAAAATGCTCAGTCAAGAACAGAGAGATGCTCTTTACCATGGTAACAGACTGTCATCTACAAAGAAAGGTTTGGGATATGAAGTCTACATGACGTCATCTCAAGAACTTATGGATTTGCAGCCAGCCCCATCTTAATTGGAAGAAGAAGGACAAGCTACAATAGATGAATTAGAGGAAATTAATCTTGGCACTAGTGTTGACCCTCGTCCAATATTCATTAGTGCTCATATGTGCAAAGAGGAAAAGAATGAATACAAACGCTTCTTATCTGAGAACAAAGATGTCTTTGCTTGGAGTTACAAGGAGATGCCTGGGCTTGATCTGAATATAGTTGTACACCGCTTAGCCATTTCAAGTGATATTACACCTATTAAATAACAACAATGTCGATTTGTCCAGAAATATTATCTTAAATAATAGCTGAGATTGATAAACTTCTTGCTGCTAACTTTATCAGATAAGTCAAATATTCTATATGGTTGGCTAACATAGTCCCTGTTAAAAAGAAAAATGGACAAACCCCTGTTTGTATTGATTTTTGTGATTTAAATAAAACTTGTCCAAAAGATGATTTTCCTCTCCCTATCTCAGAATTATTGATAGACTCTACTACATGCCATGAAGTATTATTGTTCATGGATGGTTATTCAGGATACAATCAAATCCGGTTGGCACCAGAAGATGAAGAATCTACTGCTTTTAGGACACCAAAAGGTATCTTCTGTTATAAAGTAATGCCTTTTGGACTAAAAATGCCGATGCAACATACCAACGTGCTATGACGGAGATTTTTACTGATCTCCTCCATGATAAGGTAGAGTATTATGTTGATGACATTGTGATAAGGACAAAGCATATAAATGTACATTTACAAGATCTTTCCTTGGTTTTTGAGCGTTTAAGGAAACATCAATTAAAGATGAATCCAACAAAATATGCGTTCGGTGTCTCATCAGGAAAATTTTAGAGTTTTTTGTTCGTAAAGATGGAATTGAGATTGATCTAGCAAAGACAAAGGCTATCATTGAGATGCCACAACCTTGAAACTTACATGAGCTGAAAAGTCTTCAAGGGTGACTTGCATACATTCGGTGTTTTATTGCTAATTTAGCTGACAGGTGCCAACCATTTACACAACTAATGAAGAAAGAAGTTTTTTTTTGAATGGGATGAAGCATGTCAAAATGCTTTTGAAAGTATAAAAAAATAATTGACATGCCCACTTATGTTGGGAGTTCCCATTAAAGGGCGTCCTTTAATATCATATACGACTGCATTACTAATGTCTCTAGGGGCATTATTGACCCAAGTTAATGATGAAGGAAAAGAAGTTGCTTTATATTATCTGAGTCGTATGATGCCGGGGACAGAACATAACTATTCTAGTATGGAAAAAATATGTTTGGCCTTAGTCTTTGCAGCTCAGAAACTTAGACATTATATGTTAGAGCATACTATTCACTTAGTATCTCGGGCAGATCCTCTCAGATATATTCTTAGAAAATTAGTTTTATCAGGTCGCTTAGCAAAATGGGCAATATTATTGACTCAATTTGATATTGTTTATGTACCTCAAAAGGCTATTAAAGGGCAGGCTTTAGCAGATTTCCTAGTCGTTCATGCTTTACCAAGAGAGAAAGAGATTGAAGATGATCTTCCTGATGATGTAGTTATGTCCACCTTCATAGCCCCTTCATGGGTCATGTATTTTGACGGAGCTAGTCGAGCAACGGGGGCAGGAGCTGGAGTCATTTTTTTTTAGCTGGAGTCATATTTGTTACCCCTAAAGGAGAATCTCTACCATACTCTTTTACATTGACTTCAGCATCATCTAATAATGAAGCTGAGTATGAGGCTCTCATCATTGGTCTCGAATTAGCATTGGACTTACATCTTGATCCATTGATAGTTTATGGTGATTCACAACTTGTTATACATCAGCTGAATGGAAAATATGCTGTCAAAAAGAAGGAATTGATTCCATATTTTTTGAAGGCCCAATAGCTGATACATCAATTCTAAGAAATTCAAATTGAACATATCCTCCGATCTTATAATCATAGAGCGGACACTTTGGCAAGCCTTACAGCTTCATTGGCTATTTCTCCGAACATTACCCTCTAAATGAATGTGGAAGCGAGGCGGGTACTATCATCGATACTTGAAGAGTCACCACAAGGGACATTAACATTCACGACTATTTCGGCTTACATTGAAGAGGAAATAGATTAGTGAAGACTC
Source organism: Asparagus setaceus (assembly GCA_012295165.1). Taxonomy (NCBI): domain Eukaryota; kingdom Viridiplantae; phylum Streptophyta; class Magnoliopsida; order Asparagales; family Asparagaceae; genus Asparagus; species Asparagus setaceus. The sequence continues at coordinate 26,765,920 of CM022705.1, read as the reverse complement.
TTACTAGATTATCTCAACTATGAAATTCTTCCCGCAGATAGTCACCAGAGACAAGAAATAAAGAAGCATGTTATACATTATACTTGTATCGAGGGGATCCTCTTTAGGCGATCTTCTGATGGTATGCTTCTTTGATGTTTATCTAAAAATAAAGCTATGAAAGCTTTGGAAGAAGTACATGCTGGGGTATGTGGAGCTCATTAATCAGGACCATCAACTCAAATATTTGGGATATTATTGGCCTGCAATGGCTCAAGATGCAATGCAATTTGCAAAGAGATGCCATATTTGTCAAATTCATGTATCATCCCCCGGAACCACTCCATACAAATAATGTATATTGGTCATTTGATGCATGGGGAATGAACATTGTAGGCCCTATTCATCCTCCATCATCCAAGGGACATAGCTATATATTGGCTGCAACTGACTATTTTTCTAAATGGGTAAAAGCTATCCCTCTAAAGGATGTACGAGGTGTAGATGCGGTAAATTTTGTTTGTACTCACTTAATTTCGATTCTGTATACCAGCTAGGATTGTATCTGATAATGGAACTCCATTTAAAAATCAGGATATGCAGAGACTTTGTACAAAATTTCATATTAAATATTACTTTTCATCAGCCTATAATGCACAGCCAATGATTAAGCTGAAGCATTCAATAAGACATTATGCAAATTATTAAAAAAGGCGGTCTCTCATAATAAACGAGAATGGCATGAGCGGCTTATGGATAGTTTATGGGCATATCCGTACTACTATTCGAACACCTACAGGGTCAACACCTTATGCATTGGTATTCGGAGGTAAGGCTGTACTGCCACTTGAAGTGCAAATTCCATCTTATAGAGTTGCAATCCATGAAGGGCTTTCAGAGGATGAAGCACTAAAAGCTCGGCTAGAAGAATTGGATGGCTTAGAGGATAAGCGCTTAAATGCAAAATAAATTTTGGAGATATATCAGGCTCGTATTTCACGAGCTTTTGATAAAAAAGTTCATCATAGATCCTTTAAGATTGGTGAGTTAGTATTGGCTGTTGTTCGTCCTATGATCATCACAAGGCGAATAAAAAGTAAGTTTGAACTAAAATGGGAAGGCCCTTTCATAGTGCAAGAGGTTTACTCTAACGGGTCTTATAAAATAATTTCACCTAATGGGGAGTACTCTCCTCCCCCAATAAATATAAAATTTCTAAAATGATATTATGCCTAAAGGAGGCATAACACTCTAAACTTTTATGAGTATAAACCTGTAAGGCCCTCCAAATTTTTATGAGTATAAACTGTAAGATACTCCAACTTTTAAGAGTATAAACTGAAAGAAACTCTAAGCTTTTATGAGTATAAACTAAGAGTAACTCTAAACTCTAAGAGGATAAACTATGAGTAAATCTATCAGGTAGGCATGGTCTATACAAGGTAAAACAAAAACTCTTCACTTTCTACACTCGAAAATATATATATATATTCTGACCATCCTTTGGTATTTCGGTGATAACTTTTTACAGAGAGCTTCAATTCAAGTAAAGTTTTCTTTATACAAAACTAGACTCAAAATATGATCTATCATTTTAAAAAAGAAGTCATTTGGAGTTTTCTAGACAAAGTTATGGCAAAAACAAATGCGGACCTATGTGCAGTCCAGGGCAGACCGAAAATACAAATTGGAATCTGTGCTCTTGCATTATCTCATTAAAAAAAATCTTCAACAGCCTCCAAACTCTAAGAGGATAAACTATGAGTAAATGTGATGCCACACAGGCTTGTCCATCAAAGTTCAGCAAAAAAAAAAATTTCTCTTGTGTATTCAGTAATGACTTCATCTTCATTGAGAGATGATTGTAACAAATGTGAGTATGAAATCTTGAAACATTGTTTATACTGAATATCTATTTGCTATGAAATAAAATGTCTAATCTCAAATATAAATAAACAAGGTCTATTTGAAAAAAATTATTTCTTAAAGGACATTACATAGGTTAGAAGAGTTTTAAAGGTAGTCAAGCATGCTTCGTATTCGGCTTTGAGATGTTGTATGTTAGGAGATCTTTATTGTGCTTGATGAAGCAATTGCATAAAATTTTCTTATTTATCCAAGGCCTTCTTCAAATGTGCTTCTACTGTGTCAATTATTTTTAATTCAGTTTTAGCCAGCTCAATCTTCTTCTCTAAATTCTGAACCTTCTTTCTCCACTTTACAATCTTTTGATTCAGATCATCCTTGCATGATTGATTATGATTAAGAGCCACTTTATGAGCAGGCAAAGACTTCTCTACATAAGAGATAGGACTTTCCAATGATTTTAAAAATTCTAGAGGAGATACCATATCAGTATTTTCAAGAATCGAAAACAACTCTTGCTGGAGTGCATGATACTTTATGGCAACTACAATAATTTTCTCAAATGCTCCTTAACTTGCCACCCGAGTTACCAAGAGCTCCACAAAAAACAATCTTTTTCTCTATTAGTTTGATAAAACCCTCCAAGTCTTGCTCGAAAAGGACCAAAGGCTTTTATTCATAAAATTCTTTTACAAAAATGGGTAGTAATACATCTGCAACCGAGCTCACAGAAGGGTCAACCGGTCCTTCATCACTTGTATCATCACTAGCATCAACCATTACGGGTGTTGAGGGAGCCTCATCAGATTGTTTTTTATCAACCATCATTAAAGGTACATGAATAGAGCAGCCTTGACATTGTAATTCTGAAATCTCGTCTCTGTTCTTAATGTGATAGATTCTCTGCATTGGGAGATGCTCAACTCCAGCGGATGGAGATATAACACATTGAACTTGATCTTTGGATTATTCCAAAAAGACTTGAGTAGCTTGCTTAACTGAATTAATACTTCCACTCGCCACACTATTCATCTGGGGAACAGCCATAATTTGGTTCTGTTGTATTGGAGTGTCTTGTTTTGATATATCCTCATGACTTGAAAGGCTATCATTTGTTTTAGATTGAGTCTCATCTTCATCAGAAGAGTTGCCGGAAGAATCAGGTTCTCTGTAATCTTTACAAATATCAAGGCTCTTAGTAGAGGATGCATTTTTATCAGGTACCTACAAAAAAATATCCTTATGAGCACACACCCAACAAAAAATAGTCATATGTACAAACTATTACGGGAATACAACTACATTGTCTAATGATTGAGACTCTTGAGGTGCAACTGAAGCAGGTAGAATGTGATCCTCACCACCTTCTAAATCTACAACCACCTTATTAGCACTAGTACTTTTATTTCTCACTTGTGAAATGGAAGTTGCTTGATCGACTTTCGATAAAGTTGCTTGATCGACTTTCGATACTAGATCAGAAGAAACTCGTTGCTTTTTCTTGGGATCGTCAACAAAAGAGCATTTTCGTCATGATATTCCTTTTGATACCAAATAACATAACCATGAAGAGTCTTCCCCATTCGACAATCAGAAGGAATGATGAAATGCTTGCCAGTTCCTAATCAAAAAAAGAATCTCCAGCAGTAATACATCCTACATAAGGTTGGTTCAATACGTGTGCATGACAAACCAGGATTAGGAGCTCCTTGATCATAACCAAATTGACGGGCAAGCATATAAGGATTATATGGTTCAGTAAAGAGCCACTTTCCCATCCTGAGAGGAAGGATGCTTCGGCGGATTGAAAGAAAAAATGAGGAATGAGAGCTTGACATCTTTTGCTTAGATGTATCCACAAGGGAAGTGGGGTTGGAAGAATGTGAGAGTGGATAAGGTCTCCACTTAAGTTTTTCATTATCTCCTTCATACAGAAATTTCCTAGCCTCTTTAACAGAATAACGGGACCCTGAAGTTTCGACTTCTGAAATCTATAGCAAGAATGGAGCATCTGATCTATGATTTGAAGAAGGAAACTGTATTTCAATTTCATCTTCAGGTAGTCGATCATATAAATTAGGAAAATATTGAGAAATCCATCCAATCAAATAATAAATTGGCCAATTGCATGATACTGCCAAGTGATCTGTAACCCAATAGTTGATTTCTCGATAAAGAGTGCAGAGCGCCGGAATGGCCAGAGAATAAAGTTTTCTACTGTCAGCCATTCTTGCAGCTACAATGAACACATCGGGCCTGATATAGGTTTGGTCATAGGGAACTACAGACTTGCATAACCATAAGGTGAGAAAAGCTGCAAGTGGTGTGTTCTTCCCAAAAGTTTGAATGCTATCGAAAGACTTGCTCTTATATTTTCCTTTAGATTTTATTTGATGATGTTGCCCATGAAAGAAAAACTCTAGACACATTTCAAAAGAAACATTGTCTGCAGGACTAATATCTCTAAGATATTGATAGCAATTCAATAGCATCTTGAGGGGTTGCCCATGCTTTAATTTAGGATCTTCAAGCTCTTCATTTGTGGGCACGTATTCATCAATACTTGTCCCTGAATAGGAAGACCTCCAATTCTCTCCATATCTAGTAAACTGATAGAAAGATCTCCCCATTTTGTAGCAAAGACATTACGATCTTTATCCCAACACTCCAAAAAAGATTGCAAAAGCTGAAATTCAATATGGTAAACTCCAAGAGATGAAAGCATAGCACCATAGATATTAAGTCGTCCTACGGTATCAGTGTATTTTTACAATACATATAGGCACCAGTCATTATATTCTTCAATCATGAGAGGTTTATTTTCTCTTACATCCCCTCATCCTTCATTTCGAGCAATAAGGTCAGCTGCAAAACATGTCAGTGAGCTTGATGGAAAAGCCTTCGTACAAGGATTGAGAGTGAGAGTGGAGGCGGAGGTAGCAGGCATGACTTTTGGAAATCGTCCCCATTTAAAATGTGCAATCATATCCCGAGTTGGACTGGTAAGATATTTGGGTAACTCATGTGCTGTCTGATAATTCATAATGGTCGAAGAGGCACATGTCATTGGAGCATGTCTTTCTAACTTTAAGTCAATGGGTTCATCTTCATAAAAATGAGAAGTCACAGGAGAATCATCAATAACCAAAGGTTTACGGGACTCGGCTTCTTCAACTAGTTGGCTACCTCCTACAGAAACACTAATTGAATGAGACATCTAAAAAAATCAATATATTAAATGAAAGCATAATTGATGATTAAATATTAAAAAAATGAATTACAGTATAACAAACTATAAAACAATAAGGATGATGAGAATAAAATCTTAAAATAAGGTTAAAAGTCAATGGGTTTCTAAACTTATTTTATTAGAACAACGCACATCTCTTGGTTTATTTTGGATAAGGAGCAAAGCCTAAGGGTTCCTAAAATCTATTTTTATCTATCATGACCCATATCTCAAAAATTTATTCTCGAAGCATGAAGCTTTCGAGATGCATGGTCCTCCATTCTAAATTTTTGAATTCCGTACTTAAACCCTATGGCACCTTGAGAGTAAAATTTTAAAGCAAGGGAGAAGCCTAGTGTCTCTAAACTTATTTTATGAGGTGAGCTTGTCTCTTGATTTATATTGGATCAGGGGGCAAAGCCTAAGGGTCTCTGAACTTATTTTATGAATTAAGGCTATGTTCATCTATTTTGCAATAAGTAGCAAGGCCTTAGGGATTTCTAAAATTTATGTTCTACATTATGACCCATGCCTCTAAATATTTTATTCGCGAAGCATGAAACTTTCGAGGTGCATGATCCTCCGTTCTGGAGTTGAACTCCATACTTGAACCCCATAACACCTTGAGAATAAAATTTTAGAACAGAGGAGAAGCCTAAGGGTTTTTGAACTTATTTTATGAATTAAGGCTATGTTCATCTATTTTGCATTAAGGAGCAAGGCCTTAGGGATTTCTAAAATTTATTGTTTGCATCATGGCCCATATCTCAAAAAAAAATATTCTTGAAGCATGAAGCTTTCGAGGTGCATGGTCCTCCATTCTGGAGTTGAACTCCGTACTTGAACCCCATGACACCTTGAGAATAAAGTTTTGAAACAGAGGAGAAGCCTAAGGGTTTCTAAACTTATTTTATGAATTAAGGCTATGTTCATCTATTTTGCATTAAGGAGCAAGGCCTTAGGGATTTCTAAAATTTATTGTCTACATCCTGACCCATGTCTCAAAAAAAATTTATTCTCGAAGCATGAAACTTTCGAGGTGCATGATCCTCCGTTCTGGAGTTGAACTCTGTACTTGAACCCCATGGCACCTTGAGAATAAACTTTTAAAACAAAGGAGAAGCCTAAGGGTTTCTGAACTTATTTTATGAATTAAGGCTATGTTTATAATTTTGCAATAAGGAGCAAGGCCTTAGGGATTTCTAAAATTTATTTTCTGCATCATGACTCATGTCTCAAAAAAATTATTCTCGAAGAATGAAGCTTTCGAGGTGCATGGTCCTCCGTTCTGGAGTAAACTCCATACTTGAACTCCGTGGCACCTTAAGAATAAAATTTTGAAACAAGGGAGAAGCCTAAGGGTTTCTAAACTTATTTTATGAATTAAGGCTTTGTTCGTTTCTTGATCTATTTTGGATTAAGGATCAATGCCTTAGGGGTTTCTAAAATTTGTTTTCTACATTATGGCTCATGCCTCAAAAATTTTATTCTCAAAGCATGAATTTTTCGAGGTGCATGGTCCTCTGTTTTAGAGTTTGAACTCTGTACTTGAATCCCATGGCTTCTTTAGAATAAAATTTTGAAACAAGGGAGAAGCGTAAGGGTTTCTAAACTTATTTTATAAATTAAGGCTATGGTCGTCTCTTGATCTATTTTGGAGCAGGGGACAATGCCTTATGGGCTCCTAAAATCTATTTCTATATATAACATGGTCCATGTCTCAAAATTTTTATTCTCGAAGCATAAAGCTTTCGAGGTGCATGGTTCTCCGTTCTGGAGTTTTGAATTCCGTACTTGAACCCTATGGCACCTTGAGAATAAAATTTTGAAATAAAAGAGAAGCCTATGATTTCTAAACTTATTTGAGTTGACGTCCTGGCACCTTGGAAATTGAATTTTGAAACAGAAAAAAGCTTAAGGTCTCTATTTTTTAATGAGTAGAGGCTAAGTTCATTTTTTAAAGAGCAAAGTCTGAAGGGTTGCTTAAATCAATTTCACTATAGGGTGGCCCATGTAAAAAAAATTATTCTCGAAGCATGAAGCTTTCGAGTTGCATGGTCCTCCGTTCTGAAATTTGAACTCCGTACTCGAACCCGATGTCAACTTGAGAATAATTCTTAAAATAAAGGCCAAAGACTAATGGTCTCTTAAAAGAAAATTTTGTGTCAAAACCTAAGGGTTTCTGAACTTATTTTTTGTGAATTGAGGTTTTGTGTTGTTTAAAGTAAGGAAACCTTTACAACATGGATATAATAGGTGAAATACGTGAATAATATTTATACAAAAAAAGGCCATATCAGCCTAAATCTAAAAAAAATTTGTGCTTGATTGGTTGGTACTCTAATAAAAAATAAGAGCATTTTTTCCACTCCTATTGTACTAATCAAGGTAATTCGAAAAAATGTGATTAACAAAAAATCTGTTTGTAATAAAAAACAACGCCAAAGAAGCCTAATGTATAATAATGTCTTGTACATATAAATGGGACTATTGACATCAATAAAAGAATATGGCTACGATAGTTTATATACTTTAAAAAAATATTGACAGAAGGACTCACTGCAATTCCTCGAGCTACGGTCGAAAAACCTACAAAGAATATTAACTAATTAATATTTAGTCACATTCAATAAGAAATTAAAAAATTACCTTGTGATAGTAAATGCGAGAGTAGTTGATAATTTGTATATTAGATCAACAATGAAACCTGTAAAAAGAAGGTATAATCATAAATAAAAATGACAGCAAAATAAAAGAAAACAAAAGATAACCTAAGGAAATCCAAGTAAAAGAAGGATTTGAGGGCTCTAATTGTAAAGAAGAATGAACAAAAGGACTAAAAGAAAGTTAAAAAAAACCTGACGAAAGTTCACGGACGGACAGGAAAGTGAAAACTCAGAAAAGGACGAAAGAGAAGAGGACGAAAAGAAGAAGATGACAAGAAAGAACAAGACGAGAGAAGAAAGTGATGAGAAGAAAAAGACAAAAAAAACCAAAAGAGATGTAGGGGTAGCGCAGGGAGAACGCGCAGGAAAGATGAAAAAGAAAAAAAAAACGTAAAGGCGGGTTTAAAAAAAAGAAAAAAAAAGATATTTACCTGCAGACTTCCTATGGCAATCTAGCATAGCACCAATTAAAAAAATTGAGAGGGTGTACATATAGCTATGTAAAGCCTAACTGTGGTAGGATTAGATTTTCTTTTTCAAATTTTGTTAGGATTTTATCTTAAAATTTGTTGATATCCCTTTTAAATTGGATTCTATCTCCTTCGAATTTAGCAATTTAAATTAAATAAGCATTTCTCATATTTGAATTAAGTGAACTCACCATAAGCCTTAAAAAATTCATAGCAAACCAGCATAAAAAAATCTCTACAATAATACATGTAGCTACAGAAAAAATGAAGCTCATGTGTAATTAAAAAAAAAGGGTTAAGGGATAATTTCTGCTAAAATACACGATTGATGAATGCTTTCCCAACCACTCAAAAAAAATTTTAACCGAGATATAGTATGGGTTAAAAAATCTAATAATAAAAAATAATAACTTGGACTCACGCACTCTGTTAGAAATAAAACACCGAGCACGCACTCAGTTAAAAAACAAACACCGAGCGTGTAAGCCCAAGGAAGGCAATTTATAGACGCACAAAAATTTTATCTCTCAACAAGCCACAGGCTTAATTAATTAAAAGGTTTAATACCATTTGATAAGCTTTAAAAGTAAAATCAACTTGAGGATACCTACAGCTCATATACAAGTTAACTTGAAGGTATGTCTTCTATATTAATTAATTCAGAGAGGCGCGCATTTTCCTTGTAGTTATCAAATTTGATGAGCTCAACATGCCCTATCAATAAAACCTATTATGAGGATGATAGTATCTCATATAAATCAAAATCAATGTGAGGGATAGTATCTCATATAAATTAAAATCAATGTGAGGTAGGCTCTCTATATTAATTAATTCAAAGAGGCACGTCTTCCCCTTGTAGCTATCAAATTTGATGAGCTCAACAAGCCTTGTCAATGAAACCTATTGTGAGGATGATAGTACCTCATATAAATCAAAACCAATGTGAGGGATAGTACCTCATATAAATCAAAACTAATGTGAGGATGACAGCACCTCATGTAAATTTGAGAGTACATGTATCCTCTATTAATCCAACACAAGACACATGCCTCACCCCTTCATATTGACCAAATTCTCAAACTTGAGGGTGCATATCAATTTCAATACATTGGTGGTGTCATGTGATCATAAGTCTTGGTAATAAAATCTAACTCGAGAATATTCACCCTCATACAAACCTAATTTCAGCTTGAAGGTATATGGGCTCCTCATAACACTTATTTTCAGAAACACAAAATATAAACGTGATAAACACATGATAAGTGAAAAGCAAAATGTTCGTACGATAAACGAACGCAACAATCTTGATAAAAAAGTTTCGATAAGGAAGTTATAATAACTCCCCCACCAATCCTTTTTCAACACCTGAGGATAGCTTCCCCTGGCCTCCCCTGTAAATAGACATTCCTTTCGTCACACAAAAGAGGAGACAATAATAAAGAACGACAGAAAAGATAGAGAAAAGGTTGAGAGAAATTAGAAAGAAAGAGAGATTTGAAGTTTAAAAGAGCAATGACAAGGTCCTCTTGATTTTTTTTTTTTTTTTTTACTTTTGAAAGGGAGGAGGCCTCTAGAACATTGTCTAGAGACCCAAGATCCCATCTTCTTTCTGTTAAATTTTGTAATACATTAGAAAGATAATAAAATCAATATCTCTCTACATTTGATTTCTGATGTCTATTTAATTCTTTGCTTTCTACTAATCAGGAATTTTTTTAATAAGTGTAATTAACAGGAAGAAATAAATTTCTGGAAGTATGCACCTCACAAACCTTTTTATAAACAAAGTGACTACTATGTATCTAAGAAGTAAATTTTTAGGGATTGGTCTACTCTCCTTGAGATTGGTTATACGGCTTGGTCAAGAAGAGATTAGTCTACCTAAATTTTATTTCTCCTCTGATGGATACTAGCACCACCTTTAAATTTTTTTTGTAAATCATACACATCGGGCATTCCGACACTTACAGGCACATACAACAATCAACAATACCGTGCTCAAAATCGGGGTCCTCTGGTGAATCTAGCAAATGGTAATATCCGCTTTAGTTATTATGATACTGTTAACACTACTAGTTCCTCTACCACATGATACTTAACCAATCAGTTGTAAGTGGATATTCAAAATAAAAATAAAAATCAGGCGGTTCTATTGAGCATCCCAAAGAGTGCCTTGTTGCCCGTGGATTTTCTTAAGAGTACGGTATTAATTATGAGGAGACATTTGCACCAGTGGCCCAAATCACACTTGTTCAAACATTTATTGCTATTGTGGCTAGTTGACACTGGGATTTGCATCAAATGGATGTAAAGAATGCCTTTCTCAATAGTGAACTTATAGAGAGTGTTTGCATGTAGCCACCAATAGGGTTTGATGCTCCTTCCTCTCATGCGTGTAGTCTTCAACGTGCTCTCTACGGCCTCAAATAAGCCCCTCAAGCTTAGGTCGAGCACTTTCAAAAATCTATTCTCTCTATTGGATTTAAGGATTATGCGATATTTTATCATACATCTTCTCAGGGTCAAGCCATTCTCCTCTTGTATGTTGATGATATGATTATTACTGGGATAATATATCCACTATCCAGAATCTCAAGTGATATCTTTAAAGTCGGTTTGAGATGAAGAATATAGGACATTTACGCTACTTTCTTAGGATGGAGATTGCATACTTTCCCTGCGGCTATCTATTGTCTCAGCAGAAGTATATTTCCAATATCATTGAGCGAGCCACTCTCATAGATGCCTCACTTGCAACTTTTTCTCATCTTACTACTCCTATGGTGCTTCACTTAAAGCTTCATCAGTCAAATGGTGATCCTCTACTGAACCCCCCTCTATATCGGAAAATTGTTGGTGTCTTGATTTACTTGTTTGTTACTAGTCCAGATATATCTTATGTTGTTCGCACTCTAAGTCAGTTTATTGCCACACCGATGACTGTTTACTATGCAACCCTTATTAGACTTCTATGTTACCTTCAGGATACTATGGTTGCTCCTTGTAATTTCCATCCGATTCATCTCTCACGCTACGAGCATACATTGATGTTGATTCATCTCTCACGCTACGAGCATACATTGATGTTGGCTAGGGTGATGATCCTAATACTAGGCAATCTAGTAGTGGGTATTGCATTTTTCTTGGTTCGTCTCTTATCTCTTAGCATAGCAAACGCCAACACACAATTTCATGATCTCGTACTGAGGCAGAATATCATGCTACGATTGACACTACTCTTGAGATTCGTTGGCTATGTCATCTTCTATAGGATACCAATATCTCTATTTCTTCTCCTTATTCTCTATTTTGTGATAATAATAATGCTATTCAAATTGCTTAGAATCTAGTGTTTCATGAGCATACTAAACACACCTCAGAGGTGGACTACCATATTGTCCGACTAGATTATAGTTCTCATTATATCTCTCTTCCTTACATAACATCGAAAAATCAAATTGGGGACACGTTGACTAAGCACAAACTACTGCTCAACTGCTTTCTTTTTTGTCAAAACTTTCGGTGTTTGATACACCTTAAGTTTGCGACCAGTTGGGGGATGTTAAGATAGTTTATATCTATATGTGTATAGACTCAATACTAGCCCACTCAAGCCTATGTCTTGCCTATATATTTGTATCATATTCTTAGATCAATATAACAATACAGATCAATCTTTTCTCAATTATCACTACATTAATCCTTATCCGATTATAAAACTCATTTATACAAATAAAAGGCAATGCGAAATAAAATAGGGTTAATTATGAATGCACCCCCTTAGTATCAACTAATGGCTAATGGACCCCCTAAAGTTCTATTTGTGTAAATAGACCCCGTGAATGAGTTTTGTTTTATTATTTTATTTTTTACTCTGAAAATCATTAAAAAGGTGTTGAGACGTTCTACCTACAATTCTATTGGTGAGGACAGGCGCCTAAGTTGTTGATTTCTTTTGACTTTTAAAAGAGTCGAAAAAGTTAAGAGGGTGTATTTGCACTTGGGTGAATACTAAAGAGGGTCCATTTGTACAAATAGAACTACAAGGGATCCATTCACAATTGAGTGATACTACATGGAGCCTATTTGGAATTAACCCAACAAACTAGTAAATAATTTAACAAAGTCTGTCGGTTGAAGGGAGAATGGCCCATCAAAACCCAGTTAATTAGCCTAGCCCAGCGAAATCAGAAAAAGAAGAGGAAAAAAAAATCCACCTGTTATTTATTAGCGGGCCCAACATGCGTACACACAAAGACAAAAATAACATAAACCGGCCCATGACAAAGAACCAAAAAGATAAAAGGAAACATGAAGGCAGTCTTGTTCAATTTTCCACAGTCCAGGCCATGAATAAGCCGTATTTATTTTCTTTGATTTCTGTGGGCTAGGACGTTAACCCCGGTTTTGATGGGTAATGCCTTTTTCTAATCGTTGTAATTTAACTTTTTTTAATAAAAAAAATATAGGCCTAACTGGCCCTGAAGCCATTAAAATACGAACTGGCATAAATTCCAGACTCGGCCATTTAATTTAAATAAAAAAAATATGTAAGGCATTTCCTAAACTCGGGCCAGCCCAATGCAAAAAGACTAACTAAAAAGCTTAAATTAATTCTAACCAAAAGATATAAACATATAATTGAAAATCGAAAACAAATCTCTTTGTTTGGCAATGGGTTAATAGAGAGATTAAGGGGGTGTAACCTCTCATTAACCCTCCAAACAATAAAAACACCTAAAGGGTTAATAAACCCTCACGTTATGCTTTATTAAAGTCTAACGTTTAACTAATACTCAAGCCGTAACTGTACGGGTTAGCAAAACCGCGTGACCAGGCAGACTAAATTTAGTCCGCCTCCCCACGCGGGGGGTCAGAACAGTAATAATGGAAAATTTGAAAACTATATCTCTTAACTTGTTCTTTGTGCTTGGTTAACTAACTCGACTTATTGGAAGATGACAGTGTGTACCATATTTTGATTGGTGGTTAGCTACTGCGGGGTCTTGCTAGGAACTGTTCTTTGATAGGATGAAATATATTTACATATTTAGGTGCATTATAAAGTGGAAGTTATTGATGAAACTTCAAAAAATTTGATTTATGCTAGAAACAAGTTCTTTGCTAATGATATGTAATTTTAGTTAATTTTTATTTTTTCCCAACAATCATTTATTTAACATAATGCAAAATGACAATATTTTTAATTAAATTAATGCAAATTCATGTTGAAATTATTTTGATGAAACATTTATTAATAAATTTTTCTATTTTATTACGGTTAAACTTGGTATTTTTTAAAAAATATGAGGATTAACTTGCTTAACCCTTCTTTATTTGCCAAACACAAAAGTTAACCTTCATTTAACTATCTAATCCAAACAAAATTTAATTATCTTAAACTCTTCATAATGGGCTAACTAATTTAACCTTTCGCCTTAATCCTTCTCTTTTAATCCCTTGCCAAACGACAAAATAATATAAATTGAAGAAAAACACAATGCATGTTTCAAAACAAGAAATATGTCTTGATGTTGACCAAACGGATTGTTAAGTATAGTGGATTATTACACCCTCGATTTGTTATAGCTTCTCAAATTTACCTCCAACTTAATTTCTACTAAAATTTTAACAGTTCTTAGATAGCATCACTTAGGCCTGTCCAAACGGGCCGGCCGGGCTGGGGAGGGGTGGGGGAGGGGGCGGCTAGGACCTGGTGGGTCTGTCCCGGCCTGGCCTGAAACAGCGCACCGGGCACTGGTTTTTTTTATTTTTGATTAAAATTAATTTTTTGTAAAAAATAAAATTTCAAGAGTAATTAAAATTAAAATATGCGAATTTTGATAAAAAATCAATCATACTAAGTGTTTACTAAGTAGTAGAAAATTATAATCTATTAGTATATAGTTATATATTATATGTAAGTATATATAAGTATACATTAATGACCATAATATACTATAATTATAAACAGGATACATTAGAAATATATATGTAAGTATATATAAGTATATATTAATGACAATATACACTTAAAAATATATATAAGTATACATTAATGACCATTTTATACTATATATATATATATATATATATATATATATATATATATATATATATATATATATATATATATATATATATATATATATATATATATATATATATATATATATATATATATATATATATATATATATATATATATATATATATATATATATATATATATATATATATATATATATATATATATATATATATATATATAATATATATATATAATATATATATATAATATATATATATAATATATATATATAATATATATATATATATATAATATATATATATATAATATATATATATATAATATATATATATATAATATATATATATAATATATATATATAAAATATAATATAATATAATATAATATAATATAATATAATATAATATAATATAATATAATATAATATAATATAATATAATATTAGAAACCGTGCAGTGGTCGGGTCCTAGTGGGTGTTCAGATGGCCGGACCGCCCTGAGGCTGGCCTCTCGATTCCGGTCAAGCCCGGCCCGCCGCTTGGGTCTGGGCTCTGCACGTCCAGACACTGGTCGGCCCGGCCTTGGGCCCAATTGGACAGCCCAAACATCACTACTTTAAATAGTATAGGAGAGAAAAATCAGTTATGCAAAACACCGTGGATCCTTACATTCATATTAGAAATTAAGTAGATCGTGAAGAGTGAATCTTACTTGCAAAAAATGTGTCCTTGTTATTTTTCTCACCCTTTAGCTTGTATACATCTACAATGAAACCGAAAGTCAAAGTCCTATTAAATTCGATGAAAAAAATTGTAGTAAAAAACTGCATGGATGTAAAAGAAAAGGAATATATAACAAAATTCTAGGGTAGAGGGATTAAAGAGGCTTGGATCAAAATTATATTTTATTCAAAACTAAAATTCTTTTCAATTTAAATTCCAACTTTAGCTTTATGGATTAATAAAAAGATTAATTACATCCTAGTACCATGTGGTTTAGTGTAATTACACGAGAGATCTTGGAGTCTGTGTATCTACATGGACAGTTCTAGGAGTACTACCGAGGTTACGCAGATAACCTTGGTGAAAGTAATTTTAGGGTTAGTTAGGATTACTCGTGTAACCTCAATCAGTAATTTCATAATTATTTGTGTAGATAATTAAACGATACCATGGGATACCAGGATGTAATTATTCCATAAAAGAATTAATCTTCACTGAATTATAAAAATTAATAAAAGAAGAATGATCAACAAAAGTCTATAGTGATTAATAGATAATCATATTCTATCTATATCTTTATCTCTATCTATACTATATATAAAAGAGGATTCAAATGCTAAAACTTTTGAATTCCTTTTTGTCCTTTTATTTTGACATTTTCCAATTTTATCTTTAATTAATTGCATATAAAGTGTCATTCTCATTCAATACAAATAAATTATTACATGCTCAATATAATAAATACAAATATTATAGTAAATATAGAATATATAGATAATTGATATAATGGATATGTCAAACTAATGATACTACACGTTTCATTTTGCAAAAACTGTGTCAAGTTAAAATGCTAGTAGTGCATGCATTACGCATACTGCATGCATTACGCATACTGCATGCATTACGCATACTGCATGCATTACGCATACTGCATGCATTACGCATACTGCATGCATTACGCATACTGCATGCATTACGCATACTGCATGCATTACGCATACTGCATGCATTACGCATACTTGAATCATGAGTTACATTTAAATTGTAGTCTTTATTTCAGGGCAATTAAATCAATTGTTATGGAAACCAAAGAGCCTACCTTTTGTCATAATTCTTTAGGTTATAGTAAGGAATACTAATAGCTTTTACTTGCAACCTATATAAATATGGATTTTACTCTTTGATTACTTAACCCTTGAAAGTCGTTTCTCTAGTTACAACCTTCTCATTGTCAAACAATCGAGATTAAGGTATGATGAAATGATGTGACTACTTAAATCGATGCTATTTTATTAGAATTATTATTTCTATTTATTGGGAACAGACTTATCTTTATCTCTATCTATACTATATATAAAAGAGGATTCAAATGCTAAAACTTTTGAATTCCTTTTTGTCCTTTTATTTTGACATTTTCCAATTTTATCTTTAATTAATTGCATATAAAGTGTCATTCTCATTCAATACAAATAAATTATTACATGCTCAATATAATAAATACAAATATTATAGTAAATATAGAATATATAGATAATTGATATAATGGATATGTCAAACTAATGATACTACACGTTTCATTTTGCAAAAACTGTGTCAAGTTAAAATGCTAGTAGTGCATGCATTACGCATACTTGAATCATGAGTTACATTTAAATTGTAGTCTTTATTTCAGGGCAATTAAATCAATTGTTATGGAAACCAAAGAGCCTACCTTTTGTCATAATTCTTTGGGTTATAGTAAGGAATACTAATAGCTTTTACTTGCAACCTATATAAATATGGATTTTACTCTTTGATTACTTAACCCTTGAAAGTCGTTTCTCTAGTTACAACCTTCTCATTGTCAAACAATCGAGATTAAGGTATGATGAAATGATGTGACTACTTAAATCGATGCTATTTTATTAGAATTATTATTTCTATTTATTGGGAACGAGACTTATCTTTATCTCTATCTATACTATATATAAAAGAGGATTCAAATGCTAAAACTTTTGAATTCCTTTTTGTCCTTTTATTTTGACATTTTCCAATTTTATCTTTAATTAATTGCATATAAAGTGTCATTCTCATTCAATACAAATAAATTATTACATGCTCAATATAATAAATACAAATATTATAGTAAATATAGAATATATAGATAATTGATATAATGGATATGTCAAACTAATGATACTACACGTTTCATTTTGCAAAAACTGTGTCAAGTTAAAATGCTAGTAGTGCATGCATTACGCATACTGCATGCATTACGCATACTTGAATCATGAGTTACATTTAAATTGTAGTCTTTATTTCAGGGCAATTAAATCAATTGTTATGGAAACCAAAGAGCCTACCTTTTGTCATAATTCTTTGGGTTATAGTAAGGAATACTAATAGCTTTTACTTGCAACCTATATAAATATGGATTTTACTCTTTGATTACTTAACCCTTGAAAGTCGTTTCTCTAGTTACAACCTTCTCATTGTCAAACAATCGAGATTAAGGTATGATGAAATGATGTGACTACTTAAATCTGATGCTATTTTATTAGAATTATTATTTCTATTTATTGGGAGCAGAGACTTATCTTTATCTCTATCTATACTATATATAAAAGAGGATTCAAATGCTAAAACTTTTGAATTCCTTTTTGTCCTTTTATTTTGACATTTTCCAATTTTATCTTTAATTAATTGCATATAAAGTGTCATTCTCATTCAATACAAATAAATTATTACATGCTCAATATAATAAATACAAATATTATAGTAAATATAGAATATATAGATAATTGATATAATGCATATGTCAAACTAATACTACTACAGGATCATGTTCCTTTAAACCGATCGTTAAAATCTACTTGTTGTAATTGTACATATCTTGAAGTTTGTATCGATTATTTTTCTCCATAATGTCTAACAATTTAGACCATAAGATTGTATCAAATTTCTTTTTATAATATTATTAGTGTCTATTCTTTTTATCATTGTTCGCGAGAAAATTTGAGAAATGTAAGTGTAGGTCAGAAAAAATTCATCAAGACGACCAATATCCACGGCTAATCGCCGATGAAGGTTACAAGCTGACGACTTTCACGACAACAAAGGAGAATCAGAAGCTAATATCTCCAGAGTATAAGGATCACAAGTTGACAATCCTTGTGAAAAGAGATTACAAGTAATGATCTCTTCAAAGCAAAACGCGGGGTTCATCCCCGCGTTTCAATACAAAACGCGAAGGCCACCCCCGCGTTCCAACATAAAATGCGAGGGTCGTGCCCGCGTTTCAGCACAAAACGCGAAGGTCGTGTCCACGTTACCGCTCTAAAACGTGGAGGTCCACCCCCGCGTTCCTGCTCTAAAGTGCAGACGCGAGGCTCGCTCCAAAATGCGAATCTTGCGTTTGACTCGTTCAAACACGTTCTAAACGGTTCCAAAATCGTTTTGTACGATCTGAGGGCCACAAACCCTCATTCAGGAGCGATTTCAGGGGTCAGTTATACCCCTGAAACCCCTATAAATAGCTGAAAGCTCAGCTGAAGAGAGGAGGTCGGTTGTTTTTTGGTTGGTGGGCTTTTGGTTGGTATTTTAGGTTGATCTTGGAGGGGCTTTTGCTTTTAGAGTGCTTCTCCTTCAATCATCTTGGAAGGCTTATACTGTGGCCTTTGAGATTGCTTGGCTTGAAACCCTTTCGGGTAAAAAGGATCAAAGCTCCTTTTCTAAAACTCGTTCGGAGTTCTCAACTTGGCCAGAGTTCTAAACTTGTTCGGCAAGTTCACATTAAACTCTGTGAGAGTTTCCAAACTTGCCTTGCAAGTTCGCCCAAGACATTAAATCAAGAGGCGACGACGACAAAGTCCCACGAGTCAAGACGGTCGGATCGTCATCGGGATACAAGATTCAAGCTCTCACCGCTACCGCGAAGAACCCGACATTAAATAAAAGGGAGGATCAAATCATCCTTTCTTCTTTTATAAATCGGGATAACTGATAAGAGAGCGATTGCGAGGATAGAGAGATTGTAATTTTTCAGTAAAAGAATCAATACAATATCATTCCTCCACCTTCTTTTTTTAATATTTTTCTGCAAACAAAAGATGGCGACTCCGCTGGGAATAATCTCTTTCACCGATAAAGAGGTGGTGGCGCAGTCCGACGTCAAGCTCATTGGGACGACTGTTAAAACTCTGACCATAGAGTTCGATCAAGCCAAGTTCAAGGAGGCACTCTCCTCCGGATCCCTTAGCCCCAAGGCTATGCGCAAGATCCACAACGCCTCTGAGGAGACCAAAGTCCCATCGGTTGCCGTGGCTAACCTGATCAGTAAAGATGGTGATGTCGCTGCGAAAGCCTCAAATCAGGCGAAAAGGAGCGCTGCTCGCCGAAGGACACTGCCCCGAGATGGCCAATTGACCAACCAACGCGAACCTCACGCTTGTGAGCCAAAACGCTATCCTGAGCTTCGCGTTTCTTTTACAGAACGCAAGCCTCGCGTTTATGTGCCCGAACACGAGTCTCGCAGAAGCCAGGCTGAACGCAACCCTCAATGACGCGTTTCACAATCAAAATGCGGGTCTCAACCCCGCGTTCAATCACTCAAACACGAACCTCGCTCAAGAGGGGGCTGTGCTTAACCTCGATCTCCATTCTAAAACGCTGGTCTCAACCCCGCGTTCAGTTGCTTAAACGCGGACCTCGCGTTCAGCAGGGGGTTGCATGCGATCCTCGCGCCCCCATCTAAAACACGGGTCTCAACCCAGCGTTCAGTTGTTTAAACGCGGACCTCGCGTTCAGCAGGGGGTTGCATGCGATCCTCGCATCCCCAATCTAAAACGCGGGTCTCAACCCCGCGTTCGAGCATTCAAACGCGGACCTCACGTCTCCAATCTAAAACGCGGGTCTCAACCTCACGTTTAAGTGCTCAAACGCGATCCTCGCATTCCAAATGCCAAATCATCGGCATGTCAATGCTGCTCACATGCGGCCAAGCAGCCGGTATTTGACCGATTGACGAATGTCACTTGGTCCACCGAACGATGACATTCTCATAGGAAGAAGACTTCAGAGGTCGAATACCTTGGAGTCACTTCCAACATGATCGTTATAGGGAGACCATCAATCTCTAACTCTGATGAGTCAGAGGTAAATCGGTCCCTCGGCTTGAAAGAGGCTTGAACGACTCCGACGGAGTTTACCGACATACTCGGACTCGAACAGGGGTCATATCCCCTGTCAACTATCAAAGGCTGGCTAAAGGAATTGAGTCTGATGATGAGCATTCAGCCATTGCCGAATCTCAATCCTCTAGTTCCTTCGTAGAGCATCAGAGCTCCGTTCATATGGCTGGAAATCATAAAGATCTCATGAAGAGACTTGATGAGCAGCAAGTCATTCTCAAATCACAGCAAGAAGCCATCGATCAACTCCGAGACATGGTAGCCCAGCTTGTTGCGGATAGAGTTCAATTTCAGATGGCCGACTCAACACCTCTAGAATCTTTATTTGAAGAAGAGAAGAGGACTGAGAACGAGCAGAGTCCTCAATCAGTAAAAATGCGAGAACTGGAAGCCCGCCTCAATGCCATGGCTAATAGGTGCGAGCTCCAAGATCGAGGGTTGTCGGGCCGTATCTGCGAGAATGGGATACGGTTCCTTATCCTCCAAAATTCAAAATCCCGACGCTACAAGCTTTCGACGGTACGGGATCACCGAACAAACACATCTATCATTTTAAGTCACAGACTGGGAATGCGATGTCAAACGATCCCATACTAGCTCGTTTGTTCATTGACACCCTCAAGGGGGTTGCCTTTGAATGGTTCATGAAACTGCCTGCAGGATGTATCCAGAATGGGCAGATTTAGAGAGACTCTTCCTGTCACGATTCTTTGAAGATGACATGAAAATCTCTGTCACTTCTCTCCTTGCCATTAAACAAAGGAGGGAGAGCCTATCAAAGCCTTCATCGAATGATTCCAAAGCATGGCTCTTCGATGCTCGATAGGTATGACACAGTCTGCTCTGATTTACACCTGTCGGTACAATTTGCAAACCAATCTCCTAGCTCGAATGGGGGTTGCGAAATGTCATTCTTGGAAACAGCTAGTCTCCCAAGGCGAACAGGCTGAAGCAATTGTTGCTAGGGTTGAAATCGAAGAAGAGGAGACTGACTCTGAAGACCTGGCTATTGATGACCCAGCTCTAAATCGCGAGGCCGACACCAGAGACTCCGTTAGTATCAACCTAGAATAATTACAGACGTCATCGATTTTGTCAAAAGACGTCATGTATCCCAAAGACTGGGGGTTGATTATTTATTATTTTTCGAGTAGAATAATAAATTCTAAATATTATCAAGTTAACAATGCACCTCTGACAACCAACTTATCAACCCTTTTTAATAGGATGATAAGTCCATAAAGTTGCTCACATCGCAACACAATCCTGTCAAGTTAACAATGCACCTCTGACAATCAACTTATCAATCCTCTCCAATAGAATGATAAGCCCACAAAGTTGCTCACATCGCAACATAATCCTGTTATGTTAACAATGCACCTCTGACAATCAACTTATCGATTTTCTCCACGGAATGATAAATACCCAAATCTTGTTCAAACCACAAGTACCCAATTTTATCAAGTTAATTCCACACCTCTGATAAAATCAACTTATCGACTCTCTTTAATAAAGCGATAGGTCCTCAAAAAACTTGTTTAAACCATAAGTACACAATTTTATCAAGTTAATTCCACACCTCTGATAAAATCAACTTATCGACTCTCTTTAATAGAGCGATAGGTCCTCAAAATCTTGTTCAAACCATAAGTACCCAATTTTATCAAGTTAATTTCACACCTCTGATAAAATCAACTTATCGACTCCCTTCAATAGAGCGATTAAGTCCTCAAAAATTATCATTAAGTTAAAAATTCCACCTCTGATGATAAAACTAACTTATCAACCCTTTGCAACAGAGTGATAAGTCCCCAAAAGCTTGTTCAAAACACAAGTATGAAAGGCATGCCAAGTTAACACTATACTTTTGGCACCTTAAAGAAAAGTCTAAAAGACTTAGTTGGAAATGTGGGGTTCATCCTCGCGTTTTACTCAAAAAACGTGAAGGACCACCCCCGCATTTCAACACAAAATGCGAGGGTCGTGCCCGCGTTCTAATTTTAGAACGCGATGGCCATCCCCGCATTTCAAACACAGAACGCAATGGCCAGCCCCGCGTTTCAACCTCAAAACGCGAGGATCAGCCCCGCGTAGCAAAGTTCAAGACGCTACGGTCATTCCTGTATTTCAAAAAGCAAAACGCCGGAGTTCACCCATGCAAGACGAACGACTAGCATGGACAAAAATAGAACGCAACTTCTTTGAAGACAGAATGAGGAGCAATACCTTCTCAGAATCAAACAAAAGAAGATATCCAAAGTATTCTAAAAGCTCGTCCCAATCAACCGTGACCTTTCGAAAACTTTGGAGGGTTCTGAGGCGTAAAAATTGCGAAGGCGACCAATACCCACGGCTAATCGCCGATGAAGGTTACAAGTTGACGACTTTCACGATAACAAAGGAGAATCAGAAGCTAATGTCTCCAGAGTACAAGGATCACAAGTTGACAATCCTTGTGAAAAGAGATTACAAGTAATGATCTCTTCAAAATAAAAACGCGGGGTTCATCCCCGCGTTTCAATACAAAACGCGAAGGCCACCCCCGTGTTCCAACATAAAACGCTAGGGTCGTGCCCGCGTTTCAGCACAAAACGTGAAGGTCGTGTCCATGTTACCGCTCCAAAACGCAGAGGTCCACCCCCGCGTTCCTGCTCTAAAGTGCAGACGCGAGGCTCGCTCCAAAACGCGAACCTTACGTTTGACTCATTCAAACACGTTCTAAACGGTTGCAAAACCTTTTTGCACGATCTGAGGGCCACAAACCCTTATTCGGGAGCGATTTCAGGGGTTAGTTACACCCCTGAAACCCTTATAAATAGCTGAAAACTCAGCTGAAGAGAGGAGGTCGGTTGCTTTTTGGTTGGTGGGCTTTTGGTTGGTGTTTTGGATTAATCTTGGAGGGGCTTTTACTTTTAGAGTGCTTCTCCTTCAATCATCTTAGAAGGCTTCTATTGTGGCCTTTGAGATTGCTTGGCTTGAAACTCTTTCGGGTAAAAAGAATCAAAGCTCCTTTTCTAAAACTCGTTCGGAGTTCTCAACTTGGCCAGAGTTCTAAACTTGCTCGGCAAGTTCACATTAAACTTTGTGAGAGTTCCCAAACTTGCCTTGCAAGTTCGCCCAAGACATTAAATCAAGAGGCGACGGCGACAAAGTCCCACGAGCCAAAACGGTCGGATCGTCAACGGGATACAAGATTCAAGCTCCCACCGCTACCGCGAAGAACCCGACATTAAATAAAAGGGAGGATCAAATCATCCTTCTTTCTTTTATAAATCGGGATAACCGATAAGAGAGTGATTTCGAGGATAGAGAGATTGTACTTCTTCAGTAAAAGAATCAATACAATATCATTCCTCCACCTTCTTTCTTTAACATTTTTCGGCAAATAGTAAGATCGGAGTTATTCTCTCTAACTGACTTAGAAAAAGAATGAATACAATCTCTCAAAGTAAGCCCTCTCTAACTGACTTAGACAAAGAAATTACAAAATTCCTCTATCGGTTGCCCGATTTGTAAAAGAAAGAAAAATTAACGGAGATCCTTCCCTTTGTTTAACCTGAGTTCTTCACGGTAGCGATGGGAGCTTGAATCTTGTATCCTGTTGACTATCCGAACGTCTCGACTCGTGGAACAACGTTGAAAGGAACTCGCAAAGCAAGTTTGGAACTCGTTAATCCGATTTCCCAAAAGAGAAGCCTCTCCCCAAAAAGAAGAAGATCCCTCTTTTTATAGGTGATTTAGGGGTGTAACTGCCCCCTTAAAACTCTCCTTGATGAGGGTTTAATGGGTTGTAACCGCCCCCTTAAATCTCTCCATGATGGGGTGATTATCCCCTTAAATCATGGGCAACGGTTTAGAAACCTTTTAGCTCGTGTTTGAACGAGTCAAATGCAGGAGTTACGTTCTTAAAACGCAGAGGTGAGCTCTGCGCTTTGGTGAGCTCTGCGTCGTAGCGAGCTGTGCGTCTTAGAGAGCTGTGCGTCTTAGCGAGCTCCGCGTCTTGGCGAGCTCCGCGTCTTGACGAGCTCTGCGTCTTAGCGAGCTCTGCGTTTTGACTTAGAACACCGTGGTGAGAACGCGGAGGTGAGCTCTGCGTTTTGACTTAGAACGCCGTGGTGAGAACACAGAGGTGAGCTCTGCGTTCTGGAGCTTAAAAACGCTAATTTCATTTTTGACAGCCTACAATCATAAATATAAAAATTTGTAAATATATATAGGGTGTGGCACGCCTAAAAATCTAGAGATTAAATGGCGATTTTAAAGTTGATGAGGGTTGTTTCAAGCTCCATGTCTGGAAAAAAGAACCGCATTGTCTTGCTCATCATTTTATATATCGCGTGAATGTATTCATTTTACTCTCAATTAACTCTACAAGCTACAGATACTTTGATACCCATAGTCATTGGATGTAAGGATTTTAAATAAACTTATTTTATTGTCTCTACAAGATTCAAACTATCTTAAATTCTTGAGAATATTGATCTCAAAAGCCATATTAAAGTAATGTGGCTTTTCTCAGTGTTAAAGTGAATAAATGATAGTAGAATAACTGGATGACATATAACTAGCAGATGTAGTGAGTATATTAGTGGTTGCAGTTGTATATAGGGTTGCTTGCTTCTACTATACACCGTTTTATCTAAAATGTAGAATTATTTAGCATACGGGTGTTCGCGGGGAAAGTTGCTTTGTTATTCATTGTCATTGAACTTGCTTACAGCTTCTTGTGCCTACAACAAAATTCAAAAGAAATGCCTTTTATTTTAAGGCGTACAATGAAAATGAAAATTACAACTTTTTCTGAATAAACGCTCGGATCTCTATTATCTGGGATCCTTGCTTGTGTGGGTTCTTTGCTGTCTTAGGGACTTGAATCGTCCGTGGACCACCGCGCAATTCGATCGAGTGAAAGCAGGGTTCGGAACTTCTGAGGCGTGAAGGGCTCGTTTCCGCGAAGGAAGCGAAGCGCTAAGGGATCACACTCATGAAGGAGAGGATCGCCGGGATCACACTCATGAAGGAGAGGATCGCCGGGCGGGTGAGATCTACTAGTAGAAATCCGGCCTATGCAGCCCGACCAATCGGCTTACCTCGCGATTGTAGATCGGCGTTGGTGAACTTCGTGCTCGCCGGTGCTTTCCGGGCTGTCGTCGGCGGCTCGTAGATCTCGCGAGAACTCTCTCACAAATATCGAAGTCGAGATCTCCGAAAATCCACGAAATCGGCGAAATCGGCCTTAATCCGGCCCTCGGCGAGGAAGACCCCCTATTTATAGGATGGGGGGTAGGCCGGGCCACAAGTGGCTCGGCCATGATGGCCGAGCCACCTCGGCCACTTGGCCGAGGTCCCGTTTTCACCGTCTTTTCCGCCGTTTCGCCGTTTTGCCATTTTTTCTTGGTTTCTCGGGCTTAGGTCCTGCCTATTCTGACTCTTGGTCTTCCCCGGACTTAGATTTCGTCTGTATTTCGCTCCGGGACCAACTCTTGGTTTGTTCCGGTTTAACAGCTCTGAAATCCGATCGTCTGTTTAAGTCCGTGCTCGATTCATTTGATTGATTTCAACCCGTCAACGGTTTAAATGACGATTGGTCGACGTTTGAACTTGGTCTCATCGACGTTCGAATCCGATCTCGTTGACGTTCGAATCCGATCGATCTTGCTTCGTCGAATATAGTCGTCAAATCTTGTTGACCTGAGGCGCCGTTGTTAGATTGATCCCTCCTTACAAAGCCTTTGTCGATTTGTACGCCTTGCCGACTCACATGCGTTTGTCGACTCGCTTTATGCATTTTGCAGCGTAGTCAATCGCCAACGTTTTCAAGTCGCGTTGTCAACCCACCGTTTACGAGTCTTGTTCGGGTATTGATAAGCAATTTTTAACGCCTACAGATACCCCCTCCAAAGCGTCTCAGTCTCGATTCTTGATGAGTCTGGGATGCTTTGGACATGATGAGCCCTTCACCCTTTAGTTAGCGTGATAGGACTTGTGAATGACCTCGGCGTTTGATCTCTCCACTCCCTTCAGTCTTTCCAGTGCTTTGTAGGATTGCTGAAGGTATTACGGTACTGCATTTTTTGTCTGACCGTTGTTGAGATCTTGACCAGAAGTGGATTGATGAATTTCTTCTTGAGAATAGTCTCAGTATTTTGATTCTTCCAACCCTCTCAGGCTGTCCAGTGCTTGGTAGGATACCCGAGGGCGTTACGGTACTGCTTTTATTGCTTGACCGTTTGTTGGAATTTCAAAATGTAGTTGATTGAGTTCATTTGTTGTTGACTCGTGTTGGTGAATTGTCGTCCAATCGACCATCGAGATTCCTCCATTGATCGGGAAATCCTTTCTTTGCGGCGCATTAGTGGCCAAACTATCCTTCACTCGGCGAGTGCAGCGTTGATCGTCGCGATCTTCGATGGATCGAAGCGTTGATCCGTGAATCGCCGGCGACCGTTGGTAGGCGTCGTTCTTGTATTACTCCTTGTTGGGTAGAATTTATCCCTCTTTGAGGTTCCACGATGGGAGAAATTGAGGGTTATCGATTTATCCTTAAGAACATGGTAATATTCTCCGGGAACTTCGTTAAGAATTAGAAAATAGTTTATACCGTAATCCTATTTGGAGTAGGATTAGGCGACGCTGCTGATCGGCGCCGATGTGATCCGCGACGATCGAAGTTATCCCTAAGAATATTTTTGTGGAAATATTCTTCCGAACTTCTCGACAAATTAGGAAACAGCTTTATACCGTAATCCTATTTGGGTAGGATTAGGCGACGCTGATCGGCGCCGATGTGATCCGCATGATCGAGTTATCCCTAAGAATATTTTTGTGGAAATATTCTTCCGAACTTCTCGACAAATTAGGAAACAGCTTTATACCGTAATCCTATTTGGAGTAGGATTAGGCGACGCATGTTGATCGGCGTCGATGTGATCCGCACGATCGAGTTATCCCTAAGAATATTTTTTGTGGAAATATTCTTCCGGGAACTTCTCGACAAATTAGGAAACAATTTATACTCATAATCCTATTTAGAGTAGGATTAGCGACGCTGATCGGCGCCGATGTGATCCGCGACGATCGAAGTTATCCCTAAGAATTTTTTATGGAAATATTCTTCCGGGAACTTCTCGACAAATTAGGAAACAATTTATACTCATAATCCTATTTGGAGTAGGATTAGGCGACGCTGCTGATCGGCGCCGATGTGATCCGCGACGATCGAAGTTATCCCTAAGAATATTTTTGTGAAATATTCTTCCGAACTTCTCGACAAATTAGGAAACAGCTTTATACCGTAATCCTATTTGGAGTAGGATTAGGCGACGCGTTGATCGGCGTCGAGGGCCTTCGCGAGGTGTTATCCTGCCGAATAAACCTTCAAAATCTTTCCAAATATAGCGGAGGGAGTAGGAGTCAATCAGCGGTGCGATTTGGCACTATTTTGACATCCGGATAAGGTTCAATTAGGACTCCTAATTAGGGACTGATTTGGTTTCTTTTTGGATATCCAATTGGGTTCCAATTAGAATTCCTACTCATAGCCAAATAGGAGTCCTTATGGGGCTATTATAAATACCCTCCATCACCTCTTTTTCTTGACCTAGGCCGGCCCCCCCTTTTGTGCTCTTGTTTTCATCTCGCTTCACGCCGTTTCATCTCTTTCGAACAACAAGGTATGCGCACGAGAGTTTTGCAAATTCTTTTTCTTCTTTTTTTTTCTTGTGCGTGCGACCGCGTGGACGAGAATCGAGGGCCGCGAATGGCGGCCCGGCGGGCTGGCGGTCGGCGGCGCTGACGGTTCGGCCCGGCCAGAAGCGCCCCTTCGGTCTCCGGCAGCGGGCGCTTCGGCCCGACAACTGGGCGGTCGGCCCAGCCGCTGGGCGTGCTGGCGCTTGGTCTCCGGTTGAAGAGGGCACCGTTGGTGCCTCGATGCGTGGCGGCGAGCCCGCGACGACCAACAGGCCTCTTTTCTTTGAATCGCTGATTTTTCAGCTGCATATCGACTTTATTTTGTCCTTTTGCGGTTTAGATGTCGTCGCGAAGATCTCATGTTCAAGGGTCGATCAACTTCGCATGCAGCGTGAATGCCGCCTCCTTCTTTTGGTGGTGCGCCCGGCGTTGTCATCTTCATTATATATATCGTTGTATCCGCTTAGCTCTCCTTTGTGGCGATTGGGAAGAGCGAAATCCTCCTTTGTGGGGACCGGCGCTTCAGATTGTGTACACTCGTTCACGACCCAGCCGTTCTCCTTTGTGAGGCGATTGGGAAGAGCCGAGATTCTCCTTCGTGAGGATTGAGGCTTCAAAGATCACCGATCTCGATATCTTTAGCGGGGCGGTTTCATCACGTACCCTTGCCTGTAGAGCGGGATATATTACGCTTTATTCTGCGACTATATTTATCGTTCTCGGGTATTCGATCTGGATGAAATCGTCATACCGTTATAAGATCGTGACTCAATCTATGTAAGATGAATTCAGCGCCTTTTACTAGCGAATATTTTCTAATTTGATCGATTATTCCTCGGGAGCTTTTAGACTTACGCGGTTGATGGGCGCCATAGTGACTATTATTCCACGTGTGGCGATCCGCGATTTTTATCGCCTCGATTTGCACCGGCACATCGCCGGAGCGATTGATGCCGGGGAGTTCTGCATCCTCGGACTATTGGTCACCGATCGCCACTTGTAAAGACACCGGCTCGAACCTTTGCAAAAATAGATTATCGTTTGGCGACTTCGGTTAAGGATCGGGATCTGACTCTTATCGAGAGTGAGAGGTGGTTGAACAAAGGCGGCGGAGGTCCTTTGTATATTCCCGGATACCTCGTTGTTGGCGGTAAAAGTTGGGATGATTGTCATTGATTTGAACTTGCTACGGCTTCTTTGGCCTACAACAAAATTCAAAAGAAATATAAGCCTTTTATTTTAAGGCTTACAATGAAAATCAAAAAGATTACAACTTTTATCCTTTTGAACAAACCACGAGGATCTCTGTTATATCGAGGTCACCGCTTGCGTGGGTTCTTTGCTGTCTTGGGGACTTATTGTGTCCGTGGACCACCGCGCAATTCAATCAAGTAGGGCAGGGTTACGGAACTCTGAGATGTAAAGGGGCTCGTTTCACGAAGCGAAGCGCTGAGGGATCACACTCCGCGAAGGAGAGGATCGCTGGCGGGTGAGATCTACTAGGAGAAATCCTGGCTATCCACGAGATTAAGGCGAAGCTTAATCTAGAGGGTATCTGTAGTTCGACCGAATTCGGTTACCTTTGATTGAAGATCGGCGTTGGCTGGACTTGTGCTTGCCGTTGCTTTCGAGAACGTCGCCCGATTACTCGTAGATCTCGCAAGAACTCTTGAAGTCAGAGCCTTTGAAAGATCCCAAAATCCAATGGAAGCCGCTCCAAAATCCCGTCCCCTTGAAGTGAGGAGAACCCCCTATTTATAGCATAGGGGGTGGCGGCTCGACCACTTGGCGAGCCACCTCGACCAAGTTGGCGAGGTGGCTCGACCATGGTGGCGAGCCACCTCGACCAAGTTGGCGAGGTGGCTCGACCATGGTGGCGAGCCACCTCGACCAAGTTGGCGAGGTGGCTCGACCATGGTGGCGAGCCACCTCGACCAAGTTGGCGAGGTGGCTCGACCATGGTGGCGAGCCACCTCGACCAAGTTGGCGAGGTGGCTCGACCATGGTGGCGAGCCACCTCGACCAAGTTGGCGAGGTGGCTCGACCATGGTGGCGAGCCACCTCGACCAAGTTGGCGAGGTGGCTCGACCATGGTGGCGAGCCACCTCGACCAAGTTGGCGAGGTGGCTCGACCATGGTGGCGAGCCACCTCGACCAAGTTGGCGAGGTGGCTCGACCATGGTGGCGAGCCACCTCGACCAAGTTGGCGAGGTGGCTCGACCATGGTGGCGAGCCACCTCGACCAAGTTGGCGAGGTGGCTCGACCATGGTGGCGAGCCACCTCGACCAAGTTGGCGAGGTGGCTCGACCATGGTGGCGAGCCACCTCGACCAAGTTGGCGAGGTGGCTCGACCATGGTGGCGAGCCACCTCGACCAAGTTGGCGAGGTGGCTCGACCATGGTGGCGAGCCACCTCGACCAAGTTGGCGAGGTGGCTCGACCATGGTGGCGAGCCACCTCGACCAAGTTGGCGAGGTGGCTCGACCATGGTGGCGAGCCACCTCGACCAAGTTGGCGAGGTGGCTCGACCATGGTGGCGAGCCACCTCGACCAAGTTGGCGAGGTGGCTCGACCATGGTGGCGAGCCACCTCGACCAAGTTGGCGAGGTGGCTCGACCATGGTGGCGAGCCACCTCGACCAAGTTGGCGAGGTGGCTCGACCATGGTGGCGAGCCACCTCGACCAAGTTGGCGAGGTGGCTCGACCATGGTGGCGAGCCACCTCGACCAAGTTGGCGAGGTGGCTCGACCATGGTGGCGAGCCACCTCGACCAAGTTGGCGAGGTGGCTCGACCATGGTGGCGAGCCACCTCGACCAAGTTGGCGAGGTGGCTCGACCATGGTGGCGAGCCACCTCGACCAAGTTGGCGAGGTGGCTCGACCATGGTGGCGAGCCACCTCGACCAAGTTGGCGAGGTGGCTCGACCATGGTGGCGAGCCACCTCGACCAAGTTGGCGAGGTGGCTCGACCATGGTGGCGAGCCACCTCGACCAAGTTGGCGAGGTGGCTCGACCATGGTGGCGAGCCACCTCGACCAAGTTGGCGAGGTGGCTCGACCATGGTGGCGAGCCACCTCGACCAAGTTGGCGAGGTGGCTCGACCATGGTGGCGAGCCACCTCGACCAAGTTGGCGAGGTGGCTCGACCATGGTGGCGAGCCACCTCGACCAAGTTGGCGAGGTGGCTCGACCATGGTGGCGAGCCACCTCGACCAAGTTGGCGAGGTGGCTCGACCATGGTGGCGAGCCACCTCGACCAAGTTGGCGAGGTGGCTCGACCATGGTGGCGAGCCACCTCGACCAAGTTGGCGAGGTGGCTCGACCATGGTGGCGAGCCACCTCGACCAAGTTGGCGAGGTGGCTCGACCATGGTGGCGAGCCACCTCGACCAAGTTGGCGAGGTGGCTCGACCATGGTGGCGAGCCACCTCGACCAAGTTGGCGAGGTGGCTCGACCATGGTGGCGAGCCACCTCGACCAAGTTGGCGAGGTGGCTCGACCATGGTGGCGAGCCACCTCGACCAAGTTGGCGAGGTGGCTCGACCATGGTGGCGAGCCACCTCGACCAAGTTGGCGAGGTGGCTCGACCATGGTGGCGAGCCACCTCGACCAAGTTGGCGAGGTGGCTCGACCATGGTGGCGAGCCACCTCGACCAAGTTGGCGAGGTGGCTCGACCATGGTGGCGAGCCACCTCGACCAAGTTGGCGAGGTGGCTCGACCATGGTGGCGAGCCACCTCGACCAAGTTGGCGAGGTGGCTCGACCATGGTGGCGAGCCACCTCGACCAAGTTGGCGAGGTGGCTCGACCATGGTGGCGAGCCACCTCGACCAAGTTGGCGAGGTGGCTCGACCATGGTGGCGAGCCACCTCGACCAAGTTGGCGAGGTGGCTCGACCATGGTGGCGAGCCACCTCGACCAAGTTGGCGAGGTGGCTCGACCATGGTGGCGAGCCACCTCGACCAAGTTGGCGAGGTGGCTCGACCATGGTGGCGAGCCACCTCGACCAAGTTGGCGAGGTGGCTCGACCATGGTGGCGAGCCACCTCGACCAAGTTGGCGAGGTGGCTCGACCATGGTGGCGAGCCACCTCGACCAAGTTGGCGATTATGGTGGGAGGACATTAAGGGTTACGAGTTATCCTTAAGAATATGGATTTATTCTCCGGGAACTCCTCGTTGAAATTTTGGAAATAGTTTATACTCGTAATCCTAGTTGGAGTAGGATTAGGCGTTGATCGGCGTCGATGCAATTCGCATGATCGAGTTATCCTAAGAATATTTTTGTGAAAATGTTCTTAGGAACTTCTCGATAAATTAGGAAACGGTTTATACTCGTAATCCTAGTTGGAGTAGGATTAGGCGGCGTTGATGGCGTCGATGCAATCCATACGATCGAGTTATCCTAAGAATATTTTTGTGAAAATATTCTTAGGAACTTCGATAAATTGGGAAGCGGTTTATACTCGTAATCCTAGTTGGGTAGGATTAGGCGGCAGCGTTGATGCGTCGATGCAATCGCATGATCGAGTTATCCCTAAGAATATTTTTGTGAAAATATTCTTAGAACTTCTCGATAAATTAGGAAACAGTTTATACTCGTAATCCTAGTTGGAGTAGGATTGGGCAGCGTTGATGGCGTCGATGCAATCCGCGCGATCGAGTTATCCCTAAGAATATTTTTGTGAGAATATTCTTAGGAACTTCTCGATAAATTGGAAGCGGTTTATACTCGTAATCCTAGTTGGGTAGGATTAGGCGTTGATCGGCGTCGATGCAATCCGCGATCGAGTTATCCTAAGAATATTTTTGTGAAAATATTCTTAGAACTTCTCGATAAATTGGAAGCGGTTTATACTCGTAATCCTAGTTGGGTAGGATTAGGCGTAGCGTTGATGGCGTCGATGCAATCCGCGATCGAGTTATCCTAAGAATATTTTTGTGAAAATATTCTTAGGAACTTCTCGATAAATTGGGAAGCGGTTTATACTCGTAATCCTAGTTGGGTAGGATTAGGCGAGCGTTGATCGTCGATGCAATCCTTACGATCGAGTTATCCTAAGAATATTTTTGTGAAAATATTCTTGGGAACTTCGATAAATTGGGAAGCGGTTTATACTCGTAATCCTAGTTGGGTAGGATTAGGCGAGCGTTGATGGCGTCGATGCAATCCTGCGATCGAGTTATCCTAAGAATATTTTTGTGAAAATATTCTTAGGAACTTCTCGATAAATTGGAAGCGGTTTATACTCGTAATCCTAGTTGGAGTAGGATTAGGCGGCGTTGATGTCGATGCAATCCATACGATCGAGTTATCCTAAGAATATTTTTGTGAAA
Organism: Asparagus setaceus; assembly: GCA_012295165.1. Classification (NCBI taxonomy): domain Eukaryota; kingdom Viridiplantae; phylum Streptophyta; class Magnoliopsida; order Asparagales; family Asparagaceae; genus Asparagus; species Asparagus setaceus. The sequence continues at coordinate 26,732,749 of CM022705.1, read as the reverse complement.
ATATTCTTAGGAACTTCTCGATAAATTGGAAGCGGTTTATACTCGTAATCCTAGTTGGAGTAGGATTAGGCGTAGCGTTGATGTCGATGCAATCCGCGATCGAGTTATCCTAAGAATATTTTTGTGAAAATATTCTTGGGAACTTCGATAAATTGGGAAGCGGTTTATACTCGTAATCCTAGTTGGAGTAGGATTAGGCGGCAGCGTTGATGTCGATGCAATCCTTACGATCGAGTTATCCTAAGAATATTTCTTGTGAGAATATTCTTAGGAACTTCGATAAATTGGAAGCGGTTTATACCGTAATCCTAGTTGGAGTAGGATTAGGCGTTGATGTCGATGCAATCCTTACGATCGAGTTATCCCTAAGAATATTTTTGTGAAAATATTCTTAGGAACTTCTCGATAAATTAGGAAGCGGTTTATACTCGTAATCTAGTTGGGTAGGATTAGGCGTTGATGTCGATGCAATCATACGATCGAGTTATCCCTAGAATATTTTTGTGAGAATATTCTTAGGGCTCTCGATAAATTAGGAAGCGGTTTATACTTCGTAATCCTAGTTGGAGTAGGATTAGGCGTTGATGTCGATGCAATCATACGATCGAGTTATCCAAGAATATTTTTGTGAGAATATTCTTAGGAACTTCGATAAATTGGAAGCGGTTTATACCGTAATCCTAGTTGGGTAGGATTAGGCGGCGTTGATGTCGATGCAATCATACGATCGAGTTATCCTAAGAATATTTTTGTGAGAATATTCTTAGGGCTCTCGATAAATTAGGAAGCGGTTTATACTGTAATCCTAGTTGGAGTAGGATTAGGCGGCGTTGATGTCGATGCAATCATACGATCGAGTTATCCAAGAATATTTTTGTGAGAATATTCTTAGGAACTTCGATAAATTGGAAGCGGTTTATACCGTAATCCTAGTTGGGTAGGATTAGGCGGCGTTGATGTCGATGCAATCCTTACGATCGAGTTATCCTAAGAATATTTCTTGTGAGAATATTCTTAGGGAACTCTCGATAAATTGGAAGCGGTTTATACTGTAATCCTAGTTGGGTAGGATTAGGCGGCAGCGTTGATGCGTCGATGCAATCCGCGATCGAGTTATCCTAAGAATATTTTTGTGAAAATATTCTTAGAACTCTCGATAAATTGGGAAGCGGTTTATACTGTAATCCTAGTTGGAGTAGGATTAGGCGGCAGCGTTGATGGCGTCGATGCAATCCGCCGATCGAGTTATCCAAGAATATTTTTGTGAAAATATTCTTAGGAACTCTCGATAAATTGGGAAGCGGTTTATACTGTAATCCTAGTTGGAGTAGGATTAGGCGTAGCGTTGATGTCGATGCAATCCTTACGATCGAGTTATCCAAGAATATTTTTGTGAAAATATTCTTAGAACTTCGATAAATTAGGAAGCGATTTATACTCGTAATCTAGTTGGAGTAGGATTAGGCGGCAGCGTTGATGTCGATGCAATCCATGCGATCGAGTTATCCCTAAGAATATTTTTGTGAAAATATTCTTAGAACTTCGATAAATTGGAAGCGGTTTATACCGTAATCCTAGTTGGGTAGGATTAGGCGGCGTTGATGGCGTCGATGCAATCCGCACGATCGAGTTATCCAAGAATATTTTTGTGAAAATATTCTTAGAACTTCGATAAATTGGAAGCGGTTTATACCGTAATCCTAGTTGGGTAGGATTAGGCGGCAGCGTTGATGCGTCGATGCAATCCTTACGATCGAGTTATCCCTAAGAATATTTCTTGTGAGAATATTCTTAGGAACTTCTCGATAAATTGGAAGCGGTTTATACTGTAATCCTAGTTGGGTAGGATTAGGCGGCAGCGTTGATGCGTCGATGCAATCCGCCGCGATCGAGTTATCCAAGAATATTTTTGTGAAAATATTCTTAGAACTTCTCGATAAATTGGGAAGCGGTTTATACCGTAATCCTAGTTGGGTAGGATTAGGCGTAGCGTTGATGTCGATGCAATCCGCGATCGAGTTATCCAAGAATATTTTTGTGAAAATATTCTTAGAACTTCGATAAATTGGGAAGCGGTTTATACCGTAATCCTAGTTGGGTAGGATTAGGCGGCAGCGTTGATGGCGTCGATGCAATCCTTACGATCGAGTTATCCCTAAGAATATTTCTTGTGAGAATATTCTTAGGAACTTCGATAAATTGGAAGCGGTTTATACTCGTAATCCTAGTTGGGTAGGATTAGGCGGCGTTGATGGCGTCGATGCAATCCGCGATCGAGTTATCCAAGAATATTTTTGTGAAAATATTCTTAGAACTTCGATAAATTAGGAAGCGATTTATACTCGTAATCCTAGTTGGAGTAGGATTAGGCGGCGTTGATGTCGATGCAATCATACGATCGAGTTATCCCTAAGAATATTTTTGTGAAAATATTCTTAGGAACTTCTCGATAAATTAGGAAGCAGTTTATACTCGTAATCCTAGTTGGGTAGGATTAGGCGGCGTTGATGCGTCGATGCAATCCGCGATCGAGTTATCCAAGAATATTTTTGTGAAAATATTCTTAGAACTTCGATAAATTGGAAGCGGTTTATACTCGTAATCCTAGTTGGGTAGGATTAGGCGTAGCGTTGATGTCGATGCAATCCTTACGATCGAGTTATCCTAAGAATATTTTTGTGAAAATATTCTTAGAACTCTCGATAAATTGGAAGCGGTTTATACCGTAATCCTAGTTGGGTAGGATTAGGCGGCGTTGATGTCGATGCAATCCGCGATCGAGTTATCCTAAGAATATTTTTGTGAAAATATTCTTAGGGCTCTCGATAAATTAGGAAGCGATTTATACTCGTAATCTAGCTTAGTAGAGCGGGATATATATTGTCGCTTTGTTTACGACTATATTTATCGTTCTCGGGCATTTATCTGGTGAAATCGTCATACCGTTATAAGGTAAATGACTTCGATCTCATGGGTTTACGAGAAGAGTTCTCGCCTTATCTTTGCTTCCTTTTTTTTAGATATTCCTCCTAAATGATCTGTTAACCCTTTATTCTCTTGTGGTGGCGGATGCTCCGATGATTATTAGTCTGCTTGAAGGCTCCCAATGTCAAGTCTCGATTCTCAAGGTCATCAGGAGAAGGCCTTTTCCATAGAAGCGAACATGGCGAACACTCGTATGAAGAAACCCTGGCTGAGCCTACTATCATAATTTGGATGGCGAGTTTGAGGATCGCTTCCATCATCCGCTCCACCGCCTCCCTTACGGCCTTGGCGAAACCGGGATTTCCGACCCTTGAGTATAGAGGCGGGTGGAGGCCCGAGTTAATCTTGGCGGACCACTTCCACGGATTCAACCTATTGCGAGATTGCCGGGCCAAAATCTGCCGTTCGACTCGGTTACGTGATGGGTCTCCTTGTTTGTTGGAGAATAGTTTGAAGCAGGCGATCTCTATTATCGAGGTTAGATGGGCGACTCTATGGTCTTACGCCCATTCATATTGAGTATCTTGGAGGAAATTCAGCGTGTTGGTGGCCCTCGGCTAGCTAATCGTTGTGGCGAAGCTCACTAGGCTAACTCTTGCATACCGTGTGGAGGATTTAGCCTTTTGAATCATGCGATGAGATGATCGACTTCGTCGGCGGCTTCGGATCAAGGCTTCGTGAGCAGCGTTTTTAGCGAGAGGAAAATATCGAGCAAGAGATCATATTTTGAACTCATATGGCGGCAATCGCTGCGGCGTAAGATAAACTTGTACCACACCCATGTCGAGCGTCACGGGAATCGGGGCTGTTCAAGGGAGAGCGTTGAAGGATTTCGCAGCGTGAGTGCACGAGTCGGGATGTCGCGAGCGTGAGAAGCAAGTCCTCGGCGTCGTCGGGAACATCGCGGTGCTATTGCCGCGAATTCGAAGAGGAACTTGAGAAGGAAGCCAAGGCTTCGGGTTCGGCGATCGGGGAGGAAAAATTAGCGCCGTCAAAGCGACCTCGCTTCCTTCACATTCTTGGATTGCGCCAATGAAGTCGATGTCTTTGCGAGACTTTTACGTTCTCTTTGTTCGGCCAGTCGTTCACGATTTTTATTTAGATGTATTATCATAACTTTGCTTGAATCAATTGTCACCGACAATTGTAGCTCCTTCTATATTTGCTTCAAATGAATAAGATCCATTCCTTTCATTGTTTATTATGATTCTTTTGCCGTCGAAATAATTAACCATAATACTTATAGGATTTTGGCAAACCCTCGACCATCAGCGGGTTTGATTAGCCTTTACCAACCACCGTTTGAGTTGGGCTAGCGTCGCGGATTATCGGGATCCGTTCCGCGCGTGGCGTTGTGCTAAAGAATGAAACTCTTCTAGACTTGTTGCTATGATATCGAATACATAGGCCATTACTCTTTTACGGGCAAGAGACCACCCGACAGCGTGTTACCGTAGACTCATCCCTTCTTAGGCTTCGGGATAAAATACCCGAATCGAACTCGGTGTCTTCTTCAATCGGAAAAAGACTAAGCCGACAGCAGCGTGTGAAGCGTTGGCTTTATCCCTTCTTAGGCCGGGATAAAATGCCCCGAATCGAACTCGGTGTCTTCTTCAATCGGAGAAAGACTAAGCCGGCAGCGTGTGGCGTTGACTTTAGGGTTATTAGCCAACCCCGACCCTCAGCGGGTTTGATGAGCCTTTACCAACTACCGTTTGAGTTGGGCTAGCATGTAGATTATCTAAATCCGTTCTACACACAGCGTTGTGCTAAAGAATGAAACTCTCTTAGACTTAATGCTACGATGTTGAATCGTGAAGCCGTCTTTTGTCGCGGGAATAGACTACGACAGCGGCGTGTGGCGTTGGCTTTATCCTTCTTAGGCGGGATAAAATACCCGAGTCGAACTCGGTGTCTTCTTCAATCGGAAAAAGACTAAACCGACAGCAGCGTGTGGCGTTGGCTTTATCCCTTCTTAGGCCGGGATAAAATACCCGAGTCGAACTCTGGTGTCTTCTTCAATCGGAGAAAGACTAAGCCGACAGCAGCGTGTGGCGTTGACTTTATCCCTTCTTAGGCCGGGATAAAATACCCGAATCGAACTCGGTGTCTTCTTCAATCGGAGAAAGACTAAACCGGCAGCGTGTGGCGTTGACTTTAGGGTTATTAGCCAACCCCGACCCTCAGCGGGTTTGATGAGCCTTTACCAACTACCGTTTGAGTTGGGCTAGCGTCGCGGATTATCGGGATCCGTTCCGCGCGTGGCGTTGTGCTAAAGAATGAAACTCTTCTAGACTTGTTGCTATGATATCGAATACATAGGCCATTACTCTTTTACGGGCAAGAGACCACCCGACAGCGTGTTACCGTAGACTCATCCCTTCTTAGGCTTCGGGATAAAATACCCGAGTCGAACTCACGGTGTCTTCTTCAATGGGAGAAAGACTAAGCCGGCAGCGTGTGGCGTTGACTTTATCCTTCTTAGGCCGGGATAAAATGCCCGAGTCGAACTCACGGTGTCTTCTTCAATCGGAAAAAGACTAAGCCGACAGCAGCGTGTGGCGTTGACTTTAGGGTTATTAGCCAACCCGGCCCTCAGCGGGTTTGATGAGCCTTTACCAACTACCGTTTGAGTTGGGCTAGCATGTAGATTATCTAAATCCGTTCTACACACAACGTTGTGCTAAAGAATGAAACTCTCTTAGACTTAATGCTACGATGTTGAATCACGTGAAGCCGTCTTTTGTCGCGGGAATAGACTACCGACAGCAGCGTGTGGCGTTGGCTTTATCCCTTCTTAGGCGGGATAAAATGCCCGAGAATCGAACTCTGGTGTCTTCTTCAATGGAAAAAGACTAAACCCGACAGCGTGTGAGGCGTTGGCTTTATCCTTCTTAGGCTTCGGGATAAAATGCCCCGAATCGAACTCGGTGTCTTCTTCAATCGGAGAAAGACTAAACCGGCAGCAGCGTGTGAAGCGTTGACTTTATCCCTTCTTAGGCCGGGATAAAATACCCGAGTCGAACTCTGGTGTCTTCTTCAATCGGAGAAAGACTAAACCCGACAGCAGCGTGTGGCGTTGACTTTAGGGTTATTAGCCAACCCGGCCTTCAGCGGGTTTGATGAGCCTTTACCAACTACCGTTTGAGTTGGGCTAGCATGTAGATTATCTAAATCCGTTCTACACACAACGTTGTGCTAAAGAATGAAACTCTCTTAGACTTAATGCTACGATGTTGAATCACGTGAAGCCGTCTTTTCAGGAAGACTAACCCGACAGCAGCGTGTGGCGTTGACTTTATCCCTTCTTAGGCTTCGGGATAAAATACCCGAATCGAACTCGGTGTCTTCTTCAATCGGAAAAAGACTAAACCCGACAGCAGCGTGTGAAGCGTTGGCTTTATCCCTTCTTAGGCTTGGGATAAAATACCCGAATCGAACTCGGTGTCTTCTTCAATCGGAGAAAGACTAAACCCGACAGCAGCGTGTGAGGCGTTGACTTTATCCCTTCTTAGGCTTCGGGATAAAATGCCCCAGAATCGAACTCTGGTGTCTTCTTCAATCGGAGAAAGACTAAACCCGACAGCAGCGTGTGAGGCGTTGGCTTTATCCCTTCTTAGGCTTCGGGATAAAATGCCCCAAGATGAACCTTGGTGTCTTCTTCAATCGGAGAAAGACTAAACCCGACAGCGTGTGAAGCGTTGGCTTTATCCTTCTTAGGCTTGGGATAAAATGCCCCGAATCGAACTCGGTGTCTTCTTCAATCGGAGAAAGACTAAACCGGCAGCGTGTGGCGTTGACTTTATCCTTCTTAGGCGGGATAAAATGCCCCGAATCGAACTCGGTGTCTTCTTCAATCGGAAAAAGACTCGGTGACCTTGATCGGACAACACGATGCGAAAATCGGCGCATACCTTGATCGGCGCTACCTAAGATAAGAGGGGAACTAAGAGTGGGATCTCCACTCGAGAACGAAAAGACTTCGAGGTGACCTTGATCGGACAACACAGTGCGAAAATCCGGCGCATACCTTCGATCGGCTACCTAGGATGAAGATGGAACTAGAGTGGGATCTCCACTCGAGAACGAAAAGACTTCGAGGCGACCTTGATCGGACAACACAGTGCGAAAATCCGGCGCATACCTTCGATCGGCTACCTAGGATGAAGATGGAACTAAGAGTGGGATCTCCACTCCGAGAACCGAAGAGACTCGAGGTGACCTTGATCGGACAACACAGTGCGAAAATCCGGCGCATACCTTCGATCGGCTACCTAGGATGAAGATGGAACTAAGAGTGGGATCTCCACTCCGAGAACCGAAGAGACTTCGAGGCGACCTTGATCGGACAACACAGTGCGAAAATCCGGCATACCTTGATCGGCGCTACCTAAGATGAAGATGGAACTAAGAGTGGGATCTCCACTCCGAGAACCGAAAAGACTTCGGGTGACCTTGGTCGGACAACACAGTGCGAAAATCGGCATACCTTGATCGGTAGCTACCTAAGATGAAGATGGAACTAAGAGTGGGATCTCCACTCAGAGAACGAAAAGACTTCGAGGCGACCTTGATCGGACAACACAGTGCGAAAATCCGGCGCATACCTTGGTCGGTAGCTACCTAAGATGAAGATGGAACTAAGAGTGGGATCTCCACTCAGAACCGAAAAGACTTCGAGGCGACCTTGGTCGGACAACACAGTGCGAAAATCCGGCATACCTTGATCGGCTACCTAAGATGAAGATGGAACTAAGAGTGGGATCTCCACTCCGAGAACCGAAGAGACTTCGAGGCGACCTTGATCGGACAACACAGTGCGAAAATCCGGCGCATACCTTCGGTCGGCTACCTAAGATGAAGATGGAACTAAGTGGGATCTCCACTCCGAGAACCGAAGAGACTTCGAGGCGACCTTGGTCGGACAACACAGTGCGAAAATCCGGCGCATACCTTCGGTCGGCTACCTAAGATGAAGATGGAACTAAGAGTGGGATCTCCACTCAGAGAACCGAAGAGACTTCGAGGCGACCTTGGTCGGACAACACGATGCGAAAATCGGCGCATACCTTGATCGGCTACCTAAGATGAAGATGGAACTAAGAGTGGGATCTCCACTCCGAGAACCGAAGAGACTTCGAGGCGACCTTGATCGGACAACACAGTGCGAAAATCCGGCGCATACCTTCGGTCGGCTACCTAAGATGAAGATGGAACTAAGAGTGGGATCTCCACTCCGAGAACCGAAGAGACTTCGGGTGACCTTGATCGGACAACACAGTGCGAAAATCCGGCGCATACCTTCAGTCGGCGCTACCTAAGATAAAAGATGAAACCCTTCCGTTTGACACGAAAAGGATTTTACGCTTGGAGAGGAAGGATTTTATATTCTCTCTCCAGCGTGAAAGGAATTTTGAGTGAGCCTCTTGTTCATAGAAGGAATCAAGAGGGGATTTTGGTAATGTACCAGAAAATTTGTAGACCCACCGTCAAGGAATTTGATCGGTGGGGAAAATTATGATGGAGGACAAATCTAGGGTTATCCTCGCGAAAAGTGGGTGAAACATCCCACGAGGAACTTCCCGTCGAAACGGGTTATCCCGAAGATACTATGGATAGTATTTCTTCAGGAACTTCCCATTTATCGGCATTAATTGCCGGTCGCCATTTTGGGTAATTAGGCGATATGCACCATTGGAGTAAACCGTTTCTATTACAAACGGGCCCTCCCATTTAGGTTCGAATTTACCTTTCTTTTTGGAAGTGAGGATTATCGGTCGTCGAGCAGCGAGGACCAAATCTCCTTCTCTAAAGGTTCTCTGTCGAACTTTCTTGTTGAAAGCCTTCGACATCCTAGCTTGGTAGAACTCAATGCATTGTTGAGCCTCGAGCTTCTCATCTAACATCTCAAGCTCTTGAGGCGTTTTCGATGTTGTTCTTGGTCGTCATCTGTTGAAAGGCGTCTGAAGTGGCGGGATCTGAATTTCCAATGGGAGAAGCGCTTCACACGTGGGCCGAGTGCGGGGTTGCTCCGTTGGCGTCGCGTCTGGTTGTGCGATCGCCCGAGTGCTTCTCGAGTTTATCATCGGTCTAAGCTTGTTACTTTTCACAAGCCCGGCGAATTTTGATAATCGTCTTGTTGAATGCCTCGGCTAATCCATTTCTTCTTTGGATTATAGAACATCGGCGAGGCGTCTTGTATCTTGAATTTCATAAAACGATGAAGGAATTGGCGATGAATTGGGGACCGTTGTCATGCACGATCCGTCTTGGGACACCATGTCGATAGATGACATGGTGTTTGATAAATTGGCAGCGGTACTTCGCCTTTACTTCCTTTAGCGGGATTGCTTCCGCCCACTTGGAGAAGTAGTCGGTAATTGCTAGAATAAACCGATCTCCTTTAGCGGCGGAGGAAAAATGGGACCTACAATGTCCATTCCCCATGTCTCGAATGGCGGGATGTGGCGAAGGATGCAGCGCTTTCGGGGAGGTGATGCATATAATTGGCGTGAATTTGACCGCGTGGCATTTCGGCGTGCTCATTGCGTCATTAATCATTGTTGGCCAAAGTAGCCCATTCTCGATTCGATCGTAGAGCTTGGGACCGGTGGTGTGCACCACATTCACTGCGTGTGCTTCAGAAGGACCTCTTACGCCTCCTTGTTTGAAAGGCATCGGAGTAAAGACCATCATACCCTCGGCGATATAACATCACGGGTTTCCGTGTCATAAAAGAATCTTGGAGCTCTTAGCGGATTGACTCTCTCTCCCTCCGTCTTCGTGAGAATGCCATGTAAGACATAGTCGATGATAGGAAGCGCCAATCTCGGGGCTCCAACTTGGTTTGGGTTGCATGTACTTCTTTGGTAACTACCCCTTATCTTCTTGTGCCTCATCATACCTTGGTACAAAAGGCGATGAGTCGCATGAGTTCGAATACCGTTCTAAGATCTTTGATGTGATCTCCTTTGTCCGCGGCTTTTCCGCGACCAAATCGTCGGCGTAGCATTGACCGTTTTCGAAGATGATCTGGAAAATCTCCGTCATTGCTCTACGGTATGTTCTTGTAGGCATTTTGAGGCGAGCGGCATGGCCGTGTAGCAATATATGCCGATGAAGTTACGAGCGGCGTGTGTTTGGCGTCATCGGGGTGCATCTTGATTTGATTATACCGAAAAGCCATCCATAAGGACATTCTTTCAAATCCACCGTGTTGTCAACTATGACATCGGTGATTGGAAGAGGAAAGTCATCTTCGGGCAAGCGGCGTTAAGGTCTCGTAGTCGACCACAGTCCTAATCGACCCATTCTTCTTCATGGCCAGGGACTATATTAGCCACCCAATCCGGATGTTGAATTTCCTTGATGAATCCGATTCTATGAGTTTCTTCGCCGTCAACAATTGCCTCCAATATTTGTGGGCGAAACCGTCTTCTTTGTTGCTTGGCGGGTTTGACATCCGCCTTGATGTTGGCGATGTGTTGCCACATTAGGGTCGAGTCTGGCATGTCCTCGTAACTCGGTGAATACATCGATATACTCACGATTAGGGCAATCAACTCTTCCTTTTCTTCCAAGGGGAGAGTATTGCTGATGTTTATGAGTTTAGGATGCTCTTCATCACCCATATTAATCTGGACTACCTCGTCCTTAGTGGGGGGTTCTCTTTGTTCGAACCTATCCCCAAACTGCTCTTGGAGTTGATGGATCCATGGGTCTTCCCATGTTGGCATGTCTTCATCACTCTCAACAGTAGCAGGATCGACCGTAGCCATATTTGACATTAAAGCCTTGAAAGCTTCTCCGAGGCTAGTGTCAGAATCCCAAGCCGATGAATCAGACGAATGTTCGTCTCCCTCATTGGGTGGATTCTTATCAATCAGCCATGAGCATTCATCTTCTGAGGAGGATTCGTATCCCAACCCTCTGTTGGTCATATCGCCTTTGAGACTCCGATCTTGTTGCCAAGCCTATCAAAGCGGCGCCTTCTTGGGCTGGCAGTGCGATTACATTCGACAACACATACGATTAGTTTGAGAACACGGACAATGCGTGTTCAATTGAGAACTTCTCTTCGAGATTTTCGTACCCCGACGCGATAGTACAACTCATCGGCATGAATGCGGAGCAACCCTTCGTGTGTTGGTATGACTTCTCGGGTATAGCGTCATCGTCGTCGGATAAGCGTCTCCTTCGAGGATGAGTCACATTATCGAGAGGTTTCAAGAGTCACTAATCTCAGCGTTAAGCTTTGCGGCGAAGTTCGGCGGGCTCTCGAACCGATCCGAATTCGGTGAAGCGATACGGGAATCTTCTTATCACGGTTGAGGTGGGTGCGACCCTGTACGAGGAGTGACCGGGACTTCTTTAAAGGGCCCAATCGTTCTTTGATCGAAATTTTACCTCGATCATCATGCAATGAGCGAGGTGCTCCAAAGCCGTTTTCTTGCTGCGGGATCGCCAGCGGATTGACCGAAGCGAGCCGCAGTGGATGGACATTTGGATGAAATCGCGGAGGTGTGATCTTCTTTTGAATCAAGTCACCCGTGGCGGCCGAGCCTTAGCGAATCGGTTTGAGGTGGTGATTCTTGACTAACGTTTTGGCCTTCGTCCAGAATCGTTGTTCGATTCGGACTCCAAACTTGGCGCATTTTGGTGCGAACACTAATGCAAGGCCTTGCTTCGACCATTGGATATCGAGACTTCGGCACCGACTAATGTTATTTCGGGTAATACTGCTGTTACGTGACCGCCGTCGTCGTCTTGCGAGTAAAGCGCTTAACGAGTGATCCGTTGCCTTGGCGTAGATCAAAATGGTTTTCCGACAGCGGTGCAACAAAACGGGAGGTTTAGCGAGATCGACTTGATCTCTTGAATGCCTTACGGCGTCGTCCCAAATATATGACCGCCCTTCTTGTTCAACTTGGAGAGCGGTGGCACTTCGGATAGGTTCGATATGAACCGTCGGATGTCATGTCGTCCTTGTAACCCCGAGTTCTCTCGATTTCGGAGGTTGCAACTCTTGAATTGCCTTCACTTTGTCGGGATCGGCGTGGATTCCTTTGTTGGTGGCAGCGAAGCCAAGGAACTTGCCTTTGGACATCCCAAGGAAGGATTTGGCGGGGTTCATCTTTAGGCGATGAGTTAGCATGAGTTCGAATACCGTTCTAAGATTTTTGATGTGATCTCCTTTGTCCGCGGCTTTTCCGCGACCAAATCGTCGGCGTAGCATTGACCGTTTTCGAAGATGATCTGGAAAATCTCCGTCATTGCTCTACGGTATGTTCTTGTAGGCATTTTGAGGCGAGCGGCATGACCGTGTAGCAATATATGCCGATGAAGTTACGAGCGGCGTGTGTTTGGCGTCATCGGGGTACATCTTGATTTGATTATACCGAAAAGCCATCCATAAAGGACATTCTTTCAAATCCACCGTGTTGTCAACTATGACATCGGTGATTGGAAGAGGAAAGTCATCTTCGGGCAAGCGGCGTTTAGGTCTCGTAGTCGACCACAGTCCTAATCGACCCATTTTTCTTCATGGCCAGGGACTATATTAGCCACCCAATCCGGATGTTGAATTTCCTTGATGAATCCGATTCTATGAGTTTCTTCACTTCGTCAACAATTGCCTCCAATATTTGTGGGCGAAACCGTCTTCTTTGTTGCTTGGCGGGTTTGACATCCGCCTTGATGTTGGCGATGTGTTGCCACATTAGGGTCGAGTCTGGCATGTCCTCGTAACTCGGTGAATACATCGATATACTCACGATTAGGGCAATCAACTCTTCCTTTTCTTCCAAGGGAGAGTATTGCGATGTTTATGAGTTTAGGATGCTCTTCATCACCCATATTAATCTGGACTACCTCGTCCTTAGTGGGGGTTCTCTTTGTTGAACCTATCCCCAAGCTGCTCTTGGAGTTGATGGATCCATGGGTCTTCCCATGTTGGCATGTCTTCATCACTCTCAGCGATGGCGGGATCGGCCGTAGCCATATTTGACATCAAAGCCTTGAAAGCTTCTCGAGGCTAGTGTCGAGAATCCCAAGCCGATGAATCGGGCGAATGTTAGTCTCCCTCATTGGGTGGATTCTTATCAATCGACCATGAGCATTCATCTTCGAGGAGGATTAGTATCCCAACCCTCTGTTGGTCATATAAGCCTTTGAGACTCCGATCTTGTTGCCAAGCCTATCAAAGCGGCGCCTTCTTGGGCTGGCAGTGCGATTACATTCGACAACACATACGATTAGTTTGAGAACACGGACAATGCGTGTTCAATTGAGAACTTCTCTTCGAGATTTTCGTACCCCGGCCGCGATAGTACAACTCATCGGCATGAATGCGGAGCAACCCTTCGTGTGTTGGTATGACTTCTCGGGTATAGCGTCATCGTCGTCGGATAAGCGTCTCCTTCGAGGATGAGTCACATTATCGAGAGGTTTCAAGAGTCACTAATCTCAGCGTTAAGCTTTGCGGCGAAGTTCGGCGGGCTCTCGAACCGATCCGAATTCGGTGAGGCGGCTCTGAGGAATCTTCTTATCACGGTTGAGGTGGGTGCGACCCCTGTACGGGAGTGACCGGGACTTCTTTAAAGGGCCCAATCGTTCTTTGATCGAAATTTTACCTCGATCATCATGCAATGAGCGAGGTGCTCCAAAGCCGTTTTCTTGCTGCGGGATGCATGCGGGATTGGCCGAAGCGAGCCTGGTGGATGGACATTTGGATGAAATCGTAGGAGGTGTGATCTTCTTTTGAATCAAGTCACCCGTGGCGGCCGAGCCTTAGCGAATCGGTTTGAGGTGGGCGATTCTTGACTAACGTTTTGGCCTTCGTCCAGAATCGTTGTTCGGATTCGGACTCCAAACTTGGCGCATTTTGGCTTCTTGTCCACTTCTCCCTTCTTCTACATCGGGCCTCTGAACTAGAGCCGTGTGTGTGCGAGTAATGCGGCCCTCGGATCGTTCTTCAAGTGTTGATCGGTTCCGTTTGGCGGAACCAATCATTTGTTGGCGGCTTGGAGGAGTTGCGTGCACCTATTGATGAGGTTCTTGACCTCTCACGGACTTCAGATCCACTTTGTAGCGGACACCGTCGGTGATTCGGGGCCTTGGCGAACTCGCAGCGTCGAGAGAGTCGACGCGCCATCGTGGCGATCTCTGCGTAGATCCGGCGATCTTGGATGCGGAAGGATGCCATTTGGTGCAACCCGACCTTGGCGGAGTTAAGATCCTCGCCTTAAAGTTCGAAGCCGAGGACAAATGGATCTTTCTTGCGGCGGAGATCATACGGATTTGTGGGGGAGGGCGACTTGGACAGGGCGATAGTATGATACCCACAGCGGAACCGGATCAACTTGGATTCGGTTGACTTATTTGGGCGTAATTATTACCCCTACGCGAGAGTTTCGGCGGGTCGAGGCGGCATGGAAATTTTCTATCGTCCTTGAGGCCTTTGACTTCTTCTTGACCGGGATGCGGATCGCGGCTCTGACCACGGCGGCTTCTTAATTGAAGCCGTTGGCTCTATTGTGGTCGCCCGGCTTGTTCGCGGTAAAAGTTGGGATGATTGTCATTGATTTGAACTTGCTACGGCTTCTTTGGCCTACAACAAAATTCAAAAGAAATATCGCCTTTTATTTTAAGGCTTACAATGAAAATCAAAATAGATTACAACTTTTATCCTTTTGAACAAACACGAGGATCTGTTATATCGAGGTCCTCGCTTGCGTGGGTTCTTTACTGTCTTGGGGACTTATTGTGTCCGTGGACCACAGCGCAATTCAATCCAAGTAGAGACCGGGTTACGGAACTTCTGAGATGTAAAGGGGCTCGTTTCACGAAGAAGCGAAGCGCTGAGGGATCACACTCCGCGAAGGAGAGGATCGCGGGCGGGTGAGATCTACTAGGAGAAATCCTGGCTATCCACGAGATTAAGATGAAGCTTAATCTAGAGGGTATCTGTAGTTCGACCGAATTCGGTTACCTTTGATTGAAGATCGGCGTTGGCTGGACTTGTGCTTGCCGTTGCTTTCGGAACCGTCGCCCGATTACTCGTAGATCTCGCAAGAACTCTTGAAGTCCGAGCCTTTGAAAGATCCCAAAATCAATCGGAAGCCGCTCCAAAATCCCGTTCCCCTTGAAGTGAGGAGAACCCCCCCTATTTATAGCATAGGGGGGGCGGCCGGCTCGGCCACTTGGCCGAGCCACCTCGGCCAAGTTGGCGAGGTGGCTCGACCATTGGCTAGCCGGCCCGCCTCTTTTCCCCGGTTCCGTTTTCGACTCTTGGCTTTCTCGGGACTTAGATTCCGTGCGTATTTGATTAGGGACTAATTCTTGGTTCGTTCGGTTCAGCGGTCTCGAAATCCGATCGTCCATTCAAGTCGGTTTAAGCCGTGCTTGTGGCGTTGTGGGTTCGCCGTCGAGTTCGCGTCTTAACGATCCGGCGTGCATCATTCGATGGGTTGTCATTCGCCGACTCCCCGTCACGAGTTGGTTTCGGAGATCTTGTAAGTATTTTTCAACGCCTACACTCGTCAGCTCTCATTGACCGACCTTAGACACCATGCTGTGCCACGCCGTATGTCTTGGCGTCTGACCGAGGAGCATGATCATATCCATTGCGGGTTTATTACCCTGCAGCCAGTTCCAGGTTCCAACAGGAATCGTATCATCGGCCTTCATCCCGGAATTGTGGGGTTGGACACATCGCCCCGTGATGAGCTTTTTGTTCCTACCTCGACTTTGAAGAATCGCCTTGCTCTGTTGGGGCGAGAGCTGCCGTCATCTAGTCATAGATTTTACGGTTGGGTTCACTCATTAAGTAAACATTGGTGGGGTCGCCTGACCAACTACGTCCTCAACCGATGGGATGGAGAACTTCGTGCTTGCGGCCTGTATTCAGCGATTCGTGCCACCATGTATGGCCTTCCAATCAGCGCCAACCATTTCTTCACCTTATTCAAGCTCTATAATCCAGATTCGAATACGTTTTTCACTAAACACGGCGAGTTGGGGCTGGCTTTACATGAGATGTACCGTATTTCAGGTCTACCCATGGGGAAGATCTTTGTATCGAGTACTTCCCTTCAATCGAGGCGAGCGGTGAAGAAACACGCCCGACCGTTACAAGACTTTATGGGATCTCACTTGTCATTATTATATAGCTCGGCCTAATCGAACCTTGCCAAAGGAAATTGCAAGTGAGTGCGAAGCGGTTGCCAATTACTTGTTCGGCATTTGGAGGACAAATGCGGCGAGGAAATATGTGAGCTGTCACGCTCACTCCTTGAAGGTTAATGAAGCGATAGAGGTCGAGGCTAACTCCTATCGCTTCGGCTACACCAAAGATGGCTTTCCCCCAGGGACCAAGTTTGCAACCTTTCTGTGGCATGCGGTGAAGCCTATCCAGCCTACAACTCTTCTAGCCGGCTATCTTGCAATCTGGCTAAAGAAATGTGTGGTTCCACATCAATTCGATGATGCTTTACCCTCGGAGGTCCTTTATCCTGCAGTTCAGCTTGCCCACAAGAAGGAACTCTCTCTCCTTCCGGTAATGGTGGCCAATATTCACCGTGGGTTGCGGCATATAGTCCGGGCGTTTACTCAGAGAAAGGATGAGCCATCATCACGTATTCCTTCCGTCCGAGTAGAGCTCCCATATACCTATTTGATGGCTTGGCGGTCCTTCATCGTCCGACATGATGTCGGTGCGGGTTCCTGGTCGTCTACTTCTTTCTTGCGGTTGGTAGAGGATTGCGGATGGAAAGAGTGGCTTCTGAGATCAAAGCAGTCTGATTCATAAAGGGTGGATCTTTTCGGATATTTCCCTCGATTCTCGGTCAATATGGTGAGTCCTTGGTCGGCGAGGAGGTGCGAAGACCTGGCGGACTTAAGCTTGACATTGGTACATTTCAAGCGGCTAGTGAACATCGGGCGAGGTATCTCATTTTTGAGTAAAGGAGGAATGCTTCATTGAGCCTTATTTTCCCTGTCGTTTTGCTTTCGCCGGTTCGGTTACGACCAACTTTATGTTGGGAACCCGAACCGGCGGCTCGGACTTCGCGGTGGACTTGTGGATGGCCTTGAGCATGGTTGTGGGCGTCATGGGATGTACGGTGCTAGATTGATCTCAGAGCTCGGGCCGTCGGTGGAATCGATATTCCTCCATTGTAGTTGGCTATTAGTAGCTAGCGAGCTAGTTCTTGTGAGGGCTATTTCAGATCTGGTGGCGAAGCATCGTTGCGGCGATACTCGAGACACCCCGGATGCCGCTCAAGCTCGGAGAGCCGTAATCTTATCGGCCGAGGCGAGGTGAGGAGGAGTTCCACAACTCGGCTGCGACTTTAGGAAGGACCAGCGGAGGCTGCGGTTTATGAGAAGAACCTCGGTACTCTCTCCTTTTCCCCTTCGTTTTCTCATCCTTTCTATTGTATTCCTCATTCAAGCTGAATTTTCGGGAAAATCTGTTGAAGAAGAATTCGACCTTCGAGGGTTAAGCGAAAGAGATTAGCCCATAAGACTTCGCGTGAATCCTCGGTCCTTTGATATAGACTTGACGGTGATGATCGGTCGGCGGCGGAGGTAACAATTAGCCGTGATGTAACACGAAATTTTCGGCTTTTGGAGACTAACATTTCTCGTTTGCATCTGAGGGTTTTAGGGATTATGATTACGGCTTTGATTTTCTCACCACAATTCTGCTGGGCCCGGTTACGCTCATCTTTGAGCCAAGTTTTACTCAACAAATGTATGGAGCTATGGCGGAGGAGGCGATGTAGGACTGATTCGGTGAACCGGTACATCTAGCATCGATAACTCCTCTTGAATGGCGAATCACGAGAATTGAGCGACTTCGAATTCGTACCCCACTAATTGCCTCTTCGCTTTTTGCTCTTTTAGAGAGATTGCAGGAGACAAATGCACAAATCGAGACTAGGCAAGCTAACCCCACTGTAGGAGGTAAGTAGCTTTACCTATTGTTCGTCAACTCTTAGTTGCATTCGTTTTCCTAATGCCTTCTTTTTCAGACTTCTCAATGGAAGATTTCGTGGAAGCTGGTTTATACGGCAACACTTCCATGGATGACCTGCTACGCGCTTGGTCACAGGATGGCGATGCATTTGGTGAAGATTTACCCAAAGCTACAATCCCTGAAGAAGGTATGAATTTTCTCTTCGATTAATTATAGGACCAGCGATTTGGCCAATACTACTATAATTAAAGGAGCCTGAGAAGTTCCCTTTTCATGTAGTGGCAGGCACTCCTCTCCCCGCCGCTTTCTCAGAATCAGGTACCACGGCGACTGCGGAGATAGATGAGCACACTGAGGATTCAGCTGCCGTAGATAGTTCTCTAGCGATAGGTACTCCTCTGATAGACTCGCCAGTCCCTGAAACTACGCTGAGGGAGAAGGGTAAGAGTCCTTTAGCCAAATATGTCTTCACCAATTTCTTTTGATGGGAGATTCTAAGGTCCTCTTTTCTTTCGTGTAGAGCCTACATCTCAACTTCATGATTTGGCGAGAGCGCTGATGGTGGACGAAGATCCATCCCGGCTTAACATCTGTTTAGAAGTACGCTCGTTCTTTTCCTTGGTGAACACGGTGATCGAAAAGGTTCTCCATGGCGGGCTTTCTCTTCATCAGTTCAGGCCACTGCTTGATCCCCGGATGGTCTTGATACGGGATATGGGTTATCTGGTGGTTCGGCCATTCTTGGCGACCTCGCCCATCTGGAGAAAGCTTGAGACTACAAGAGCTGCGGGCAGGCTGGAGCTTCCTCATACATAGCCGCCGACCGACGCCGCTTAGAGGCATGGCGCGATGCTCGTGTTTTCTTGGGCTCGAGGTCAGTCTGAAGACCGCGCCGATCAGCTCGAGTTATTGTTCTTTGAGACATATTCTTCCCTAAGCCATATCCAGACTGATATTGTGGCGAGTGCGGAGAGGATAATACTGCTCAGGGGAGAGCTCCATACCGAGGAAGACAAGATGAGTATTTTGGAGCTGGCCAAGGCCAACAAGGAAGAAGCCCTCGCTGTCGCGTCTAGGGAACTCGAACTGTCGAAGTAGAAACTGGTTGAGCTCGAGGGGGCAGCCACAAAGACATTGAATATCGATGAGGAGTCTTTCAGGGCTGAGTTGCAGGGGGAACTCCACCAGGCTTATAGTGATGAAGTGTCTCAGCTCGAACAACAAATCCTTTGTCATAGACTTGATGTTTGAACAGTTGTAGCTCCTTCTATATTTATTTCAAATGAATAAGATTTATTCCTTTCATTGTTTATTATGATTCTTTTACTTCGTCAGAAATAATTAACCATAATACTTATAGGATTTTTGGCAAACCCTCAGCCATCAACGGGTTTGATTAGCCTTTACCAACTACCGTTTGAATTGGGCTAGCGTGCGGATTATCTGGATCCGTTCATGCGTGGCGTTGTGCTAAAAGAATGAAACTCTTCTAGACTTGTTGCTATGATATTGAATACATAGGCTCGGTACTCTTTTATGGGCAAGAGACCACCCGGCAACGTGTGTTACACGTAGACTCATCCTTTCTTAGGCTTCGGGATAAAATACCCCAGAATCGGACTCTGGTGTCTTCTTCAATCGGAGAAAAGACTAAACCGCAACGCTGCGGTGAGGCGCTGGCTTTATCCTTCTTAGGCTTGGGATAAAATACCCGAGAATCAAACTCGGTGTCTTCTTCAATCGGAGAAAAGACTAAACCGCAACGCTGCGGTGAGGCGCTGGCTTTATCCTTCTTAGGCTTGGGATAAAATACCCGAGAATCAAACTCGGTGTCTTCTTCAATCGGAGAAAAGACTAAACCGCAACGCTGCGGTGAGGCGCTGGCTTTATCCTTCTTAGGCTTGGGATAAAATACCCGAGAATCAAACTCGGTGTCTTCTTCAATCGGAGAAAAGACTAAACCGCAACGCTGCGGTGAGGCGCTGGCTTTATCCTTCTTAGGCTTGGGATAAAATACCCCAAAAGAATCTTGGATTAAGGAGTTTTGATTTATAGGATTAAATTGGTGAGAGAGGAGGAACTTTATGTTCTATTTCGAGAATGAAACCAATAGCGAGGGGCTGCTATAAAATTAAGAGGTTGAGCGTCCTTGATCGGACGACTTGATCAAACAATCTCGGCGCATACCTTGATCGGCTACCTAAGATGTAAGTTCCGCTTACCTTCACCGGCGCTACCTAAGATGAAAGATGGAACTAAGAGTGGGATCTCCACTCGAGAACCAAATAGACTTCGGGTGACCTTGATCGGACAACACGGTTTGAAAACCTTGGCACATACCTTGATCGGCTACCTAAGATGAAAGATGGAACTAAGAGTGGGATCTCCACTCGAGAACCGAAAAACTCAGGTGACCTTCAGCGGACAACTGGTTTGAAAACCTTGGCACATACCTTGATCGGCTACCTAAGATGAAAGATGGAACTAAGAGTGGGATCTCCACTCGAGAACCGAAGAAACTTAGGTGACCTTCAGGCGGATAACCTGGTTTGAAAACCTCGGTGCATACCTTCAGTCGGTGCTACCTAGGAGAGGGATGGAACTAAGAGTGGGATCTCCAGTCTGAGAACCGAAGAAACTTAGGTGACCTTCAAGCGGACAACCTGGTTTGAAAACCTTGGCACATACCTTCAGTCGGCGCTACCTAGGATGAAAGATGGAACTAAGAGTGGGATCTCCACTCTGAGAACCGAAGAAACTCAGGTGACCTTCAGGCGGACAACCTGGTTTGAAAACCTCGGCGCATACCTTCAGTCGGCGCTACCTAGGCATAGGATGGATAGAACCCTTCTGTTTATCACGAGGGGGATCTTACGCTTGGAGAGGAAGAATTTTATATTCTATCTCCGGCGTAAAAGGAATTTTGAGTGGGCCTCTTGTTCATAGAAGGAATCAAGAGGGGATTTTGGTAATGTACCAGAAAATTTGTAGACCTACCGTCAAGGAATTTGATCGGTGGGGGAAATTATGATGCAGGATAAGTTTAGGGTTATCCTCAAGGAAAGTGGGTGAAACATCCCACGAGGAACTTCCCGTCGAAACGGGTTATCCTGAAGATACTAAGGGTAGTATTTCTTCAGGAACTTCCCATTTATCGGCATTAATTGTCGGTCGCCATTTTGGGTAATTAGGCGATACGCACCATTAGAGTAGACCGTTTCTATTACAAACGGACCCTCCCATTTAGGTTCGAATTTGCCTTTCTTCTTGGAAGTGAGGATTATCGATTAGTCGGCGGTGAGGACCAAATCTCCTTCCTTGAAACTCCGTTGTCGTACTTTCTTGTTGAAAGCTCGACATCTAGCTTGGTAGAACTCAATGCATTGTTGAGCTTCGAGCTTTTCATCCAACATCTCGAGCTCTTGAGGCGTTTACGATGTTGTTCTTCAATCGTCATCTCCGTTGCAAGAGGCGTCGGGAGTGCGAATCTGGATTTCAATGGGGCGCTTCACACCCATAGATCGAGAATCGGGGTCTCTCGGTTGGCGTCGTGCGGTTTATGCGATATGCCCGAGTGCTTCTCGAGTTTATCATCGGTCTAAGCTTGTTATTCTTCACAAGCCCGTGAATTTTGATGATTGTCTTGTTGAGCGCCTCGGCTAATCCATTTGCGGTGGATTATAGAACATTGTGAGGCGTCTTGTATTTTGAACTTCGCAAAACGATGAAGGAATTGCGATGAATTGGGGACCGTTGTCATGCACGATCCGTCTTGGAACACCGTGTCGGTAGATGACATGGTGTTTGATAAATTTGATGACGGTACTCGCCTTCACTTCTTTTAGCGGGATTGCTTCAGCCCACTTGGAGAAGTAGTCGGTGATCGCTAGAATAAACCGATCGCCTTTGACTGACGGAGGAAAAATGGGACCTACAACGTCCATTCCCCATGTCTCGAATGGCGGGATGAGGCGAAGGGTGCAAGCTGCTCACGGAGGCGATGCATATAATTAGCGTGAATTTGACACCGTGGCATTTCGGCGTCTGCTTGCGTCATAATCATTGTTGGCCAAAAATAGCCCATTCTCCTGATTCGATCGTAGAGTTTGGGACCAGGCTGGTGCGCACAACATTCACCTTCGTGTGCTTCTCGAAGGACCTCTTCTGCCTCCTTGTTTGAGAGGCATCGGAGTAAAAGACCATCGTACCCCCGGCGATATAACATCCGGGTCTCCGTGTCGTAGAAGAATCTTGGAGCTCTTCGCCGGATTGACTCTCTCTCCTTCACGTCTTCTGGCAGAATACCATGTAAGACGTAATCGATGATAGGAAAGCGCCAATCTCGGGGCTCCAACTTAGTTTGGGTTGCATGCACTTCTTTGGTAACTACCCCTTCGTTTTCTTGTACCTCATCATATATCGGTACAAAAAGCTGATGAGTCCTGACCGTAACTAGTTGCTCGGTCTCGGAAGGTTGTGCTAACGACACAGCTAACGCCGCCAGTGCATCTGCGTAAGCGTTTTGGAGGCGCGGGATATATTCGATGAAGAATTCTTCAAATGAGTCCGCCATTTCAACAGCTATCTGATGATAAGGGACCAGATCAGGGTTCCTAACTTCGTAGTCACCACGGATCTGCTTAATTATCAATTGCGAATCGCCGTACGCTTCGAGATACTCGACCCCCAGCTCCTTGGCGAAACTAAGTCCAATAAGTAGCGCATTGTATTCGGCTACATTATTAGAGTAAGGTTCAGTGAGTGAATAAGCACGGGGCATGACATGATTCCCCGGGGAAATCAAGACAACTCTGACTCCAGCGGAAATTTTAGAACATCTGGGGGCACTTGCCACATTAGTGGCCTGAGAAGCTCCGTCAAAATATAACCGCCATATTTGTTGGTGCGATGTAGTGTTGACTTCCTGGACTTCATCCGGAAGATCATCATATAGCTCAACTGCATCCGTTGTCGGGTTGGCAGCCAAGAGATCGCAAATCACTTGTCCTTTGACCGACTTTTGTTGTTTGAAGTGCAAGTCATATTGGGACAAGAGCAAGGCCCATTTCGCCAAATGCCAACTCATTGAGGCCAGTTGGGTCATAAATATTCGGACGGTTCGTTAGAGATAACATAAATCGTCGTCCGACTAAATAGTGCCGCATTTTACGAATCGCGAACACTAATGCAAGGCAACGCTTCTCGACCATTGGGTATCGAGACTTAGCGCCGACTAATGTTGACTCGGGTAATACTTGCTGTTACGTGACCGCCGTCATCATTCTGCGTGAGTAAAGCGCTTAACGAGTGATCCGTTGCCTTGATGTAAATCAGAAACGGTTTTCCCGACCGCGGTGCAACAAGAACGGGAGGTTTAGCGAGATACGATTTGATCTCTTCGAATGCTTTCTGACCGGTGTCATCCCAAATAAATGACACGCCCTTCTTGTTCAACTTAGAGAACGGTTGGCACTTCCCAGATAGGTTCGATATGAACCGTCGGATGTGCGCCAATCGCCCTTGTAACCCCCTGAGTTCTCTCAGATTTCTCGGAGGTTGCAACTCTTGAATCGCCTTCACATTATCAGGATCGACGTGGATGCCCTTATTAGTGACGACAAAGCCGAGGAACTTGCCACTGGACATCCCAAGGAAGGATTTGGCAGGATTCATTTTTAGTTGATGAGTTCGCATGAGCTCGAATACCGTTCTAAGATCTTTGATGTGATCTTCTTTGTCACGGCTTTTCACGACTAAGTCGTCGACGTAGCATTCGACCGTTTTCCGGAGATGGTCCTGGAAAATTTTCGTCATCGCTCGCTGGTACGTGGCGCCAGCATTTTTCAGACCGAACGGCATGACCGTGTAGCAATATATATCGATGGGCATCTGAACGCTGTGTGCTAGGCATCATCGGGGTGCATCTTGATCTGATTGTAACCCGAGAAACCATCCATGAATGACATTCTTTCAAATCCACACGTATTGTCGACTATGACATCAGTGATTGGAAGAGGAAAGTCATCTTTCATGCAAGCAGCGTTCAGATCTCTGTAGTCGACACAGATCCTAATCGAACCATTTTTCTTCGTGACCTGGACTATATTCGCCACCCAATCCGGATGTTGAATTTCCTTGATGAATCCCGATTCTATGAGTTTCTTCACTTCGTCAACGATTGCCTGCAAGATTTGTGGACGAAACCGTCTTTACGGTTGCTTGACAGGTTTGACATCCACCTTGATGTTGAGGCGATGTGTCGCCACATTAGGGTCGAGTCCTGGCATGTCCTCGTAGCTCCAGGCGAATACATCGATATACTCCCTGATTAGGGCGATCAACTCTTCCTTCTCTTTCGAGGGAAGAGTATTACTAATGTTTATAAGCTTAGGATGCTCTTCGTCACCCATATTAACCTGGATTACCTCGTCCTTAGTGGGGGGTTCTCTTTATTCGAATCTATCCCCAAACTGCTCTTTGAGTTGATGGATCCATGGGTCTTCCCATGTTGGTATATCTTCATCACTCTCAATAGTAGCAGGATCGACCGTAGCCATATTTGACATCAAAGCCTTGAAAGCTTGTCCGATGCTGGCGTCAGAATCCCAAGCCGATGAATCAGACGAATGTCCGTCTCCCTCATCGGGCAGATTATCATCAATCAGCCATGAGCATTCATCTTCTGAGGATGATTCGTATCCCAATCCCCATCTAAATGCATAGTAGTTATCCGGCTTCCCTCTTGGGACATATGCCGCTTTGGGGGGGACTCGAGGACCTCGCCCAAAACATAGACCTTCGCCTTGTGTCAAGTTGTACCCCCACTTCTTCATGATACCCAGTGTTTCTGGACTATATCTGAATGTGTAGAGGATAGGCCCATTGTCATCTTCATCTTCTTCTAAGAAATGATTCGGCGTTGGAACTGCATCTCCCTTTCCGTAAACCAAATCTTTTTCACTACTTGATCTTCGTGGGATGACGAGTGTTGCCCCAAAGGAGTCTCGGAACTGCTTTTGTGTAAAGCAAAATGACCGAGTTGGTAGGTGCAACTCTGGATTGTTGTATACACTTGTCATCACATCATTCAAAGACAAAGGGTACTCTAAATCGTCATTTATTGATTCATCGGCAATTTGCCAATTACAATGTTTATCTGACGATTCTTCATCGTCAAGATTGATTACAAGGGGTACAATGTCATTTAAAACAAAACCACCACTATAACCAAGCCCGGCTTCGGTATCAGCTTCTTCACCGCTGTCCGTGCCTTGGGCGATGATTGATTTGGACTCATTACGTAGAGGAGAGAATCGGTGAAATAATTCTCCATCCTTAAATGGTTGTTTGTCGCGACCATCGTCTTGACCTCATTATTACGTGTCTACATATTTGAGACGATGAAGAGTAGATGGGACTATAGCGTTCTTTGTGGATCCAAGGTTGACCCAACAATAAGTTATAGGAAGTCTGCGTCAATCACATAGCGGTGACTTGGACTTTAAGTCCCCATTTGGCACTTTATCCGGATTTTACCAAGCGTAGACCCGGTGTTAAATCCATAGATCACCGTGCTGTTGATGCCGGCTTTGAGGGATTCAAGGTGATATATGGTAGCGAGGGCATGATGCTCCTGTGGAACCGGATCGACTTGGATCCGGTTAACTTCACTAGAGCCAATATACCCGGTGAAGTATAGCGGCCTATCATGCTTGGAATTCCTTGTTTGCATATCCTCCTTTGTAAAAGTGATGCAGGGAAAGTGTTTAGCCGCAAGGTTGCATTGTTGGGCCGACTCTTCTGGGCTCGGCTTAATCTGGGTGAGGAAGACCTCTGAATCGGCCAGGGCTTCTTGAAGAGCTTCTCTTGTCCCTTTTGACAACCGCAACAGCTTGTAAAGAGTGATCCTTGTAGGAATATTAGCCAATTGGGCCATAACGTCGAAGCGATATGGGGAGTTGGAGCTTCCCGGTTTGTCTCTTCTAATCGGGTGATTGAACCGAGACTGCTTCGGGAGCTGAACTTTAAGTACCGCTTTCGCTGTGGCTTCTTTGGCAGCCACCTGCTGTTGCGCTTTCTTGGTGCGAGTGAGGGGAATTGTTGGTACCCCCAGCTCTGACAGCGTCTTGGCATTTGGGTCGGGGACTTCCGGGTACTTGTATTTGTACTCATGTCGGCCTCGGTGGCGCTGCTTCGTGTTCCTTCGCCTTGGAACGCCACTACTTGCTCGTCATCTCCCTCGAGTGCGGAGTAGCATGGCATGCCTTTCCCTTCGCTTTGACTTTTCTTCGATGAAGAAGAAGCTACCCATTGATCATCTTCAAGCAGTGCAGGTGGACCCACGGGGACTTAGCCATTTGGGGCCATTATCACGATACAAGTCCTTTACGGCGTTGCTCGTGTGGGTCATCATTCACCGTCTTCATTGTGACTTTGACCAGCGGTTTAGGCTCAAACCATGTCAATGGTACGACCCAAAGCTTATGGACACGCATTTGCTCCGACCTTCTTTTCTTTGGGCAGCTTCATAGTGGCGACCCTACGTCAATTAAGGCACGGATTTTATCCTTGAGGTGAAGCGAGGATTTAGTGGGGTGATGAAGCGTCCTATAGTACGTGATATTTTGGGTCGTTAGTCCTCATTGCTTCCTCTTGATTACGAATCGGAGGAGCTTGATCTTGTTATTTTTCACAAGATATTTGAAGAGGCAGGAATATCGTCGTCCCTAAAGGAATAGGACTTGGGAATCTTGGCTCACGAGGCCTACGTTTACGTGGCCTTGGTTGCCATCGGATTGTGCCCATGGCGCCTGCTTGTTGCCGCCGCCTTCATTGCTGCTGGGTTGAGTTGAATGTTTGGTTCGCGGCCGCCGTCTTGGCCTGCTCTTTCCCTTTGCCACGTGGGACAAAGTTACGTTTCGGGGCTTTCGCTGTCGGCTGGCCTCTCTCCGCCTTTTTCCTCTTGAGGAATCTTTCGGCTTGTTCACCCCGGACCTTCAAGTCTTTTCGGTGTTGGGCGGTCTTTGTTCCCATTGCCTCGAGCACGTCTATCGACAAATTGTTGTGGCAGGTCTGGAGGATGAACTCCTCTGTTATCAGATCCCGACAGTTCATTGCCTTGTTCCGGAATCGTTTGACAAAGATATCCACAGTTTCTCCGTCCTTCTATTTTTTGTCGAGTAATGTTCCGATGGATACTTCGGTATCGTCATCAAAGAAATTGGAGAGAAACAGGGACTCCATATCGTCCTAATTTGTTGATCTTTGCCACATTTTAGGCGGTGCGATAATCACATTTTAATGACATTTTAATAACCTCATTATCTATTTTATATCAATAAATATGTTACTAATAATATGTTTTATCTTATTTTGCAGAATAATGGAGTATTAATGAATAAAAGCTCAAATGACTCAAATTCTCTGAATTTCTACCAATTTTTGAAGCCCAAAACTGAAGACAAACGAAGGCCCAAGATACCAAGGGAATCCAAGAAGAATTCGTGCAAAAATATCAAGAAAAGACAAATAGGGGTAGTATCTGAGGGTTTAGAGGTGTGAAATATTTTGTAAAACTCCTTTTGGAGAGAAAGGGTTGCTCTTGTTTTAGAGTACCTTTCATTGTAATAATTTTTCCTCAATAAATAAATATTTTCTCCCCTTCAATCCCATCTTCTTCTTCTTGTTCAAGGACCAAAAGGAGGATGAGTTGATGATGATGAGTTGCAGGTTTCTCTTTATTTCTCTTTATTATTTCTTTTTCTTTCTTGTTATTTATTTGCTTTGTAGTTTAGATTTAATAGCTTTTGTAGTTTAGATTTAATTGCTTTGTAGTTAGATTAGTTTAGAATTTTTCTTTTCTTTTTATTTTCTTTTCTTTTTCTATTTGTTTGAATTTCCCAAGATGTTGAACTAAACTCTTGTGGGGATCTAGGTTGCATGAAACTAGTCTAATCTCTTTTGTGTTTATGAATCATCTCTCTTATGCTTAAAAGATCATGTTTAGGTTAATCAACTAGAGAACTAATCGATAGAAGAAGAATTTGATAGTTTATGCTTTCCTTAAGTGGTTTGATAGGCTATGCTTATGAATTCTAGGATTATTATCTTGTTATTACTCTCTTCATGAGTTTGAATTTCAATTAGGTGATAATTTGATAAGTTATGCTTTCCTTAAGTGGTTTGATATCTTATGCTTAATAAATCTAATATGAGATGTGGTAAAAGAGAATTTTTAAGTAGATTATAATTTGAGTTAGCTAGTGGATTCAATTCTAGATTCCTTCATCTCTCTTATTGAATTCTCGTCTTTTTAATTGTGATTCCTTTCACACACAATCCAAATCCACTCTCTCATCACTTCATCATATTTTCATATTATCTTGAATAAAACCCTAATTGTCACGCATAATTTGAGAACCGAACTTGAATCAAACACTTCCTATTTCCGTTCCTCGTGGGATCGACAATCTTAAATACTATAACTTGACAATGGTTGTGCACTTGCGACTATAAAAGGTAAACACTCGTTTTGCCCATCAAGTTTTGGCCGTTCTTGGGACGGTGTTAAGTAGGAATTTTTCTTAGTTCTTTAAATTGTGTGTTTGTCTATTGTGAATGACAAAAGAGCTTGAAGGCAAGGAGTTGAAGATTCGAGATTGAAGGTTGCCTCCAGCGAGGCTTTGCATTGCTTTTAGCGAGTAACTCTTCTCTCTAGTATTTTTAATTCCACCCTATAGGTAGTTCATCACATTAGAGACAATTAGGTTAATAAAAAAAGCTGACTTTCTTTCTTCTTGACCATAATTAAAAATAATAATAATAATAATAATATTTTTCTTTCTCATCCTTTTTAGTTGCTTTTAATTTCTAGGGCTGCATTGCATATAATAGTAGGAATTCACCAAAGTGATTTGAGCATTTTGAATTGACACTCACTTGAAAATATTTTTAAGGGCAAAACCCATTAATCAAGATAAGGTGAGGGATTTCATCACCCTTTCCTTCGCCCAAAAATCACTGATTCCTCACTACACAAACCCAAGCCTCCTAAAAAGAATTAGACGTTGGCCCCTA
Organism: Asparagus setaceus; assembly: GCA_012295165.1. Classification (NCBI taxonomy): domain Eukaryota; kingdom Viridiplantae; phylum Streptophyta; class Magnoliopsida; order Asparagales; family Asparagaceae; genus Asparagus; species Asparagus setaceus. The sequence continues at coordinate 26,703,711 of CM022705.1, read as the reverse complement.
AGGATTCGAGCTCAATAAGGAACAAGAAATTATTGAATGAACTGGTCTAAGTTTATTTGGATTAATTGGTGTCTAAGGCAAGGTTTAGGGGTTGCGTAAGCGCCTTGCAAGGAACGAGGTACTTAATTGATCTTTGATCTCCCTCTAGTACTATCCTTACCTGGCTAATTACCCACGTAAACTGGATTTTTTTTCACTTAGGGAGTTTTTGGTTAGGAGCTGGTCTAGGCTGAGCTTAGGCTTAACCCTAGAGTTAGGGTGATTGAAAAGTGATTGCCTTGATTTGTTAATTTTTCTTTTTCTTCTTCCCTCTTCTTCTCTTTTCACCATCTCACTAACTTTTTCATTTTTTTAAATTAAAAAAAAAATATCTCTTGATTTTGGTTCATGCAAACTTGGGTTAGGAATAATACCAATCGTTTAGTTAAGCTCGATTCAACTTCTCAACCAAGCGAAATGGCTAATCCTCCGTTCTTCAAGATATCTGCTACCCAACTAGGAATGCTATCCCTTCATGCATTAAGCTTCCGAAGCAAATGGAACTAATTTGAACTCCGACCACATTTCATCAACATGCTTCCAAAATTCTTAGGAGCAATGAAGGCATATATTTTCATCTCTGAATTTGAAGAAGTCGCCTCATGATTAAAATGAAAGACCTAGCGAGGATGCAATTAAGCTTGATTTATTCCCTTCACTCTTAAGGACAAAGCAAAAAATGGGCATGCAGTTTACCCAGATTCAATTTCAACTTTGGTGATTTTGTAAAAGTTTTTCTAAAAATTCTTCCCAATTCACAAAGCGGTCAAGCTCAGAAACATCATTCAAAATTTTAGGATTGTCCCGGGTGAGCCATTCTGGAAGTATTTTGATAGGTTTAAGGATCTCCTCATCCAATGTCCTCACCATGGTCTGGAAAAATGGCGATTGTGCCAAATCATTTCTGAAGGATTGGACTATCTGCAAAAACTTCCTTAGAGTCAATGTGTCAAGGGGATTTCATGAAGAAAAATGCCGATGAAGCTTGGGACTTTTAGAGAATTTATCAGAAAACTATGCATTAGGAACAACGTGATTCATCGATTACCCAATCCAGTTCTAGAGGTCCTTCCTTAGAGTCAAACATAGCCTCTGAAGCTAAGATGGCTACAATTCTACGCAGTTAGAAACTTTAGAAACCAAAGAACGAGCTCGGCTCAAATCAATCAAGTTTACGCCTCGGGTTGTCATAATTGTCTTTCTGACCCATGCTTGAGCAATGTCCACTCGTAGGAAACACTCAATCTCTAGAAACGGATGAATCTTGCATTCCGACATCCGATTAATGATCCATTTTCTCCAACCTATAATCGGGTTGGAGAAATCATCCGAATTTTGCATGGAATCGGGTAATTTCTCGGAAATCAAAATTTCCTCCCTCTTCAAACCAACAATTCCCTAAGGAACAGCAGATTTCTTTCAATTCTCAAACCAATTTCCCACAATCAAATCACCATTTCCAAATCGGTTTCCTCATCATCAATCTACAAATCATATTCCTTCAAATGTTGAAAGCGTCTTAATGTGTTGGAAAGAGGTTTGGAAGCCTTGATTAAAACCTCTACACGGACTACGAACTTGTTGACTCAAACATCTAACACGATGAACTCCTTTATGCAATCAACAGGACAAATTCTCAACTCCAACACTCAAGCCATAGCTAGATTAGAAACCCGGCTTGGTCAACTAGCTAGCTATAAGTGAGAGAGAAAGGATCATTTCGAGTCAACCCGTGACCAATCCAAGGAGCGGGGTCAAGTTCAACTTTTCAAGATCAAGTGAATGCAATCCATTCACAACAAATGTAACTGTGTTAATAATCAAGTCCTTGAGCGAGAGAATTATGTTGAATACATGCATCTTGATGCCAACATTTGAAGAACCCTTTGTTAATGAACCTAGGTTTGTAGAAAATAGAAAACAACAAGATTTCATTTTGATGAAATTTTTGTTAATAATGAATCTAAGTTCAAAAAGCATACAACCATTAATACCTACCTTCCATTCTTTGCACACATCACTAAAACCACGAAATTTTTGGAATTTAAGCATATCGATAATTATATCATTTTGAAATTCTTTAAATTTGGGGTAGAATTTTCGACAATAAGGTAGGAGTTAATGTAGAATGTGAGCTTCTCATGTTTCATCTTTTATTCTACATTTTTGTTTTTGTCCCACAATAATAATAAAAGAATTTATTCTTCTCTCATGTGAGAGTTTCTTGTTCTTTTAAAAAAAAAATTAAAAAAAAAATCTTGTAAATCCTTGTGCATATCTGAAAAAAAACACAACAACAATTGGTTTCGTCTCCCCTCATTACCACGGGTAAATCACGGTTTTCAATTTTTTCCGGTGTTCGAGTCATCAGAACATCTGTAAGTGCTTCCACTCTTCTCCATGTTACTTTCTGCATTTACATTGAGGACAATGCAAATTCTAGGTGTGGGGTGGGACTTAGTCAAATTTCTCGTATTTTAGTCATTTTCATTTTCTCATTTTTCATTTTCTTTTTCTTATTCATTTTCTTCTTCTTCTTCTTTAAAAAAAAAAATTGTCACTTGCCAACTTAATAGAGTTGATTAATAGTCTTCTAATCACGAGTTAGTTATACACTCAAGTTTACCTTTTATGATAATTTTAAATAAATTTCGAAGAATGATTTTCAAAGTGGTATACTTTACTAAAGTTTAACTTGGATGTTTAATCGAGTGATGAAATTTTTAGTGCTTAACTTAGAGTTGAAAATGATTCTTTAAGTTGCATTAATCCAAATATTTTTCAGAACATATATACATATACACATATATATATTATACTAACTTAACAAAAGAGTCTGAAAAATGGGCACCAAATAAATTTCTCTTAAAATCATCGGTAGTTCTTTGTTACTAAGCCTAAGTTGGTGAGTAATTAAGCAGGAGTATTTTTATGCTTAATGACCTAAGCCCAATTGGGTTGGGATTCATTGGCCCAAAACTTCGCTAAATGGTCACTTAGAAAGCCGATTAAAAGAACAAGACTACCAAGAAAAAAAAAAAAAACTAACCATGTTTTTATATATATGGAAATAATGGTATATGTTCTTGATTTTTCAAAATGGGTTAAGAGACTTGAACATTGTTTGAAACAAAGAGTTAGCATGTTTCCTTCAAAACTTTTGAATTAAATCTTTGAGAAAAACTTGGTTTTGTATCACTACAATGGAAGGATTTTCTTAAGAAGTTTACTTTGAAATCATGATAAAAGCGTTTTCTTGAGTATTAACCGACTTGTGGAATTTTTGAATTATTCAATTAGCTTCTTTAAATTGGCAAGTTGACTGAATTTTGTGGGTATATTCACTGCAAACCCTCAGAGACTACAACTCGTCCACTAGGGTAACCTAGGGGTTTAAAGGCTTGTTGTATCGCTAAATACAACCGCGATTCTCTGAAAGTGAGTTAGGATTTTTCTTTCTTTCTTGTTATTTATTTGCTTTGTAGTTTAGATTTAATAGCTTTTGTAGTTTAGATTTAATAGCTTTTGTAGTTTAGATTTAATTGCTTTGTAGTTTAGATTTAATAGCTTTTGTAGTTTAGATTTAATTGCTTTGTAGTTTAGATTTAATAGCTTTTGTAGTTTAGATTTAATTGCTTTGTAGTTTAGATTTAATAGCTTTTGTAGTTTAGATTTAATAGCTTTTGTAGTTTAGATTTAATAGCTTTTGTAGTTTAGATTTAATTGCTTTGTAGTTTAGATTTAATAGCTTTTGTAGTTTAGATTTAATAGCTTTTGTAGTTTAGATTTAATAGCTTTTGTAGTTTAGATTTAATAGCTTTTGTAGTTTAGATTTAATTGCTTTGTAGTTTAGATTTAATAGCTTTTGTAGTTTAGATTTAATTGCTTTGTAGTTTAGATTTAATTGCTTTGTAGTTTAGATTTAATTGCTTTGTAGTTTAGATTTAATAGCTTTTGTAGTTTAGATTTAATAGCTTTTGTAGTTTAGATTTAATAGCTTTTGTAGTTTAGATTTAATAGCTTTTGTAGTTTAGATTTAATTGCTTTGTAGTTTAGATTTAATTGCTTTGTAGTTTAGATTTAATATGAGATGTGGTAAAAGAGAATTTTTAAGTAGATTATAATTTGAGTTAGCTAGTGGATTCAATTCTAGATTCCTTCATCTCTCTTATGCTTAAAAGATCATGTTTAGGTTAATCAACTAGAGAACTAATCGATAGAAGAAGAATTTGATAGTTTATGCTTTCCTTAAGTGGTTTGATAGGCTATGCTTATGAATTCTAGGATTATTATCTTGTTATTACTCTCTTCATGAGTTTGAATTTCAATTAGGTGATAATTTGATAAGTTATGCTTTCCTTAAGTGGTTTGATATCTTATGCTTAATAAATCTAATATGAGATGTGGTAAAAGAGAATTTTTAAGTAGATTATAATTTGAGTTAGCTAGTGGATTCAATTCTAGATTCCTTCATCTCTCTTATGCTTAAAAGATCATGTTTAGGTTAATCAACTAGAGAACTAATCGATAGAAGAAGAATTTGATAGTTTATGCTTTCCTTAAGTGGTTTGATATCTTATGCTTAATAAATCTAATATGAGATGTGGTAAAAGAGAATTTTTAAGTAGATTATAATTTGAGTTAGCTAGTGGATTCAATTCTAGATTCCTTCATCTCTCTTATGCTTAAAAGATCATGTTTAGGTTAATCAACTAGAGAACTAATCGATAGAAGAAGAATTTGATAGTTTATGCTTTCCTTAAGTGGTTTGATATCTTATGCTTAATAAATCTAATATGAGATGTGGTAAAAGAGAATTTTTAAGTAGATTATAATTTGAGTTAGCTAGTGGATTCAATTCTAGATTCCTTCATCTCTCTTATGCTTAAAAGATCATGTTTAGGTTAATCAACTAGAGAACTAATCGATAGAAGAAGAATTTGATAGTTTATGCTTTCCTTAAGTGGTTTGATATCTTATGCTTAATAAATCTAATATGAGATGTGGTAAAAGAGAATTTTTAAGTAGATTATAATTTGAGTTAGCTAGTGGATTCAATTCTAGATTCCTTCATCTCTCTTATGCTTAAAAGATCATGTTTAGGTTAATCAACTAGAGAACTAATCGATAGAAGAAGAATTTGATAGTTTATGCTTTCCTTAAGTGGTTTGATAGGCTATGCTTATGAATTCTAGGATTATTATCTTGTTATTACTCTCTTCATGAGTTTGAATTTCAATTAGGTGATAATTTGATAAGTTATGCTTTCCTTAAGTGGTTTGATAGGCTATGCTTATGAATTCTAGGATTATTATCTTGTTATTACTCTCTTCATGAGTTTGAATTTCAATTAGGTGATAATTTGATAAGTTATGCTTTCCTTAAGTGGTTTGATAGGCTATGCTTATGAATTCTAGGATTATTATCTTGTTATTACTCTCTTCATGAGTTTGAATTTCAATTAGGTGATAATTTGATAAGTTATGCTTTCCTTAAGTGGTTTGATAGGCTATGCTTATGAATTCTAGGATTATTATCTTGTTATTACTCTCTTCATGAGTTTGAATTTCAATTAGGTGATAATTTGATAAGTTATGCTTTCCTTAAGTGGTTTGATAGGCTATGCTTATGAATTCTAGGATTATTATCTTGTTATTACTCTCTTCATGAGTTTGAATTTCAATTAGGTGATAATTTGATAAGTTATGCTTTCCTTAAGTGGTTTGATATCTTATGCTTAATAAATCTAATATGAGATGTGGTAAAAGAGAATTTTTAAGTAGATTATAATTTGAGTTAGCTAGTGGATTCAATTCTAGATTCCTTCATCTCTCTTATGCTTAAAAGATCATGTTTAGGTTAATCAACTAGAGAACTAATCGATAGAAGAAGAATTTGATAGTTTATGCTTTCCTTAAGTGGTTTGATATCTTATGCTTAATAAATCTAAGTTGACTGAGTAATTAAGCCCGAGGAGTATTTTTATGCTTAATGACCTAAGCCCAATTGGGTTGGGATTCATTGGCCCAAAACTCGCTAAATGGTCACTTAGAAAGCCGATTAAAAGAACAAGACTACCAAGAAAAAAAAAAAAAACTAACCATGTTTTTATATATATGGAAATAATGGTATATGTTCTTGATTTTTCAAAATGGGTTAAGAGACTTGAACATTGTTTGAAACAAAGAGTTAGCATGTTTCCTTCAAAACTTTTGAATTAAATCTTTGAGAAAAACTTGGTTTTGTATCACTACAATGGAAGGATTTTCTTAAGAAGTTTACTTTGAAATCATGATAAAAGCTTTCTTGAGTATTAACCGACTTGTGGAATTTTTGAATTATTCAATTAGCTTCTTTAAATTGGCAAGTTGACTGAATTTTGTGGGTATATTCACTGCAAACCCTCACGAGACTACAACTCGTCCACTAGGGTAACCTAGGGGTTTAAAGGCTTGTTGTATGCGCTAAATACAACCGCGATTCCTGCGAAAGTGAGTTAGGATTTTTCTTTCTTTCTTTTCATTTTTTTCCTTGCTAGAGGACTAGCAAAAGTTTAGGTGTGGGGGTATTTGATAATCACATTTTAATAACATTTTAATAACCTCATTATCTATTTTATATCAATAAATATGTTACTAATAATATGTTTTATCTTATTTTGTAGAATAATGGAGTATTAATGAATAAAAGCTCAAATGACTCAAATTCTCGAATTTCTACCAATTTTGAAGCCCAAATCAAGACAAACGAAGGCCCAAGATACCAAGGGAATCCAAGAAGAATTCGTGCAAAAATATCAAGAAAAGATAAAATCCGTTGGGAACCAATCGGTTGACCAACCGGTTGGCCAACCGGTTGGCTAACCGGTTGGCTAACCGATTGACCAACCGATTGGTGCACGCAGATTCAATTAAGGAAAGATTTCTTCCTTTTGGCCAAGTTTGATCCAATGGTTCACATCAACTCCGTTGGGGTATAAATAGGGTAGTATCTGAGGGTTTAGAGGTGTGAAATATTTTGTAAAACTCCTTTTGGAGAGAAAGGGTTGCTCTTGTTTTAGAGTACCTTTCATTGTAATAATTTTTCCTCAATAAATAAATATTTTCTCCCCTTCAATCCCATCTTCTTCTTCTTGTTCAAGGACCAAAAGGAGGATGAGTTGATGATGATGAGTTGCGTGTTTCTCTTTATTTCTCTTTATTATTTCTTTTTCTTTCTTGTTATTTATTTGCTTTGTAGTTTAGATTTAATAGCTTTTGTAGTTTAGATTTAATTGCTTTGTAGTTAGATTAGTTTAGAATTTTTCTTTTCTTTTTATTTTCTTTCTTTTTCTATTTGTTTGAATTTCCCAAGATGTTGAACTAAACTCTTGTGGGGATCTAGGTTGCATGAAACTAGTCTAATCTCTTTTGTGTTTATGAATCATCTCTTATGCTTAAAAGATCATGTTTAGGTTAATCAACTAGAGAACTAATCGATAGAAGAAGAATTTGATAGTTTATGCTTTCCTTAAGTGGTTTGATAGGCTATGCTTATGAATTCTAGGATTATTATCTTGTTATTACTCTCTTCATGAGTTTGAATTTCAATTAGGTGATAATTTGATAAGTTATGCTTTCCTTAAGTGGTTTGATATCTTATGCTTAATAAATCTAATATGAGATGTGGTAAAAAGAGAATTTTTCGTAGATTATAATTTGAGTTAGCTAGTGGATTCAATTCTAGATTCCTTCATCTCTCTTATTGAATTCTCGTCTTTTTAATTGTGATTCCTTTCACACACAATCCAAATCCACTCTCTCATCACTTCATCATATTTTCATATTATCTTGAATAAAACCATAATTGTCACGCATAATTTGAGAACCGAACTTGAATCAAACACTTCCTATTTTCCGTTCCTCGTGGGATCGACAATCTTAAATACTATAACTTGACAATGGTTGTGCACTTGCGACTATAAAAGGTAAACACTCATTTTTGCCCATCAGGTACCAATCGAAGGCAGTTCCACGAAGGGTGCCAACGAATGACCGAACCATCAGGGGCTCATTGCCGGAAATAACTCCGAGGTGCGACTTGAAGTAGATCAGGTGCTGCGTCGGGGAACCCTTCCCGTCAAACGGTGTGAAGTTTATTAAGTTAAACTTAGACGGGTACGGAATTGATTCCCACTCCCTCGGGTATGGGCAAGGAATACCTGTCTTCTTCACCTCTTGGCGGAATCGGTGAGTTGATTTTGCTCGAGGTCTTTGATCTTCTCGCTCTCATGAGCAGCCATATCTACATTATGCCCAGCGTTGCGTGGTTCAGGAGGGTTATCATCCTCTTGTGCTTCCTCCTGATCTGAATTGCTGTCATCTTGATCGACGTCGATGCGCTGACTCGATTCACCTCGATGTTTTGTCAAGGCTTGGATTTGTTGGTCATGCATTTCTCTCATCGTCTGCATGGCCAACTTCATCTCTAACTTAAAGTTTTCCCGTTGCTTATTCAACGCTTCGTCTAGCATTTTAGCCACTTGATCTGTACTGATCATAAGCACTTCTTGAGGGCACCCTTCGCTAGATACAGTATTATCGGAGGCAATTGCGGAGCTAACATCCGACGCATCATCCTCCGCGGGTATCCCTCTCAGAAGTTTATCGTAATTGGACCGTCGGATAGTCCCGGACCGCAAACGAGTTAACCGTTGCGATGCGCTGGGAATAGCCCGTGACGATGGTTCTCTACCGGTCATATTATTAGTGACCTCTGGCAATTCGTTCTCTCGGGATGTCGTCCTTCTGCGGAATCGCCTTGACCTAGGTCTCGGCGTGCTGGTGCTAAGTCTCTGGAAGACCGAAACTCTTTCTGGAGTTTCTTGATGGCAATTGCACTCCGAGAGCACCGTCTTGATGAGCTTAGAGCACAAGCATGACCGTATTAGTTTGGGAGAGCCCCTTCGAGATTTCTTCGTACCCCCTGCACGGTAGTACAGCTCGTCGTTGTGAGCACCGGAGCAACCCGCTATGTATCGACACGATCCCTCAGGTATAACGTCGTCGTCCTCAGACGAAAGCGTCTCCTTCTGAGAATGGACTTGTTCACCGAAACTACCGAAAGTGATTCGCCTTGACTTTCGCTTATGTGAGCGTGAAGTCTTGGCGGACTCTCGGACTTCGACTTTTAGTCCGGCTGGTGGGGTTGCAGGAATCTTTCGATCCTTCTTGGGACGGTTGCGACCTCCTGCATGGGGAGTGACCCGCGATTCTTTCAGAGGACCCAAACGATCCTTGATAGTTGGTTTGGGGGTGATGGCGGGAGTTGGCTTCGCCACCGGTTCAGATACAGACGCCTTTGACTTTGAGGCACCGTCGGACTTAGACTTTGGCGTTGAATTTGCAACGCCTGCGGCCTTCCGCTTAAGTGCCGGGACAGGAACTGGAATGTTGACAATCTTAGCTTTTGAAGCCGTGCCAACTGGGGCTGGAGTACCGTTAGATTTGGGCCTCCAAACCTGGTGGTATGTTGGCGGCTTCTTTACCACCTCCTTCTTCAATTCACTAGCTTGCTGCACCAAAGCTCGTGCCTGCGCAAGGAGTGCGCGGCGCTTCCGGATACGCTCCTGAAGCGTGGAGCGGTTCCGTTTGACACGGACCCACTCATTGGTTGACGGCTTGGATGGACCGTCGATAACTTGAGGCTGAAGCCTCTGGGTTAGTTTGGATCTTAGATCCGCCTCATAGCGGATCCTATCCATGGATTGCATGGCTTTGGCGTATGTGCGCGCCATGTTTTGTCGTCGCCTTTGGCGGGCTCGCTTGGAGAGTGCGGGCGCGTCATTGGCGTTCATCTCGGGCGCCGTCGCAGTCTGGACTTCGGGCGCCGAAGGGGATTTCTCGCCACCTGCGGCAGCGGGGTCGGACTCGCCGTCCTGGGGCTCTACATCGGAGGCCCATCGGGTTCTCTTTGCAGCAGAGACCTTCTTGGAGCGGCGGGGGGAACTGGATCTGGAGGAGGGTGAGGATAGGTACTCCTCGAACTTCTCCTAGTCGAACTCGAACTCGACCTCTTCCTCCACCGGGATAGGAATCCGTGGGCTGCGACCACGGCGACCTCCGATCGAGGCCGGTGGCTCCCACTGTGGTTGCCGGCTTGTTGTGGGGAAAGTTGCTTTGTTATTCATTGTCATTGAACTTGCTACGACTTCTTGGGCCTAGAACAAAATTCAAAAGAAATGCCTTTTATTTTAAGGCGCATAAATGAAAACGAAAATTATAACTTTTCTGAACAAACGCCGGATCTCTATTATACGGGATCCTTGCTTGTGTGGGTTCTTTACTGTCTTAGGGGACTTGAATCGTCAGTGGACCACCGCGCAATTCGATCCGTGGAAACCGGGTTACGGAACTTCTGAGGCGTGAAGGGGCTCGTTCCACGAAGGAAGCGAAAGCGCCTAAGGGGATCACACTCACGAAGGAGAGGATCGCCGGGGATCACACTCATGAAGGAGAGGATCGCCGAGCGGTGAGATCTACTAGGAGAAATCACAACGCTATTCTCAGAGTCGACCAATTCGCTTACCTCGCGATTGTAGATCGGCGTTGGTGAACTTCGTGCTCGTCGGTGCTTTCCGGAAGCTGTCGTCGGCGGCTCGTAGATCTCGCGAGAACTCTCTCACAAATATCAGAAAGTCCGAGATCTCCGAAAATCCCCAAAATCCGACGAAATCCAGCCTTAATCCAGCCCCTCAATCGAGGAAGACCCCCCTATTTATAGGATGGGGGCGGTAGGCGAACCACAAGTGGCTCGGCCACTTGGTCGAGGTCCCGCTACCGCCTTTTCCGCCGCTTTGCCGCTTTTACCGCTTTTTCTCGGTTTCTCGGGCTTAGGTCCTACCTATTCTGACTCTTGGTCTTCCCCGGACTTAGATTTCGTCTGTATTTGGCTCCGGGACCAACTCTTGGTTTGTTCCGGTTTAACAGCTCTGAAATCCGATCGTCTGTTCAAGTCCGTGCTCGATTCATTTGATTGATTTCAACCCGTCAACGGTTTAAATGACGATTGGTCGACGTTTGAACTTGGTCTCATCGACGTTCGAATCCGATCTCGTTGACGTTCGAATCCGATCGATCTTGCTTCGTCGAATATAGTCGTCAAATCTTATTGACCTGAGGCGCCGTTGTTAGATTGATCCTCCTTACGAAGCCTTTGTCGATTTGTACGCCTTGCCGACTCACATCGTTTGTCGACTCGCTTTATCGTTTTTGCGGCGTAGTCAATCGCCAACGCTGAAGTCGCGTTGTCAACCCACCGCTACGAGTCTTGTTCGGTATTGATAAGCAATTTTAACGCCTACAACGGGTTGAATATTTTTATATTAGATCCGCCTCATAGCGGATCCTATCCATGGATTGCATGGCTTTGGCGTATGTGCGCGCCATGTTTTGTCGTCGCCTTTGGCGGGCTCGCTTGGAGAGTGCGGGCGCGTCATTGGCGTTCATCTCGGCGCCGCCGCAGCCCGACTTCGCCGGGGATTTCGCCACCGGCGCGCCGGGTCGACTCGGCCCCGGGCTCTACATCGGAGGCCCATCGGGTTCTCTTTGCAGCAGAGACCTTCTTGGAGCGGCGGGGGGAACTGGATCTGGAGGAGGGTGAGGATAGGTACTCCTCGAACTTCTCCTAGTCGAACTCGAACTCGACCTCTTCCTCCACCGGGATAGGAATCCGCGGCTGCGGCACGACGACCTCCGATCTGAGGCCGGTGGCTCCCACTGTGGTTGCCAGCTTGTTCGCGGGGAAAGTTGCTTTGTTATTCATTGTCATTGAACTTGCTTACAGCTTCTTGGGCCTAGAACAAAATTCAAAAGAAATGCCTTTTATTTTAAGGCGTACAATGAAAACGAAAATTATAACTTTTTCCTGAACAAACGCTCGGATCTCTATTATACGGGATCCTTGCTTGTGTGGGTTCTTTGCCTGTGCCGGGGACTTGAATCGTCCGTGGACCACCGCGCAATTCCGATCCAGGTGGAAACCCGGGTTCTGGAACTACAGACGTGAAGGGGCTCGTTTCACGAAGGAAACGAAGCGCCTAAGGGGATCACACTCACGAAGGAGAGGATCGCCTTCGGGGATCACACTCATGAAGGAGAGGATCGCCGGAGCGGGTGAGATCTACTAGGAGAAATCACAACGCTATTCTGTAGCCGACCTGAATTCGCTTACCTCGCGATTGTAGATCTGACGTTGACTGAACTCGTGCTCGTCGGTGCTCGGAACTGTGCGTCGACGGCTCGTAGATCTCGCGAGAACTCTCTCACAAATATCAGAAAGTCCGAGATCTCCGAAAATCCCCAAAATCCGACGAAATCCAGCCTTAATCCAGCCCCTCTGAACTGAGGAAGACCCCCCTATTTATAGGATGGGGGCGGTAGGCCGGGCCACAAGTGGCTCGGCCACTTGGTCGAGGTCCCGTTTTCGCCGTCTTTTCCGCCGTTTTGCCGTTTTACCGTTTTTTCTCGGTTTCTCGGGCTTAGGTCCTACCTATTCTGACTCTTGGTCTTCCCCGGACTTAGATTTCGTCTGTATTTGGCTCCGGGACCAACTCTTGGTTTGTTCGATTTACGACTCACGAAATCGATCGATGCTTCAAGTCCGTGCTCGATTCATTTGATTGATTTCAACCCGTCAACGGTTTAAATGACGATTGGTCGACGTTTGAACTTGGTCTCATCGACGTTTGAATCCGATCTCGTTGACGTTCGAATCCGATCGATCTTGCTTCGTCGAATATAGTCGTCAAATCTTGTTGACCTGAGGCGCCGTTGTTAGATTGATCCCTCCTTACGAAGCCTTTGTCGATTTGTACGCCTTGCCGACTCACATGCGTTTGTCGACTCGCTTTATGCGTTTTGCGGCGTAGTCAATCGCCAACGTTTTCGAGTCGCGTTGTCAACCCACCGTTTACGAGTCTTGTTCGGGTATTGATAAGCAATTTTTAACGCCTACAACGGGTTGAATATTTTTATATTAAAAAAATAACTAACAATCAGGACTTACGTATTATTGTATGTAATGTTCAAAATTTTTGTCATACTTTTCTTCAAAGCTTTAAATCAAAACCTAAATTCACGTGCAACAGCGGATGTAGGCAGGGGGTGTGCTTTGGGGTGGGACAAGGCGGGGAACCCGCAAGGGTGGCACACCTGGTTAGGGGGGTGTGCTTTGGGGGGGGGGGGCCAAGGCGGGGAACCCGTGTTCGAGTCCCCTCGCCCTCAAATTCTTGCGGGCTAGCGCTGTGGCCATAAAAATCCTCAAGGCGCGAACAACGGATGTAGGCAGGGGGTCTCGAACTCCCAACTTTGGGCCACGACCCCTCCGAGGTCTGGGGTGCCGAACCACTGGGCTATACCTAAAAAAAAGCAAATTGGGCCAAAACTCCAGTTAAATGGCCCAGCGAAGAAAAAACGAGAGGGTATTATATAACCAGCCCAAGCCAAAGATATTTTAAGTCAAAATTAAATATGGAAAGCTTGCCTTCAAGGGCAGTACTGCTCTAATTTTATATATATATATATATATATATATATATATATATATATATATATATATATATATATATATATATATATATATATATATATATATATATATATATATATATATATATATATATATATATATATATATATATATATATATATATTAGTAATGATCTTGTGAGATGGTGAGCTCAAATCTTAATGTGAGCTAGACTAATCGGTTCGTCAAATTCATGATCGGCACCGTACATCTTGTTCAACACATCATCAAATATATATGGTAAAATTTTTATATAATTTGGAGTTTTCTAAAATATGAATCAAACTAATTTGATATGTTAATTTTTTAGACAGCTTAACAGTCATCCCTTTTATACATAACTAAAACAGTGATTAAAAATTTCAAAATAATATAATTTTTTCTACATACAGATCATGATGAGTGCAAATTATGGTGGGCGGTGCTGATCATTATTTCGGGTAGCCTATTAGGCTAGCTCACGATAAGATTCTGAGCTCACCGTCTCATTTTATCATTTTCCTATATATATATATATATATATATATATATATATATATATATATATATATATATATATATATATATATATATATATATATATATATATATATATATATATATATATATATATATATATATATATATATATATATATATATATATATATGGCAAGCTTGTTCAGTTCTTATGGGCTGGAGCCTACTCAGGGTAGTCTATTGGGCTAGCTCACGATAAGATTCTGAGCTCACCATTTCATTTTATCATTTTCCTATATATATTTATGGCAAGCTTGTTCAGTGCTTATGGGCTGGAGCCTACCCAGAGGAGGTGGGAGAGAGAGAGAGAGAGAGAGAGAATAGTACCAAAGAAATTAAAGAACAAATGGCGGCGCACAAAAATTAAATGAAAAAAACAAAACAAAAAAAATCCATTACACTTAACTTGACCTATTAATTATTCATGAGTTATCCTACACATAACCTCGCTCACATTAACTCTCTTGGTTCTTTAATGTTGATTTTATGCAGACTCAAATTTGGTAAAATATACACAAATTTGGCCAAGGAATCAAGTTTCTGCATACCTCGTCCAAAAGTAATTTTTTGTAAAAACTATGTTTGGAAATAATAAAATTGCAAATATAGTGATTCTAGTGCTTTTATTGAAGACTATTTTTTTTGCTAAACAAATAAACCTACAGGTATTTGGTATGTTAACATTATTTTTGGCATAATGCGTTATTGTTTTGTGAATCGCAGTATACTTGTATAAAATTTAGCAATATTTCTAAATACATCTAGTTATCTTAGCATCAATTATTGAGTTGTTGCTAAAGTTTTTTGGTCGGGGCATAAATGAGTATTGTCTCATGTATTATGTGTACTGAAAGTGCTAGTATAATGATGGAACCTTGACCAGTTAACCATAAAAAAATTGTGGCAACCATTTCCTTTATAAGCATTTGGTTTTGAAAATAATCAAATTTGTGAAGTAAAATCAAGTAAGGTTCGTCCGTCCCGTTCCAATACTTCTATACCTAGAGCTAAAATTCTCAATAATTATTGTCATGTTTTAAGGTGTATCATCGAATATTCTAACCACCCCTCATCCAAGAGGCTTTTTTTTTTTTTTTTTGGCATATGAAAGCTACTCTTGAAAATAAAAGATCTGAAGAGTGGAACCGGGACCATTAACCAAGAAAAAACAAAGAAACTTCATTAATAAGCTGGCCTATATTTATGGAATGTTTAAAGTTGGTGATGCCATCAATTTAGATAGCCTCTTGCTTCAGACGATACTTGATTCTATAATTAATATCGAATCATTATAAAAGAGTTATACTGTCAAGATTCTGATACGCCGCACAATCATCTCTCAATCACGTGTATTTCCTTCACGTTAGAAAGTCATCGTTTTTTATTGCATTAACTCATTCATTAATTGGTAAGGATGAAAAACCTTAGAAATTCAAAACTATTATTAAGTAAATATGAAGATAGAAGCACTAGGTATACGTAGTTAATACTGTCTTATTAATTTGTGTTGACAGCTGCTATCAACTTTTGGGTTCAGTCTTGGTAAGTTTTTATAGACTGATCGATCCTTCACAATTGTCTCCATAATTTTGTGGATCAACTGTCAACCTCATAAAAGTTTTGCACTCAATTATCTGCGCACTCTATATATGGAGATAATTAAATATACTTATAAATGGTTTGGCATGCAGTTTGTCTATAGGTCTACAGTGAGGAGAGGCCATTTAATTAAGTTATAGCTTGAATATGGAGGGTAATAACAAATTTCTATCCTCATTCATATATATATATATATATATATATATATATATATATATATATATATATATATATATATATATATATATATATATATATATATATATATATATATATATATATTCCTTGATATTTTTTCTCTTACTAATACATATGGGTTCCTTGTCAGTTACTCATTACCCCTTTAATCATCGATCACAGCTCAAATTTGCATGCAGTGAATTAACCCATATATATCACCTTTGCGTGTGAACATTGTGGTTAGATGCTTGTTATGTATTTGATATTTGGGTCTGAATTAGCTAGCTAGTTTTTGTGCTTCATGTTGAAATAGTTGTAGTGATATTCAAGAAGAAGAAAAAAAACATCTAAACCTAATTAACTCGATATCGTGCTTTTCCCTCAATTCTCTTCAACATGGCGACATCCTTTCACTTTGGCTTTCTCATCTTCGTCCTTGCTATCTTCTTTCTTGTCCAGACGACCACCACCAGCTCAACCGCGACGTCGACATCCATGCATTCGGGGGGTTTGGAGGGTGATACCTCAAATTTGGTTAGTTGTACTCTCTACATTTTTCATTGAATTTAGTAGGTTTGTGGCTTTCGATTTTATTGCGGATGTATAAAAGCTAAAGGTTGAAAAAAATTGACAAGGGCACATTTTTGTGCGTAAGGTTCATTTTTCACAATCTAATTAGTTTCTGATATGCCTGTTAAATATATGGATTCAGGTTCTTTTGGTGACTGATATTTCTCTCCTGTATCATTTAAAACAGATATATAATCTAAGAACTTAAGAACTGTTAAAATTTTTAGTAGAACGTAAGTTGGAGGTAAATTTGAGAAGAGATGACCATTGGAAGGAATGTTGATCCATTCTTTCACTTTTGATTACCCCCACAATCTTTTTAATATAGAGTAGTACAGATACCTTTTTAGTGCTTTTTTTTTTCAATTTTAGTTGTAGTCGTATTTTTTGTTGGAATTAATTGGGTTCCAATTTTGATTACCTCCAAAGTCTTTTTTATAGATTAGTTCAGATACCTTTTTAGTGTGTTTTATCAATTTTAAGTGTAGTTGTATTTTCTTTTCGGAATTAATTTGGTTTTCTTAGTTAGTATTTTGGCCCAATGTAAGAAATGCTGAACAACATGTTGCATACAGACATTGACGGTTGCTCAAGATGGGAGCGGCAACTTCACGAAGATTGGGGATGCAATATCGTTCTCTCCAAACAATAGCAGTTACCGAACAATCATAAAAATCAAAGCAGGCATATACCATGAATATTTGGAGATCCCCAAGAACAAACCAAACCTCATGTTGTTTGGAGAAGGGAGTGATGTTACCGAAATCAGAGGGAACAGGAGTGTCGGTGATGGCTGGAAAACTTTTTATTCTGCAACAGTCGGTTAGTAACGTTTTTAATTATGCGGAAAATATATCATAATCATTGGATATTATAATTTCTGCAATTTTTCATTAAGATTAACTGCGGTATCTTTTTTCCTAAAATATTCCACATGAAATTCTTAAACAAATGAGAAATTTAATTATCAACAGGAATTTCATCAACTAGATCAATTTGTTTTAAGATAATTCGTGATTATTTTGTAGCATTAAAACTTTTTATTATTATCTCACATTAAGGTTATAACCCATGTAGTAGCCCAGTTTGTGCCCCTAAACTTAATTTCAATCCATTTATTAGCCCACAGCAAGCCTATATTTGAGCATGCATGTCTCAAGCCCATGAAATAGCCCAATTTACACTATCTTTTACTAGGGTATACATTAAAGCAAAACCAAAAAGTTTAAAAACGCACCAGAGGATGACACCTCATCTTCCTCCTTCTCTAAATTTTTTGACACGTGTCATATAATCTAATCCGTCCATTTAAATTGCTATTACATCTCAACCTTTAATTCAAACAAATATATATACATATATAGAAAAAATCAATTTATAATCAATTAGAATATCTTTGGCAATATCTTTAGTATCTAATTTAATCACAAATAAAATCAAATCCCCTCATTTAGGCATTTATGAGCATCTTTTACTAGGGTATACATTAAAGCAAAACCAAAAGTTTAAAAGCGCAGGAGGATGACACCTCATCTTCCTCCTTCTCTAAATTTTTTGACACGTGTCATATAATCTAATCCGTCCATTTAAATTGCTATTACATCTCAACCTTTAATTCAAACAAATATATATACATATATAGAAAAAATCAATTTATAATCAATTAGAATATCTTTGGCAATATCTTTAGTATCTAATTTAATCACAAATAAAATCAAATCCCTCATTTAGGCATTTATGAGCAATATATGGAAAACAAAATATACATTTCGGTTTTCTTGAAAAATTGAAAAATCTATTTATCCCGAAATAAAATTTTATTTTTCCGATCACTTTCCCATCTCAATTTTTGGTTTTCCGTCTCAATTTTTTATAGAAATCCAAATTATTATTCGATCTTCAAAAATACATCAGGTAATTCATCTATATCCATCCCATATTTATGTTATTTTAATTTGATGTATTTTTTCAATTTTAATTGTTTTTAATTTTTTGTTTTCAGATTGTCGATTTATAATTCCTATTCGAATTATTATTCGATCTCCAAAAATACATCGGTAATTAATCTAGCACCATCCAATATTTATGTTATTTTAATTTGTGTATTATTTTTCTAATTTTAATTATTTTCAAATTTTTGTTCTATAGATGGGTTTTAATTACTATGTACTTTTATCTTCAACCCATGGTTCGTTAATTGCTTGGAGGAAAATAATTCAGGTATTTCATCTACCCCATCCAATATAATTTTTATTTAGATTTGTGTAGTATTTTTCAGTTTTAATTGTTATCAAATAATATTAATTTTTGGATCTTGAGTTTTTAATTAGAAATAACTCCCGATATTTTATCTACGATCCAAGATACTATTAATTGGAGAAAGATTATTTAGGTACTTATTCTACAACCCTTGAATAATTATTTTTAATTTAATATTTTTATATTACTGCAGTAAAACAAATCGGCTATTTTTAATCTTCAACCCACGATGCTTTTGTTGCGTGGAGAACATAATCCGGTATTTAATATATTCAGATATTAAAAATTTTAAATATAATTTTTTGGTTTTAAAATATTACAGTCATTATTTATTTTATTTTAATTTGATGTATTTTTTCAATTTTAATTGTTTTTAATTTTTTGTTTTCAGATTGTCGATTTATAATTCCTATTCAGAATTATTATTCGATCTCCAAAAATACATCGGTAATTAATCTAGCACCATCCAATATTTATGTTATTTTAATTTGTGTATTATTTTTCTAATTTTAATTATTTTCAAATTTTTGTTCTATAGATGGGTTTTAATTACTATGTACTTTTATCTTCAACCCATGGTTCGTTAATTGCTTGGAGGAAAATAATTCAGGTATTTCATCTACCCCATCCAATATAATTTTTATTTAGATTTGTGTAGTATTTTTCAGTTTTAATTGTTATCAAATAATATTAATTTTTGGATCTTGAGTTTTAATTCGAGAAATAACTCCCGATATTTTATCTACGATCCAAGATACTATTAATTGGAGAAAGATTATTTAGGTACTTATTCTACAACCCTTGAATAATTATTTTTAATTTAATATTTTTATATTACTGCAGTAAAACAAATCGGCTATTTTTAATCTTCAACCCACGATGCTTTTGTTGCGTGGAGAACATAATCCGGTATTTAATATATTCAGATATTAAAAATTTTAAATATAATTTTTTGGTTTTAAAATATTACAGTCATTATTTATTTTATTTTAATTTGTGTATTATTTTTTACCTTTTAATGATTTACGAATTTTTTAAAAGATTTTTATCTTTTTAACCTATGTAATTTTATCTTCAACGTATGACTCTTTAATTGCTTGGAGAAAAATAATGAGATATTTCATCTACCCGTCCCATATAATTTTTATATTAATTTGTATAGTATTTTTCTCAGTTTTAATTGTTATAAAAAAGATTAATTTTTGAAACTTGAGTTTTAATTTTTATATAATTCGACATTTTTATTTTACTAATTTCCAAATTTAATTTGGATTTTATTACATTTTTCAATAGTTATGAAAATATATTTTCAATTATTTATAACATTTTTGTAATTAAAATAAACTTAAAATTTTCAAAATAAATATATATTCAGTTTTTAAAATATTACAGCAATTAAAATATATTTTAAATATATTTTTGCGTTTTAAAATTATTATAGTGATTAAAAATTACAAATAAAAATTATTTTTGATTTTTAAAAATATTACAGCAATTATAATAATTTTTGAAAATATATTTAGTCATTTTCGAATTTTTAGAATATCTTTGACAATATATTTAGTAACTAATTCAAATAAGATATTCAAATATAGAAAATATCAATTTATAATCAATTAGAATATCTTTGGCAATATCTTTCAAAACTAATATCTTTTGCAATATCTTTAGTAAATAATTCAAATCACAAATAAAATCAAATCCCTTATTTAGGCAGAGTTGTGAAAATATATTTTCTATTATTTGTAATATTTTTATAATTAAAATAAACTTAAAATTTTCAAAATAAATATATATTCGATTTTTTCTAAATCTGAGCAATTAAAATACATTTTTATATTTTTTTCAGGTCTTAAAATAATTACAGTGGTTAAAAATTACAAATAAAAATTATTTTTGGTTTTAAAATATTACTGTAATTATAATAATTTAAAAACATATTTAGTCACTTTCAAATATTTTAGAATATCTTTGGCAATATCTTTAGTAACTAATATATTCAGATATAGAAAAATCAATTTATAATCAGATATTCATATATAGAAAAATCAATTTAAAATTAGAATATGTACAAACATATTTAGTAACTAATATATTTGGCAATATCTTAAGTAACTAATTCAAATCACAAATAAAATCAAATCTCCTTATTTAGGCTTAGTTGTGAAAATATATTTTCAATTATTTATAATATTTTGTAATTAAAATAATCTTAAAATGTTCAAAATAAATATAAATTCAGTTTTTAAAATATTACACTAATTAAAATATGTTTTTAAAATATAGTTTCGGTTTTAAAATTATTACAGAGATTAAAAGTATAAATAAAAATTATTTTTTATTTTAAAAATATTAAAACAATTATAATAATTTTTAAAATATATTTAGTCATTTTCAAATTTTTAGAATATATTTAGTAACTAATTCAAATCAGATATTCAGATATGAAAAACTTAATTCATAATCAGATATTCAGATATAGAAACAAATCAATTTATAATCAATCAGAATATGTTTGGCAATATCTTTAGTAACTAATATCTTTGGCAATATATTTAGTAACTAATTCAAATCACAAATAAAATCAAATCCCTTATTTAGTCATAGTTTTGAAAATATATTTTCAATTATTTATAATATTTTGCAATTGAAATAATCTTAAAATTTTTAAAATAAATATATATTCCATTTTTAAAATATTACAGTAATTAAAATATTTTTTTAAATATATTTCAGGTTTTAAAATTATTACAGCGATTAAAAATTATAAATAAAAATTATGTTTAGTTTTTAAAAATATTACATCAATTATAATAATTTTAAGAAAAAATATTTAGTTATTTTTGAATTTTTAGAATATCTTTGATAAAATCTTTAGTAACTAATTCAAATTAGATATTCAAATATAAGAAAAATTAATTTATAATCAGATATTTAGATATTAAAAATCAATTTATAATCAATTAGAATATGTTTGGCAATATCTTTAATAACTAATATATTTGGCAATGTCTTTAGTAACTAATTCTAATCACAAATAAAATCAAATCCCTTATTTAGGTGTTTCTTTTCAAATCAAATATTTAGATATAATCAATTTATAATCAATTAGAATATTTTTTGTGCTAGATCCAAATCAGAGCAAAAATATCTTTGGCAATATCTTTAGTAACTACTTCAAATCAGATATTAAGATATAGAAAAATCAATTTATAATTAGATATTCACATATAGAAAAAATTAATTTATAATCAATTAGAATATTTTTGGCAATATCTTTAGTAACTAATTTATAATCAATTAGAACATCTGTTTCATTATTTAAAATATTTTTGTAATTAAAATAATCTTAAATTTTACACATTACATATATATTCGGTTTTAAAAATATTACAGCAATAATAATATATTTTTAAAATATAGTTTTGGTTTTTAAATTATTACAGCAATAATAAATTTTTAAAATATATGTTTCATAATTCAACGATCTAATTTAGATCGTGTTCACAATTTTCAAATTATACTAAATTATTTTAATTTCAAAATATTTATTTATGAAATAATATGAAAATTAATTTAAATTTTAAATTACCAAAGTGATCTTACTAAATACAAATTACCAATTAAAACTACTAAATCTTACTTTAATTTAACTACCTAAATTAGATAATGCTCACAATTTTCCAAATTAAACCAAATTATTATAATTCAAAATTTATCTGAAATAATACCAAAATTTGTGTAAATTTTAAATTACCAAAATTAAAAATTTTAATTCAACCGTTGTTAAATAATATTGAAATTATAATTTTTAAACAAATAATTTTTTCTAGATTAAAATATTTACAAATTTAAAATTTTTATAGAAATAATTGATTTTCTAAATTTCCAAATTTAATTTGAATTTTTATTTTTATTTTTAGATAGGTATGAAAATATATTTTCATACCAAATTGGATTAAAAATAAAATTAATTTCAGTGAAAATTAAATTAAATAATAGCAAAATTTTAGATAAAATTCAATTTACCAAATTAATCTTACCAAATTTATGTATAATAAATTCATATATTAAGTAGATTAATGGAAAAAATCTTACTTTAATTAAACTACCAAATTTAGATCATGTTCTATTTTACGCAGATTAATTTCAATTTTTATTTTAAATAGATCTTAAAATTTCAATTTCTTGAAATTTTTATTTTTATTTTTAATTTTAATTATATATTGTTTAAAGATAATTGTGAAATTCATTTTATACCAAAATTAATACTAATTTTAAAATTAAAACTACCAAAATTTGAAAAATTATAACCACACTTATGTTGCCAAATTAAAGTTACCAAAATTATGTATAATAGTTTCATAATCTAATTAAATTATTGAAAAAATTTACTTTAATTAAATTACCAAATTTAGATCATGTTCCCATTTTTCAACTTATTTCAAATTTAAAAGTATTTTTAAATAATTTAAATTTGAAAGTATTTAAAATAGTAATTATGAGATTAATGAATACCTAAATTAATTTGTATTTTCTGTTTTTATTTTAAATAGTTCTAAAAATTTATTTGTATCCGTGGTTTTTAATGTTGAAATTTGTTGTATTAATTTGAATTTTTATTTTTATTTTTAAATAATTCTGAATTTTTTAATTCTTTATGTAATTTCAAAATTTTTAATTTGAATAGTATTTCTTAGATAGTTGTGAAATTTCATTTTATACCAAATTTAATACTAATTATGAAATTTAAAATACCAAAATTTGAAAGAATTTCAAATTACCATAACTATGTTACCAAATTTATATATAATAGATTCATAATTTAAGTAAATTATTTGAAAAATATCTAACTTTAATTAAATTGCCAAATTTAGATCATATTCCCATTTTTAAAATTAATTTCTAATTTAATAGCATTTTTGAAATAAATAAATTTCAAAATTATTTAAAATAGTAATCATGACTTTAATGAACACCTAAATTAATTTGAATTTTCAGTTTTTATTTTAAATAGTTCTAAAAATTTATTTGTATCCGTGGTTTTTAATGTTGAAATTTGTTGTATTAATTTGAATTTTTATTTTTATTTTTAAATAATTCTGAATTTTTTAATTCTTTATGTAATTTCAAAATTTTTAATTTGAATAGTATTTCTTAGATAGTTGTGAAATTTCATTTTATACCAAATTTAATACTAATTATGAAATTTAAAATACCAAAATTTGAAAGAATTTCAAATTACCATAACTATGTTACCAAATTTATATATAATAGATTCATAATTTAAGTAAATTATTTGAAAAATATCTAACTTTAATTAAATTGCCAAATTTAGATCATATTCCCATTTTTAAATTAATTTCTAATTTAATAGCATTTTTGAAATAAATAAATTTCAAAATTATTTAAAAATAGTAATCATGACTTTAATGAACACCTAAATTAATTTGAATTTTTATTTTTAAATAATTCTGAATTTTTTAATTCTTTATGTAATTTCAAAATTTTTAATTTGAATAGTATTTCTTAGATAGTTGTGAAATTTCATTTTTATACCAAATTTAATACTAATTATGAAATTTAAAATACCAAAATTTGAAATTGTATATAAACAATTTTGAAGGTAGTTAGGATTTGATTAGATAACATTTTTTAACATATAATAAATTGATTACATATTTTCAATTATTATAATTTTAGATAATATCTTTATATAAATTAAGCTAACTTTTGGCGGTATTATAAATTATTTATTATTTATGTTTTGATTTATTTAATGTTTTATGAAACTATAATTTATAGGATTTAAAATTAACTATTTTTATGGATTTATTATATTATTATTTATTTACTTATTTAATATATTGTTATGAAAATGAAATTATATTATGATATTTTATTAATTATGGTCACTAATTTTATTAATTTATAGCGTCATTTGATTTAAAATTATATTATTATTTATTTACTTATTTAATATATTGTTATGAAAATGAAATTATATTATTATTTATTTACTTATTTAATATATTATTATAAAATTGAATTTAAGAGGTTTAAATTTAACTATTTATTTACTAATTTGTTATGATAATATTTATTTAATTATTTAATATATAATAATGAAACTGAAATTATATTGCTATTTATTTGCTGATTTACTAAAAATTTCTATTACATTAATTGTTTTGAAATTTTTGTAGATATATACTATTATTTGTTGGTCGGCAACATGATCTATATACGTAAATGTTAAAATTTTAATTTTTATTATTTGTCTTTAAAGCATAATATTTTTATCATGAAAAATATGATTAAAAATTAACTATTATTCAGTAAAACAATATAATTAATATTTTTAAAGATAATTAACTAAGTAATATATTAATATTTAAAATTAACTATGTATTTAATGTTTATTATCTTCATAATTATTTAATTATTTAATATATTGTTATGAAAATGAAATTATATTATTTATTATTTATGTTTTGATTTATTTAATGTTTTATGAAACTATAATTTATAGGATTTAAAATTAACTATTTTTATGGATTTATTATATTAGTATTTATTTAGTTACTATCATTATAAAACTAAAATTAACTATTTAGTTACTGATTTATTATATTATTATTTATTTACTTATTTAATATATTATTATAAAATTGAATTTAAGAGGTTTAAATTTAACTATTTATTTACTAATTTGTTATGATAATATTTATTTAATTATTTTAACTAAGCATATAAAATATATGTTGGTTAGATTTTATAGAAAATAATTACATAAAATAAGATGGATAATTATGGTAAAAATTAAGTGAAGAATTATTTTATATTTTTCAATTGTTAAAATTAGTATTTAAACCATATTGATTGAAAAGTATATTAACCGAAAATTTGAAATTGTATATAAACAATTTTGAAGGTAGTTAGGATTTGATTAGATAACATTTTTTAACATATAATAAATTGATTACATATTTTCAATTATTATAATTTTAGATAATATCTTTATATAAATTAAGCTAACTTTTGGTATTATAAATTATTTATTATTATTTCATTAATTGTTAATGTAGAAAAAACTAAATCCATTCTTAATATGGAATTTTTATAATTTGTGTGTCGACATGTTATTGTTGCTAATTATTAATGATTAATAAGATTTTATGAAATTATATTATGATATTTTATTAATTATGGTCACTAATTTTATTAATTTATAGCGCCATTTGATTTAAAATTATATTATTATTAAATTAATTTATGGATATTTTATCGGGATGTCGGGACAAAATAATAAAATTGCAGCATACACGCCATTTAATGAGCTTCGGTAGATGAAAATGATGTCATCTTAAAAGGAAGAATCACTCGAACATGGGAAGGACAACGTAAACATAGGAATCTCATCCGAATTAATTTTATTCTCCTTGATAACAAAGTACAATCAAAATTATATATATATTGATAATTGCAAGTTTAAATAATACAAATTTACTTTAATTATGATGTGTTTTATTTAATTTTTAATAGAACACTCATATACATGTTTTTGCCATAAGAATGATGCATTACGATCGAGAAATTAGTACAAGAATGAAAATTTTATATTTTCTTAAATGTAAAGATTGTTCTTGCAAATAAGATATACAAATCAGTAAGCACTCCAGTAATTATTCATTTGTGTTATCGCACAAACATCAAGTTTTAGAGGAGGATGACGATAACATAAAAAATATATAATTATTGATTGAAATTTTTTTGTGATGCATCATTTGCGAATAATATTTTTGAACATTAAACTGTCTTATATCTTAATTTCATTCAAGTTGCATTTAGGATATTTTGATAATCTTCATTTTATTCATTTATTATGAAAAAAATTAGTTTAAATGATCTTAATTTTAATTATGGCTTTATATAAGTTGTTTAATATCATTATTTCTAGGCGAGTACATGTTCTCTAACCTCAATGGGGGTGGATGAGAGTGGGGTTCACGTGCTTCGAAGGGGTTGAGTCTTTAAAATTATATTCGGATAAGAGTAATCGAAGCACGACGAAATATAGATGAATTGTGATAAGACCGTGCTTAGCACGGGCTAAAACACTAGTAACATGTAATTCAAGCTCCAGCTAGCCATTTAAGCCTTTGGACATGCAGTAGCCCACTTGAAATCTATAGTCCAAATACTAGCCTATATAGTGTTGTTCAAAAAATTTTCAAGGCCATACTCAAAAACAATTCAAGCCCATATATCAGCCCACTTTATTCTTGTATACCATGTAGTAGCCCGTTTAGAAACATTGTAAATCCAGCCCATCCCATAAACTCAGCCCACATCGTATTTAATCTCCTCTAAATTTTATAACAGTTAGATCATATGTTATACGGTTGAGAATTTGGAATGAAGAACTATACCCAAAACAAGTGGCCTTAAGTCTAAACCACAATCATCTCAATTAACAAAATAACAAGTTCCAACTACAACAAAACAAAATCCCTGCCAATCTACATTGAAAACGTTCTAGTATTAATGCGCACTTAGTTTCAAGATTATGTCAAATAGTCGTCTAACCGTACTTCCATTAATTCCAGCTGTCTCGGGCCAAGGCTTTATAGCCCGAGACATATCTTTTAACAACACAGCCGGTGCATCTAAGAACCAGGCCGTGGCACTGCGGGTCGATGCCGATATGGCTGCATTCTACCGATGTGCGATTGACGGGTACCAAGATACTCTTTACGCACGCCTTGGTCGCCAGTTCTACCGTGAGTGTGACATCTCTGGCACCGTCGACTTCATCTTCGGTGACGCATCGGCCGTCTTTCAGATGTGCAACATCTACGTCAAGTTACCGACCTCAGGACAGTCCAACACCATTACAGCACAAGGTCGTGAAAGTGAAGACGATAATAGAGGCTTTTCGCTTCAAAACTGTTCCGTCCTACCATCACAGGAGCTCGCTGCTAGTAACGCATCAGTCAAGACGTTCTTGGGTCGACCGTGGAAGACTTACTCAATGACCGTATACATCAAATCATATATGGATAGTATAGTCGACCCAAGTGGCTGGATGAAGTGGTCTGACGGGGACGACCCAGCCATGTATAAGGTGTACTATGGTGAATATGCTAATTATGGTCCAGGAAATGGGACACGTGACACGAGGATACATTGGCCGGGATTCCACTGGATGCAATATGAGGAAGCAAGAAACTTCAGCGTTTCTCGATTTATCAAAGGGGATGAATGGTTGCCTGCAACATCTATCCCGTTTGATGATGGTATTTGATGCTTTGGCTTGATGATCGATGGACTTAATTAGCTGAACTTATGTAATCCTGATGTATGCTAAATAACTTTTCTCACTTCGATGGATTGATATATGATCTTTTGTTGTTTTAGCAATTTGTCGAGTACATAAATCTCACTGTAAGTTTAGAATAAAGAATAGTTTGTTTGGTGTTGTGGGATTGATTTTCATGTAGCTCTAATCATGTTTTTCACCCTTCTGAATGGATACAGAAAAGAAGGTAATTAAGCTCCCACGTATGTTCTCATTTTGTTGTCAATTAGTTTAAATTTTTGTTTGTTGTTTGAAAATTGGCTGTGAAATGGAAGGAATATATTAAACCAAGGATTGGATGGTAAAATTGAAGGTTTCTTTTTGTCTTTACGTGCTCTAATTAATCTATAGTTGCCAAATGTTGTACTCGAATATGTAATATTTGGCAAACATCAGTATAGGTCTATAATATTTTAGCTAAATTTCATTTGAGTCATTAAATTTTGAAAGTCATCAATAAATATCTCTAACATCTTCTTTGTCATCATATTATGTCCTTTTAAAATTTCCGTTAATTCTTGATGATGTTGCAGGACCTTTTATCTGTCTCAATTTTATTTGCTGAGTGGATTGCTATTTGTCTAAAAGTTTTCAAAATTACAAATAACCCCCTAAACTTTTACAAAAACACATGAAAAAGTTTGAAAAATTCACCGAAAGCTTTAAAACTATAAATAGCTACTGCCTTTTTACAAACAGTCCCTTAAAGGTTTAAAAATTATAAATAACCCTCTAAAACTTTAACAAAAAGCCCCCTAAAAGAGTTACAAATAATATATGAATGCTTCAAAAATTGTAACCAAGCCCTTGGATTTTTACAAATAGCGCCCCCTCCCTCCGGTGGTATCTTACATACGACACACTCAAAGTTTTGAAAATTTTTAGTCAGGAAAGTTTTAAAATTTCAAATAAAACTCCCTAAAAAATTTACATACAACGCACTCAAAATTTTGAAAATTAAAAATAACCACCTTAAATTTTACAAAGAGACCCTTGAAAAACTTACAAGCAGTCTCTTAGCAAAATATTCTAATAGTCCACTGAAAAGTTTTTAGCGGCTTTTATAAAATTTCAAGTGGTTATTTTTAACTTTCAAAACTTTTAGGGGGCTATTTGTAAAAATTTATGGCTTTTTGAAATTTTGGGTGGATGTTTGTAACTTTTATTTTTTTAAAATTTTTTTGGGGGTTATTTATAATTTTTAAAACTTTTAGAGGAAAAACAGTCCACTCAGCATCCCACTCAGCAAAGAAAACTGAGAATGATAAAAAGGCCCGCCACGTCATCAATAATTAATTGAAAATTTTAAAAAAGACCTAACATTACGACAGAGAAAATGTTAGGAATCTTTATTGATGACTTTAAGTATTTAAGGACTCAAATAAAATTTAGCTAAAACATTGAGGACCTATACTAATGTTTTGACTAATATTTTTCCTGCACATTGTAAATCATGTAATGATATTGTTTCTATACATGTTAGAGCTGATTTTAATTAAAAAAATGGAGCTAATTTTGTGACAATATGTGGGGATGCTGTATAAATACCATGCCGTTTGTTGGAAGGGTAATTACCTTTGATGAAGCTTGCGTTTATAAATATTGTTTCTATGGCCTTTTGCATTCAATAACGAAGGATGTTTGAGAGAAGTTGCATTTTCTTTTTTCTTCTTGGTGTCCTCACCTCTCAACACAACTTGGATGATTGTATGACTAGTATTGCCAAAAGATCTTTGCTCTCAAATGCAAGCCTCTCTCATCTACTGCGGCTGAAAGCCTCTTCACGAATCACCTTGTTAGTTAATTGACAATAATTAGCATTTGCGGCTATTTTTGGCTAATTATTGTCAATTAGCATTTGCGGCTATTTTTGGCAGAGTAATGATATAGTGAGATGGTGAGATGAAACCTTATCGTGAGATGGACTAATCAGCTCATCAAATTCATGATCCGTACCGTGCAATATTGTTCAGAAAATCATCAAATGTATATGATCAAATTTTCACATACTTTTGAATACTCTAGAATATGAATCAAACTAGTTTAATATGTTCATTTTTCAAACAGCTTAATAGCCATCCATTTTGCACATAGCTGAAATAATAATTAGAAATTTAAAAATGATATAATTTTTTCTATATATAGATCATGATGAGTGCAAATCACGATGGGCAACGCCAATCATCGTTCCGGGTAGCCTATTGGGTCATCTCACGATAAGGTTCTCATCTTACCATCTCATTTTATTATTTTTCATTTTTTGCATTGTTTAATTACATATATTATCTTTTAAATAATATAAAATAATTGAACAATGCCAAAAATATCCCCAAACGCAAGAATATAGTCTAAAGAGCCCCCAAGTTTTACCTCTTTTATAAGAAGCCCCTAACTTTCTATTCTTAACAAAGAAGCCCATAAGTTTTATCCATCTTTTCTAAGGAGACCCTAACTTTCTATTTTGAATAAATATGCCCTTGAGTTTTATCCCACTTGTCTAGGAAGCTGCCAACTTTTTTTTTTTGATAACCAAGCCTCTGAGGTAACAAGAAGACTTGAGAGCTTCTTAGAAGAGAAAGTTAAAACTCAAGGGCTTTTCAGAAAAAAAAAATGTAAAACTTAGGGGCTTCATTATAAACAAAGAATGATGAATGCTTCTTAGAAAAGAGAGGTAAAACTCACGGGCATTTTTATTGTGGGCTCTTTAAACTATCTCGTCTCCAAAGGCTAACTAATGCTACTTAACCAATTACCGCTAGCTAAGTGGATAATGTCTTGCTAATTGTGATGGGTAACACCATTATTCGATTTCTGACTAAGTCACACACGTCTTCTCATGCATTCTCATTTCGGCTTTATATATATATATATATATATATATATATATATATATATATATATATATATATATATATATATATATATATATATATATATATATATATATATATATATATATATATATATATATATATATATATAGAGTAAGGAATATGAGGTGGTGGCTCATTTAGTAAAATAAGCTCCCACTCACAAACATCATACCCCACACTCAATTGATGTGATCACTAAGTGGGCCTAAACACTATACACATTAGTGGGTAGCTCATTTTACTAAATGAGGTGGCGGCTCATATTCCTTTTTTCATATATAGGGATTAAGGAATATGAGGTGGTGGCTCATTTAGCGATGTGATGGGTAGGGGGCTCACATGTAAGTGGGTGGTAGCCCATTTTATAAAAATGAGCCACCCTATAAACATTATTTCCATATATATATATATATATATATATATATATATATATATATATATATATATATATATATATATATATATATATATATATATATATATATATATATATATATATATATATATATATATGAGAAAAATGGGTATCTTGGTGCTTGGTAGTGAGGTGTATCAATCATATCCACTCACTCAAATAGGGGACCACATGCACATGGGTTGGGAGTGTATATAATTGATACACCTCACTACCAAGCATCAAAAGTAGTGCTTAGTACCAAGCATACCTATATATATATATATATATATATATATATATATATATATATATATATATATATATATATATATATATATATATATATATATATATATATATATATATATATATATATATATATATATATATAGAGAGAGAGAGAGAGAGAGAGAGGCTCTATGAACTTAAGTTCATAATGAATAGTGGTGCACAACTTTCTAACCACTCATCTTGCTTTGGGATCCGTGAAAGATATAAAGGCCACTTTGAGATTTGTGCATCACAAATCTCAAGGCAAGATGAGTGGATAAAAAGTTGGTGCACCACTATTCATTATGAACTTAAGTTCATAGGAGCCTTGCTCTATATATATATATATATATATATATATATATATATATATATATATATATATATATATATATATATATATATATATATATATATATATATATATATATATATATAGAATAATAGGTATCATATGTCATATGAGGAGATTCCTCATATACAATGATGTGACACAATCTCCACCAATTGTGGTTATGAGGATTTCTCTATCCTCTTTAATTCAATTAATGAAGATTGTGCCACATCATTGTATATGAGGAATTCACTCATATGACATATGATACCCATTATTCTATATATATATATATATATATATATATATATATATATATATATATATATATATATATATATATATATATATATATATATAGAGAGAGAGAGAGAGAGAGAGAGAGAGAGAGAGAGATGAGCTACTATCCACTTAAGTGGATAGGGGCTCTTGTCCAACCATTTTTATAGCCGTTGGATTTAATTGATTCATTTGATGAGATTAAGATCTAGGATTTGATGATGTGGCACCTTTTAATTGAACAAGGGTAATTTTGGAAAACATTTAATGAAAAAAAAGGGAGGAAATAATTCAACAAAAAAAAGGTGGGACGCGCCGCTCCAACTTCCGAATTCTCTGCGGCAACCAACAACAGAGCTTTTCTACAAGGAAGAACCCTCACCATAAACACCTCTTTTTTGAAATAATTAGTGATCCTAATACAAGTAGTATTAGGTTTGCTAATTTGATTTTCCGCCCTTTAATCCCATATATTCTCTTCGCATTCAATCTGCTGGGAACTTGAAAAGCATTTGAAACCCTGTAAGTAAGAAAAAAGATATTTCTTATTTTTTAAGATCTGATCATCTATGTAGAATTGTATTTGGGGGAATTTATTCTACTTGAATATTTATGATTTCTTTAATATTTATGATTTATTTTTGAAAATTTTAGTTCTTAAATATATCAATATATGTTTGTAGGACTTTGTTCGACCGAAGGCGTTACGTTTTCTCTCGATCTCACTCTGTCACGTATTTTATTTCGGTATTTCCCTCAATTATTTTGTTGCATATATGTAATTTATAACAGTTTTTAATTGTTCTTTATTCAAATGTACACATGATTTAATTCAACCTGCAAGCATTCCCCATGACACCGAGTTCACAAGACCACCATTCAAATGATACTATAAACAACTAAACAATAGCATGAGATCAATCAACTAGTAGGAAAAAGAGAAAAAATTAACTAACAAACTCGCCATCTTCCAACTACAACCTGTAAGATACAACCATAGCTACAAAATAAGGTAGAACCATAGCCATAAAAAATACATAGGAATTATTAGGTTTAGAGCATTATGTGTAAATGTGAGAATCAAACGAAAAACGTCCAGGAGATGTATGTACCTGATTCATAAGAATGTGAAAATTGGAAATATGTGACTAATTAATTAACAATATTATATTTTACTGGTATTTTATAACTAATTTCCTTAGACAAATAAAGATTTTAATATTGTGATAGTTTGATTATTGTCTCTCGGCTTTATATACAGGCATACATTTGATATATTGGATGGAGGAAGCAATATTTGAAGATAGGAATGATGATGCTGGGAGCACAAATTTTAGGACTCAAGAAGTACTCGATGTGGTAAACATGGAAAATTCACCTATGCCAGATACAATTTTTGAGAATATAGAAGAGTCGGAGAGCATTGATGAACCATATGTTGGGAAAAAGTTTAAAAGTTTGGATGAGGCAATGAAATACTACAATTCTTATGCACTTATGACTGGATTCGGAATTCGAAAAGGATCCAATTATAAGTCCAAACAGTTAGACATTGTCACGGCACAAGTATTCACTTGCTCTAATGAGGGTTGTCCTAAAAGCAAGGAAAAAGAAGTAATGATAGGAGAGGGTGCACAAAAAGATAGAACTCCTCAAAAAGAATCTTCTAGCATGAGGACGGGATGCAAAGCTAGCATGCGAGTTAGAATGGAAGATGATAATAAATGGGTGGTAGCATCATTCTCCAAAAATCATAATGTGCTACTACCAAGCCCATCAAAAGCTCGATTTTTTCGTTGCCGACGTAAAATTGGAGAGGAAGAAAAAGCTTTAATACAGACACTTCACGAGCAAAATATTCCTCCCAAGCAAATAATGGATGTTATTGCATCACAGCATGGAGGTATTAGAAATGTTTCATTTACAAGAAAGGACCTTAGCAATCACACTACCCGCTTACGCCGATCTCTTTTTGATATTGATATATCTACTACTATTAATTATTTTCAACAGCTTCAAGCAGCAAATCCATTGTTTTATTATGCCATTCAAATTGATTCGGATAATACCGCAAGAAACATATTTTGGGTAGATGGGAGATCTAGAATGGCATATCAATATTTTGGTGACGTTGTTACTTTTGACACAACGTACATGACTAATAAGTATGATATGCCATTTGCACCTTTCATTGGCGTTAATCATCATGGTCAGTATACATTGTTTGGTTGTGCTTTAATCAGAGATGAGACATCAGAGTCTTTTGCATGGCTATTTCGGACATGGGTTGCTGCAATGTTTGGGCGCCATCCTAAATCTATTCTAACGGACCAAGATCCTGCAAAGAAGAAAGCTATCAATGAGGTGTTTCCTAATACAGTACATCGATTTTGCAAATGGCACATTCTTCGAAAAGCTAGAGAGCACCTTGGGGTTATTTTTAATGTCAAAGATAATTTTAAGCATGATTTTTTACATTGCATCAACATGAGCCTAACTATTGAAGAATTTGAATCTAATTGGACTTCTATGATTGAGAAATATGAACTTGCAGAGAACTCACATTTACGGCACCTCTATGGAATTCGTCAGTTTTGGATTCCGGCATTTTTGAGGGACACTTTCTTCGGCTTCATGGAAACTACACAAAGAAGTGAGTCTATAAATGCTCTTTTCAAAACTTTTGTTGATCGTCATACGTCTACTTTTAGATTTGTTGAACAATATGAAAAAGCATTAGAAAATCGGTATGACAAGGAGGATCAAGAGGACTTTCTAACCATGAGCTCTAGTCTTTCTTTATGGTCTATGTATCTATTGAGAAGCACGCACAAACAATCTATACAAGATCTATGTTCAAGTTCTTCAAAGATCAATTGAGAGAAACTACTAAGTTTGAGTTGGAGATAATAGAACCTTATACTTCATACAAGTTATCACATGTCATAGATCCACAAAAAGCTCATTATCGAAGAAGAGAGTATATGGTTGTTGCTAAATCACCACTTGTATTTTCGTGTGCATGCAAAATGTTTGAGTTTAGTGGTATGTTGTGCGCTCTTGTGTTGAGTGTTTTATTACATCTTAAAGTCCATGAAATCCCCTGTCATTATATTTTAAAAAGGTGGACAAAACTAGCAAAAGAAGTCAATATTGATGTGAATGTGAGCCCTATTGTGATGTCACAAGAAACTTCTTCTAAAACATTAAGGTTCAATGCCTTATGCCGTAGAGTTATGAAGTTGGTTGCGGAAGGTTCTACAAGTTCAGAGACTTATGATGTGGCGATTCAAAGAATTGATAGTACAATAAATGAACTGATCTCCATGAGAAAATAAATTGAAAATAATACAGTGCAATGTGAAATTGCATTACAAGGTCAACAAACGGCTGCACCTCAAGCAACCCTATCTAATACTGTAAGTGATAGTTGCATTATTAGAGATCCTCCACAATCAAACTGTAAGGGAAGAAAGAAAATGCAGCGATTTAAACCTCAATCGGAGTTGAAAGCCAAAAAGCCTAGGACTTGTCAAATATGTCATGAGAAAGGCCACAATAGTAGGACATGCAAGGTAAGAGTTAATGCAATTTTCTTTATCATTTTTCTTATAATAAGTTAAATCCATATCTAATATTTTGAATGATTCAGGAAAGAAAAGTTAGTCCTATGGAGAATATAGTTGAGGACGAGGAGGACGAGGATGGAGATCAAGATATTCAATGATATCTTTGCTACAGTAATGATGTTCTCATTGTTTATTAACAAAACTGGCTTGTTGCTATGTTATATTTGTTACTCCTTTTCAGCTTATTGATATTTTTTTCTCTAATTCTAAAACTCTTTATTTGTCTTAGGAATATCCATGAAGTTGAAGACTGAGGTGTGTAGTGAAAGCTCAGAGAATGCTAGCAAAAAGTGTATCAGATTTGGAAATGATGAACTAAGAAGCGAGAACATGGTCCAATTGAACTCAAATGACTTAAATCGTACCAGATTCTGTTTAGAAGCCATGTTGCTTCTTTTTGAAAAATTTACTTCAGCTTGTTAACTTCTTTATCTGGAACAATTAAATCAATATATATATTGGTCTTTCAAGTTTTAAAGTTCTTTAGCTTATTGA
The DNA here is from genome assembly GCA_012295165.1 of Asparagus setaceus. Lineage (NCBI taxonomy): Eukaryota > Viridiplantae > Streptophyta > Magnoliopsida > Asparagales > Asparagaceae > Asparagus > Asparagus setaceus. The sequence continues at coordinate 26,667,342 of CM022705.1, read as the reverse complement.
CATCGTTGTGTAGATCAACTAAGTCTATATATATTGTTCTTTCAAGCATATATTAAGATGTTTTGTTTAGCTTGTCGAATTGTTCTTGTGTGGTAAATCTGTATATACTATTGCTTCATGTATTAAAATTTGTTTTCTAGCTTGCTGCCATCTTTGTGTGGAACTGGAAAAATCCACAATTATATGATTCATAGATATGCACTCACATGTTATCAGAAAGTTATTTATATTGTTGATTATATCTTGATTTTATTTAAGATTCCTAGACTACACAGGCTAGATTGTTTCGGAATTTGTACACTAATGTTCTTTGCCCAGAACCCTCAAGAGGTCTTTCATTCTGCCGCGGCTCTACAAGAATGAATTCCTCGGTGCTGGGAGTTCGTCGAAGGAACGGGCGTACCGCGTCAAAGAGATCAGATCCCAAATTATTCCGATCCATAATCGGATCCAGAGTAGGCACAGGTGGAATTCCTGGCAGCGAAGAAGGAACAATCGAATTGCTCCCTTCTTCCATACTGCTGGCACAGGAGCTGATCACTATCACTGGAGGAAGAAGCGAAGAGCACCGATTGACGCTCTTCCATCCCAGTGTTTATTGAGCTCAAAGTGTATGAGAGAGAGTCTTTTCTAAGCTCTCTATGCGTTGCGCTACCGCCCTTCCCCTTGCTTCATTTCCAAGGACCCTATCTGTTGGTTCGGGGATTGAGCTCACTCGTCTTATCTCTCGCTCATTTCTGTCTTTCTTACTAGACTCGCTCTCATCTCACTCTCTTTATTCCCTTCGGGGCCCTGTGGGGCTTAGGCGAGGTCCGCTCCAAAGAAAGAGGTCCAAGGAAAGAAGCCGATTAGTCTCTGCTTTGTTACAAAGTTGTGGCAAAGTGTTAACAGACGATTATCCCTACCCTCGGTAGCTTACGAGTTTACGTCCATCCCCAGTGCATGCAGTTCCTTTCTTCTTTAGCGCCCTTGTAGCCATTACCCGAATTCGCGCAAGTGTGTCCACACCCCCTGACTTGACGAGGAATCGGAAGCTCCCTACAACAACTTATGTGGTACGTGGGATACCATCAGTTGATGCTTATACAATTCCACCACAAGGTTTTAAGAAACTTAAAAAACAAGTAAAAAATTGAATTCATATGTCAATCAATTCAGCACTACAATAAGCTTAATTAACATTAGAAACCAACCAACAACAACAATGCATACAAATACAAGAGAACCACATTTAGCCACTAAGCAAGCACTATCAATATCCTTGATTGGTATCATCACCAGCGCTCCGGCGGGGTTGTCAAAATTCTGGAATAGGAGAGGTAAAAGGGGGAAAAATTGGTCCAACAAAGAGGAAAATGTTTCATTCCGCAAAGAATATCAATATCCTTGATCGGCATCCTCGCTGGGAATTGGTCCAACAGAGAGGAAAATGTTTCATTCCTCAAAGAACATCAATCTCTTTGATTGGCATCATCGCTGGAGCTCCGAAGGGGCTGTCAAACATCTGGAATAGGAGAGGGAAAACGAGTGAAAATATTTCATCCATCAGAGAGAAAAATATTTTATTCCTCAAAGCCGGAGTTGAAGCCGACGAGAGTCGCCGATTAAATGAAGAAGACGGTGATTTTTCCTGGGCGTGATAGAGAGAATGGGAGAGATACGATGATAGATTTGATCACATTTCTTTTTATTTCTAGTCCTCTTTTTGGGTTTTTTATATTACCAAACTACCCTTCCATAATTAAAGGATAGAGTTTATTTGATCAGATCTTAATTCAATCAATTGAATCCAACGGCTATAAGAATGGTTGGACAAGAGCCCCTATCCACTTAAGTGGATAGTAGCTCATCTCTCTCTCTCTCTCTCTCTATATATATATATATATATATATATATATATATATATATATATATATATATATATATATATATATATATATATATATATATGAGTCGAATTTTGGCAAGGGGCTCAAGAAATAATCAAACACCGAATACGATAGATAACGATAAATTTTTAACACAATTTAATTGTATCTTGACATCATTATATAACGAGACTTTCAAAATTATATTTCCCATTATAATAGAGTGTTTGCAATAGCATTCTTCTTGGCATCATTTTTAACATTGTGTTTCTTGTCTTTCTCACTTTACAGCCCATTTATCTAGTGGGTGATAAGGATGTAGTTCATCACAAATAACATTCTTTATTATTAATGGGAAACACTAACCTGAAATCGGTGGCAAGGAGGTGGAAAGGTTGGAGGAGGGTGATCAGAGCACCGAGGAGGCGAACAACGCCGAAGTAGATCTGAGGATGGTGGAAAAGGCTAGAGAAAAGAGGAAAAGAGAATTCGAGGCCAGAGATGGCGAGGAGAGGAGGCGATGCTCACATATACTACAAGAAAACAGGGTATTTGCGACGGAAAATTTCCATCGCAGATAGGTAGAATTCCGTCGCAAAACCAAACAGCGACGGATTTCCGTCGCAATCTCTCCGTCGCTGTATCCCAGTCGCTAAAAACACCCTATTGCGACGGAAAATGATTCCGTTGCAATTTCTACAATCAACAACGGAATAACAAGAGAATTTTCCATCGCAGATGTCGATTCCAAAATTCTGTGGCTAAATATTTGCAACCGAAATTAGCGACAGAATTCCGTCGCTGATGAACTGCGACGGATTTCTGCGACGAAAGCTTATTGCAGTTGCGTTTACTATTTGACATCAATTGCGATGGATATTCCATTGCAAATCCGTCGTAGATTTATTAGCAAATATTAAAGACAATTCCCGTCGCAATTGACATTCACAAAAAACACTATACATACAACATTTCTATCACAAAGTATCAAATTGACATTCACAAAAAATACTATAGAGACAACATTTCTATAACGAAGTACCAGATTCAATAATTCATCACAACAGAGCTTACAACCATTCAAAATCACAAAGTATCAGATTCAATAATTCATCACAACAGAGCTTACAACCATTCAATTTAACATTTCTTCATGTTGAATCAGTCCTTGCAACTCCACATCTGAAAAGCACAAAAATCATTCATTCACCATCAATGTTGTCTCCCTCGTCATCATCTCGCTCTGTTCTGGCCCTTGAAGAACCAGTAGGACCCTATATATGAGTAGAAACTTCAGTTACATCTAATTCACTTATTTGGATCAGTTTTAATTTAAAAAAAAAAACTCAATATAACAAAAAAAGTAAGCTCTACTTTGAACAAAATATTGTTGATTGTATATTGTAAACTACTCGTTTTTGAGCTAGACAGCTAAACGGCATTTTGGATACTTTTTTGCCATGTTTGTTGAGCAATAGTTACAAATTTTGGATGCTTGGTCCACATTTTAAAGAACCTGAAAGAGGCATTTTGGATGCTTGGTTCACATTTTAAAGAATCTGAGATATATCATCAAAGATAGATACTTAAGCAGGAGTGGTCAGAAAATACTTTATTATTATAGAAATAAAAAGCATAGATGGGATAATGGAGGCCGAGGGTGAGTAAAGAAAAGGAAAAAAAAGGGTAGTGATCACCTCCACATGTTTCAAGAATTTAACAAAACATCCCAAAAAAAAAAAATTGCACTTTAAAATTGGGACAAATGCCTACAGCAATGCCATGCGATGAAATAGTAAAAAGTGTGAAGTATTTTACCTCGAATTCTTTGTAGCACACTTCTTTCCACTCCTCCGAATACTTTTTCCATGTCGGCACGGGTCCAGGCAAGTACATTCGAATAATGCCACTGATAATCTTTGGGTAGTGATCACACCTACCGAAAGCTCTACAAAATTAATAAAATACTTATTACTTGTGTATTCAATGTTTGTATTCAATGTCCTAACAGCTAGAGAATTTGACAGAGTCAGAGTCACACGAGTCTTCAGACTCTGCAGTATGATCACCTTCAGGCTGAAGCAGCTAACTGGATCAAGTTTGTGCATATTTTCTTCCATGTAATATATTTGTAGGTTTGAGCTTTCATTTCAAAAGAGAACATGTACATGATGAAAAAGGCCTTATTTTTTGGTAATATTTTACAAAGATAACACAGTTAAATTCACTCCACAAGCATGCTGAAAAAGATAAAGCTTCAAGATCAGGCTAGGTGTTTGCTCAGAAGTAATTTTAAAGAATGGATAGAGAAAATGGGAAGATAATTTAACAGAGTTAATCAAAATCTACCAGTCAAATGATAACAGTAGATGGCAAGCTTGTGCTGTAACCTCAAATCTAGTGACAAGAGTTTTCAGAAATTGCCTATGGTGAAATTCTTTTTATGATTGATTAGGGAAGAAAGGGGAAGCTATATTTAGCTTTTCCGTAGTGGAAAAGATTTCCCATAAATGGATTTTCAAATATTAGTAATTGAATGATATTTACTTATGAAGTTCATTTCAAATCAACAGTCAATTCCAACTTCTTTCCAATAAGAGGTTTTGAGAAAACAAGATAATGAATTTTCAGTTTTATGATTCAAAGTTTGAAGCCAAAAATCTTTTTGACTATTGACAAGTTTAGCCAAAAATCTTTTCAGGGATAATGTGCTGTAATACATCACTTCTGACCAAACCCAATCTGCTGATTGTAAATAAAGACTGTAAGTTAAAGTTCACCACTTCTATCCGGCAATGTTAACAGTTAGTTGTTGGCTGACATGATCTACCACTTAGACTTTAGCTCCAGACTATAACTGGAGTTCATTCTTGCTCAAGTAGATCTCATATGAGCAGGCTAATGTCAATGCATATATCTCCTATGCATTATGTAGACAGGCTCATGCTCATGAATGAATAAGAACTTGCTAATTGACCGAATAGGCTCAGTCTGCATACAAACTAGTTCAACTTCTTTGTTAAAATTAGAAGATTAGTAAGACTAATCGGCATCCTGTCATTGTTAAATCATCATTTCTAGAATGAAGTTCTAACAGCTAGAGAATTTGAGAAAGACAAACATCCATACCATAAATATATAAAGAAACAAATTGACTAAAAGCTCACCTGTCACATATTGTTTTTATTAGAGATAATTTAGTGGTAGGTGGCTAAGCCTAAAATGGAAGGACAAAGTTAGAAACATATACTACAGCGAGCCTTATTACCTGTCACCCTCAATTATCAATAATGGTTGGTCATCAGGGTTCTTTGGAGGAGGGTCCAATATATGACAACCTCTTTTCTTAATCTCAGAAGGATGGTCCTCAGTGCTATCTCCAGAATGCATTGAAGGATTCCCATCTATGCCATGATCTCCAGATACAAAGTAATTTATGTTGTTAATGTTTATAGTAAAGCTAATACATATATGAATAACTCTCTGCAGAAAAGTATATATGTAAATACCAGTAGCACTAAATGTAGAATGCCTCGAAGAATCCCCCTCGGAGCCATTTTCTCCAGCTACATATCATTCAAATTTTCTGTTAACTTACTCAGACATCACCTTGATATACTCTCCACTAGTATCTTTCACAAAGACATCCAATAAATGAGCAAATGGACCAAACCACAAACCATCAGATACCAATATATTGAAGATGCTACATTTCTTGTCCTAGCAAAAAATATAAGACATTACTGGAATTTGAGCTTTTATTTCAAGTTCTGGCCCCTATCCATATATTTGTAAGTTGTAACCACTTAAAAAGACACCATTGACTGGTTATAAAGCACAAAAACTCCATGAAGGTATAAAATGAGAGATTAGGATTCTTCAGTTGCCTGATGTTTTGAGTTGTACTCCTCAACATTCAGAGGACCTCATATGTGTGCATCTGGACAATTTAATAAACGATGCCTTAATGGACATCTCAATTGTACCATTGTAAAGAAAAAATACCAGTGATCTAAAAGAATAATGTTTTCTGAATATAAAAGTAAATAACTCAAGAATTCATTTATTACAAGGAACAGACTTCTCATCTTTCAGACTGGAGAACTAAAAGAATCATTTAACAAAGAAAAGCTTGAAATAAGAATCAAATAATCGAGAAATGTATCTATTTCTGGTTGTTTTCAGTACCTGTGGCCTTTTAGGTTGCACACAAGTCTGCCCAGCTCAGCATCCCATAGTTTGACAAAAGAATCGAAGGATGCACTGAATGAATGCAAATACCAAAATCAAATAATTTGTTAGTAGTGCTACAAGATATAAATAGAAGAGAATACAGTATCAGGCAATAAAAAACTTTTAGAGCATTTTTTATCAAATTATTGCCACATTATTATCACATTGTCTCTATAAAAAATTTTATCGCTACGTGCATATCCTCTCATTCAGGATATAATATAAGTATATAGCATACAACTCCTGAAAGCAATCAGATGGATGATCATGAAATAAAATATTTACCTTGCCAATAGACTATAGTAATTGCTGATTGGGGTTATTTGTGCCTGGGCCAGTGGGGCTCCATCTAATGGTAGACACCACCTGATAAATATCCAAAGAAAAAACATGTTTACCAAAACAGATACCACAGAGAGTATATGCAATTAAACCTTATATATAAGCTACAATCATTCGACAAAGCAGCAAGCTATATCAAATGACAATGACAAAGCAGCAAGCTAAATTCAAAAGAAAACGACACGCAATATCATCTTAGTAGCTAAAAGGGCAAGATTCTAACAGAACTGTCATGTCCACTTCCACAACAAGCTAATGACTTGCAATAACAAGATTCTGAAACATGGACAACCTGGATGGAAAAAAGTTCATGGAAAAAAAAACTAAGAATACACAATCTTACTCAATAGAAATTTATGAGTTCCAATAGAAATAAGAAGAAACTAAGAATACACAATCCAAATTATAAAAATCTTGCAACTATTCATCTACATCCATGCTAGTGCCTATTTCTTCTTCTATTTCTGATTCGGTTTCGTCTTCAAATTCTTCTTCATCTCCTTGTGCATCATTTGTGAAAACACGTACGTCGGATATAATATAAACACTTTAATTAGAATTCTCTTACTAATTAAGAGAATGTTACAAGCTTTAAAAAGCATTATGGACAACAAATGCTCATACTACAGGAACAAAATACCATTGCACACAAGCAACCCGATGCAGGATATAATATAAATACTTTATGAAAATGGCATGCTTTCCCTTGCATGGGCAATTCTAAAGCACACGCATTTCAGGATTATTGCCAGTCAACAACATTGTACAATTTTTAAAACTTTTTTTACTTCCAAGAGAGATGAAATGCACATATCTAAACAAGAATTAGAACGAATCAGTAGAGCAGTTAAAAAAGAAAAAAAAACTGCTACCTTACATGAGAACAGAACACTTGCACTAAACACAGGAGTAGATGGAAAATAGAAATATAAAGAATGCTAAATCAAATTGATAGTAAGTTAAGTACATTACAAGTAATCTTCAATTCATTCAGATTCAGCAACCTTTTTGACGAACTTCTGTACAAAGAGCAAGACATAAAAAAGATGCAATCTCATAAAAATGGAAATTATATTAAAGGAAAACGTAGAAGAGACATTTTTAAATACATGACAGAGCGTATCACGTTCTCAACAGTTAGAGATTGTGAAATATACCCAAGATATCAATGTAATTCCAAAGTGAACCAAAATCAAAACCTAAAAGCTTACAAACCAATATAATTCTTAAACAAGATCTAAACTAATCAAAAGATTTGATCTCAGAGAACCTAATTAACTATCTAATGCAAGATTCAAAATACTCTTCACCCAATTCACAACATCACGTTAATTCCTATTTCATTATTCAAATCACAAAATTAAAAGCCTTAAAATGTAAGTTATAGAATAATTACCTGAAAACAATAGCAAATAGCGACGCTAAAAGCACTCCATAACCCTAAAAGCAGTCGATGACCCTCTTGCCTCCACGATCTGTCCAAAACAAAACGAATTGAGCACAATTGGGTGAAAATTGGGGTTTAGGGTTTTCCTCGGCCAGAACTTACTCTGATGATAGAGGCGTTGAGAGCGAAGGAGGCAGCAGAGGAGATCGCTAGGGTTTGATCACGAGAGAGACGAGAGAGAGAGAGAGAGAGAGAGAGAGAGAGAGGGCGAGGGTGAGGCGAGCGACAGAGAGAGAGAGAGAGGACGAGGACGAGGGCGAGGCGAGCGAGAGAGAGACAGAGAGAGGATGAGGGCGAGGGCGAGGGCGAGGGTGAGGCGAGAGAGAGACGGAGACAGAGCGAGAGAAAATACGCTCTTTGTGTAAACTGGTAGGATCGGGTATTCTTGTATTTTCTTTTTTAATTTTTCATCATTTGCAACGGAATATTCCGTCGCAAACCTGTCGCAAACGCTTCTTTTCAGAAAATAAAAATCCCAGCGACAGATTTACGTGGGTAGCGACAAAACTAAAACTAAATTGCGACGGATTTGCGAGAGAACTTACGTCGCTATTGATTTTTATTACTAAGAGGGACTATTTTTATTTCTGTATAGGGAATAGTCATACATTAACTTTTCTATCCATTGATGTTGCCTTGGGATCCGTGAAAGATATAAAGCCCACTTTGAAATTTGTGCATCTCTTGATTTCACGGATCCCAAGACAACATTAATAGATACGAAAATTGGTGTATAATATTCCCTATAAACTTAAGTTTATAGGAGCCTTGCTCTATATATATATATATATATCATACTCCATTTAAAAGTACAAGTTCGAGAAAAGCTTTTCATGGTCAATATTACTTTTCACTATTTTGAATATCTCATTTAAATGTTAATCTAGCCTAATCATATATGCTATCCTAATCCCATGTGAATTACCTACACCTCAACAATTAAAAAAAGATTAATGAAATACATGAAACAACTCCAAGGTATTAGTTTGTTAAGGTAAAGAACTAACATGCTATAATATATGAGGTATCACAAAAAATCCAAAAGTTTAAAATTACACAAAATACCCTCAAAAGTTTAAAATTACACCAAACATCCTAACGCTTTTAAAACTTAAAACAACAAACATAAAATCAAAATTAACAAAGACTCTCAAGAATTTAAAATTTACAATTAACACACTCAATGTTTCAAAACTTATAAAAACACCCTCAAAAGTTCAAATATTTAAAAAACACCCTGAAATTATGAAATTTCAAAACTTGCAAACAACAAAGATGAATTCATAACATCAGGCACATAAAAATTTAAAATTTGTAAAAAAAACAACCTTGAAGTTATATAAATTTCAAAAAACTCCTTCAAAAGTTAAAAATTAGACTTTTAGGACACTTGATTTCTAACAAGTGCCGTTACGCTCAGAGCAAGGTTAGAACTTCCTTTAAGTCAATTTGGGAATACAAGCTCTCTATCCACCACGATGGGATGCACATCTACGGGCAGTCTCTATCTATATACCAAAATGGGTACCGCTTATGAGCCACATTCAGCGAAGAGTTGTTGTTTCAAAACTTATAACCAGTAAATATCAAATCTGAAAATTATTAGCAGACCGCTAAAAATTTGAATTTTACAACAAACAATCCAAAGTTTTAATAATTGCAAAAAATACCCTTAAAATTTCAAAGTTGTTAGAAATATCCTGACATTCAAAAACTTACCACCAACACATGAAACATGGAAATTATAAGCACCGAACTTAAAATTTAAATTTTTCAAAAATACTCTTAAATTTCAAAATTTACAAAACACACCCTCAAAATTCAAAATCACAAAAAACCACTAAAATTTCAAAACTTAGAAAAGAAAAGAGTAGTGGTTTGATATTCTTTCATTAAAATATATAAATTTAACTTCTAATTTAAGGTTTACTATCCTTTTTCCGCATCTAAAAGCCGCCTAATTTTAGTAAAAAGATAAAAGTGGAGAAGGATTGATGACTACCAATAAAAATGAATCGAAGGAATGAAAGACAATCATTCTCAATATTTTATAGAATAGTTTATTTTTGGCTAAATATCAGAAAACACCCTTAACTTTGGACAATTATCGAGAAAACCCCTTAACTTTCAAAATATCAGAAAACCCCTTAAGTATTGGGATTATCACAAAACCCCCTCTAACTTTTAGATTTTATCGTAAAACCCCTTAAATTAGGGGTTTTCTAATAAAATCTTAAAGTTAAGGGAGGTTTTCGATAACTCCTAAACTTAAGGAGTTTCTAATATTTTCAAAGTTAAGGGGGTTTTCTCGATAATCATCCAAAGTTAAGGGGTTTATGATATTTAGCCTTTATTTTTGTGTAAGTTAGGAATATTTAGAAAGGATTTTCATGAATATTTTTTAGTACTTTTATATGTTTATGTGGATGCTTTCATCATATAAAGTGTACTAGAGTAAACATTAATCTTTAGTTTATGATTTTTTAAAGTCTATCCGTGATTAGGAACAAACTCCATATTCTCTTTTGTATGGGTTCTTGGTGGCGAAAGAAGGCTTCACTCAATGCTCACGTAGAGTTTAAGCTTTCGTTGGCGATCGAGCGAGTTGTTGATGATTGATGAAGAACTTCGATCTCTCTTGCGGCGCAAGTGCTAGATTTTCTCAACCGTCCAAAGTCCTCGGCCAATGGCTACTCACCGCCATTTATAGGGCTTTTAGCATGTAGCGGCATCTTTGGAATTGTGGGAGCGTGGGCTAGCGGCATGGGCGTGGGTATAACCGATGTCCACTACTTAGCCGCGTGATTGTTGTGGCTTCGTGGCCTTTGGGTCCTTCTGAGGCGAGCCGATAGATGGCGAGCTTAGCTCTTCCTTGGTGGTGAACCTTGATCGAATGGCGAAGTTAAGCTACTTGGGCAAGCCGGTTGGAGTAACGAGCTTATTGCGTGGGCAAATCTCGGTGGATGTGTTTATACATTTTGGTTGGATGGCGAGCTTAGCTCTTCCTTGGTGGTGAACCTTGATCGAATGGCGAAGTTAAGCTACTTGGGCAAGCCGGTTGGAGTAACGAGCTTATTGCGTGGGCAAATCTCGGTGGATGTGTTTATACATTTTGGTTGGATGGCGAGCTTAGCTCTTCCTTGGTGGTGAACCTTGATCGAATGGCGAAGTTAAGCTACTTGGGCAAGCCGGTTGGAGTAACGAGCTTATTGCGTGGGCAAATCTCGGTGGATGTGTTTATACATTTTGGTTGGATGGCGAGCTTAGCTCTTCCTTGGTGGTGAACCTTGATCGAATGGCGAAGTTAGCTACTTGGGCAAGCCGGTTGGAGTAACGAGCTTATTGCGTGGGCAAATCTCGGTGGATGTGTTTATACATTTTGGTTGGATGGCGAGCTTAGCTCTTCCTTGGTGGTGAACCTTGATCGAATGGCGAAGTTAAGCTACTTGGGCAAGCCGGTTGGAGTAACGAGCTTATTGCGTGGGCAAATCTCGGTGGATGTGTTTATACATTTTGGTTGGATGGCGAGCTTAGCTCTTCCTTGGTGGTGAACCTTGATCGAATGGCGAAGTTAGCTACTTGGGCAAGCCGGTTGGAGTAACGAGCTTATTGCGTGGGCAAATCTCGGTGGATGTGTTTATACATTTTGGTTGGATGGCGAGCTTAGCTCTTCCTTGGTGGTGAACCTTGATCGAATGGCGAAGTTAAGCTACTTGGGCAAGCCGGTTGGAGTAACGAGCTTATTGCGTGGGCAAATCTCGGTGGATGTGTTTATACATTTTGGTTGGATGGCGAGCTTAGCTCTTCCTTGGTGGTGAACCTTGATCGAATGGCGAAGTTAAGCTACTTGGGCAAGCCGGTTGGAGTAACGAGCTTATTGCGTGGGCAAATCTCGGTGGATGTGTTTATACATTTTGGTTGGATGGCGAGCTTAGCTCTTCCTTGGTGGTGAACCTTGATCGAATGGCGAAGTTAAGCTACTTGGGCAAGCCGGTTGGAGTAACGAGCTTATTGCGTGGGCAAATCTCGGTGGATGTGTTTATACATTTTGGTTGGATGGCGAGCTTAGCTCTTCCTTGGTGGTGAACCTTGATCGAATGGCGAAGTTAGCTACTTGGGCAAGCCGGTTGGAGTAACGAGCTTATTGCGTGGGCAAATCTCGGTGGATGTGTTTATACATTTTGGTTGGATGGCGAGCTTAGCTCTTCCTTGGTGGTGAACCTTGATCGAATGGCGAAGTTAGCTACTTGGGCAAGCCGGTTGGAGTAACGAGCTTATTGCGTGGGCAAATCTCGGTGGATGTGTTTATACATTTTGGTTGGATGGCGAGCTTAGCTCTTCCTTGGTGGTGAACCTTGATCGAATGGCGAAGTTAAGCTACTTGGGCAAGCCGGTTGGAGTAACGAGCTTATTGCGTGGGCAAATCTCGGTGGATGTGTTTATACATATATATATATATATATATATATATATATATATATATATATATATATATATATATATATATATATATATATATATATATATATATATATATATATATATATATATATATATATATATATATATATATATATATATATATATATATATATATATATATATATATATATATATATATATATATATATATATATATATATATATATATATATATATATATATATATATATATATATATATATATATATATATATATATATATATATATATATATATATATATATATATATATATATATATATATATATATATATATATATATATATATATATATATATATATATATATATATATATATATATATATATATATATATATATATATATATATATATATATATATATATATATATATATATATATATATATATATATATATATATATATATATATATATATATATATATATATATATATATATATATATATATATATATATATATATATATATATATATATATATATATATATATATATATATATATATATATATATATATATATATATATATATATATATATATATATATATATATATATATATATATATATATATATATATATATATATATATATATATATATATATATATATATATATATATATATATATATATATATATATATATATATATATATATATATATATATATATATATATATATATATATATATATATATATATATATATATATATATATATATATATATATATATATATATATATATATATATATATATATATATATATATATATATATATATATATATATATATATATATATATATATATATATATATATATATATATATATATATATATATATATATATATATATATATATATATATATATATATATATATATATATATATATATATATATATATATATATATATATATATATATATATATATATATATATATATATATATATATATATATATATATATATATATATATATATATATATATATATATATATATATATATATATATATATATATATATATATATATATATATATATATATATATATATATATATATATATATATATATATATATATATATATATATATATATATATATATATATATATATATATATATATATATATATATATATATATATATATATATATATATATATATATATATATATATATATATATATATATATATATATATATATATATATATATATATATATATATATATATATATATATATATATATATATATATATATATATATATATATATATATATATATATATATATATATATATATATATATATATATATATATATATATATATATATATATATATATATATATATATATATATATATATATATATATATATATATATATATATATATATATATATATATATATATATATATATATATATATATATATATATATATATATATATATATATATATATATATATATATATATATATATATATATATATATATATATATATATATATATATATATATATATATATATATATATATATATATATATATATATATATATATATATATATATATATATATATATATATATATATATATATATATATATATATATATATATATATATATATATATATATATATATATATATATATATATATATATATATATATATATATATATATATATATATATATATATATATATATATATATATATATATATATATATATATATATATATATATATATATATATATATATATATATATATATATATATATATATATATATATATATATATATATATATATATATATATATATATATATATATATATATATATATATATATATATATATATATATATATATATATATATATATATATATATATATATATATATATATATATATATATATATATATATATATATATATATATATATATATATATATATATATATATATATATATATATATATATATATATATATATATATATATATATATATATATATATATATATATATATATATATATATATATATATATATATATGCTGTGGCGAACCTCGGTTGAATGGCGAGGTTCGCTGCTGTAAGCGAACCTCGGTTGTATGGCGAGGTTCGCTGGCGTGGCGAACCTCGGTTGTATGGCGAGGTTCGCTGGCGTAAGCGAACCTCGGTTGAATGGCGAGGTTCGCTGCTGTAAGCGAACCTCGGTTGAATGGCGAGGTTCGCTGGCGTGGCGAACCTCGGTTAAATGGCGAGGTTCGCTGCTGTAAGCGAACCTCGGTTGAATGGCGAGGTTCGCTGCTGTAAGCGAACCTCGGTTGAATGGCGAGGTTCGCTGGCGTGGCGAACCTCGGTTGTATGGCGAGGTTCGCTGGCGTGGCGAACCTCGGTTGAATGGCGAGGTTCGCTGGCGTGGCGAACCTCGGTTGAATGGCGAGGTTCGCTGGCGTGGCGAACCTCGGTTGTATGGCGAGGTTCGCTGGCGTGGCGAACCTCGGTTGTATGGCGAGGTTCGTTTGTCTGGCGAGATGAGTCTCGTTTGGCGAGGCTCGTTTGGCGAGATGAGTCTCGTTTGGCGAGCTTCGTTTTACGGAAAGATGAGTCGTTTGGCGAGCTTCGTTTTACGGAAAGATGAGTCTCGTTTGGCGAGGCTCGTTTGGCGAGATGAGTCGTTTGGCGAGCTTCGCTTTCTTGTTGGATGAGCCTCGTTTGGCGAGGCTCGTTTTCTGGCGAGATGAGTCTCGTTTGGCGAGGTTCGTTTGTCTGGCGAGATGAGTCGTTTGGCGAGCTTCGCTTTCTTGTTGGATGAGCCTCGTTTGGCGAGCTCGTTTTACGGAAAGATGAGTCTCGTTTGGCGAGGCTTCGCTTTCTTGTTGGATGAGCCTCGTTTGGCGAGGTTCGTTTGTCTGGCGAGATGAGTCTCGTTTGGCGAGCTCGTTTTACGGAAAGATGAGTCTCGTTTGGCGAGGCTCGTTTTACGGAAAGATGAGTCGTTTGGCGAGGCTCGTTTTCTGGCGAGATGAGTCGTTTGGCGAGCTTCGCTTTCTTGTTGGATGAGCCTCGTTTGGCGAGGCTCGTTTGGCGAGATGAGTCGTTTGGCGAGGCTCGCTTTCTTGTTGGATGAGCCTCGTTTGGCGAGCTCGTTTTACGGAAAGATGAGTCT
This sequence comes from Asparagus setaceus, assembly GCA_012295165.1. Lineage (NCBI taxonomy): Eukaryota > Viridiplantae > Streptophyta > Magnoliopsida > Asparagales > Asparagaceae > Asparagus > Asparagus setaceus. Next base: position 26,651,786 of record CM022705.1, on the reverse strand, counting down.
CGTTTGGCGAGGTTCGTTTGTCTGGCGAGATGAGTCGTTTGGCGAGCTCGTTTTACGGAAAGATGAGTCTCGTTTGGCGAGCTCGTTTTACGGAAAGATGAGTCGTTTGGCGAGGCTCGCTTTCTTGTTGGATGAGCCTCGTTTGGCGAGCTTCGCTTTCTTGTTGGATGAGCCTCGTTTGGCGAGCTTCGTTTTACGGAAAGATGAGTCTCGTTTGGCGAGGTTCGTTTGTCTGGCGAGATGAGTCGTTTGGCGAGGTTAAGCTCTTGAGTGACTTTGTCCTTTTGAAGTGGCGATTTGACCCTCACGAGACTAACTTCTTCTTCTCTTTTGTGTAGTTGAGCATCCTTCTACCCCATTCCTCAGCGGGGTTCTTTTGGAGCAAGCGGTGCTCAAGAGGCGAACGATTTCCTCTCCCCTCTTGTGAGCGTTCACGCATTTGGGGGCGGGGTGAAGAGGAGTTGAGACTTCTTCGAACCTTCAACATCCACCTTGGCGTTGGATTACGGATGCCCTTTGGAGTCGTGCTTAGGGACGGATCGCAAAGCTGTCTTTGTTTGGAGATGATCTTGAAGATCGGATCTGTTGGACTTGGGTTTGTACAAGTGGCTCAGTGGTAAACTCACGCTACATGTTCTTGCCTTAATGGAGCAGGATTGCTCAGCGACCTCCTTAAGAGCGCTTCTAATCCTCGGAAGATGGTGGGATCTAACCCTACTCAAGATGGAGTGATGTGCGGTCACTTCTCGGGGTGGTGCAGGTGGACCGCCATGGTCATCATGTAGCGGTCTACAACACGGGCTTTTCGGAGGAGCTTCTGTTGGCGAATCGGTTGAATGTCGAGGTTCGCTGGCGTGGCGAACCTCGGTTGAATGGCGAGGTTCGTTTGTCTGGCGAGATGAGTCGTTTGGCGAGCTCGTTTTACGGAAAGATGAGTCTCGTTTGGCGAGGCTCGCTTTCTTGTTGGATGAGCCTCGTTTGGCGAGGCTCGTTTTCTGGCGAGATGAGTCGTTTGGCGAGCTTCGTTTTACGGAAAGATGAGTCGTTTGGCGAGCTTCGCTTTCTTGTTGGATGAGCCTCGTTTGGCGAGGTTCGTTTGTCTGGCGAGATGAGTCTCGTTTGGCGAGCTTCGTTTTACGGAAAGATGAGTCGTTTGGCGAGGCTCGCTTTCTTGTTGGATGAGCCTCGTTTGGCGAGGTTCGTTTGTCTGGCGAGTTAAGCCCATTGATGGCAGTTAGATGCGTTTGGCGAGGTTAAGCTCTTGAGTGACTTTGTCCTTTTGAAGTGGCGATTTGACCCTCGAGACTAACTTCTTCTTCTCTTTTGTGTAGTTGAGCATCCTTCTACCCCATTCCTCAGCGGGGTTCTTTTGGAGCAAGCGGTGCTCAAGAGGCGAACGATTTCCTCTCCCCTCTTGTGAGCGTTCACGCATTTGGGGGCGGGGTGAAGAGGAGTTGAGACTTCTTCGAACCTTCAACATCCACCTTGGCGTTGGATTACGGATGCCCTTTGGAGTCGTGCTTAGGGACGGATCGCAAAGCTGTCTTTGTTTGGAGATGATCTTGAAGATCGGATCTGTTGGACTTGGGTTTGTACAAGTGGCTCAGTGGTAAACTCACGCTACATGTTCTTGCCGCAATGGAGCGGGATTGCTCAGCGACCTCCTTAAGAGCGCTTCTAATCCTCGGAAGATGGTGGGATCTAACCCTACTCAAGATGGAGTGATGTCGCGGTCACTTCTCGGGGTGGTGCAGGTGGACCGCCATGGTCATCATGTAGCGGTCTACAACACGGGCTTTTCGGAGGAGCTTCTGTTGGCGAATCGGTATCGCGGCCAACACCTTTGGTCGTGCTTTCCATAAGGTGGAGGGCAATTCCACGCCAAGGATTTCGGACTCTGGTTGGTCTCGATGGGGTTCTTCGCAATGGTGGCCTCGCATCACGAATACATTCTAGAAGAGTATCGTGATGAATTGGAGAGGTTTGGCCTTAGGGCTCCTATCGGGGCAACTCAAGCTGGGCTTGAGGAACAATTCTCAGCAGTTCTTTGGGATTTTGGAATTGTATAATCCGATACTCATACCTTCTTCACTCAGGGCGGTGGGGATTGCCTTGCGAGATGGCGAGGTTTGGGCTACCTCATGTTGTGGCTTAAACATATCGTCGTCCCTGCCGGCGGCTTTGATTCATTAGGACTGAGGTGATTTTCCTGGCATGCGCTTAGCACCGCGAGCGTCAATATGCACTTCTTCACGCCATGATTGCCGGTATTCATTGCGACTTCGCGGCGTCTTTGCTATGCCTTACGCCATGGTGTTGAGAACAGGGTGGAATTACCATCGCCTATCTTATGGCGTGGTTAGTCATGCATTGCCCTACTCTCATGGGTACACCTTACGCACATATAGAGGGACAAATTACTCCTTTCATCCGGAGGCTAGAGAGCGTCGATTGGACCAAACATTACATGGCCCGGTCGCGGCTCTCAGGGACTATAAGAGTTATTCTTTTAATCGGTGCCTCCCTCATTTTCACGGGGTCGACTATGGACAAGCTCTAGTGGATGAACCCAATGCTCGAGGTTATACCACTTTATCGGCAGGCGCTTCTTATGGCTCATGAGCATCCGTGGGGTATTTCATTTGCCGTTTGGTCCTATATGCGTGTTGGAGCCTTATCTACCACAATAAACCGCCCGTCAATTCGGGTATGATCAAGCTATGCGTTGGTAATCCAGTTCTCGATTCTGATCCGGCGGTTGTGGCTTAGTCGTGGGAGCGGGGCTTGATGCTTGGACCGTTCTTTGGCGGCACGAGGTGATTTTCCTGGCATGCGCTTAGCACCGCGAGCGTCAATATGCACTTCTTCACGCCATGATTGCCGGTATTCATTGCGACTTCGCGGCGTCTTTGCTATGCCTTACGCCATGGTGTTGAGAACAGGGTGGAATTACCATCGCCTATCTTATGGCGTGGTTAGTCATGCATTGCCCTACTCTCATGGGTACACCTTACGCACATATAGAGGGACAAATTACTCCTTTCATCCGGAGGCTAGAGAGCGTCGATTGGACCAAACATTACATGGCCCGGTCGCGGCTCTCAGGGACTATAAGAGTTATTCTTTTAATCGGTGCCTCCCTCATTTTCACGGGGTCGACTATGGACAAGCTCTAGTGGATGAACCCAATGCTCGAGGTTATACCACTTTATCGGCAGGCGCTTCTTATGGCTCATGAGCATCCGTGGGGTATTTCATTTGCCGTTTGGTCCTATATGCGTGTGGAGCCTTATCTACCACAATAAACCGCCCGTCAATTCGGGTATGATCAAGCTATGCGTTGGTAATCCAGTTCTCGATTCTGATCCGGCGGTTGTGGCTTAGTCGTGGGAGCGGGGCTTGATGCTTGGACCGTTCTTTGGCGGCACAGTGCTCGTTTTCTCTTCATAGCGAGACCCTCAATCCGGACGGCGTTAGCGTATTGCAAGTGGCATTGCATGGCAAGCGCCGAAATTCGAGCTTCAACATCAACTCTTACGGGCTACGATTGATTCGGGGCGTTATAGGAAGGCGGACTTCAGCGAGGCGCATTAGGGACTAAAGGAGTATTTGCAGCGAGGCGGATCTTTGGGCTGCTAAACCCCAAGCGGTGTGGAGCCCTCCGCCAATCCGGCCCTCATGGGACCCGGGAGCCATCCGTCAACCCGGCCCACATGAGACCCGGCGGATATAGATGAGGCTCTAGATGATGCGGTAGCAACATGCCTTCTTCTGGCGGTGTTGAAGCAACTCAGGGGTTGAACACATGTCGAGAGGCACCTAGAGAGTTCGCTCCTTTTGGAGAACCATCGGAATATATTCCAGAAGATCCTCTTGAAAGCTCTACCTCGCCCAGCCAGTCTGTTGGAGCTGTGCCTCAAGAAGCCACCCACACTTCAGAGCCTGGAGGAAGCCAAGCTTTGGTGCCAACAGATCAAGGATCTAAAAGACCAGGGCCCCCTCGGTCCAAGCGTGTAGTCAGCGGGTGAGGAGAAAGCCTTGATTGAAGGCTGCCCGGCTGAGCCCCATTCTTGAAGGCCCTCGATCTTTGCCAAGAGTATACTTGATGATGCTGAAGAGTCTCCGGTGGTTCTTCTTTGTTTAGTCGAACCGGGACCCAAGATGATCTGACAATCCCTGCGGTTGTGCACGAGACCCCGGCTTTGGTATCGCCACCACTCCTTCAATTGATGTCCTGCCAATCCCGTCCTCGGCTTGTCCGTCGGGCCCAAAACCTTCTGCTGGTACCCCCTCTTCTTTTGACTTGTCGAAGGACTACGGGGTATCTATGATTCGCCATAATTTCCTCACCATCCTGAAAGAATCTCCTACTCAAGTGTTGGAGCGTGGTGGGGATTTTGCTGGGATCAAGGCCGTATTGGAACCTCTCCTGGATGTGATGCAAAGCGACCAGCAGCTGCGACTCTGTTGCCTTACCAAACCTATGCAGTGCAGTGAGACCCTTTTCAACAAATGGCAAAGACAGCGTGACCAGTCTCTTCATTCTATGATTGAGGATCGTGCCATGCAGCTTAGAAGAATAAGAGATGATACTCAATTTGAGCTCCAACGTCAAGTACTTTCGAAAAGCGAGTATTGATCGGCTTTTGAGGCGGCAGCGACTCGTATCTTTGAAAAGAAAGGGTTGCTAGCACCGGCGTAATCAACAACTCTGGTTGACTCCTCTGGTACACTCATTGACATTCGAGGCAAAATTGGCGGAGGCGAGAAAGTGGGCTAGCGGTACGCTCTTGAGAAACATCAAACTCGATAGCCCAATGTGCGGCACGAGGCCGTGGTGGAAGCTGAATCTAATGATCTGGAAGGGCTAAGCTGCTTTGTGAGCCAAATGCACGTACTTCGGCGGCGATCTTCATAAGCGGTGACGGAGGAGATCAAAGTTAAGCTCACAAAGGAAACTATGGTCAAGATTGCTTAGAGATCCGCCAAACTCTTGGGAACTTGTAATTCATGTATATCTTTAACTACATGATGAATAAAATTCCACTTTTGTGTTCACTCAAAATTTTGTTGCGCACTTTGCATTTGCAATCACGGAATTTTAGCAAACTCCCGACTATCAGCGGACTTGATATGTCTTTACCGATTCTTGGTTTGAGCTGGACTAGCCATACTTTTCCCCTCGGTATGATGAGTTTTGAGGAGGTTCTTTTAGGCTTAATGCTAAAATCTCCCTCTATCCTTAGCCGTTCAAGGCGTTGGATTAAAAGATAAAGGCAAATTGCCCGATGGGTCATTAATAGGAATAAAATCATATGAGGATGATCGAATCGTTCGATGACATAAAAGTATAGCGATTGTGATCAAAGAGTAACCGAGTTGTTGATGACATGAAAGTATAACAACGGGGATTACAAGCGAGAATCATTTAAAGGAATGATCATGTGAAAGTAGTCAAGTCGTTCATTGACATGAGAGTATAGCGACTATGATTGGAATAAAGGTAAATTGCATGGTAGGCTACTACGGGGAATAAGATAAGCGTGAAAGTTGTGATCGAATCGTTGATGACATAAAAGTATAACGATTGTGATCAGAAAGTAATCAAGTTGTTCAGTGACATGAAAGTATAACAACAATGATTATGAACAAAGTCATTCAAGGAAATGACTACGTGGGGTTAAGCGAGTGGATTCGGTGACATAAGAGTATAGCGACTATAATTGGAATAGGAGCACATCGTATAGTAGGCCACTATTAGGTGAGGGAGTTGATAGGGGTGTATCACTTGGTTAACCACTATCTAACATAAAGTCACTCAGACAAGAGACGATATGGAAATGATCAGTCGTTGATGGCGTAGAAGTATAACGGCTGTGATCGAAAACAATCACATTGTTCAATGGTGTGAAAGTATGACCCTTGTGATCAACATGAAGACACATCATTCGATAAATCAAAATTAGGTGGCGGTAGTTGTTCCGCGAGGAATTGAAACATTGGCTCATCGTTGAGTAAGCCCATAAGGGATGACGAACATCATTCGGTATGAATAACAAACGTCGGAGAATTAGAATATTGGCGCATCACTTGGTAGGCCAAAGGTGGATATCGTAAAGATAAAATATTGACTTGGTAAGTCAATACTTAGAAACGATAAGATAATTGACTAGGGGTAATATTTCTTCAGAAACTTACCATTGATAGGCATCATGATTTTGTCGCCTTCTTGATTGGTTAGGCGGTACGCTCCATTCGAGTAAACCGACTCCACTACGAATGGTCCTTCCCATTTTGGTTCGAATTTCCCTTTCTTTTTGGAATTCAAAATCATTGGGCGTCGGACAGCGAGCACGAGGTCGCCTTCCTTGAAAATACGACATCGGACCTTCTTGTCAAATGCTTTAGAAATCCGGGCCTGGTACAACTCGATATGCTGTTGAGCCTGTAGTCGTTTTTCATCCAGCATTTCAAGTTCTTCAAAGCGTCGACGATGATTTTCTTGATCGTCATTCCGATGGTTAATGCTATTAAGTAGCGATGGGATTTGAATCTCCATCGGTAAAATAGCTTCACAACCATAAACCGAGAGAATATGGGGTGGTACCGTCGGTGTCGCGAACCGTTATGCGGTAAGCCCACAAACTTTGTCCCAACTTATCATCCCAATCCTTCTTATTTGAAGAAACCATCTTGGTGAGGATTTTGATGATCGTCTTATTAAAAGCTTCGGCTTGTCCATTCGCCCTTGAGGATAGTAAAATTTGTTGATGCGGTTCGGATTGAATTTATCGCGAGAATCGGCGTGAAAGCATGGCCGACAAATTGTGGACCATTGTGCGTGGACAATCTGTCTTGGCACACCATATCGGTATATGACGTGATGTTTGACAAATTTGATCACATCACTAGCCTTGACCATTCTCAATGGAATAGCCTCCGCCCATTTTGAGAAATAGTCAGTTATCGCCAATATGAAGCGATGTCCTTTTGAAGAAGGTGGGGAAATTGGACCAACGATATCCATTCCCCATGTTTCAAATGGCCAGGACGTTGCGGTAGGATGCAAGTGTTCCGGCGGTTGATGAAGGTAGTTAGCATGTATCTGGCATGCATGGCATCGTTTAGCGTAAGCCACAGCATCCCTTACCATTGTCGGCCAATAATAACCGAGTCTACGCAGCCGGTCCCATAACTTGGGTCCAGGTTGGTGTGCTCCACAAACACCGTTATGAGCTTCTTTCAAGACTTGCTCTGCTTCCTTAGTTGACAGACATCGAAGCAGTAATCCATCATACGACCTTCTATATAAAGTCTGTAATTGGGAATCATAGTAAAATCTTGATGCTCGTCGACGAATTGACTCTCTTTCTTTTATGTCTTGGTGATATCCCATGCAAGACATGTCGATGATTAGGAACCGCCGGTCGTGCTTCAAGTGACTTAGGTTAGTCTTATTGCTTGGATCATAGCATATTTCGGTCGAAATAGTTGCCGACTAGACACACTAACCTGCTGAGTAGCATTCTCGGGTAGGGCTAGCGTAGCTGCAAGAGACGCCAGCGCATCTGCATAAGTGTTCTGCAAACGGGGTACATGATCGATGTAAAAGCTTTCAAAGTCGGCTAAAGCTATGGCGGTACATGATGAGGATAAGGTCCTCGTGCGACTTCATATTCTCCTCTCAATTGTTTCACGATTAGGCTGTGAATCCCCAAATGCTTCAAGGTGTTTCACGCCTAAATGCTTGGCTATGTCGAGACCAATCAATAGCATTATACTGCCTTTCGTTATTGGTGCATGGTTCGATAGCGACCGCATTTCGTGGTATCCGCGTGGTTTTGTGGAGATATCAATACTACCCCACTCGGCTACAGCGGGGCGTCATGGAGTCGCTCTCGCGGCTCCGTCAAAGAACAAGCTGCCATACACGTTCCTTAGAGACCAGATTAGCTTCATAAGGTTCATCGGGCATGTCTTGATACAATTCGACTTTCCCTTTCAATGGATGGTTAGCCAAAGATCACCTGCGGCTTGACCCTTCACGCCGAGGTTTGAAGTGAATGTCGTACTGAGATAATAACAATGCCCATCTAGCCATCCGACTATTCAACGTGCCGGGCTGGGTCATGAAGACCCGTATAGGGTCAATTTTGGAGATGACGTGTATGGTCTGTCCCACTAGATAGTGCCGCATCTTTTGGATAGCGAAGACCAAAGCCAAACATTCCTTCTGAATGGGAGGATATCGATATTCGGCCCCCGACAGTGTCCTACTGAGGTAATAGACTGCCTGTTCATGGCCATTGTCATCGTCCTGTGCTAAAAGACCTGCCAACGCATACTCTGTAGCGCGGATGTAAATCAGAAAGGGTTTTCCTGACTTAGGTGCAACTAACACAGGGGGATTAGAAAGATACGTTTTGATCTCTTCGAATGCCTTCCGGCAATCTTCATCCCAAACGAACGATACACCTTTCTTCATGAGCTTCGAGAATGGTTGACATTTCCCCGATAAATTGGAAATGAATCTGCGAATGTAAGCCAAACGCCCTTGGAGGCCACGAAGCTCCCTAAGGCTCCTAGGAGGTGGAAGTTCCTGGATAGCTTTGATCTTGTCCGGGTCGAGACGTATACCATCTGCTGTGACCACGAACCCTAGAAATTTGCCACTAGACATCCCCAGAAAAGACTTAGTTGGGTTCATCTTGGTGATGAGCCGCATTATCTCAAATGTAGTCCTCAAGTCGTGTAAATGATCACTTTTGTGGCGACTCTTGACCACTAAATCGTCTACGTAGCATTCTCTTGTCTTAGTAAATGTTTTGGAAGATAGTGGTCATGTATTTGGTATGTAGCCCTGCGTTTTCAAGCGAAGGCATAAGCGTATAACGGTATATTCGGCGGTGTTGAGCGGTGTGCTTTTCATCATCGGGGTGCATTTTGATTTGATTGTACCACGAAAAGCCATCCATAAAGACATCCTCGAATCCACATGTGTTGTCGATGATAATGTCGTAATTGGTAGAAATCGTCTTTCGGACATGCGTATTTACGTCTCGGTAATCAGCGCCGCGGTCGGATCTGTCGTTTTCTTTACCACGGGTACTATATTTGCTACCGGTCGGGATCTTTGCACTTCGGATGAACCACCTTGATCGGCTTCTCGATTTCTTTCTCGATGGCTTTCATGACTGAGGGAAAATGCGTCGTTGTTGTTGTTTAACGGGTTTAGCTCGGCTTAATGTTAAAGCGATGCATGGCCACTTGAGGGTCTAAACGGCATATCTTCATAACTCCATGCGAAGACATCGATATATTCTGTACCAAGCGATAAGGCTCTCCTTTTCTTGGTAGTCAAACTATAAGCTTATGAATATGGGTTTTGGATTAGATTAGTCCCCATATTTATTTGGATTATTTTGTCATCGATGGGTGGTTCCGTTGTTCAAAGCGATGTTCCCATTGCATTCCCATTTGTGACTCATTGGATCTTCCAATAGCGGTAGAGATCATCTTCTTGGATCTCTATTGGATCGGTGAGGTCATATTGACCATCAAGGACTTAAATTCATGTCCTATCTTGGCGTCGAGAATCGAGGAAGTTGCTTGAGAAGATGAGTGATCGACTCATCCTCGATCATAACATGCCATGATGCGGTGACTCATATCCCAACCCTTCACGAGTTTTATGATAGTAATCATCGGTGGCCTTAGGGACATAAGCGGTCGGATCGGCGTTTTGATACCTTTTAGTAATTTAACCCTTCTTTGTGAAGGAAGTCATATCCCATTTTCTTCATCGGATGTTGCGTCGTGAAATATGAAAATTGGGGTTCTTTTCTTTTGCTTGGGGTTGTTCCACCTCGACTTGCAATGGTTTGTTGACTGCCCAAAGATAATGTCTTCGACCATTATTAGGGACGGTATCACAAAACAGCTTGTGAAGAATTAAAGTGCCTTTGAGTTGTCATAAATGGCGGTGAATGGGCATGTGCAATCTGAGTTGACATACAACCGTGGAAGAATTTACGACATCAGTCGGTATGACTTTTAACACCGGTCGTAAGCTAAATCATAATTTTCATTAAAATCGACTATGTCGTCATCGGGATGCATTTTGATTTGATTGTACCACGAAAAGCCATCCATAAAGACATCCTCTCGAATCCACATGTGTTGTCGATGATAATGTCGTAATTGGTAGAAATCGTCTTTCGGACATGCGTATTTACGTCTCGGTAATCAGCGCCGCGGTCGGATCTGTCGTTTTCTTTACCACGGGTACTATATTTGCTACCCGGTCGGGATCTTTGCACTTCGGATGAACCACGCCTTGATCGGCTTCTCGATTTCTTTCGATGGCTTTCATGACTGAGGGAAAATGCGTCGTTGTTGTTGTTTAACGAGGTTTAGCTCGGCTTAATGTTAAAGGCGATGCATGGCCACTTGAGGGTCTAAACCGGCATATCTTCATAACTCCATGCGAAGACATCGATATATTCTGTACCAAGCGATAAGGCTCTCCTTTTCTTGGTAGTCAAACTATAAACTTATGAATATGGGTTTTGGATTAGATTAGTCCCCATATTTATTTGGATTATTTTGTCATCGATGGGTGGTTCCGTTGTTCAAAGCGATGTTCCCATTGCATTCCCATTTGTGACTCATTGGATCTTCCAATAGCGGTAGAGATCATCTTCTTGGATCTCTATTGGATCGGTGAGGTCATATTGACCATCAAGGACTTAAATTCATGTCCTATCTTGGCGTCGAGAATCGAGGAAGTTGCTTGAAGATGAGTGATCGACTCATCCTCGGTCATAACATGCCATGATGCGGTGACTCATATCCCAACCCTTCACGAGTTTTATGATAGTAATCATCGGTGGCCTTAGGGACATAGCGGTCGGATCGGCGTTTTGATACCTTTTAAGTAATTTAACCCTTCTTTGTGAAGGAAGTCATATCCCATTTTCTTCATCGGATGTTGCGTCGTGAAATATGAAAATTGGGGTTCTTTTTCTTTTGCTTGGGGTTGTTCCACCTCGACTTGCAATGGTTTGTTGACATGCCCAAAGATAATGTCTTCGACCATTATTAGGGACGGTATCACAAAACAGCTTGTGAAGAATTAAAGTGCCTTTGAGTTGTCATAAATGGCGGTGAATGGGCATGTGCAATCTGAGTTGACATACAACCGTGGAAGAATTTCGACATCAGTCGATTATGACTTTTAACACCGGTCGTAAGCTAAATCATAATTTTCATTAAAATCGACTATGTAGTCATCGGGATCATTGGATCGATTACAAAGGGTTTTACATCATTGAAAACAACACCTTGTTGGGACTCTATGTCGACTTCATTTCATTTGTCATAGTCCTCGATCTGTGGTTCATCGGTTTGGCCTTCCTCAAGGTAGTGGGCGAGAATCAGTAAAATAATTCTCCACACCTTTGAATGGTTGCCTTTCGCGACCAATGTTTTAACCATCCCTTCTTCATCTACATACTTCATGCATTGATGCAGCGTAGATGGGGCGATCAAATTTTCATGGATCGAGGTTGACCCAAGAGCAAATTGTAAGATGTATCGCGTCGATGACATAGCGGTAACATCGTCTTCAAATCTCTATTTGGCATTTGAGTTTGATCTTGCCCAAGGGGCGAAATTTGTAGCATTGAAGCCGTAGATGGTAGTCGGTTGTTGCTAACGGTGCGGCGGTATCCCAAGATGTTGTATAATTCTCAATGGGATGATACTCAATGCGAGATCGGGTCAACTTGAGCTCGGTTGATTCGGACAGATCCGATATAGCCGATGAAGTACAACGGCCTATCGTGCTTTGGGTTCTTCACTTGCATGTCCTCGATGAAAAAGTAATGCAAGGTATTGGCCCTTTGAAGACGATAACATTGGGCACAAACTTACATTGTCCTTTACGGGAAATGGCGAGGCAGCTTCATTATCGCCGGTGCTTCTCATGAGCTTCTACGGTAGATTGAGAGAGGCATAAGAGCTCAAATAAAGTAATTCGTAGGGATGTTGGAGAGTTGGGCCAACACGTCGAGCTGGAAAGGAGCCTTGAAGTTTGGGCATGTCCTTCTGAGTGCTTTGTTGTAGCGGATCTCCCTTGTCTTGGACCCTGGCTGGCTCCTTTCTTTGCTACATCGGCGTTACCTCGGGGTACTCCCTTAGGAACTCTTTTCGCCTCGGGTGGCCAGTACGGGATGTGCGGCCAAGGCGGTTTGTTGCTTCGGTAGAGTCATTGACTTGCTCCTTTCGTAGCGGCGAGGTGGCGTTACAAGACTTCCCTTTTGACTTTGAAGAAGTCCATTGTTCATCGATAACAAGTCGGGATGAACCCACATAATTCGCCTTCGGTAGTGTAAGGACCATACCTTGTGCTTCCCGCTGGAGATCAAAGTTCACAACTTTGGCTTACGCTTGATGGATCGGTTTTACACCGTCACGCGCGGAATTCCATAAAATCGCCAAATTGGAGGCGACCATGTTTCTGAGACACCTTCTTTTGATCCTCCGCGAGTCATAACACACCTTCTAGCAAGACACGGATCTTGTCCTTCAATATGTAACATGACCCGTCGGATGGTGTACCATTCGATGGTACATCTGATATTTTGGATCATCCGTCCTTGAAGCTTCCTCCGGCTTCTTTATTTCGGAGCGTGATCTTGTTCATTTTAAGTAAAGTTTTGAGGATTGGGATAACACGGTCATCCTTAAAATCATACTTCTTCGAGGGCGGTTTGTCGAAGCGTTTGATTTACGCTTGAAGGATCTTGAAGTAGGTTGGGCTTCCTGACTAAAGTCTCCTTCCCCTTGATTGCTTTTGAGGAGTAAAATTATTACGGTTACCCCCTTTTTAGGGCCGAGAGTCACGAGGTTCCTCGCCTCGATCCTCTTAATCATGTTTTCAACTTGTTAGCCTTGCCTCACCAATTCTTTCCAAGAGTATGCCTCAAGCGCACCCATCTTAGAAAGTATGTTGATCGAGAGGTTGGCTCGCACATCCGATGAATGTAAGCTTCGAGGCTGGTCGGGAGTGCAAAGGCAGTCGAATAAACGACAAGCGTCTTGGCGGACTCCGTCTTCTTTTGCTTTTCGACCGGCAAAGTGGCCATAGACACCTCGGTGTCATCATCAAAAATCGGGCCATAAAGAGCCTTTGCGAGATCTTTCCAAGAGTTGATAGAACCGGGCTCTAACCCGGAACCACTTTCGGCGACTCCCTTAAGAGTGCTAATGAATAATCGGGTCATAATAGGATCATTACCGTTATATGCCGGTTTGTGCTTGGAAGTAGTAGATGTGTTGTGGCGGAGAACTTTTTAGTCAAAGCGCACTAAGTTAAGTGGCTTGAATTTGGAGGATATGGGACATCGTCCCATTCTATAGGATATGGCCTCGCCACCCCGGCTCCTTTGATTGCCCTTGGGTTTGAGCATCCGGTGCTTTTGGAAATCCGCAACACATGATCTTGCTCTTTTGTCGCGGGTTCGATTCGCTTCGGATGACATCGAATGGACATCGTGATTCCTCTCGTAGTCTTCTTGCTTCGATTTGGATCCTCCTTCGTCCATCTTTTTCTTGCCCACAAGTTTCTCCATCATCATCTCTAAGCGCTGATAGATTCTTGTTGTGCAAGAATAGTAGCTGTTGCTCTTCTATTCTTCGTGTCATCTCTTCCTCTCGTTCGGCCATGAGGACGGCACAGTCCTTGAAATCGGTGTTGAAGGTTGAGGCGTAGCAATCTGGGAGTTCTCATGTTCTTGAAGTACCCCGACCAATTGGCTATAGTCAAGCGGGATTGGCGCTCGGTGCGAAGGCGGGTGCTTCTATAGGCCTTGGCTATTGATTAGCACCTCGTAACCACGGAGAATATTGAGTCGGGCGACTCGGACTTCTGTTGGGGTCTTGCTCACGCCTCTCCCAACCATGTTGATAGTCACTCCATGACCATCGCGGGCTGCCGCTTTTATGGTGGAATCGCCGATGCGGTTGGCGGATCGGACAACCGCTCAAAAGCGAAGGCGATCGTCGATGAACATTAGGCGCATCGCGAAATAAGCTTCTCCACGGCAACAATGAGATTGCATATGACTAGCATCACGTTTGCGAGTGAGGTATCGCGGAGATCAATAGTGGGTGTACCCCAATTGATTACGGAAGGCGAGCCTCATATGAGAGGCTTCTGGATTGAGTTTGGCGAGCTGGCGAGGTTGCCATTTCCTTTGATTTTGGCGAGGTTAGCCACTTGGGCGAGCTCGTTCCTTTTGAGGACCTCGCGTTGTGGCGAGGTTAGCCACTTGGGCGAGCTCGTTCCTTTTGAGGACCTCGCGTTGTGGCGAGGTTAGCCACTTGGGCGAGCTCGTTCCTTTTGAGGACCTCGCGTTGTGGCGAGGTTAGCCACTTGGGCGAGCTCGTTCCTTTTGAGGACCTCGCGTTGTGGCGAGGTTAGCCACTTGGGCGAGCTCGTTCCTTTTGAGGACCTCGCGTTGTGGCGAGGTTAGCCATTCAAGCGAGGTTCGTCATTCAAGGGACCTCGCGTTGTGGCGAGGTTAGCCACTTGGGCGAGCTCGTTCCTTTTGAGGACCTCGCGTTGTGGCGAGGTTAGCCACTTGGGCGAGCTCGTTCCTTTTGAGGACCTCGCGTTGTGGCGAGGTTAGCCACTTGGGCGAGCTCGTTCCTTTTGAGGACCTCGCGTTGTGGCGAGGTTAGCCACTTGGGCGAGCTCGTTCCTTTTGAGGACCTCGCGTTGTGGCGAGGTTAGCCACTTGGGCGAGCTCGTTCCTTTTGAGGACCTCGCGTTGTGGCGAGGTTCGCCACTTAGGCTAGGCTTCGCGGCGGGGCGGCGTTAGTCTTGTAGGCGAGGTTAGCGATTAGGCGACCGTCTTGTTTTGAATGAACCCCGATGATGGCGAGGTTCGTTTATTTTCTTCGGACGATAGTGGAATCCGTCCAGCGAGACCAAAGCTTCGAGCACGTCGGCGAGCTTGGTTACATCGGCGTTATGCAGCGCGTCTCGAGAGTGGACCATTAGAAGGTCGGTCTTCTCCGCAGGCGAGCGAGGCTCGCCCGAAGCCAAACAGCTAACATCATCGAAGTGGACTTGGATTGCTTAACAACCCATTTCTTAGCCCGGTTGACTTTTGGAGCCTCGTCTTTGAAAGACAAAGGCGATTGTCGAGTTCACTTTCGAGAGGATTCAGCGAAGCCACGGGGCTGAAGTCTCATCTGAGACTTCGGCGACACTAGCGTGTCTTCAGCGGGCTAGATGCCCGGAGGAGAGAAACTCCTCGTACTTACTCGATCGAATTCGATGACCAAGGTTTGAACCTCGGTTCCAGCGCAATCTTGTCGATTAGCCACCACCAATTCATCGGAATGAGCGGTTGCTCCCCTTGTGGTAGCCATCTTACGTAGAGTCGAAAAAGTTTTGTTTGATTGACTTTGAAAAATTACAATCACACCCTCGATTCTGAGAGGAAGAAGATTGATTTGACTTCTCTTTTGTATGGGTTCTTGGTGGCGAAGAAGGCTTCACTCAATGCTCACGTAGAGTTTAAGCTTTCCGTTGGCGATCGAGCGAGTTGTTGATGATTGATGAAGAACTTCGATCTCTCTTGCGGCGCAAGTGCTAGATTTTCTCAACCGTCCAAAGTCCTCGGCCAATGGCTACTCACGCCATTTATAGGGCTTTTAGCATGTAGCGGCATCTTTGGAATTGTGGGAGCGTGGGCTAGCGGCATGGGCGTGGGTATAACCGATGTCCACTACTTAGCCCGTGATTGTTGTGGCTTTCGTGGCCTTTGGGTCCGCTACAAGGCGAGCCGATAGATGGCGAGCTTAGCTCTTCCTTGGTGGTGAACCTTGATCGAATGGCGAAGTTAGCTACTTGGGCAAGCCGGTTGGAGTAACGAGCCCATTGCGTGGGCAAATCTCGGTGGATGTGTTTATACATTTTGGTTGGATGGCGAGCTTAGCTCTTCCTTGGTGGTGAACCTTGATCGAATGGCGAAGTTAGCTACTTGGGCAAGCCGGTTGGAGTAACGAGCCCATTGCGTGGGCAAATCTCGGTGGATGTGTTTATACATTTTGGTTGGATGGCGAGCTTAGCTCTTCCTTGGTGGTGAACCTTGATCGAATGGCGAAGTTAAGCTACTTGGGCAAGCCGGTTGGAGTAACGAGCCCATTGCGTGGGCAAATCTCGGTGGATGTGTTTATACATTTTGGTTGGATGGCGAGCCGCTATTATAGGCGAACCTCGGTTGAATGGCGAGGTTCGCTGCTGTGGCGAACCTCGGTTGAATGGCGAGGTTCGCTGCGTAAGCGAACCTCGGTTGTATGGCGAGGTTCGCTGCTGTGGCGAACCTCGGTTGAATGGCGAGGTTCGCTGCTGTGGCGAACCTCGGTTGTATGGCGAGGTTCGCTGCGTAAGCGAACCTCGGTTGAATGGCGAGGTTCGCTGCTGTGGCGAACCTCGGTTGTATGGCGAGGTTCGCTGCGTAAGCGAACCTCGGTTGAATGGCGAGGTTCGCTGCTGTGGCGAACCTCGGTTAAATGGCGAGGTTCGCTGCGTAAGCGAACCTCGGTTGTATGGCGAGGTTCGCTGCTGTGGCGAACCTCGGTTGAATGGCGAGGTTCGCTGCTGTGGCGAACCTCGGTTGTATGGCGAGGTTCGCTGCTGTGGCGAACCTCGGTTGTATGGCGAGGTTCGCTGCGTAAGCGAACCTCGGTTGTATGGCGAGGTTCGCTGCTGTGGCGAACCTCGGTTGTATGGCGAGGTTCGCTGCTGTGGCGAACCTCGGTTAAATGGCGAGGTTCGCTGCTGTGGCGAACCTCGGTTGTATGGCGAGGTTCGCTGCTGTGGCGAACCTCGGTTGTATGGCGAGGTTCGCTGCGTAAGCGAACCTCGGTTGTATGGCGAGGTTCGCTGCTGTGGCGAACCTCGGTTAAATGGCGAGGTTCGCTGCTGTGGCGAACCTCGGTTGAATGGCGAGGTTCGCTGCTGTGGCGAACCTCGGTTGAAGGGCGGGACTTCATTGCTTGGCGAACCTCGTCGAAGGAGAGCTTCACTACTTGGGTGAACCCGGTTGAATAAAGAGCTTTCTTTGCTTGGCGAACCTCGTCACGAAGGAGAGCTTCACTACTTGGGTGAACCGGTTGAATGGCGAGGTTCGCTGCTGTGGCGAACCTCGGTTAAATGGCGAGGTTCGCTGCTGTGGCGAACCTCGGTTAAATGGCGAGGTTCGCTGCTGTGGCGAACCTCGGTTAAATGGCGAGGTTCGCTGCTGTGGCGAACCTCGGTTGTATGGCGAGGTTCGCTGCGTAAGCGAACCTCGGTTGAATGGCGAGGTTCGCTGCTGTGGCGAACCTCGGTTGTATGGCGAGGTTCGCTGCTGTGGCGAACCTCGGTTGAATGGCGAGGTTCGCTGCTGTGGCGAACCTCGGTTGTATGGCGAGGTTCGCTGCGTAAGCGAACCTCGGTTGTATGGCGAGGTTCGCTGCTGTGGCGAACCTCGGTTGAATGGCGAGGTTCGCTGCTGTGGCGAACCTCGGTTGAATGGCGAGGTTCGCTGCTGTGGCGAACCTCGGTTGTATGGCGAGGTTCGCTGCTGTGGCGAACCTCGGTTGAATGGCGAGGTTCGCTGCGTAAGCGAACCTCGGTTAAATGGCGAGGTTCGCTGCGTAAGCGAACCTCGGTTGTATGGCGAGGTTCGCTGCGTAAGCGAACCTCGGTTGTATGGCGAGGTTCGCTGCTGTGGCGAACCTCGGTTGTATGGCGAGGTTCGCTGCGTAAGCGAACCTCGGTTAAATGGCGAGGTTCGCTGCTGTGGCGAACCTCGGTTGTATGGCGAGGTTCGCTGCTGTGGCGAACCTCGGTTAAATGGCGAGGTTCGCTGCGTAAGCGAACCTCGGTTAAATGGCGAGGTTCGCTGCTGTGGCGAACCTCGGTTGAATGGCGAGGTTCGCTGCTGTGGCGAACCTCGGTTAAATGGCGAGGTTCGCTGCTGTGGCGAACCTCGGTTGAATGGCGAGGTTCGCTGCTGTGGCGAACCTCGGTTGAATGGCGAGGTTCGCTGCTGTGGCGAACCTCGGTTAAATGGCGAGGTTCGCTGCTGTGGCGAACCTCGGTTGTATGGCGAGGTTCGCTGCTGTGGCGAACCTCGGTTGTATGGCGAGGTTCGCTGCTGTGGCGAACCTCGGTTGTATGGCGAGGTTCGCTGCTGTGGCGAACCTCGGTTAAATGGCGAGGTTCGCTGCTGTGGCGAACCTCGGTTAAATGGCGAGGTTCGCTGCTGTGGCGAACCTCGGTTAAATGGCGAGGTTCGCTGCTGTGGCGAACCTCGGTTAAATGGCGAGGTTCGCTGCTGTGGCGAACCTCGGTTGAATGGCGAGGTTCGCTGCTGTGGCGAACCTCGGTTGAATGGCGAGGTTCGCTGCTGTGGCGAACCTCGGTTAAATGGCGAGGTTCGCTGCTGTGGCGAACCTCGGTTAAATGGCGAGGTTCGCTGCTGTGGCGAACCTCGGTTAAATGGCGAGGTTCGCTGCTGTGGCGAACCTCGGTTAAATGGCGAGGTTCGCTGCTGTGGCGAACCTCGGTTAAATGGCGAGGTTCGCTGCTGTGGCGAACCTCGGTTGTATGGCGAGGTTCGCTGCTGTGGCGAACCTCGGTTAAATGGCGAGGTTCGCTGCTGTGGCGAACCTCGGTTAAATGGCGAGGTTCGCTGCTGTGGCGAACCTCGGTTAAATGGCGAGGTTCGCTGCTGTGGCGAACCTCGGTTGAATGGCGAGGTTCGCTGCTGTGGCGAACCTCGGTTAAATGGCGAGGTTCGCTGCTGTGGCGAACCTCGGTTAAATGGCGAGGTTCGCTGCTGTGGCGAACCTCGGTTGAATGGCGAGGTTCGCTGCTGTGGCGAACCTCGGTTAAATGGCGAGGTTCGCTGCTGTGGCGAACCTCGGTTAAATGGCGAGGTTCGCTGCTGTGGCGAACCTCGGTTGAATGGCGAGGTTCGCTGCTGTGGCGAACCTCGGTTAAATGGCGAGGTTCGCTGCTGTGGCGAACCTCGGTTAAATGGCGAGGTTCGCTGCTGTGGCGAACCTCGGTTGAATGGCGAGGTTCGCTGCTGTGGCGAACCTCGGTTGAATGGCGAGGTTCGCTGCTGTGGCGAACCTCGGTTAAATGGCGAGGTTCGCTGCTGTGGCGAACCTCGGTTGTATGGCGAGGTTCGCTGCTGTGGCGAACCTCGGTTAAATGGCGAGGTTCGCTGCTGTGGCGAACCTCGGTTAAATGGCGAGGTTCGCTGCTGTGGCGAACCTCGGTTAAATGGCGAGGTTCGCTGCTGTGGCGAACCTCGGTTGAATGGCGAGGTTCGCTGCTGTGGCGAACCTCGGTTGTATGGCGAGGTTCGCTGCTGTGGCGAACCTCGGTTAAATGGCGAGGTTCGCTGCTGTGGCGAACCTCGGTTAAATGGCGAGGTTCGCTGCTGTGGCGAACCTCGGTTAAATGGCGAGGTTCGCTGCTGTGGCGAACCTCGGTTAAATGGCGAGGTTCGCTGCTGTGGCGAACCTCGGTTGTATGGCGAGGTTCGCTGCTGTGGCGAACCTCGGTTGTATGGCGAGGTTCGCTGCTGTGGCGAACCTCGGTTGTATGGCGAGGTTCGCTGCTGTGGCGAACCTCGGTTGAATGGCGAGGTTCGCTGCTGTGGCGAACCTCGGTTGAATGGCGAGGTTCGCTGCTGTGGCGAACCTCGGTTGAATGGCGAGGTTCGCTGCTGTGGCGAACCTCGGTTAAATGGCGAGGTTCGCTGCTGTGGCGAACCTCGGTTAAATGGCGAGGTTCGCTGCTGTGGCGAACCTCGGTTAAATGGCGAGGTTCGCTGCTGTGGCGAACCTCGGTTGAATGGCGAGGTTCGCTGCTGTGGCGAACCTCGGTTAAATGGCGAGGTTCGCTGCTGTGGCGAACCTCGGTTGAATGGCGAGGTTCGCTGCTGTGGCGAACCTCGGTTGAATGGCGAGGTTCGCTGCTGTGGCGAACCTCGGTTGAATGGCGAGGTTCGCTGCTGTGGCGAACCTCGGTTGTATGGCGAGGTTCGCTGCTGTGGCGAACCTCGGTTGTATGGCGAGGTTCGCTGCTGTGGCGAACCTCGGTTGAATGGCGAGGTTCGCTGCTGTGGCGAACCTCGGTTAAATGGCGAGGTTCGCTGCTGTGGCGAACCTCGGTTAAATGGCGAGGTTCGCTGCTGTGGCGAACCTCGGTTGTATGGCGAGGTTCGCTGCTGTGGCGAACCTCGGTTGAATGGCGAGGTTCGCTGCTGTGGCGAACCTCGGTTGAATGGCGAGGTTCGCTGCTGTGGCGAACCTCGGTTAAATGGCGAGGTTCCTTCTTTCCATTCTAACCGTCTCCTTCTTCAATTTGATCCAATTTTTTCGTCTTTCTTCATGCTTTTGCATTCATCGGTTTGCAGTTATAATTTTAATCGTTACAAAAGCGATAATCCGGTCTCAAGTTCTTTAAATCTTTAATTTTTTTTAATTAGTTTTTTTCTTTTATTCGGCCGCCTCATTTGTTGCACATCAGCGAGTTTCAGATTTATCAAATCGTTAATTTTTAGATTATTTGTGTTTTCATGGAAAGCGTTTATTCAGGTACTTAGTTTCAAACATTTTCTTGCATGATCAAAAGCTTGTAGAATCTAATCAAATTATTTTGCTCAAGGAATCATGGTTCATATGAAGAGTTTTAGAAATTTATAACACATGATTACGTAAGTTAATTTTAGAGATTACATTATACATACTAGGCGATTACGTAAAAATATTACATGATTACGTAAGTTAATTTTAGAGATTACATTATACATACTAGGCGATTACGTAATTTGTGAAGGGATTCTATAAGTTGTTAAAGCGATTACGTAATTTGTGAAGGGATTCTATAAGTTGTTAAAGCGATTACGTAATTTGTGAAGGGATTCTATAAGTTGTTAAAGCGATTACGTAATTTGTGAAGGGATTCTATAAGTTGTTAAAGCGATTACGTAATTTGTGAAGGGATTCTATAAGTTGTTAAAGCGATTACGTAATTTGTGAAGGGATTCTATAAGTTGTTAAAGCGATTACGTAATTTGTGAAGGGATTCTATAAGTTGTTAAAGCGATTACGTAATTTGTGAAGGGATTCTATAAGTTGTTAAAGCGATTACGTAATTTGTGAAGGGATTCTATAAGTTGTTAAAGCGATTACGTAATTTGTGAAGGGATTCTATAAGTTGTTAAAGCGATTACGTAATTTGTGAAGGGATTCTATAAGTTGTTAAAGCGATTACGTAATTTGTGAAGGGATTCTATAAGTTGTTAAAGCGATTACGTAATTTGTGAAGGGATTCTATAAGTTGTTAAAGCGATTACGTAATTTGTGAAGGGATTCTATAAGTTGTTAAAGCGATTACGTAATTTGTGAAGGGATTCTATAAGTTGTTAAAGCGATTACGTAATTTGTGAAGGGATTCTATAAGTTGTTAAAGCGATTACGTAATTTGTGAAGGGATTCTATAAGTTGTTAAAGCGATTACGTAATTTGTGAAGGGATTCTATAAGTTGTTAAAGCGATTACGTAATTTGTGAAGGGATTCTATAAGTTGTTAAAGCGATTACGTAATTTGTGAAGGGATTCTATAAGTTGTTAAAGCGATTACGTAATTTGTGAAGGGATTCTATAAGTTGTTAAAGCGATTACGTAATTTGTGAAGGGATTCTATAAGTTGTTAAAGCGATTACGTAATTTGTGAAGGGATTCTATAAGTTGTTAAAGCGATTACGTAATTTGTGAAGGGATTCTATAAGTTGTTAAAGCGATTACGTAATTTGTGAAGGGATTCTATAAGTTGTTAAAGCGATTACGTAATTTGTGAAGGGATTCTATAAGTTGTTAAAGCGATTACGTAATTTGTGAAGGGATTCTATAAGTTGTTAAAGCGATTACGTAATTTGTGAAGGGATTCTATAAGTTGTTAAAGCGATTACGTAATTTGTGAAGGGATTCTATAAGTTGTTAAAGCGATTACGTAATTTGTGAAGGGATTCTATAAGTTGTTAAAGCGATTACGTAATTTGTGAAGGGATTCTATAAGTTGTTAAAGCGATTACGTAATTTGTGAAGGGATTCTATAAGTTGTTAAAGCGATTACGTAATTTGTGAAGGGATTCTATAAGTTGTTAAAGCGATTACGTAATTTGTGAAGGGATTCTATAAGTTGTTAAAGCGATTACGTAATTTGTGAAGGGATTCTATAAGTTGTTAAAGCGATTACGTAATTTGTGAAGGGATTCTATAAGTTGTTAAAGCGATTACGTAATTTGTGAAGGGATTCTATAAGTTGTTAAAGCGATTACGTAATTTGTGAAGGGATTCTATAAGTTTTAGAAAAAATAAATATTAATTTGAAAAACCACCCTCATTTTAATTAACAAATGACAACAACAAAGCTGAATACCTCCTTTAATTCGTTTAAATAGTTTAAACAATGCCGCATAAAAGAAGATAACTAGTGTTCAAGCACATAAATGAAAATAACTGTTGTTCAAGTACATAAAAGAAAATAACTAGTGTTCAACCACATAAAAACTATATTAAATTACTTTCTTAAGTGCTATATTCCTTGAGAGATATGTATCCCATCATTCCACATGCTTTCTGCCATAGAATTACGCCATGTTCTCGCACGCGTTGTGTTTGTTGACTTTGTAATACATCCTCCTCATCGAATCGGCATTAGGAGGAGCAATATTACGTGGTGGCTCGAAGGAAGGTCGAAGTATCAAAATCATCTTGTGAGCCCTCAAAACTCAAAAGTTATGTAAGCCCACACATGCAAGTACCATTTTCTTTTGAGTCTCATATGAAAATCCGGAGGTTGACTTTTAAAATAGTGAAGCGTGACTTAAAGACACCAAATATACCGATGCAATTCTGAGAGATGAATGTCGATGGTTAAATAGCTCTGTTGATTTCGTGGTTGTTGGCGACTATTGCCAAATTCTTGGAGGTGGTACCTCGTAGCTCGATATGGAGCTAAGAACTGAAGCCTATTTGGATAGCCACAATCCACAAGATAGAATTTATGCGTGATAATAAATAAACATAAACTATTATGTAAAAGTTATTATGAAATTGAAAAATAAATACATATCTTACTATTTGGAAGTGGAAGTCCATTTGGCTGCGCATTGCATCCTTCAATACTCTAGCGTCATTTGCAAATCCTTCCCATCCCGCTAAAACATAGATGAACACGAGGTCAAATGTGCATCTTTGCCAAAATATTTTGAGAGAGTGCCATGGCGATTACGGTAAGGGGTTACGTCACCGGATACCATGCATGGAATATGAGTCCCATCAATCGCACCGTCTGATCCACGAAAATATATTAAATTACTTTCTTAAGTGCTATATTCCTTGAGAGATATGTATCCCATCATTCCACATGCTTTCTGCCATAGAATTACGCCATGTTCCTGCTGCCGTGCGTTGTGTTTGTTGACTTTGTAATACATCCTCCTCATCAGAATCAGCATTAGGAGGAGCAATATTACGTGGTGGCTCAGAAGGAAGGTCAGAAGTATCAAAATCATCTTGTGAGCCCTCAAAACTCAAAAAGTTATGTAAGCCCACACATGCAAGTACCATTTTCTTTTGAGTCTCATATGAAAATCCAGGAGGTTGACTTTTAAAAATAGTGAAGCGTGACTTAAAGACACCAAATATACGCTCGATGCAATTCCTGAGAGATGAATGTCGATGGTTAAATAGCTCCTGTTGATTTCGTGGTTGTTGACGACTATTGCCAAATTCTTGGAGGTGGTACCTCGTAGCTCGATATGGAGCTAAGAACTGAAGCCTATTTGGATAGCCACAATCCACAAGATAGAATTTGTCTGTGATAATAAATAAACATAAACTATTATGTAAAAGTTATTATGAAATTGAAAAATAAATACATATCTTACTATTTGGAAGTGGAAGTCCATTTGGCCTGCGCATTGCATCCTTCAATACTCTAGCGTCATTTGCAAATCCTTCCCATCCCGCTAAAACATAGATGAACCTGAGGTCAAATGTGCATGCTGCCAAAATATTTTGAGAGAGAGTGCCATGACGATTACGGTAA
Organism: Asparagus setaceus; assembly: GCA_012295165.1. NCBI lineage: Eukaryota > Viridiplantae > Streptophyta > Magnoliopsida > Asparagales > Asparagaceae > Asparagus > Asparagus setaceus. Next base: position 26,627,590 of record CM022705.1, on the reverse strand, counting down.
GGGGTTACGTCACCAGATACCATGCATGGAATATGAGTCCCATCAATCGCACCGATACAGTCCTGAAAGTACAGTTATACACTAGTTGTTTAATTATTATTACAACTATCTATAACTCAGAATATAATATTAGAATATTTATTTACTTTAAAATAGGGCCAAAATCGAGGGTTGGATTTAACTCTATCTGGTGGTTCAGCGGGAGGAGATGCCATCATGGAAGGCGATAACTCTGCGAGAGCTTTCAATGCCTTATTGAAGCAAGTACTTATTGCAAACCGAGACCGATCAAATCTTTCACATGAAAGAGAATATCTTTGATTTTGACTAACGGTAAGAAGAAAAATACCCTCCATCTCTTCAACACTAATAAAACGAGTGTCTTGTATATGTCCTCTTCCACGTAAAACCATACACAGCTTCATAAAGCAGTCAGAATACATGCGGTATATTCTACGAAATTCCTGTGGATTGTGTTCCATCTTGGACATCAAGTATTGCTGACCAAGATCTGTAATTGCATGTCGTATACCAGGATAGGGACATTCCTGAAACTCTATCTCTGAAAGAAGGTATGCAACCCGAGCAATTGCTCTTGTTACTTGTGCAACTGCATTAATTATTTGAATTAATATATAGTCATCTGTATTTTCATCAAAGTTTATGGTAGACTCATTAGATGTGTAATTCATCCTGCAAGCAATAATATGATACAAATGAATTATAAGTCCACAAGAAAATAATAATAAGCATAAAAATTACTATTAGTCAAGCAATTTTCTACGGGTACATATACATAAGCACATGTTTAAACTTCAAAGCTTGAAAAAGAACTCAATCAAAAAAAAAAAAAAAGTAAGTTCCTAATGCAAAACCACTCTAGACACACATATTTCAAAAATAACCCATAAAAATTAAAAAATGCATGAAATCATGTTTTAATTAAACTAGTCTAGATTAAAACTAGTCTAGATGTACTGGTTACATAAAGCAACTCTAATAATATAAATAGATATAAAAGATCATCTCTCTTGTTGCCTCTACAATGTGCTAGAAATTTAAACATGAGTACTACTCAAATAAAACTACTACGACTATGCAAGCCTACAGTTCAATAAAATTATAAAAACACCGATACTACTTAAAAAACTACAATTCATAACACTACAAATTAATTTAATTCTGAAGCCTCCAAAGCATAAAGTCACGGCGTTCGTCCTCATCCATCTCTAGAAAATCATCCTTCAAGTCTTGGTTGATATTGCTATTAAGTATGTTCCATCTCTCATCATTAGTAAACCCAGGTGTACTTTTCACTGCTTTAACCCATCGTGAATTCTTACTTTGCATCATTTCCATTCCAGTCGCTAAGCGATCAAGATTCTTATTAACTTCCCCAAACTCTTTAGCTATCTCATGGAAGACACTATGATTTGATACAGAAGAACTAGTTGCTCCAATGCTTGTCCTATGACGTTGTCGACCTACATTAGTCATAGTTGGAATGGACTCAATTGGGCTAGATCGAAGACCTTCAGCGTTACTTTGTGGTGCTACATTTTCATGTGGATCGCCAAATACTCTAGAATCCCAAAAGGTATCATCTCCAAAACTGCCTTCTCCTGATACATTCTCTGGCCTTGAGTCATCTATTCCATTAGTACTTAGTCCACACGCGCCTTTACCCGTCGCTCCATGATTACCCGCAACCATTCTGTATTCTTCAAAATTTTCAAATATTTTATCCTTTAGATGAGGTGTATTTGGATGAACCTATAATGTAAATAATATTAGATTAGTACGTTATAAAAATAACTGAAAAATATTACAACAAATATAACTATGTTGGTTAGCTAACTTAACCTGTATAATATTTTGCCATGTCTCCTCTGAGCAAGTCAACTTTTGACTTTGCGGATCCCAGCCAAATCCAGAACTATTCTTCATGATTGTCTCAACTGGTTCTAGTCTTCTTTTCCAATTTTTCCATTTGTTATAAACATTGTCATATTTAAATCGACAACTAAATTTGGCTTCAAGTACAGGAATGACATTCTGTTGAATTATCCATTTTTTAAATGTTCCATTTGATTGTCTATTTCCATTTTTGACCTCCTCTACAAGCAACCGAAGCAACTCATCTTCCATCTCAGGTGTCCATTTGAAATAATCCAATCTTGCCTTCTTTCCTCTTTCATCCTGGGAACCAGGCACATCATCCATCCTAATTAAACAAAGAAATTTATAAAATTATAAGTTACTTTATGACATCCTTTTCAATCATCCCTAAAAATAGCTTTTAGGTGGTGGCTATCACACATCTAGATAGAAGAGATATTGCTTTTTATTTACAAATTTAGTCAGATAATACAATTTTCCATAGAGATAGGCAATCTTCATGATGCATAGCATAATATGCCTTATATATATATATATATATATATATATATATATATATATATATATATATATATATATATATATATATATATATATATATATATATATATATATATATATATATATATATGGAGACTTTTCATATTATTCTCATATGAAGGAGACTTTTCATATTATTCTCATATGAAGGAGACTTTTCATATTATTCTCATATGAAGGAGACTTTTCATATTATTCTCATATGAAGGAGACTTTTCATATTATTCTCATATGAAGGAGACTTTTCATATTATTCTCATATGAAGGAGACTTTTCATATTATTCTCATATGAAGGAGACTTTTCATATTATTCTCATATGAAGGAGACTTTTCATATTATTCTCATATGAAGGAGACTTTTCATATTATTCTCATATGAAGGAGACTTTTCATATTATTCTCATATGAAGGAGACTTTTCATATTATTCTCATATGAAGGAGACTTTTCATATTATTCTCATATGAAGGAGACTTTTCATATTATTCTCATATGAAGGAGACTTTTCATATTATTCTCATATGAAGGAGACTTTTCATATTATTCTCATATGAAGGAGACTTTTCATATTATTCTCATATGAAGGAGACTTTTCATATTATTCTCATATGAAGGAGACTTTTCATATTATTCTCATATGAAGGAGACTTTTCATATTATTCTCATATGAAGGAGACTTTTCATATTATTCTCATATGAAGGAGACTTTTCATATTATTCTCATATGAAGGAGACTTTTCATATTATTCTCATATGAAGGAGACTTTTCATATTATTCTCATATGAAGGAGACTTTTCATATTATTCTCATATGAAGGAGACTTTTCATATTATTCTCATATGAAGGAGACTTTTCATATTATTCTCATATGAAGGAGACTTTTCATATTATTCTCATATGAAGGAGACTTTTCATATTATTCTCATATGAAGGAGACTTTTCATATTATTCTCATATGAAGGAGACTTTTCATATTATTCTCATATGAAGGAGACTTTTCATATTATTCTCATATGAAGGAGACTTTTCATATTATTCTCATATGAAGGAGACTTTTCATATTATTCTCATATGAAGGAGACTTTTCATATTATTCTCATATGAAGGAGACTTTTCATATTATTCTCATATGAAGGAGACTTTTCATATTATTCTCATATGAAGGAGACTTTTCATATTATTCTCATATGAAGGAGACTTTTCATATTATTCTCATATGAAGGAGACTTTTCATATTATTCTCATATGAAGGAGACTTTTCATATTATTCTCATATGAAGGAGACTTTTCATATTATTCTCATATGAAGGAGACTTTTCATATTATTCTCATATGAAGGAGACTTTTCATATTATTCTCATATGAAGGAGACTTTTCATATTATTCTCATATGAAGGAGACTTTTCATATTATTCTCATATGAAGGAGACTTTTCATATTATTCTCATATGAAGGAGACTTTTCATATTATTCTCATATGAAGGAGACTTTTCATATTATTCTCATATGAAGGAGACTTTTCATATTATTCTCATATGAAGGAGACTTTTCATATTATTCTCATATGAAGGAGACTTTTCATATTATTCTCATATGAAGGAGACTTTTCATATTATTCTCATATGAAGGAGACTTTTCATATTATTCTCATATGAAGGAGACTTTTCATATTATTCTCATATGAAGGAGACTTTTCATATTATTCTCATATGAAGGAGACTTTTCATATTATTCTCATATGAAGGAGACTTTTCATATTATTCTCATATGAAGGAGACTTTTCATATTATTCTCATATGAAGGAGACTTTTCATATTATTCTCATATGAAGGAGACTTTTCATATTATTCTCATATGAAGGAGACTTTTCATATTATTCTCATATGAAGGAGACTTTTCATATTATTCTCATATGAAGGAGACTTTTCATATTATTCTCATATGAAGGAGACTTTTCATATTATTCTCATATGAAGGAGACTTTTCATATTATTCTCATATGAAGGAGACTTTTCATATTATTCTCATATGAAGGAGACTTTTCATATTATTCTCATATGAAGGAGACTTTTCATATTATTCTCATATGAAGGAGACTTTTCATATTATTCTCATATGAAGGAGACTTTTCATATTATTCTCATATGAAGGAGACTTTTCATATTATTCTCATATGAAGGAGACTTTTCATATTATTCTCATATGAAGGAGACTTTTCATATTATTCTCATATGAAGGAGACTTTTCATATTATTCTCATATGAAGGAGACTTTTCATATTATTCTCATATGAAGGAGACTTTTCATATTATTCTCATATGAAGGAGACTTTTCATATTATTCTCATATGAAGGAGACTTTTCATATTATTCTCATATGAAGGAGACTTTTCATATTATTCTCATATGAAGGAGACTTTTCATATTATTCTCATATGAAGGAGACTTTTCATATTATTCTCATATGAAGGAGACTTTTCATATTATTCTCATATGAAGGAGACTTTTCATATTATTCTCATATGAAGGAGACTTTTCATATTATTCTCATATGAAGGAGACTTTTCATATTATTCTCATATGAAGGAGACTTTTCATATTATTCTCATATGAAGGAGACTTTTCATATTATTCTCATATGAAGGAGACTTTTCATATTATTCTCATATGAAGGAGACTTTTCATATTATTCTCATATGAAGGAGACTTTTCATATTATTCTCATATGAAGGAGACTTTTCATATTATTCTCATATGAAGGAGACTTTTCATATTATTCTCATATGAAGGAGACTTTTCATATTATTCTCATATGAAGGAGACTTTTCATATTATTCTCATATGAAGGAGACTTTTCATATTATTCTCATATGAAGGAGACTTTTCATATTATTCTCATATGAAGGAGACTTTTCATATTATTCTCATATGAAGGAGACTTTTCATATTATTCTCATATGAAGGAGACTTTTCATATTATTCTCATATGAAGGAGACTTTTCATATTATTCTCATATGAAGGAGACTTTTCATATTATTCTCATATGAAGGAGACTTTTCATATTATTCTCATATGAAGGAGACTTTTCATATTATTCTCATATGAAGGAGACTTTTCATATTATTCTCATATGAAGGAGACTTTTCATATTATTCTCATATGAAGGAGACTTTTCATATTATTCTCATATGAAGGAGACTTTTCATATTATTCTCATATGAAGGAGACTTTTCATATTATTCTCATATGAAGGAGATTGTTTAAGTCAGTCCCTGTTGTTCATAGTTCAAGCACAAATTCATAAGTTAAGCTTAAAACAAGAGCATCAGCGATATTGAGAGGAAATCTCATAATATTTAATTCAAAAATCTAAAGCCACATGCAATCAAAAATCTAAAGCCTCATGCAATCAATGTCGTGAATAATCAATTGTTCACTTTATGAAAAATTGAGAGAAAATTACGTACCTTTCAATCTCTCTCGGCTAGGATTTTTAGTCGTCGAGTTTTTCTTTTTCAGGAGAAGAATCCGCTTGATGAGAAAGAAACCCACAATATTTTGCTTGGACTTTTTAAGGTAAGCATATATATAGTTGGATTGGGAGTTGGATTCTAAAATTGTAATCCTAATCACAATCCAAAACAACCAATAACACCTCAAATGTAAATCCAAATCCTAGTACCAAGCGAATAACACTCAATTTAAATCCAAATCCAAATCCTAAACCAATAACACCTTAAATTCAAATCCAAATTCAAATCCTAAACCAATAACACCTTAAATTTAAATCCAAATTTTAGACAAAAGCGAATAACACTCAATTTAAATCCAAATCCTAAACCAATAACACCTCAAATGTAAATCCAAATCCTAAACCAATAACACCTCAAATGTAAATCCAAATCCTAAACCAATAACACCTTAAATTTAAATCCAAATCCTAAACCAATAACACCTCAAATGTAAATCCAAATCCTAGTACCAAGCGAATAACACTCAATTTAAATCCAAATTTTAGACAAAAGCGAATAACACTCAATTTAAATCCAAATTTTAGACAAAAGCGAATAACACTCAATTTAAATCCAAATCCAAATCCTAAACCAATAACACCTCAAATGTAAATCCAAATCCTAGTACCAAGCGAATAACACTCAATTTAAATCCAAATTTTAGACAAAAGCGAATAACACTCAATTTAAATCCAAATTTTAGACAAAAGCGAATAACACTCAATTTAAATCCAAATTTTAGACAAAAGCGAATAACACTCAATTTAAATCCAAATTTTAGACAAAAGCGAATAACACTCAATTTAAATCCAAATCCTAAACCAATAACACCTTAAATTTAAATCCAAATCCTAGTACCAAGCGAATAACACTCAATTTAAATCCAAATTTTAGACAAAAGCGAATAACACTCAATTTAAATCCAAATCCTAAACCAATAACACCTTAAATTCAAATCCAAATTCAAATCCTAAACCAATAACACCTCAAATGTAAATCCAAATCCTAGTACCAAGCGAATAACACTCAATTTAAATCCAAATTTTAGACAAAAGCGAATAACACTCAATTTAAATCCAAATCCTAAACCAATAACACCTTAAATTTAAATCCAAATCCTAAACCAATAACACCTTAAATTTAAATCCAAATCCTAGTACCAAGCGAATAACACTCAATTTAAATCCAAATCCTAAACCAATAACACCTTAAATTTAAATCCAAATCCTAGTACCAAGCGAATAACACTCAATTTAAATCCAAATCCAAATCCTAGTACCAAGCGAATAACACTCAATTTAAATCCAAATCCTAGTACCAAGCGAATAACACTCAATTTAAATCCAAATCCTAAACCAATAACACCTTAAATTTAAATCCAAATTTTAGACAAAAGCGAATAACACTCAATTTAAATCCAAATCCAAATCCTAGTACCAAGCGAATAACACTCAATTTAAATCCAAATCCAAATCCTAAACCAATAACACCTTAAATTCAAATCCAAATTCAAATCCTAAACCAATAACACCTTAAATTTAAATCCAAATCCTAGTACCAAGCGAATAACACTCAATTTAAATCCAAATCCTAGTACCAAGCGAATAACACTCAATTTAAATCCAAATTTTAGACAAAAGCGAATAACACTCAATTTAAATCCAAATCCTAGTACCAAGCGAATAACACTCAATTTAAATCCAAATCCTAGTACCAAGCGAATAACACTCAATTTAAATCCAAATCCTAAACCAATAACACCTTAAATTTAAATCCAAATCCTAAACCAATAACACCTTAAATTTAAATCCAAATTTTAGACAAAAGCGAATAACACTCAATTTAAATCCAAATCCTAAACCAATAACACCTTAAATTCAAATCCAAATTCAAATCCTAAACCAATAACACCTTAAATTTAAATCCAAATCCTAAACCAATAACACCTTAAGAGATTACGTAAAATTGATAATGTGATTACGTATGTTATAATAATCGATTACGTAATTTGTGAAGGGATTACGTAATTTGTGAAGGGATTACGTAATTTGTGAAGGGATTACATTAGTTATACTAAGAGATTACGTAAAATTGATAATGTGATTACGTATGTTATAATAATCGATTACGTAATTTGTGAAGGGATTACGTAATTTGTGAAGGGATTACGTAAGTTGTTAAAGGGATTACGTAATTTGTGAAGGGATTACGTAATTTGTGAAGGGATTACGTAATTTGTGAAGGGATTACGTAATTTGTGAAGGGATTACATTAGTTATACTAAGAGATTACGTAAAATTGATAATGTGATTACGTATGTTATAATAATCGATTACGTAATTTGTGAAGGGATTACGTAATTTGTGAAGGGATTACGTAATTTGTGAAGGGATTACATTAGTTATACTAAGAGATTACGTAAAAATAATAATGTGATTCTGCATGTTATAATAATCGATTCTGTAATTTGATGAAGGGGATTCTGTAAGTTGTTAAAACCGCAAAGCAATTACTTTTACAAAAATATCCTTTTGAAGGTTAGTTGTATCTGCGTTCAATTTTTTCACAATTATTTTGAAGGTTAGTTGTATCTTGCAATTTCTTTCCCAAAAATGCTTCGCGGAAACATCGAAAGTGCGGGATTCAGCGTTCAATTTCTTCTTCGTGAAACCCTAGTTTCTATCGGCAATTTAGAAGTGAATCATGGCGATTCTTGTTTCCCAAAATTCTTGCACTATTAATTGTGCCGACTAGATTATGAGAAAAATTTTTAAATAAATTTGTTGTTTGCGGTTTTCAAGGTGGTCGATTTTTCCTTTTAAATCATGCGCTATTTACTTGTTTACCCTCATTTCACTTGTAAGTTTAGTTTAATTTCAATTTTGCCACCTTATTTTTTGCGAATCGAGCCCTTGTCCTTATATCATGGACGGTAGATATTTGGTTCTTAGTTCTCACAATTATTTGGGTTCTCATTGGAACCGCCCATATATATATATATATATATATATATATATATATATATATATATATATATATATATATATATATATATATATATATATAAGGTTTGCTATGAACCTCTTAAGTGGATAAGAAAAGTTGTCCACCTAACTTTTTATCCATCCATCTTGAGATGTGTAGCGTGAACAAATAAAAATTGTATTCATATCTTGCATGGATCCCAAGGAAAATGGAGGGATAAGAAGTTGGGTGGACAACTTCTCTTATCCACTTGAGTGGATCAAAGTTCATCACTATATATATATATATATATATATATATATATATATATATATATATATATATATATATATATATATATATATATATATATATATATACTCTCTCTCCGCTTGCACGCTCGCTCCAATGACTTCACCTCCTGCTTTTTCACCTTCGTTATTATGCTCCACTGATCCATCTCCCCCGACAACTTTGATTTCCCTACCGGCCTCACATCCTTTGCCAGCCTTCTCAACCTACCTCTCGGTTGCCAGCTCCATGTCCCCTTCACCAAACACGGCTATCATCCTCCAATGCCACCATTCCAACACTCGCATGGCAGTGTATGCGAAAATACAACAACCCTTGATATTTCAATTACAGGAAGAAAAACATCAAAATTTCAATTTTCCAACCAAACAACAAGTAAATCAGCTACCCATAAAAGAATTTACACATATAAAACTTCAACAGAAAATCTAAGGAGTTTACCTTGAGATTAAGAGAGAAGAACAGAGCAATTGAGAGAAAATCAACAAGCTATATTGAATTAAATTAATTAAAGACTTGAGGCTGTCTTCCCCTTTATTTATAATGATAAAGAACTGGGAGAGATCCTTTAACAAATAGGAACCAACACTAATCATGGTTAGAATATTATTTGACCCGTGTCAATAACGGCTAGTTGAGTCAGCCGTAATTTTGTTTCTTGAAAAACACAAAAAATGAGTCATCCGTGGTTTTGTTTTTGGAAAAAGAATGAGTCAGCCTTGATTTTGTTTCTTGAAAAAAAAAATAGACAGTTAATAGTAATCATTAGTTGAGGATGATTCAGGAATTATTTTTTAACGGATATCATTAATTATTATGGATTCTCGTTTCCTTGCAATAACCAAAACTAATGACATATAGACACAATGAGAACAATGAGAATATAGTTCGGAAGCCCCTAAGTTTTAATTCTGTTTTCTAATAAGTTCTTAACTTTCTATTTTTAACAAAGAAGGCCCAAAGTTTTACCTCCTATTCTAAGAAATCCTCCATTTTCTTTTTCTAGTAACTAAGCCTTTTAGTTTTCCTTTCTTAGCCCCCAACTTTGCTTATTGACAAGGAAATACCTAAGTTAACAAGAAAATTTGGGGGCTTCAGAGACGACAAATAAAACATAGGAGTTTTATTGTGAAAAAAAGAAAGTTAGAGGCTTCCTAGAAGAGATTGGCAAAACTTAAAGAGTTTTTGTCAAAATAGAAATCTAAGGGCTTATCAGAAAAAAGAGATAAAACTTATGTGCTGTTTAGATTTTGTTCTCCAGATACAATGATTACTTTTAATTTTAAGGAATCTATTCCTTGGGAATTAACTAATCATCTCCGGCACAAATATTTATTCAAGCGTATTTATTGATTAATAATTTTTAATGAATATTAACTTTTTAAAGTTAAGGAGAACTTTTATTTGATTAAGAAATACTTCAATTGTTAAAAGAATTTATCTTTTAAGGTTTTAGATATTATTCGCTTGAATATTCAAGAATCCATATTAGTCCCTTAAATCTTCAAAATTGCTCAAACATCTCTCACATCATAAGAGTTTTTGCAAATCGGTCCCTTAATTATCCTTCAATTTATGCCCCCTGACCATATTGCAAGACCACTTGAGATTTGTCATTTGAGAGACATGAGTAGTTATAAATTCCTGAGAGATTGATATGTAACTATTGCAGATTTGAGGGACTATTATCTAAAAACCTCTATTTTTTTAAATGCAATTTAAATTCACGGAAAAATGCTTTGTGGCCCCAATATTCAAAAATATTGTGACTAAGCCCCAAAACTTAGTCAGTATCCACTTCCCTAAAAACTGAGGGAAACAAAAAGGATTCAGCCCTAAATTGATTCAATATATACTATTAGTCTATTGTAATTTTCACAAAACCCTAAAATGCCCTTCCCTTTTCACCGAACTCTTCCCTAAACAACCGAGATTTAGAGATATATTATACATGCAGGTAACTATGCAATGTAAACAAATGTCTGTTATTATATTATGCATCTCTAGTAGTTCAAGCAGCTCTAGCAGCGGCTCTGGTTCAACAGCTAGTGGTAATATGCCCATATCTTAGAACTTTGTGCACTCTCACTACTTTACCTGAAGAGGAATTGTGCAGATTCAGACAATGATAATTCATCACAAACAGATGCAGGCCATTGAGCTAGAATGTGAACATTCTTATTGCAGGTATACGAAGCCACATCCGATGCTTAGACTTGAGGAATGTTATTTTGGATAATATGAGAATTGATTATTTTTGGAGACAGCTCTTTATGGAAGTAGATGGAAGGGATTTGATGGTTGAATATGCATGATGTAGATTCTTATTGGTCTTGTTAAACTTATGAGTTAGAGAGTTAGTTGTTAATCTTCACAACTAATCCCTAAAGTTAACAAATAACATCTAACTTTAACAAATATTTTATCAATTTACTCATCGCATATGTAGATTATAAGAAATGACTCAAATATTTCTTCTCTTCTTTTATTAGGGAAGTTGTCACCTCTTCAGAAATTTTATAGCTAGGCACGAATGTTCTAGAGCTACTATACAGTATCGGTAAGACTTTTATATTTTTTTGAATATTTTGATGTATTTTGCTTGAATATTTAAAGCTAAAGAATCGACTTTTAAAGTATGGTTGTTAATGTTACGTGTTAGTTGTCAAATTTTAAAGATTGATTGTTAAACTTAAGATTTAGTTGTTAGATATAAGTATTGGTTATTAATATTATCCGGTAGTTGTTAACTTAAGGATTAGTTGTTAACTTAAGAATTAGATGTTATAGTATTGATTGCTAATATTGTCGTTAGTTGTTAAACTTAAGAATTGGTTAGTAAATTCTGAGTTTTATGTTAGATTTAAGTAGTCGTTAAACTTAATAGTTAGTTATTAGAGTTAAAGATTTACATCATATATTGGTAAGAACATATAACATGATAGCAACTCACTATTAACCTTAACAACTAAATGTTAAATTTAGTAACTAACTACTAAAAGTTTTGAAATTGCAAATAACTCCTAGAAATTGCAAATAACTCCTAGAAATTGCAAAACCACCTAAAAGTTATAGACTTGTAAATAATCCTAAAATTTGCAAAAACCCCCAAGTTAGTTATAGAAATTGCAAAACCACCTAAAAGTTATAGACTTGTAAATAATCCTAAAATTTGCAAAAACCCCCAAGTTAGTTATAGAAATTGCAAATAACTCCTAGAAATTGCAAATAACTCCTAGAAATTGCAAAACCACCTAAAAGTTATAGACTTGTAAATAATCCTAAAATTTGCAAAAACCCCCAAGTTAGTTATAGAAATTGCAAATAACTCCTAGAAATTGCAAATAACTCCTAGAAATTGCAAATAACTCCTAGAAATTGCAAATAACTCCTAGAAATTGCAAATAACTCCTAGAAATTGCAAAACCACCTAAAAGTTATAGACTTGTAAATAATCCTAAAATTTGCAAAAACCCCCAAGTTAGTTATAGAAATTGCAAAACCACCTAAAAGTTATAGACTTGTAAATAATCCTAAAATTTGCAAAAACCCCCAAGTTAGTTATAGAAATTGCAAATAACTCCTAGAAATTGCAAATAACTCCTAGAAATTGCAAATAACTCCTAGAAATTGCAAAACCACCTAAAAGTTATAGACTTGTAAATAATCCTAAAATTTGCAAAAACCCCCAAGTTAGTTATAGAAATTGCAAATAACTCCTAGAAATTGCAAATAACTCCTAGAAATTGCAAAACCACCTAAAAGTTATAGACTTGTAAATAATCCTAAAATTTGCAAAAACCCCCAAGTTAGTTATAGAAATTGCAAATAACTCCTAGAAATTGCAAAACCACCTAAAAGTTATAGACTTGTAAATAATCCTAAAATTTGCAAAAATAACCCCAAATTTTTGCAAAAACCCTCAGAAAGTTTCAAAATTGTAGATAGCCCTCTAAATATTTTTCTGAAAACATCTAGAAAGAAGAAGAGAGAAGAGGATGTAGTTAGAGGTAAAATGGAAAAAAATATATTCTTTTTGAAAACTTAATCTTCCCATACAATCGAACAAAAAGAATCAGACATAACAATAAAAATATGAACCAAGACGCTAACTCTTCAAATTAAGAGAGCAACATTAAAACACACTTCTTTTAGGGGTTCAATTAGAACATCAAGTCCATTCAATGATTAAAAGCTGAGTGGACAATCCTTTTATCCCCTTAAGTGGCCTCAAGGACGATTAGCAATACCTATTTGAAGCGTAAGTTTGTAAATATGAATCATTTGGGAGATTTATATTAAAAAAAAAAAACCCCATTACCAATTAGTCAGGAGATGTAGTTATGATGGGCAAATAGAATAGATCTCAAAGATTATATATGTAGACTTTTATTATCCATAAATCTCAGGTCCACACGAAGCAAACACGCTCCCTTTCATTATTTTTGCGCCGGAGTATGTTCCTAAACATTTGACGCCATAAGCCTTTAAAGAAACTAAGCAGTCATGGATGAAGCAAAGCAGCAGCAGAGAGCGCAAGCTTGCTAATTTGAAAAGCATCGTCGTCTTCTTTAGCCATCAGAGACTTCTGCTTCCCCTCATTCCAGGTATCGTTGCATGTGTCAGCATCATTCACTACACCACCCAAATCGATGTTAACCGTCGGGTAATCAAAATGGGGAGACTTGAGTGCCTTAATGACATCGTTAAGTGTATCAGCGCCCATGCCGTAGAGTTCTTGGCAGATGGAAAGAACCTGTTTGATCTCATTGGACACGTTCTTGCTGTTTTCAGCTCCTCGGTCTTAGCTTGGTTGTGCGTAAAGTTGCTGTATGTTAAGTTTGCCGCTATAATGGCAAGACCTGACAGAAAAAATCATTTCTAATTTGTTATTATTATCTCAAAGCATTGGTCCTTCAAATCTTCCATCTAAGAGATTTGTCTCTCAAATCATTGAAATTGGTTGCAATTTGGTCTCTTTAGTTAACTTAAATAGATCTAAGAATATATTCCTAAAATCTAACTTTTTGTACTGAAGTTTCAATTATACTCTTACATCAAATGTTTACCTGTTTTAGTGGACTAAAAGAGGTTCAGGATAATTTTCTCAAGGATTCGAATCATCTCTAATTAGGTGGTAATTGAAAATTTTCTAATTTCTACATTATTGTCGTATATCTCAAATTAATCCTTTAAAAAAAAAACCACCCGTACACACAACAACTATGTGGATGTCTTCCAAAATCCCCCATAAGTTTAATTTTTTTCTCAAACGACCCCGTGATTTTAATTTGCAAACAAATAATAACGTCCCATGACGACACTAACAAAAACTAGAGGGTAAAAATAATTGTCACTGTAGTATATTAGGTCTATCAGCAATTAGCCTATAAATAATAACGAGTCATGACCCGCAAGTCTTCTGGAAAGAAGAGAGTTGAATATCCGAGAAGAGATGTAGATTAGGAATTAACATACCTAGATTGTCGGCTTTATCGCTTCCTGGAACAACTTGAAGAGTCGTCATACAGAAGTTGAAGTTAATATCATGCTCTGGTTTAGCTAATTCCCTGCATGTTTCTTCAAGAGTGGCATCAACTGAGAATAGATTGAGGAGGAGAAGAGCAACAAAGACAGAAGGAAATGCCTTCATTGTTTTGTCTTCTTTTTATTCTTTCTTTCTATTGTAGTATTGGCTTCAGTTTTATGTGAAAGGAGACCTTATGTAATTAATCCACGAGAAATTAATCTTCTTTTGACATCTGATTAATTGGTAGGCTCATATTTGCCAAGTAATTCGTGTGTATTTATTGCCTTGTCAACATTCAATGAATGGTTCAAACCAAATAACAATTGATCCCTCCTACCAATAATTACCTGTTATGAGCAAATCTTTAACTTAATATGGTGGGAAAATCTCTCATATTATCTACTTACTCATAATGAAGAAACCCCACATTTTTTATGTTTCTTAACCAAATAATTTTTCACATACTAATTGAAATAAGAAAAAGAGAAAAGAAATCATTGTTCCATCACATTTTAGTAGTAAGTAAATCATACCAAATCCTGCTTCTTAATTGAATAATTTTTCTAATACTAATTGGAAAAAAAGATAAAATATAAACGATATTCTCTCACATTTTAGTCAAGTAGGTAGATCAGACCAAATCTTGTCACGATAGTCCAAAATAAGAATCAGTCTGATTTGCACCTATTTGCCTTATCAGATAGAAGGTCAACCTCAGAGGGATTTAATGCATTTAATAAAACTGCAAAAAGAAATCAAGAAAGAAGAGTAAATAAACCATTTATAATTTAAAAATAATGATGAGCTCTTAACCTGTCTAAAAAGGTCGCGGCTCGGGCCCGGCCAGGAACCCGGCGCGGTTTTATCTGAGCTTGGACCCAACCCGAACCCAAAAAGCTGGCGGGTGCGGTTCCGGGCGCCGATGGTGCGGCCGGGCCGGACTAGGCCGGGCACCGATCTTCGAACCCTAGGCCAGTGCGGGTAGCCTAGGCAGCCCAGCTAACGGCTAGATATCTAACCGTTGGGGAAATTCGAGTCAAAACAGGGCTCGGACCATGCGGCTAGAAATCTAGCCGTTGGTCTCCGATCTAGTGTTGTCGATTCATCAAGCACTTCTAAGTTAACTACTGCCTTCATGATACATTCTTCTTATATTTAGCTTATGTTTAACAAATCCAAGTGTCTTTTAGTATATTATGCTTGAAGTGATTAACAAAAAAAAAAAAAGAATTCCTTTGGTTTTAGGAATCTTTTTATTTTGGTATTGGGATGGAAAATTGGAGCTTTTAGAGGAAGTTTGAAAAGGATTATTTTATTGTTATTACTATTATTATTTTGATAACAGGATTCTTAGATTATTGGTTACTTTTTGTTTACGGTTCGTTATACAACAGAGGAGATTGATTATGTAGGTTGCTAAAATATACAACTTGGCTTCATTAATGATGCGGATGCAATAATTGATATTTTTGTAAGAAATCCGATCATCTTGGCGGGATGATTGAAGCGAAAGAGTATTTTCAAACAGATTCTAAGATGCAACTTTGGAGGATCATATCTTTTGACTCGCTCCATAGAATCTTCATTATTATATGTTTTGGAAAGCTCAGGAAGTGCTTTATACATAAAAATAATACGTTGCTCAGATAATATTCATTTTCAAAGATATTTATTTTCAGGCCCAACTGCTCATGGAATTCTAGGTTACTTTTAGTTTTCTATTTTTATAGAAGGTTTTTATTTTAGGAAGTCTAATTGTTTTAGGAAAGGTTATTTTAGTACTTTTACTTTGTTTTACATCCTATATAAGGAGAATGAATTTGTGAACTATTTAGATTGGTTATTATTAATTTGAAGTTTTCAATTCCTAGGGTTTCTAGGGTTTGTGCCATTTTGCTAGTATGAAAATGAGTAGTTATCTCTTTTGATTACTCTTAGATACATCGGTTGGTATCAAAGACGGACTATTTCTGCTATGGCCACCAATGATAATGAAGTTAATCACCCTCCCGATCTTGTGCGTGAGTTGATGCCCTAGGCGGCGTGTTGAAGAAATCATTACGGTGATGAGGAACTTGACTACTGCCATAAACAAAGGGAACCAAAACAAAGTCAATGACGAGGTGTGTGCCCGGGATGTTGCCCGTGATCAACCCGCCAGGGCTAGTATTCGTGCTCAGCGTCAAAATCAAGATGATGAGAATTTAGATCGGAAGGATTATCATGCAAGAGTTAAGGATATTCCTTACTTTTTGGGTAATCTTGATATTGAAGAATTTTTAGGTTGGTTGAACCATGTCGAGAAGTTTTTTGAGATCCAAGCTCTTCAGTAATGGAAGATGAACTTCATGACTCTTGACAAACTCACACATGGGATCTCATTCCTCTCCTACGAGAAAAACACCTATTAGCTGCAAGTGGACCTACAAGATCAAGACAAGAGTGGATGGAACAATTGAGCGAGCATGTTTAGATGGCCAACAGAGCATTTGGAATGAAAAGTATATATTCTTCATTGATATTATAATGCTTATATACAGTGTAAAGAGGTATACTATCTTAGCCGATGTGGGAAGACAATATGTACAGCATTTAACAACCAAGACATGCTCTATGCCCATTTCCTTCCGTCAATTCTATCGTGATTGTGTCATCACATGCACAATCAACTTTATCTTTGGTAACGCCGGTTGGGGCAACTATTCAAGAGGCAATTATATAATCAAAGTTTGTATGAAGAGATATGATCGGAAGCAATAAATAATAAAACAATATATATAGAGGAGGAGAACCAAGAGTTGTAATTGTGTCTCTATTTTTCTTTTCTTTTTCCCTTTTTTTGCTTGGTACGGTACATGGGTCTATACCTATTTAAAGGCTAACTAGGCTACATGATAAGAACTTCTAAAATGACACAAACTCCTAAGAGATAATTAAAGCAAACCAAACCCTATTCCCTTTGAATTACTAATTCTATCTTTAAACTAACAAACTCAAAGATAACCAAACTCCTACAAATAAAAACTTCAAAAGATGACTAACTTAAAACCCATTAGAATTAGGATTACCTTTCAACATCCATGTAATCCTAATTTTGTAAAGTCTTCATTCCCATAATGTGCTTCAACTTGAAAAACGCTTCAAGCTTCAAGGGTTTCGTAAGGATGTCCGCAACTTGATCTTCAGACTTGCAATAAACCAACACAATCTCGTTCTTGCCAACATTGTCTCGTAGAAAGTGGTAACGAATATGATATACTTGCTCCTTCCATGAATGACTAGATTTTTCACCAAATCAATTGCAGACTTGTTGTCGACATAAGTCTTTGTAGGACCTTCAACTTGACCATGAATTTGACTTAGCACATTACGCAACCAAATTGGTTGACATGCGCTCGAAATCAAGGAATTTAATGCAAGTCTGAAGATCAAGGAAACAAAGTAAATAAACAATTTATATTTAAGGATCAGTCTGATTTGCACCTATTTGACTTTTATCGGACAGAAGGTCAACCTGGAATTTAATGCATTTAATAAAACTGCAAAACGAAATCAAGGAAACAAAGTAAATAAACAATTTATATTTTAAAAATAATATTATTGAGCTCAGGTCTAATTACAAGACCTCATTAATCAGATGGAAGAAAGTGCTGGAACCCATTCCGCACAAGCACAGTTCCTCATTGCACGCTATGAGCTCGCAATATTTGCTTAACTTAATATGTTTCGTTTATTCCCTCGATGTGGGACTATCATATAGACCTGACTTTATACACGAACTAACCCACTCGTGACCAAGCATGCGAAAACCTGTGATTCGACATCCAGACATGAAACCACATATACAGAAAATTTAACAACCTTGACTATAACTTAATCTTCCATACAATCAAACAAAAAGAATCAGACTTAACAACAAAAAATATGAAACAAGCCACAACTCTGCAAATTAAGAGAGCAACATTAAAACACACTTCTTCCATAAAAACCCATTCTATTCTGTACAAACTATTTACTTTCACTGACCATTTACACTGTCAACCCTGCCGTATACTTAACCCCAGTCAACGGCAACCACATATTCCCATCAATGAACTAAGCCACGTACAAATTGGCTACCTCAGGCGAACTATTGATCGCATGATAACCAGGCCACTTAATCCTATTTGCTAGTCCCGATCCAGGCCCGTAATTCATATACTCCGCATAATACAATGTGTTGAGTGCAAAATCGTCTTGCCATGCTAGCCACCCTTCAGGCCTAATCGCATTGCCTAAATACGATTGCATAACTATCGTTCTCGAATACTCCTTCCAAGGCCTACCAAGATAGGAATATGTCTGGTTCACATTGTTAATAAGATCTGTATCTGCAGTAATGTTGCAAAATTGGATAGAAAATCATGTGTTTGGTTAGGATCTTTCTATCCTTGGGCGGTAACGAAGTTTTTCTAGTTGGGTAACGGGAGTCGAGCTAGGATTTTAGAGTTTTGGATGATGACAGCAGTGTTGAAAGTTAGTCCTAATTCTAATGGGTTTTTGAGTTAGTTATCTTTAAAAGTTTTTATTTGTAGGAGTTTGGTTATCTTTGAGTTTGTTAGTTTCAAAGGGAATAGGGTTTGGTTTCTTTTAATTATCTCTTAGGAGTTTGTGTTATTTTAGAAGTTCTTATCATGTAGCCTACTCAGCCCTTAAATAGGCATATACCCACTTACTATACCTGCAAGCAATAAATATATATATATATATATATATATATATATATATATATATATATATATATATATATATATATATATATATATATATATATATATATATATATATATATATATATATATATATATATATATATATAGACACAATTTCAACTCTTGGTTCTCCTCCTCTATATATATTGTATTATTATTTGTTTCTTCCCATCATCTCTCTCTTCATACATACTTTGATTATATAATTGCCTCTTGAATAATTACTCCAACAGTGGTATCAGAGCCATGAATAATTTAAACAGGATGACGTCGCCTTCTATTCCTATATTGAATGAGAAGAATCATCACCAGTGGAGAGTGCAGATGAAGGTGTTGTTCCAATATCAAGATATACTGAGAGTCGTAGAGAATGGAGTTGCCGATCTCGCAAAGAGCACAAGTGAAGCCGAGAAGAAAGCCCACAATGAGATCAAGAAGAAGGATCGGAGGGCATTGTTCTTCATCCACCAAGGAGTGAATCATTTAGTTTTTGAGAAGATCGACGGAGCAACTATAGCAAAACAAGCGTGTGATATTTTAGAGACATCGTGCCATGGAGTTGAAAAGGTGAAGAAAGTTAGACTTTAAATATTGAGACGTCAATTTGAAATTTTGTAGATGAAATCTGCTGAAAGTGTTGCAGATTATGTGACTCGAGTACTTGCTTTGACAAATCAACTAAAAATAAACGAGGAGAAAGTTGAAGATTTAGCAATTGTGGAGAAGATATTGCGATCTATTACAGCAAAATTCAATCATATCGTGATGGCAATCGAAGAATCGAAGGATTTATCCAAGATAACAGTTGATGAGTTGATGGGTACCCTACAAGTTCACGAGCAACGCATGAGTGAGAGGTCATTCGAGAAGCCTCTTGAGAAAGCTTTCTAAAGTCAAGCTTCCATCAAAATTAACAAAGGAGCGCAGGATGAAAGAGACCAGTGAGGAGGAAATTTCCATAGCAGAGGATGAGGATACGGTAACTATAACAACCGAGGACGCGGATACTACAATAGTTGAGGACATGGCGGTTATAACAACAATCAAAGAGATGAGGGCAACCAAAGAAGCAATTATCAACCAGATTCAAATTATCAAGGATGAGGTCGAGGTCAAGGTCGAGGCTTTGGATGTGGTAGAGGAAATTTTAATAAATCAAACGGTGAATGTTACATATGTCACAGCGATGGCCACTATGCGAATGAGTGTAAGTACAAGGAGAATTCTCAATCCGAAGTAGAAGTTTGATTTGCACAAGAAAGAAGTGATGAAGAGAACCACACTTTGTTGATGGTCACGGCAGCTGATGAAGAATCAAACTACAGCACAAGGTTTCTTGACACTGGATGCTCTAATCACATGTGCGGAAAGAAGGAGATGTTCATGGATCTGGATTAGTCGATGCGGTCCAAAGTCAAGTTTGCCGATGATAACACTATACCAGTGATGGAAAAAGGGAGAGTTCTCATCAAGTTGAAGAATAGAGATTACAAGTTTATTTCCAATGTGTTCTATGTGCCGAATATGAAGAACGATTTACTCAGTATGGACCAACTTCTTGAAAAGGGGTACGATTTGCGCTTTTCTAGTAATCAACTCTTAATTTTTGATAAAAGAGGTGTATTTATCCTTAAAGCCCATATGACAAAGAATCGCATATTTCAAGTTGATATCGAGAATGATGTTTATCTTTGCTTCAGTGCTATAATGAAAGATGAGTTTTGGATGTGGAATCTTTGTTTTGGACATCTGAACTTTGACAGTTTGAAGTTGCTTGCTTAAAAAAATTTAGTGAGAGGCTTGCTCGTTGTAGATCATCACGAGCAGTTATGTGAAGGTTGTATTTTTGAAAAACAACATAGATTACCCTTTGATGCTGAAAATACTTGGCGTGCAAGGAAGCCTCTTGAACTCATCTATTCAGATGTGTGCGGCCCCATGAGCACTGTATCACATAGCAATAATCGATACTTCCTTACTTTTATTGATGATTTCACAAGGAAGATATGGGTCTACTTTCTACAGTAAAAATCTGAAATCTTTGATTGCTTGAAGAACTTTAAATCCCTGGTTAAAAGGAAAGTGGCTACTTTATCAAGGTGTTACATACAAGTGGTGGAGGTGAATATACTTCTAATGACTTCAATAAGTATTGTGTAAAATAAGGAATAATGCGTGACGTCACTTTTCCCTACACACGTCAACATAACGGCATCACTGAAAGAAAAAATAAAACCATACTTGACATGGCGAGAAGCATGCTAAAGGCCAAAGGTATGCCAAATTATTTTTAGGGTGAAGCTATCTCATGCGCCGTTTATTTGTTAAACAGGTCACCAACAAAGAGCATTGATAATCTCACTCCTGAAAAGGCGTGGACTGGTTATAAGCCAAGTGTAAGGCATCTCAAAGTGTTTGGCTTGATTTCTTATGCTCATGTTATAGCAGAAAGAAGAAAGAAACTTGATGACAGAGGCGAGAAGACAGTTTTTGTTGGCTACAAGTATGGAGGCTACAAGCTCTACAACCTTGTTACAAAGAAGGTGATCGTGAGCAGATATGATGTGTTTGCTAAAGAAGAAGCTTGTAATTAGGATCTGAAAGCACAAAATAATTCACGGCGTACTCTCCTTGATATTCTTGAAGACGGTGTTCCTGTTGCGACTGAAAAAGCATCACCAACCAATACTCCTG
This sequence comes from Asparagus setaceus, assembly GCA_012295165.1. NCBI lineage: Eukaryota > Viridiplantae > Streptophyta > Magnoliopsida > Asparagales > Asparagaceae > Asparagus > Asparagus setaceus. The sequence continues at coordinate 26,605,387 of CM022705.1, read as the reverse complement.
AAGCTCCAACCCTGCAAGTTTCATTAGAGGTTGAAAGACCAAGAAGAAATCACCAACTATCAGTTCTTTCGAGAGATTATGAAGTAACTCAAGATGATGATGTTGATGCAGATGGAGATATAGTGCACATTTGCAATATTCGCAGATTGTGAGCCAATTATGTTTGAATAGGCTATTCAGGATTCTAAGTGGATACATATAATGAAAGAAGAGATACAGGCGATTGAGAAGAACGACACGTGGGAGCTTACTAATATTCCGCAAGGACATAAAGCCATCAACGTGAAATGGATTTTCGAGATAAAAATTAATGTGAACGGTGAATTTGAGCAGCATAAAGCAAGATTGGTACCAAAAGGCTACGAGCAAAGGCCTGGTTATGATTACCAAGAGGTATTTTCTCTTGTTGTTAGAATTAAAACTGTTAGACTAATAATTGCCTTAGCTGCACAGAAGCATTAGAATATTCATCAGATGGACGTGAAGTCAGCCTTTCTTAATGGGCCACTTGAAGAAGAAATTTTCGTGAAGCAACCACATAGATTTGTGAAGAAAGGGTGTGAACATAAAGTATACAAGTTAAAGAAAGCATTGTATGGGCTGAAGTAGGCGCCGCGAGCATGGAATAAAAGGATTGACTCTTTCTTTCAGGAAAGTGGATTTCAGAAGAGCCCCTCCGAGCATGCCTTATATGTGAAGGCAAATAATTTAGGTAATATACTACTATTATGCCTTTATGTTGATGACTTAATTTTTACTGGCAATAATATTAGTATGATTGAAGATTTTAAGAAGTCCATGATGCATGAATTTGAGATGACAAATCTTGGCTTGATGTCTTATTTTCTCGGTGTTGATGTTCTAAATCACACAGTCAATGAATGAGGGATTTTGAAGGAGGGGATCCGCTAACTTTCTCTGAATATATGGTTTGGTGGAAAATTGTCCAATCTTGCACAGATAAGAAAACTCGTAAGAGGGCGGGGTCTATTTCCCCGGTGATTCCTCCGACGATCAAGTCAGTAGATGTTTAATGGAGGAATAGCAAGCGAACTGCTGGAGTTCTTTTTCAAATTTTGATCCCCTGTGTTAGAAATTAGCTTACCCTTTTATAGCATGGATGTGGGGGTAATTCGGTCACTTTGGCTAGGACTGAGCTGGCAACTGAGTCAGACCCTGCTTTATAGGTATCGACCAAGGAGTGGAGGGTGGTCACTTCGATCAGGCATGGGTCGGCGGCTAAGTCAGATTCACCTTTACAAGTGTCGACCGCTAAATGGACATGGTCAAGTCAACATTAAATGGGATTTGATGTTGGGCGTGCAGCGTCGGCGTGGTCCGAGGTGTCTTAAAGACTTTCGAGGGTGGAGTAATGATGATACTGATCATGCATTTAATGCGAAGGTGGCACCCTGTCCGCGGGGAAATGGAGGTGAAACGCACAGTAAGTCGCCAAATGGGGCGCCGAGAAGTACCGCCTTTCGAGTCGACTTCGAGAGTAGTCGATAAGAGGTGAAGGGAGCGTACCCAGACGAGTCAACCCGTGTTGACTCGACCGAGTGGGGAGGGCAAGTAGTACCGCTTCTCGAGTCGACATGGGCTGGTGTCGACAAGTCCCGCCTCTCGAGTCGACCCGCTGAGCCAGTTGGACTTCGGGGTTGACCATCTTGAGGTGGCGAGTTGCTTGAATTTGGTTTTTAATATGGGACACTTGTCTGCTACTAATTAGGGATTTGTGTTCTGGTGATTGAATTACCATAACACTCGGTATTGAAGTAGTTCAAGGCAATGATGGGATTTTCATATGTCAAAAGAGGTATTGTGCAGAGTTGTTGAAAATGTTTCAAATGTTTAATTGCAATCTTATTAAAACTCCTGTGGAGGTTGTTACTAAACTATCTCGAGAAGGTGATGGTTCACAAATTGATCCTACTTATTTCAAGCAAATTATTCGAAGTTTGAGATATCTTACATGTACAAGGCAAGAAATAGCTTATAGAGTTGGTTTAATCAGCAGATATTTGGAGGCCCCTCACCAATCTCATCTACAAGTTGCAAAGAGAATTATACAGTATCTAAAGGGGACTTATGATCATGGTTTATTTTATTCTTCATCTAACAATTGTGATATTGTAGGCTATTTTGATAGTGATTGGAGCGGAGATCATGATGATTATAAGAACACTACTGACTATGTTTTCAATTTTGACTTCACCGCATTTTTTGGTCGTCGAAGAAGCAGTCTATTGTTGCACTCTCAACTTGTGAAGCGGAGTATGTAGCAGCGGCGTCGAGCGCATGTCAACCAATTTGGTTGCGTAATGTGCTAAGTCAAATTCATGGTCAAGTTGAAGGTCCTACAAAGACTTATGTCGACAACAAGTCTGCAATTGATTTGGTGAAAAATCTAGTCATTCATGGAAGGAGCAAGTATATCATATTCGTTACCACTTTCTACGAGACAATGTTGGCAAGAACGAGATTGTGTTGGTTTATTGCAAGTCTGAAGATCAAGTTGCGGACATCCTTACGAAACCCTTGAAGCTTGAAGCGTTTTTCAAGTTGAAGCACATTATGGGAATGAAGACTTTACAAAATTAGGATTAAGGCGGGATGTTGAAAGGTAATCCTAATTCTAATGGGTTTTTAAGTTAGTCATCTTTTGAAGTTTTTATTTGTAGGAGTTTGGTTATCTTTGAGTTTGTTAGTTTAAAGATAGAATTAGTAATTCAAAGGGAATAGGGTTTGGTTTGCTTTAATTATCTCTTAGGAGTTTGTGTCATTTTAGAAGTTCTTATCATGTAGCCTAGTTAGCCTTTAAATAGGTATAGACCCATGTACCGTACCAAGCAAAAAAAAAGGGAAAAAAGAAAAAGAAAAAATAGAGACACAATTACAACTCTTGGTTCTCCTCCTCTATATATATTGTTTTATTATTTATTGCTTCCGATCATAACTCTCTTCATACAAACTTTGATTATATAATTGCCTCTTGAATAGTTGCCCCAACCGGCGTTACCAAAGATAAAGTTGATTGTGCATGTGATGACACAATCACGATAGAATTGACGGAAGGAAATGGGCATAGAGCATGTCTTGGTTGTTAAATGCTGTGCATATTGTCTTCCCACATCGGCTAAGATAGTATACCTCTTTACACTGTATATAAGCATTATAATATCAATGAAGAATATATACTTTTCATTCCAAATGCTCTGTTGGCCATCTAAACATGCTCGCTCAATTGTTCCATCCACTCTTGTCTTGATCTTGTAGGTCCACTTGCAGCTAATAGGTGTTTTTCTCGTAGGAGAGGAATGAGATCCCATGTGTGAGTTTGCTGAAGAGCTGCGAGTTCATCTTCCATTACTGAAGAGCTTGGATCTCAAAAAACTTCTCGACATGGTTCAACCAACCTAAAAATTCTTCAATATCAAGATTACCCAAAAAGTAAGGAATATCCTTAACTCTTGCATGATAATCCTTCCGATCTAAATTCTCATCATCTTGATTTTGACGCTGAGCACGAATACTAGCCCTGGCGGGTTGATCACGGGCAACATCCCGGGCACACACCTCGTCATTGACTTTGTTTTGGTTCCCTTTGTTTATGGCAGTAGTCAAGTTCCTCATCACCGTAATGATTTCTTCAACACGTCGCTCTAGGGCATCAACTCGCTGCACAAGATCAGGGGAGGGTGATTAACTTCATTATCATTGGTGGCCATAGCAGGAAATAGTCTGTCTTTGATACCAACTGATGTATCGGAAGAGTAATCAAAAGAGATAACTACTCATTTTCATACTAGCAAAATGGCACAAACCCTAGAAACCCTAGGAATTGAAAACTTCTGAAATTAATAATAACCAATCTAAATAGTTCACAAATTCATTCTCCTTATATAGGACGTAAAACAAAGTAAAAGTACTAAAATAACCTTTCCTAAAACAATTAGACTTCCTAAAATAAAAAAAACCTTCTATAAAAATAGAAAACTAAAAGTAACCTAGAATTCCATGAGCAGTTGGGCCTGAAAATAAATATCTTTGAAAATGAATATTATCTGGAGCAACGTATTATTTTTATGTATAAAGCACTTCCTGAGCTTTCCAAAAACATATAATAATGAAGATTCTATGGAGCGAGTCAAAAGATATGATCCTCCAAAGTTGCATCTTAGAATCTGTTTGAAAATACTATTTCGTTTCAATCATCCCGCTTTCGCATGATCGGATTTCTTACAAAAAATATCAATTATTGCATCCGCATCATTAATGAAGCCAAGTTGTATATTTTAGCAACCTACATAATCAATCTCCTCTGTTGTATACTGAACCGTAAACAAAAAAGTAACCAATAATCTAAGAATCCTGTTATCAAAATAATAATAGTAATAACAATAAAATAATCCTTTTCAAACTTCCTCTAAAAGCTCCAATTTTCCATCCCAATACCAAAATAAAAAGATTCCTAAAACCAAAGGAATTCTTTTTTTTTTTTTGTTAATCACTTCAAGCATAATATACTAAAAGACACTTGGATTTGTTAAACATAAGCTAAATATAAGAAGAATGTATCATGAAGGCAGTAGTTAACTTAGAAGTGCTTGATGAATCGACAACACTAGATCGGAGACCAACGGCTAGATTTCTAGCCGTTGGGTGGTCCGAGCCCGGGTTTTGACCCGGAATTTCCCCAACGGTTAGATATCTAGCCGTTGGGGCGGGGCCAGGCCTAGGCTACCCAGACCTGGCCTAGGGTTCGAAGATCGGTGCCCGGCCTAGTCCGGGCCTGGCCGGGCACCACTGAAGGCGTCTGGAACCAGACCCAGTTTTTCAGGCTTTCTTTTGGGTTCGGGTTGGGTCCAAGCTCAGATAAAACCGCGCCGGGTTCCTGGCCGGGCCCGAGCCGCGACCTTTTTAGACAGGTTAAGAGCTCATCATTATTTTTAAATTATAAATGGTTTATTTACTCTTCTTTCTTGATTTCTTTTTGCAGTTTTATTAAATGCATTAAATCCCTCTGAGGTTGACCTTCTATCTGATAAGGCAAATAGGTGCAAATCAGACTGATTCTTATTTTGGACTATCGTGACAAGATTTGGTCTGATCTACCTACTTGACTAAAATGTGAGAGAATATCGTTTATATTTTATCTTTTTTTCCAATTAGTATTAGAAAAATTATTCAATTAAGAAGCAGGATTTGGTATGATTTACTTACTACTAAAATGTGATGGAACAATGATTTCTTTTCTCTTTTTCTTATTTCAATTAGTATGTGAAAAATTATTTGGTTAAGAAACATAAAAAATGTGGGGTTTCTTCATTATGAGTAAGTAGATAATATGAGAGATTTTCCCACCATATTAAGTTAAAGATTTGCTCATAACAGGTAATTATTGGTAGGAGGGATCAATTGTTATTTGGTTTGAACCATTCATTGAATGTTGACAAGGCAATAAATACACACGAATTACTTGGCAAATATGAGCCTACCAATTAATCAGATGTCAAAGAAGATTAATTTCTCGTGGATTAATTACATAAGGTCTCCTTTCACATAAAACTGAAGCCAATACTACAATAGAAAGAAAGAATAAAAAAGAAGACAAAAACAATGAAGGCATTTCCTTCTGTCTTTGTTGCTCTTCTCCTCCTCAATCTATTCTCAGTTGATGCCACTCTTGAAGAAACATGCAGGGAATTAGCTAAACCAGAGCATGATATTAACTTCAACTTCTGTATGACGACTCTTCAAGTTGTTCCAGGAAGCGATAAAGCCGACAATCTAGGTATGTTAATTCCTAATCTACATCTCTTCTCGGATATTCAACTCTCTTCTTTCCAGAAGACTTGCGGGTCATGACTCGTTATTATTTATAGGCTAATTGCTGATAGACCTAATATACTACAGTGACAATTATTTTTACCCTCTAGTTTTGTTAGTGTCGTCATGGGACGTTATTATTTGTTTGCAAATTAAAATCACGGGTCGTTTGAGAAAAAATTAAACTTATGGGGGATTTTGGAAGACATCCACATAGTTGTTGTGTGTACGGGTGGTTTTTTTTTTAAAGGATTAATTTGAGATATACGACAATAATGTAGAAATTAGAAAATTTTCAATTACCACCTAATTAGAGATGATTCGAATCCTTGAGAAAATTATCCTGAACCTCTTTTAGTCCACTAAAACAGGTAAACATTTGATGTAAGAGTATAATTGAAACTTCAGTACAAAAAGTTAGATTTTAGGGAATATATTCTTAGATCTATTTAAGTTAACTAAAGAGACCAAATTGCAACCAATTTCAATGATTTGAGAGACAAATCTCTTAGATGGAAGATTTGAAGGACCAATGCTTTGAGATAATAATAACAAATTAGAAATGATTTTTTCTGTCAGGTCTTGCCATTATAGCGGCAAACTTAACATACAGCAACTTTACGCACAACCAAGCTAAGACCGAGGAGCTGAAAAACAGCAAGAACGTGTCCAATGAGATCAAACAGGTTCTTTCCATCTGCCAAGAACTCTACGGCATGGGCGCTGATACACTTAACGATGTCATTAAGGCACTCAAGTCTCCCCATTTTGATTACCCGACGGTTAACATCGATTTGGGTGGTGTAGTGAATGATGCTGACACATGCAACGATACCTGGAATGAGGGGAAGCAGAAGTCTCTGATGGCTAAAGAAGACGACGATGCTTTTCAAATTAGCAAGCTTGCGCTCTCTGCTGCTGCTTTGCTTCATCCATGACTGCTTAGTTTCTTTAAAGGCTTATGGCGTCAAATGTTTAGGAACATACTCCGGCGCAAAAATAATGAAAGGGAGCGTGTTTGCTTCGTGTGGACCTGAGATTTATGGATAATAAAAGTCTACATATATAATCTTTGAGATCTATTCTATTTGCCCATCATAACTACATCTCCTGACTAATTGGTAATGGGGTTTTTTTTTTTTAATATAAATCTCCCAAATGATTCATATTTACAAACTTACGCTTCAAATAGGTATTGCTAATCGTCCTTGAGGCCACTTAAGGGGATAAAAGGATTGTCCACTCAGCTTTTTAATCATTGAATGGACTTGATGTTCTAATTGAACCCCTAAAAGAAGTGTGTTTTAATGTTGCTCTCTTAATTTGAAGAGTTAGCGTCTTGGTTCATATTTTTATTGTTATGTCTGATTCTTTTGTTCGATTGTATGGGAAGATTAAGTTTTCAAAAGAATATATTTTTTTCCATTTTACCTCTAACTACATCCTCTTCTCTCTTCTTCTTTCTAGATGTTTTCAGAAAAATATTTAGAGGGCTATCTACAATTTTTGAAACTTTCTGAGGGGTTTTTTGCAAAAATTTGGGGGTTATTTTTGCAAATTTTTAGGATTATTTACAAGTCTATAACTTTTTAGGTGGTTTTTGCAATTTCTAGGGAGTTATTTGCAATTTCTATAACTAACTTGGGGGGTTTTTTGCAAATTTTACCTACCCTCCAATTTTGGAAATTGGGGTGCCACTCCTACTATCTCTGTCTTTGTCACGGCAACCTTCGCTCCAGTTATTGGAGTCAGTGCTGCTTCCATTGCTTTAGCGATATATGAAAGAGGTCCCAGAACCTCTCGATTTCTAAAAGCTTAGGCTCGTTCTTCTAATGGATCGAAAGGTCAAACCTGGCTTTCTAAAACTTTTTAGGGTTTTCTGTAAATTTTGTGGAGTTATGCGCAATTTTCAAAACTTTTTGCTGATATTATGCAATTTTTAGGATCTTTGTAATTTCAAAAACTTTTTTTAGAGGGGAGCGGGTCAGCGGGGTGGGGGGCTTCTATAATTTGGAGATATAATAAGTTTAACACTTATCTCATAAGTTTAACACCTATCTTATAAATTTAACAACTAACTAATAAGTTTATCAACTAACTAATAAGTTTAACCCCTTGAAGCTTTCTGTGTATTATTTGCAATTTAAAACTTTTAGTAGTTAGTTACTAAATTTAACATTTAGTTGTTAAGGTTAATAGTGAGTTGCTATCATGTTATATGTTCTTACCAATATATGATGTAAATCTTTAACTCTAATAACTAACTATTAAGTTTAACGACTACTTAAATCTAACATAAAACTCGTAAATTTACTAACCAATTCTTAAGTTTAACAACTAACGACAATATTAGCAATCAATACTATAACATCTAATTCTTAAGTTAACAACTAATCCTTAAGTTAACAACTACCGGATAATATTAATAACCAATACTTATATCTAACAACTAAATCTTAAGTTTAACAATCAATCTTTAAAATTTGACAACTAACACGTAACATTAACAACCATACTTTAAAAGTGATTCTTTAGCTTTAAATATTCAAGCAAAATACATCAAAATATTCAAAAAAATATAAAAGTCTTACCGATCTGTTGTATAGTAGCTCTAGAACATTCGTGCCTAGCTATAAAATTTAGAAGAGGTGACAACTTCCTAATAAAAGAAGAGAAGAAATATTTGAGTCATTTCTTATAATCTACATATGCGATGAGTAAATTGATAAAATATTTGTTAAAGTTAGATGTTATTTGTTAACTTTAGGGATTAGTTGTGAAGATTAACAACTAACTCTCTAACTCATAAGTTTAACAAGACCAATAAGAATCTACATCATGCATATTCAACCATCAAATCCCTTCCATCTACTTCCATAAAGAGCTGTCTCCAAAATAATCAATTCTCATATTATCCAAAATAACATTCCTCAAGTCTAAGCATCGGATGTGGCTTCGTATACCTGCAATAAGAATGTTCACATTCTAGCTCAATGGCCTGCATCTGTTTGTGATGAATTATCATTGTCTGAATCTGCACAATTCCTCTTCAGGTAAAGTAGTGAGAGTGCACAAAGTTCTAAGATATGGGCATATTACCACTAGCTGTTGAACCAGAGCCGCTGCTAGAGCTGCTTGAACTACTAGAGATGCATAATATAATAACAGACATTTGTTTACATTGCATAGTTACCTGCATGTATAATATATCTCTAAATCTCGGTTGTTTAGGGAAGAGTTCGGTGAAAAGGGAAGGGCATTTTAGGGTTTTGTGAAAATTACAATAGACTAATAGTATATATTGAATCAATTTAGGGGCTGAATCCTTTTTTGTTTCCCCTCAGTTTTTAGGGGAAGTGGATACTGACTAAGTTTTGGGGCTTAGTCACAATATTTTTTGAATATTGGGGCCACAAAGCATTTTTCCGTGAATTTAAATTGCATTTAAAAAAATAGAGGTTTTTAGATAATAGTCCCTCAAATCTGCAATAGTTACATATCAATCTCTCAGGAATTTATAACTACTCATGTCTCTCAAATGACAAATCTCAAGTGGTCTTGCAATATGGTCAGGGGGCATAAATTGAAGGATAATTAAGGGACCGATTTGCAAAAACTCTTATGATGTGAGAGATGTTTGAGCAATTTTGAAGATTTAAGGGACTAATATGGATTCTTGAATATTCAAGCGAATAATATCTAAAAACCTTAAAAGATAAATTCTTTTAACAATTGAAGTATTTCTTAATCAAATAAAAGTTCTCCTTAACTTTAAAAAGTTAATATTCATTAAAATTATTAATCAATAAATACGCTTGAATAAATATTTGTGCCGGAGATGATTAGTTAATTCCCAAGGAATAGATTCCTTAAAATTAAAAGTAATCATTGTATCTGGAGAACAAAATCTAAACAGCACATAAGTTTTATCTCTTTTTCTGATAAGCCCTTAGATTTCTATTTTTGACAAAAACTCTTTAAGTTTTGCCAATCTCTTCTAGGAAGCCTCTAACTTTCTTTTTTCACAATAAAACTCCTATGTTTTATTTGTCGTCTCTGAAGCCCCAAATTTTCTTGTTAACTTAGGTATTTCCTTGTCAATAAGCAAAGTTGGGGGCTAAGAAAGGAAAACTAAAAGGCTTAGTTACTAGAAAAAGAAAATGGAGGATTTCTTAGAATAGGGAGGTAAAACTTTGGGCCTTCTTTGTTAAAAATAGAAAGTTAAGAACTTATTAGAAAACAGAATTAAAACTTAGGGGCTTCCGAACTATATTCTCATTGTTCTCATTGTGTCTATATGTCATTAGTTTTGGTTATTGCAAGGAAACGAGAATCCATAATAATTAATGATATCCGTTAAAAAAATAATTCCTGAATCATCCTCAACTAATGATTACTATTAACTGTCTATTTTTTTTTTTTTCAAGAAACAAAATCAAGGCTGACTCATTCTTTTTTCCAAAAAACAAAACCACGGATGACTCATTTTTTGTGTTTTTCAAGAAACAAAATTACGGCTGACTCAACTAGCCGTTATTGACACGGGTCAAATAATATTCTAACCATGATTAGTGTTGGTTCCTATTTGTTAAAGGATCTCTCCCAGTTCTTTATCATTATAAATAAAGGGGAAGACAGCCTCAAGTCTTTAATTAATTTAATTCAATATAGCTTGTTGATTTTCTCTCAATTGCTCTGTTCTTCTCTCTTAATCTCAAGGTAAACTCCTTAGATTTTCTGTTGAAGTTTTATATGTGTAAATTCTTTTATGGGTAGCTGATTTACTTGTTGTTTGGTTGGAAAATTGAAATTTTGATGTTTTTCTTCCTGTAATTGAAATATCAAGGGTTGTTGTATTTTCGCATACACTGCCATGCGAGTGTTGGAATGGTGGCATTGGAGGATGATAGCCGTGTTTGGTGAAGGGACATGGAGCTGGCAACCGAGAGGTAGGTTGAGAAGGCTGGCAAAGGATGTGAGGCCGGTAGGGAAATCAAAGTTGTCGGGGGAGATGGATCAGTGGAGCATAATAACGAAGGTGAAAAAGCAGGAGGTGAAGTCATTGGAGCGAGCGTGCAAGCGGAGAGAGAGTATATATATATATATATATATATATATATATATATATATATATATATATATATATATATATATATATATATATATATATATATATATAGTGATGAACTTTGATCCACTCAAGTGGATAAGAGAAGTTGTCCACCCAACTTCTTATCCCTCCATTTTCCTTGGGATCCATGCAAGATATGAATACAATTTTTTATTTGTTCATGCTACACATCTCAAGATGGATGGATAAAAAGTTAGGTGGACAACTTTTCTTATCCACTTAAGAGGTTCATAGCAAACCTTATATATATATATATATATATATATATATATATATATATATATATATATATATATATATATATATATAGTGATGAACTTTGATCCACTCAAGTGGATAAGAGAAGTTGTCCACCCAACTTCTTATCCCTCCATTTTCCTTGGGATCCATGCAAGATATGAATACAATTTTTATTTGTTCATGCTACACATCTCAAGATGGATGGATAAAAAGTTAGGTGGACAACTTTTCTTATCCACTTAAGAGGTTCATAGCAAACCTTATATATATATATATATATATATATATATATATATATATATATATATATATATATATATATATATATATATGGGCGATTCAATGAGAACCCAAATAATTGTGAGAACTAAGAACCAAATATCTACCGTCCATGATATAAGGACAAGGGCTCAGATTCTGCAAAAAATAAGGTGGCAAAATTGAAATTAAACGAAACTTACAAACTGAAATGAGGGTAAACAAGTAAATAGCAGACAGATTTAAAAGGAAAAAACTGACCACCTTGAAAACCGCAAACAACAAATTTATTTAAAAAATTTTTCTCATAATCTAGTCGGTTACAATTAATAGGCACGCGCAGCAATTTTGGGAAACAGTAACTGCCGCGATTCACTTCTAAATTCGTCGATAGAAACTAGGGTTTCACGAAGAAGAAATTGAACGCAGAATCCCGCACTTTCGATGTTTCCGCGAAGCATTTTTGGGAAAGAAATTGCAAGATACAACTAACCTTCAAAATAATTGTGAAAAAATTGAACGCAGATACAACTAACCTTCAAAAGGATATTTTTGTAAAAGTAATTGCTTTGCGGTTTTAACAACTTACAGAATCCCCTTCGTCAAATTACAGAATCGATTATTATAACATGCAGAATCACATTATTATTTTTACAGAATCTCTTAGTATAACTAACAGAATCCCCTTCGTCAAATTACAGAATCCCCTTCGTTAAATTACAGAATCGATTATTATAACATACAGAATCACATTATCAATTTTACAGAATCTCTTAGTATAACTAACAGAATTGCCTTCGTCTAATTACAGAATCCCCTTCGTTTAATTACAGAATCCCCTTTAACAACTTACAGAATCCTCTTCGTCAAATTATAGAATCGATTATTATAACATACAGAGTCACATTATCATTTTTACAGAATCTCTTAGTATAACTAACAGAATCCCCTTCATCAATATACAAAATCACATTCGTCAAATTACAGAATCGATTATTATAACATACAGAATCACATTATCATTTTTACAGAATCTCTTAGGGGGGGTTATTCGTTGCGGATTCTTAATTCGGACTCGGACTTTTTGGTGGATTTTAATTTAGGGTGTTATTCGTTTTTGTCTAAAATTTGGATTTAAATTTAAGGTGTTATTGGTTTAGGATTTGAATTTGGATTTGAATTTAAGGTGTTATTGGTTTAGGATTTGGATTTGGATTTAAATTCAGAGTGTTATTCGTTTGGTACTAGGATTTGGATTTACATTTGAGGTGTTATTGGTTGTTTTGGATTGTGATTAGGATTACAATTTTAGAATCCAACTCCCAATCCAACTATATATATGCTTACCTTAAAAAAGTCCAAGCAAAATATTGTGGGTTTCTTTCTCATCAAGCGGATTCTTCTCCTGAAAAAGAAAAAAACTGACGACTAAAAATCCTAGCCGAGAGAGATTGAAAGGTACGTAATTTTCTCTCAATTTTTGCATAAAGTGAACAATTGATTATTCGCTGACATTGATTGCATGAGGCTTTAGATTTTTGATTGCATGTGGCTTTAGATTTTTTGAATTAAATATTATGAGATTTCCTCTCAATATCAGTGATGCTCTTGTTTTAAGCGAACTCATGAATTTGTGCTTGAACTATGAACAACAGGGACTGACTTAAACAATCTCCTTTACCCCTTTTTATTTAAGAAAATAGCATTTACCAAGTAACCCATGCAAAATCTTTCCAGATATACTTATAACGTACATATGTTGAAGTATAAAGGACCAGTTGAAATTAAAAACTATCGTTAACTACAATTCTTTCTTTGCATCTAGTAGGATTCAACTTTGTCAGCAAACAAATCGAAAAACTAGTACATCCTGCAAACATGGTGCCAAAGACATGACATATTTCTTCTTATTGATGCATATGTCTAGAAAACTACTTCTGTTTTTAATAAGTTCAAAATATGTAGATGTTTTACCATGTTTTCCACAAAGTTTTCTACTTATCTAAGGTTGCTATAGAGTGTAATAAATATGAATAGCAGCAAATTAAAATTATGTTTAGCAACTTTTTGTTAAAGTCCACAAGATTCATATTCTCCTGACACAAGTTTTTGCAACCCTCTTCTTAAGTTGCTCTTTCACAAATGTTCACGTAAGGTTCTCATATTCCATGCATTAAAGCTGACAGAACTCATTTTTTAATTTAATTCTACTGTGATATTACGTTGGAAAAATTAATATATTCCTGACATAGAATCATCTATTTATTAAAATGTACAAAAACAATTCACTATAGTAACTTTTGATTTAATTTTAGAAGGAAAATTTCTTTGGAGAGCCAAATGAATTAAAAATATGTATGTTCTTGAAGTTTTTCTATCTGTATGAGGTAAAAATCTGATGAATAACAAACACACAAGCCTAATCTCTTAAATACACAATTGGTGGAAGGCACTGGCTGTAAGTATTCATCCCCCATAATCACACTAGATTTGGTTTTTGATTTCTTGAATACACATTCATGAATACTGTAGCAACGGGTGCCTTTCTTAAAAAACGTATCCATGGTAGAGTGGAAGCATGATGATTTGGTTTTTGATTTCTTGAATACACATTCATGAATAATGTAGTAACCCTAATTATTGAAATTTTATATTACATAGTTTCATGCACAACGATATTTATTTGTTACATGGGTTTTTATAAGTTTACACCTACATGATTGTCATTATTTGTAACACAGTTTCATGCACAGTGATATTATATGAGAATAATATGAAAAGTCTCCTTCATATTTTATATATATATATATAAGGCATATTATGCTATGCATCATGAAGATTGCCTATCTCTCTATGGAAAATTGTATTATCCTGACTAAATTTGTAAATAAAAAAGCAATATCTCTTCTATCTAGATGTGTGATAGCCACCACCTAAAAGCTATTTTTTAGGGATGATTGAAAAGGATGTCATAAAGTAACTTATAATTTTATAAATTTCTTTGTTTAATTAGGATGGATGATGTGCCTGGTTCCCAGGATGAAAGAGGAAAGAAGGCAAGATTGGATTATTTCAAATGGACACCTGAGATGGAAGATGAGTTGCTTCGGTTGCTTGTAGAGGAGGTCAAAAATGGAAATAGACAATCAAATGGAACATTTAAAAAATGGATAATTCAACAGAATGTCATTCCTGTACTTGAAGCCAAATTTAGTTGTCGATTTAAATATGACAATGTTTATAACAAATGGAAAAATTGGAAAAGAAGACTAGAACCAGTTGAGACAATCATGAAGAATAGTTCGATTTGGTGGGATCCATAAAGTCAAAAGTTGACTTGCTCGGAGAACATGGCAAAATATTATCTGAGTTAAGTTAGCTAACCAACATAGTTATATTTGTTGTAATATTTTTCAGTTATTTTTATAACGTACTAATCTAATATTATTTACATTATAGGTTCATCCAAATACACCTCATCTAAAGGATAAAATATTTGAAAATTTTGAAGAATACAGAATGGTTGCGGGTAATCATGGAGCGACGGGTAAAGGCGCGTGTGGACTAAGTACTAATGGAATAGATGACTCAAGGCCAGAGAATGTATCAGGAGAAGGCAGTTTTGGAGATGATACCTTTTGGGATTCTAGAGTATTTGGCGATCCACATGAAAATGTAGCACCACAAAGTAACGCTGAAGGTCTTCGATCTAGCCCAATTGAGTCCATTCCAACTATGACTAATGTAGGTCGACAACGTCGTAGGACAAGCATTGGAGCAACTAGTTCTTCTGTATCAAATCATAGTGTCTTCCATGAGATAGCTAAAGAGTTTGGGGAAGTTAATAAGAATCTTGATCGCTTAGCGACGGGAATGGAAATGATGCAAAGTAAGAATTCACGATGGGTTAAAGCAGTGAAAAGTACACCTGGGTTTACTAATGATGAGAGATGGAACATACTTAATAGCAATATCAACCAAGACTTGAAGGATGATTTTCTAGAGATGGATGAGGACGAACGCCGTGACTTTATGCTTTGGAGGCTTCAGAATTAAATTAATTTGTAGTGTTATGAACTGTAGCAATAGGAAAATATTATTATTATATTTTGAATAGTGATTTTTCAAAAGCTATAAATAGGCCTAGAGTTCTTCTTCAGAAACTCATCCCAGAAACAACAACTCCTCTACATATAGAAGTGAGAGAAAATAATAGAGAGGGTATCTCCTTGTAAAAGAGAGATTGTAATCCTCCTAAGTTTTTCCTCATAGTGAATTCTTCTATCTGTGCCCGTGGTTTTTACTCCAATTTCTTGAGGGGGTTTTCCACGTAAATCTGTGTGTTTTTTATTACTTCTGCAATACTTTAGCTGCGATCCTGCTCTATTGGGCCCTGGGTTTGTCCCAACAGTAAACTAATGAGGTAAAGATGTATCTCTATGTTTAATTGTCAGGAAAAAGGAAAGCAATAATTTTTCTTTATTTTTCTCATATTTTAATAGAACTGGATTTGATCCCTGTATTGATTTTCTGTGTTAAGAAAGATCAGATATTTCTCAAGATTTGAAGTTTGAAGGAAAAAGAACAAGTTTTCTTATATTGTCTCAAATGTTAAGTGTGATCTCATGTAGAAAGTTACTGAGTTTTGATATTGTTTAAAGTCCGGATAAACATATCAACCCTCGTTACCTCTCCCCATAATTGCAAATATTATTCTCAGTGTGTGAAATTGCAAAATACTACTTCACAGAGTTACTACATTGAATCAATTGACTTCTTGGTTCTTCCAAGTATTTCTTCAATAATGTTAATTTCTACAATCTTGTTACTGATCAGGTCGAAATGGGTCGGGGGAAAGTTAAACTCAATCTGATAAAAAACCAGACACAAAGAAACAATACATACCAAAAAAGAAAGCAAGGATAGAAGAAGAAAGCCCACGAGCTATCCGCTCTCTGCAACATCCCGGTCCTTGCAATATGCATCGATCCAAGCACCGGAGAAATCGACTCATTCAATTCTCAAGAAGCGACGGATATCATGGCGATGTACCTGAAAGCTAATGAAAAAACCAAAGAAAATAACAGGTTTGACTTGCCAAGGTTCTTAAAGGATGAGCTACGAAAGTTGGAATCTGAGCTCAAGAATGCACGGGTTGAGGAGCTTCAACTGTTGGATTCTAAGATTAGTTCTGTGAATGAGAGGATTCAGGGTTTTGACGATGAGAAAAGAGAGAGGATTGCATTTTGGGAAGATTTGTTGCAGGAGAGCCGGAGGCAACGAGATTATCCTCCTAAGATTTTCAGTAGTAGTATTACAGAGTACGACAGTGGAGCTTTGATGGACTGGGGACTGAATGCATTTGCATTGAATCCATCTGACAGTTACATTAATTTTGGGGAGTTTGGCGATTTGGGACTCGATTTTACGCAGAATCATCCCTCGAGCAGCACGATGAATCCACCTGAAAAGTGGATTGGGGTTTCAGATACCAATCTTTGGATGGGAAATGCTAATTACAATAATTTTGGCGATTTGGGTTTCGGTTTAATGCAGAATCATCCATTGGCTAGTGCCGATGGATTCAATACATTCGTGATGAATCCACCTGAGAATTCAGTTGGGGTTTCTGATAACAATTTTTTGATTGGAAATGCTGATGCACAGTCTAATTACAGTAAATTTGGCGATTTGGATCTCGGTTTCACACAGAATCATCCTTCGAACAGTGGTGATGGACAGCAGAAATTCGCGACGAATCCACCGCATAATTCGAGTAGGGTTTCAGATAACCACATTTTGATGGAAGATGGTGACGGAGAAGCTAATTACAGTAAATTTGGTGAGTTTGGGGACTTGGGTCTCGGTTTCGTGCAGAATCAATCCTCAACCATCGGTGTTGATGCTCTGGCTATGTTGAAGGAAGAAGCACCATGGCTTTTCTAAACAAAGATAACGGTTCAGATGGGATGCACTGTCGCTAGCATTAAGCTGCAGGCATGCAGCAATTTTGTACAGTTTTCTGTAGTGTTTAGTATGGAGTATTATTGTATTAATTCAGATGTATAAATGCAACAGTTTTTTTTCCTGGAAACAAGGTAATTTATCTCAAGAGATTTTTATCTCGTAGATTAAGCAGATTACTATTGTGTGAAATAACTTTTGCCAGCAAAGAATATTATGACAATGTCGGTTAATTATGATTTCTTCTTGTTTCTATTGTTAATGTTGTTGTTAACTCATCTCCGCTGATTGAGGGGACAAGAAGAAAAGCAAAAGAAAAAAATTGAGGAAGGACTTTTGAGTTTTAGGCGTAGCAGAGATTTATTTATATAGAGTGTTCTCGTGAATTTGGGAATTTTCTATTTTATTTCAAGGAAATTCCCTATAGTTATGTTTTAAATAAAATTAAAAAAGTTTGTATGCAAAATTTAGAACTTAGCTGCATATGTTACCCAGTTCCCAGGTACTAAATTGTTGCAAGCCTAGTAAATATATACAAACAAAGAAATGTTGAAAAGGCAGTATTATTCACAGTAACAGACTTCAGAACACATAGTTCAGGAAATTGGAAAACTAAAAGCAATTTTCTTACTAATGGACGAAGCAGAACAGTAAGCAGAAGAATAACATTATCAACAAAATCGGAACTTCATTTGTCAATTGCATAAATGTTATCACTGTAATTATAATTCTTTACATAAATTAACACTGTTCCAAGGTACAAAATTGCTGCATTTATAACAGTTAAACTAGTGCAATAAACAAACCATGGTAAACATCTCTAAAAAAGAATCTATACAAACAAAATTGCTCCATGCCTGAAGCTGAAACAATATAGCCCATCTCCTTCTACTTATGGCTCTGTTCAGTAAAACAATGAGAATTCCTCCTGAGCATCAAAATCACTGGACAGAGGATAATCCTGCATAAACTCCACACCCAAACCACCAAACTCGGCAAAATTGATGTAATTGGCTCCTCCATCACAATTTCCCACCAGCAGATTCACAGCGAAACTATCCAGTCCAGAGTCTATAAAAGCTCCAAAACTGCACTCTGGCATACTGTCTTCCATCAACAAATCTTGCCAGAATGCAATCCTCTCTTTCTCCAAACTTTCATTCGAAACAATAAAATTCTTACTGCCATTCTCAGCAAACTCGATCCTCCCGTGGACTAAATCGATATCTGGCGTACGACTACCCTTAAAAACCTCAGATTGGGCATGCATCATCAGTTCACGAGGAGAATCACACCTGATACTCTCTTGCATCAAGTCTTGCCAGTACGTACTGTTCTCTAATTCGGAGCTTCCCTCATCCATAATGTCCTCTTTCTCAAGCAACTGAATCCTCTCGTCGACAAAATTGAGCTTAGCTTCCAACCTCTGGAGCTTCGCGAGGCGGGCGCTCTTTAGATCAGATTGCAGCTCGCAGGTTTGAGCTTTACTGAAGCTTGGAGGGTTGAATGTGCTCTCGTCTCGGGACTTCTTGCTAGAGCTCAGGTATCTCTCCATGATATCTCTTGCTTCTTGAGCATTTTCAGGCCATGAGTCGACCTCACCAGTGTTTGGATCAGAGAATAATGCGAGGACCGAATGTCGCAGAGGCGGATAATTCATAGGCCTTCTTCTTCAACCCTGCCTTTCTACTTCGGCATGCAATCTTTCGTTTCGTCTCATCTGTGATCAGGCTGAGTTGGACCTTCGACTTATAACGACCCATTTAGACCTGATAAACAAAATGATTCCGAAAATTAGTATATACCAAAGTTCCAATATAAAGAATGGGCAATGAACCATATACAACTAACAACAAAATTAAAGACTAGAGAGTAGATATTAAGCTAGATAGCTACTACATAAAGATCAGGGAACAAATTGATGGAGAAATAAAATCTATCTTTATGAGTTATTGGTCTTTCTTCGCATTGACAAATAAAGATCAGGGTTCAATTCCAACATCAACAGCCTATCACAGTTAAACATGATAGCAATTCAAAGTCTAAATATTTGGGAATGATTTGATACCTAATTCACATTACAGAAAGAAAGCACCCAAAATCTAATTCCAGACCCCAAAACAAAAACCCTAATTGGAAAGCAAAGAAGTCATTTTTAGCCTTTATGACTTCAAAATCTTTGTGAATTGCTAAATTCTATTATTCAAATTACAAAGAGAAACCCTAATGGGTAAGAAACGAAGTGATTCTAGGCTTTAAAGTTGAAATCTTGGTAAAGTATTTGATCTTTCACTCAAATTAGGGCGCCCAATTTATAATTCCACCTAACTATAAATTTACAATTCCACCAACCCGAACGATAACAACAAATGAAAACCCTAATTCGAAGGAAAAGGACTCATTTTTGTTAATCAAGAAAGGAAAAAGGAGCTAATTTGAAAGAATTTATCGATCAAACTAAATTGAGATCATCATTAAAGAAAAAGAAAGGGAATGTACCTTAACGTAAGCTCGAGAGAGAGAACAAGACCCAATTGAGATCAGCAACCAAAAAAGCTAATTGAATCAAAAACTTGATCCCCAAGAAATTTCTCTTTATTATATATAAGAATTGAGAGAGAGAGAGAGAGAGAGAGAGAGAGATGGCGGTAAATTAGCCCTGGGATTATTGAATCGAGCGGGAGGGCTGGGAACAGTTTAATTGCTTTTAGTTCTTAAGGGGTAACATATCTTTTGGACCAGAGTCATTATTAGTTGATTCGAGATCTTCTTTGTCAAAATTGACAGTTGCGAGTACTTAGTTGTCACGAGTTGAGAATCTTTCCATAAATCACGTATATTAATCATTATTACAAAGTTTATGCTTGGTGGTATTTCATTTAATTTCTTTGGAGGCAAGTTAAGTTTTATTGTGAGATATATTAAGGAAAATTGAAACCACGTAACTATAGATGACATGTCTCTTTTATTTTTTTCCTCTTATTTTAAAATGATAAATTAAGTTAAAAGTATTATTTTGGGTAAAAAGTTAATCATACTAAATAATAATATTCTATATCATACATGCATCATGTGCACTAAAGTACTAGTATGTAATAAGTTGAACTACACAAATCAAACTACACAACATTTTTTCATATATGTCATAGTGAACTACACAACGTGTTCTTAACCAAACATTCAAATTACAAAGAGAAACCCTAATGGGTAAGAAACGAAGTGATTCTAGGCTTTAAAGTTGAAATCTTGGTAAAGTATTTGATCTTTCACTCAAATTAGGGCGCCCAATTTATAATTCCACCTAACTATAAATTTACAATTCCACCAACCCGAACGATAACAACAAATGAAAACCCTAATTGGAAAGCAAAGAAGTCATTTTGTTAATCGATAAAGGCAAAAAAATTAAAAAAATAAAAATAAAAAACGCAATTACATTACATAAAAGAGAAATCTTTAGGAAAGAAGGAGCTAAATTATCGATCAGATTAAACTCAGAAGCAAAATCATTAAAGAAAAAGAAAGGGAAATGTACCTTAATTGAACTCCGAGTGAATCAAAACTTGATCCCCAAACTCGGCAAAATTGATGTAATTGGCTCCTCCATCACAATTTCCCACCAGCAGATTCACAGCGAAACTATCCAGTCCAGAGTCTATAAAAGCTCCAAAACTGCACTCTGGCATACTGTCTTCCATCAACAAATCTTGCCAGAATGCAATCCTCTCTTTCTCCAAACTTTCATTCGAAACAATAAAATTCTTACTGCCATTCTCAGCAAACTCGATCCTCCCGTGGACTAAATCGATATCTGGCGTACGACTACCCTTAAAAACCTCAGATTGGGCATGCATCATCAGTTCACGAGGAGAATCACACCTGATACTCTCTTGCATCAAGTCTTGCCAGTACGTACTGTTCTCTAATTCGAGCTTCCCTCATCCATAATGTCCTCTTTCTCAAGCAACTGAATCCTCTCGTCGACAAAATTGAGCTTAGCTTCCAACCTCTGGAGCTTAGTGAGGCTCTTTAGATCAGATTGCAGCTCGCAGGTTTGAGCTTTACTGAAGCTTGGAGGGTTGAATGTGCTCTCGTCTCGGGACTTCTTGCTAGAGCTCAGGTATCTCTCCATGATATCTCTTGCTTCTTGAGCATTTTCAGGCCATGAGTCGACCTCACCAGTGTTTGGATCAGAGTCATAACTAGCCCTTTATACCATCCAAAGACCAATAAACCGAGAAAACCAAATCATCACTCACGCTAACAATGAATATCAAGAGCCTTATGCTTTTAATAGTGATATCAAACTTAAGATTCAAGAGTCAAAAGCAATGATAACCTGACATGATTATAGCCAGATCACAAAGAATAGAGGTGATAAATTGGTGAGCATGTAAATTGTAAATCAATACCAAATTTTATTCTTATTTGTAATGATATGTTCTAAACAATATAGCCCATCTCCTTCTACTTATGGCTCTGTTCAGTAAAACAATGAGAATTCCTCCTGAGCATCAAAATCACTGGACAGAGGATAATCCTGCATAAACTCCACACCCAAACCACCAAACTCGGCAAAATTGATGTAATTGGCTCCTCCATCACAATTTCCCACCAGCAGATTCACAGCGAAACTATCCAGTCCAGAGTCTATAAAAGCTCCAAAACTGCACTCTGGCATACTGTCTTCCATCAACAAATCTTGCCAGAATGCAATCCTCTCTTTCTCCAAACTTTCATTCGAAACAATAAAATTCTTACTGCCATTCTCAGCAAACTCGATCCTCCCGTGGACTAAATCGATATCTGGCGTACGACTACCCTTAAAAACCTCAGATTGGGCATGCATCATCAGTTCACGAGGAGAATCACACCTGATACTCTCTTGCATCAAGTCTTGCCAGTACGTACTGTTCTCTAATTCGGAGCTTCCCTCATCCATAATGTCCTCTTTCTCAAGCAACTGAATCCTCTCGTCGACAAAATTGAGCTTAGCTTCCAACCTCTGGAGCTTCGCGAGGCGGGCGCTCTTTAGATCAGATTGCAGCTCGCAGGTTTGAGCTTTACTGAAGCTTGGAGGGTTGAATGTGCTCTCGTCTCGGGACTTCTTGCTAGAGCTCAGGTATCTCTCCATGATATCTCTTGCTTCTTGAGCATTTTCAGGCCATGAGTCGACCTCACCAGTGTTTGGATCAGAGAATAATGCGAGGACCGGAATGTCGCAGAGGGCGGATAATTCATAGGCCTTCTTCTTCAACCCTGCCTTTCTACTTCGGCATGCAATCTTTCGTTTCGTCTCATCTGTGATCAGGCTGAGTTGGACCTTCGACTTATAACGACCCATTTAGACCTGATAAACAAAATGATTCCGAAAATTAGTATATACCAAAGTTCCAATATAAAGAATGGGCAATGAACCATATACAACTAACAACAAAATTAAAGACTAGAGAGTAGATATTAAGCTAGATAGCTACTACATAAAGATCAGGGAACAAATTGATGGAGAAATAAAATCTATCTTTATGAGTTATTGGTCTTTCTTCGCATTGACAAATAAAGATCAGGGGTTCAATTCCAACATCAACAGCCTATCACAGTTAAACATGATAGCAATTCAAAGTCTAAATATTTGGGAATGATTTGATACCTAATTCACATTACAGAAAGAAAGCACCCAAAATCTAATTCCAGACCCCAAAACAAAACCCTAATTGGAAAGCAAAGAAGTCATTTTAGCCTTTATGACTTCAAAATCTTTGTGAATTGCTAAATTCTATTATTCAAATTACAAAGAGAAACCCTAATGGGTAAGAAACGAAGTGATTCTAGGCTTTAAAGTTGAAATCTTGGTAAAGTATTTGATCTTTCACTCAAATTAGGGCGCCCAATTTATAATTCCACCCTAACTATAAATTTACAATTCCACCAACCCGAACGATAACAACAAATGAAAACCCTAATTCGAAGGAAAAGGACTCATTTTTTGTTAATCAAGAAAGGAAAAAGGAGCTAATTTGAAAGAATTTATCGATCAAACTAAATTGAGATCATCATTAAAGAAAAAGAAAGGGGAATGTACCTTAACGTAAGCTCGAGAGAGAGAACAAGACCCAATTGAGATCAGCAACCAAAAAGCTAATTGAATCAAAAACTTGATCCCCAAGAAATTTCTCTTTATTATATATAAGAATTGAGAGAGAGAGAGAGAGAGAGAGAGAGAGAGAGATGGCGGTAAATTAGCCCTGGGATTATTGAATCGAGCGGGAGGGCTGGGAACAGTTTAATTGCTTTTAGTTCTTAAGGGTAACATATCTTTTGGACCAGAGTCATTATTAGTTGATTCGAGATCTTCTTTGTCAAAATTGACAGTTGCGAGTACTTAGTTGTCACGAGTTGAGAATCTTTCCATAAATCACGTATATTAATCATTATTACAAAGTTTATGCTTGGTGGTATTTCATTTAATTTCTTTGGAGGCAAGTTAAGTTTTATTGTGAGATATATTAAGGAAAATTGAAACCACGTAACTATAGATGACATGTCTCTTTTATTTTTTTCCTCTTATTTTAAAATGATAAATTAAGTTAAAAGTATTATTTTGGGTAAAAAGTTAATCATACTAAATAATAATATTCTATATCATACATGCATCATGTGCACTAAAGTACTAGTATGTAATAAGTTGAACTACACAAATCAAACTACACAACATTTTTTCATATATGTCATAGTGAACTACACAACGTGTTCTTAACCAAACATTCAAATTACAAATTTATACATTATAGTTATAATAAAGAGATCAAATTCAATCATGAATTTAAATTGTATTTAAGAAAATAGGATTTTTTTTGCCGATAATAGCCCCTCAAACTTATTGGGCACTATTATATTATAATATTATAATATATAATTGGTGTGAGGAAGAATTAAAGTGGGAGGGTATAATAGTCATGGGAAGTTTCATGTCATTAATACTAGGGGATGGTGGAACTTCCTAGTATCCATTTTGGGATTAGAGGAAGTCATAATCTCATTTGTGTCACAATTCTCAGCAAACCAAATATGAGACTTGATTCAAAATCTCGAGACATTGAAATCCCAGCCCCTTTCCCCATAAGACCAAATGATGCCTGTGTTCTTTTTCAATTAAATATTTTTCTACAAAATAACAAATATCATTGTACATCATATTCTTTAGGATTTAAAAATCACAAATTTTTATTTAGACTTATTAGAGAGTGATTGATGGTTAAGCTATCTAATTTTGAATTTCAAACTTAAGATTATAATTTTTCTAAGAAAAATCTTACCACTCAAATTATCTACTTTAACTGATAAAAAATCTATTCTCATCTTCTCATAACATAGCAACAAAAAAAAGGTTTTCATTGTCTCTTCCTTCATAAGAATTTAATTAGTAAATAATTTGTAAATTATAGTCTACAAAGAAATAAATCAATCATCTCTTTTATTACACTAGGATAGTTTAACGCATTCGAAGGATATAGCAACCAACATGTATAAACTAAAGAAATTAAAATAATCCGTGCGAGCACGTGTGTAGTACTTATAATTATAATAAAGAGATCAAGTTCAATCATGAATTTAAATTGCATTTAAAAATAGGATTTTTTCAAATAAGTGTCCCTCAAATCTTCAATAGTTACACGTCAATCTCTCAAGAAATTTAAAATTGCTCGTCTCTCGTGACAAATCTCAAGAGGTCTTGCAATTTGGTCCCTATATTACCAAATACTCCTAAACTTAAGTAGGAACATAGGCAATTGGGTGTTTTTTTTTTTTTTTTTGGGGTGGGGGGGTGTTTATTAAACTGAAGGGTAGGTATGGGACCACTTTGGAAGAATCCTTGAAATTTGAGAGATGTATGAGCAATTCCGAAGATTTGACGGACTAGTATGGATTCTTGAAGATTCGAGGGAATAATGTCTAAAAACCTAGAAAAATTAAATACTTTTAAAAGTTGAAGTGTTTTTAATCAAATAAAGTAATCATTGTATCTACGTCTCATTAGTTTTGGTTAATGCAAGGAAACAAAATCCTTAATAACTAATGATAAACGTTAAAACTAATTCCTAATATTCATCATCAACTAATGATTACTATTAACTGTCATTTTTTTCCAAGAAACAAAATGAAGGCTCACTCATTCTTTTGTTCTAAAAAAAAAAAAATCAAGGCTGAAGTTTTTATTTTATTTTTTAAGAAACAAAATAACCGCTGACTCATTTTTTTTATTTTTATTTTTCAAGAAATAAAATCACGGCTGAGTCAACCAGCCGTTGTTGACTTGGGTCAAACAAAGTTGTAACCATGATTAAGTATGATTCCTACTTGCTAAAGGACCTCCCTCCCTCTCAGTTCTCTTTAAAGGGTTTTGCTTCCAAAAAAGAGGTATATTTATTTTTTTAAGGCTAAATATCATAAAACCCCCTCTTAACTTTGGATGATTATCAGAAAACCCTCCTTAACTTTAAAATATTAGAAAACCCCTCTTAAGTTTAGGGGTTATCAAAGAAAACCCCCCTTAACTTTGAGATTTTATCAGAAAACCCCCCTAATTTAAGGGAGTTTTCTGATAAAATCTAAAAGTTAAAGGGGGTTTTTGTGATAATCCCAATACTTAAGGGGGGTTTTCTGATATTTTGAAGTTTAAGGGAGGTTTGCCGATAATTGTCCAAACTTGAGGGGGGGGTTTTCTGATATTTAGCCTTTTTTATTTAATTTTATTTAAAGGGTAAAATGGTACTTTCCGGACCATCTTCTTCCGGCCCCCTCTAAATCCAAAATTTGACGACTCTATCGAGAAAATAAACTAAACATAGATGATGAAGGAGGATTGCCGATTAAAATAGGTAGATAGTTTCAAGTAGTTTCTTGGTTCTAAGGAAAAAAAAAGTGGAAATCAAAAACTAAAACAATCTTTTCCCAAAAAAAAAAAAAAAAAAGAACAATGGCAGAGCATCGCACTCAGCAGGACGATGGTCTCGAGTTCGTGCGTGAACCGGAAGAGATCGTCTTCGGACACATCAAACTAGGTGGCCAATTTCTCATGCATCATACAAACCCAGCTTGCCGGCAACGAAAAGGAGTATGATGCCACCGAGTTTCGTGGAAGGAGAGACAGCAACGATGGAGGAAGAAGGAAGGTCCCCCGCATTAATGAACTGGGGAAGAAGATGTATCCAGTTAAGTACATATGTATCCCTTCAATTATGGGTATTTGCAAATATATCCTTAATATTTAATATTTTCAAAATTACCCCACAAATTATTAATTTTGTGAAAAAAATACCCCTAAAATCAACATGTCATCTCCTAAGTGCTAAATTTTGACTATTTTATTGATAATTTGTATAATGTGATTATAAATTAGCTTATCAAAGTTGATGATTTATTGTTTTGAGGATAATTTTTCCAAAATTCTTGATCTTAGGGGTAGTTTTGTAAATACTAAGGTTTTGAGGGTATTTTTGTAAATATGCATGATTTAAAGGGTATATATGCCAATAACCCTTTTAAAATACAGGGGAGACAACCTCAAGAGTCTTTAATTAATTTAATTCAATAGCTTGCTGATTTTCTCTCAGTTGTTCTGCTCTCCTCTCTGAATCTCAAGGTAAAATTCCTTAGGTTTTATATTGAATTTAGTTTTATATGCGTAAATTCTTTTAAGAGTAGCTCTTCTATTTTTATTAATTGGAAAATTGAAATTTTGATGTTTTTCTTCATGCAATTGAAACTGGGACCTCTCTGCTTTTGTTTGTTTCATGTCAAAAATTCATATGATTCAAAAGATTGAGCTTTGTGTGGTGTTTAGTTGGTTGTTAAACCAGTGAGTTGAAGAATTATCTCCACGATTCTTGTATTTTTCAAGATTTAAAGTTTGAAGGAAAAAGAACAAGTTTTCTTATGTTGTCATAAATATTGGTGGGATCTGTCATCTAGGAACTAGGAAGTTACTGCTTTGATATTGTTGAAATCCTGATATACATATTCAAATATCAATCCTATTTTTATAGTACATATAAATCCTTGTTACTCTCCCATAATTGCAAATATTATTCTTAGTGTGTGAAATTGCAAAATACTACTTAACAGAGTTACTACATTTGAATCAATAGTTTCTTTCGTTTTTTTTCTTCGTTTTTTTAATCAGAGAATCAATTGGTTTCTTGGTTCTTCCAAGTTTTTTTTTTCATTTTCTGTTTGATTGAACTTTATATTAGTATTTGCCCTTTTTCTTAGGGGCTATTTGTTTTCATGCATTTTGCATCTTTGCATTAAAAAAGGGACTTACAACTTAAACATTACGGATTTTTAGCAAATACATTGTTTCTTTGTTATTTTTATACATGGATTTGGAACTGCCACATAGTGTAAATGGATTAAATATCATTTCCTAAGTTATCTTGATTTCAATCAATTTGTGAATTTAGTCACATATCATCAACAAAATTCATGTACAACCAAACAAAGTTTGATTAGATTTTATTCCTCATGCAAGTCCTCTTTAATATCTATCACAAACAAACATGATTTTAATTATGGATTTTTAAAATCCAATACATGCATCAACATTAATCCACAAACCAAACAGCCCCTTATATGCACGAATAATTCCTCAATAAATGTTAATTTTTACAATCTTGTTATTGATCAACTCGAAATGGGTCGGGGGGAAGTTAAACTCTATTTGATAAAAAAAAAAACCAGACACAAAGAAACAGTACATACCCAAAAAAAAAAGAAAGAAAAAATTGTGTCAAGGCCCCAAATACAAGATGTTGATGTAGCCCAGCCACTCCTATTTTGGCCCATGTGCAATAGCCCTTAAAAATCCAAATAAATGTGGCCCAACCCTTCTAACCCAAGCCGCACCCGTATTTTGCCCTAAAACCCGAAAATACCACTTTTCTCTTCTGAGACGCGAATTCCAGATCTGGCGCTAGCGATGGGGGCGCTCGGTCGTGATCACATGGCGATATGACGGAGGTTTTAGGGGGGAAAGATTGGCGATTTCCCTCCATTATATCTCACCGTAACCCAATATTATGTCAATAGATATCATTTATGGTGGAAAACTCTCATTTATGAACTTAGGGTTTATGATCTTCAACCCTCATATTGTCCTAAAATTCCCTTCATTACTCCTCATAATCCCCTTTATTAATGGCAGAAAAGCCTCTCATTTGTATGGTGTCCTTGGGTGAGAAAGCGGTGTTCTCAATGAACGTCTTCAACATCCTTTTTGAATTGAAGTTCGATGTTGCGGAGAGGTTGAAAGTTCCATATGACGCATTATCAATGATGTATAAATCTGAAAGGAATCCCGATCCCAGTTTTGCGATTGAAAATGAAGATGATTTGAAGTGTATGGTGGAGCATAACCGTAATATTGGGTGTGTGGAGATCCATATGCGAGCTATTATAGATATAGATATTTCCAAATCTCAAAACACCTAGAAGGAACCTCCTGAAATAAAAGTTATCATTAAATTTTTGAGAAAGTTGTGATTTGTGTGATTAAACTATGGAGAAATGACTAGTATAGAGTAGTGTTTTAGGTTAAATATTATATATGACTGATACATGTTAACTATCTACCACAGTTGTTAACCTTACTAGATAGGTGTTAGTTTTAATAAGCAGATGGTAACTATTAGCCCTCTTAGTTATTTTAACATAAATTATTATATTTGTGTAGCATTATGACTATATTGAAGTCACAGCTTATTGATAGCACTCCTGCCGCAAGTCATAATTCAGAAAGGATTCCCACTAATAATCCGTGTGGTGACAATATAATGCGATCCAATGACATTATTAACAACACTGTAATGATTCTTGCTTGGTGGCACACTGCATTAACTGAAGAGGGTCAACAATTTGAAAGTATCGATGAATTAAGATTAGCTTTGTCATACTATTCTATTGCCAAAATATTTGATTATGAATTTGCAAAGAACGAACCAAAACGTATCCGAGTTTTTTGCCGATATAAAGAAACTTATAAGTGCTCTTGGATGTTGTTTGCTTCTCCTATTAAAAATAAAATGAGACTTTCGATCAAAAAATTTGTGAATGAACACACTTATGGACAGCATGGTCAAAATGCAGGTCGTTCAAGGGCATCCCGTAAATTCATTGCAACACAATTGTAACCACTGCTAAAGGTGCGCTCAGAAATCCGCCCTGTTGATGTGCAAAAGGAGTTCCTCACAAAGTACGGCCTTAGAATTGATTACAATAAGATATGGTGGGGCTAAAGAGAGAGCACAAAAGCAGCTGTATGGGGATATGTATGAGGTGTATGATCAACTACGATGGTAAAAATTTGAGCTTTATTCTTATATTTTTTTTAATGTCTTCAAGTATGGTGGTCACATGTTAAGCCTAACAATTAATATGTGAATTTTTCCAAATGCTTGTTAAGTTACACTGATAATATGTTAAGTTTAGCAGTTTTCTTGTTAAATGACACTGATAACAAGTTAACTTTAGCCGTTTTCTTGTTAAATTACACTGATAACATGTTAACTTTAGCAGTTTGCTTGTTAAATGACACTGATAACATGTTAACTTTAGCAGTTTTCTTGTTAAATTACACTAATAATATGTTCATTTTACCAAGTACTTATTAAGTTATAGTGATAACTATTAACTTTCATAGATGCCTATTACATATAATTGATGGGTGATAACATTAACAAGTAGATGTTACCGTTTACAAGAAGTTATTAACTTTTACATTTAATTTATAAATTTACTAAAGTATGATCATTATATATTTTTTTAATTAATTTTCTAGGTATGAGCGCATGGTAAAAGAGACAAATCCAGGCAGCTATATTTTGTTGAACAGAATGAGGGAAGGTTTTCAAGACTCTTTGTTTATTACGCTGCTTGCATCAATGGTTTTTTGAGTGGATATAGACCCCTTCTATTTTTGGATGGTACCTTTTGAAAGATCGATATAAATGTATACTCCTTTGCGCCATATCATACGTTCGAGACCAAGGGATATTTCCCTTAGCTTACTGCATATACGATCGGGAGAATTTGATCAACTGGAAGTGGTTCCTCTATGGTTTGTGGTCCATACTCTATGAGAGGCCTGATCCATACAATCCTCCCTACCAATTGGTTATAATTTCAAATACGAACAAAAGAATTAAAGAATTAGTGAAAGAATATTTTTCAGAAGCTTTACACTCTAGATGCGTTCTACATCCCATTGAAAATTTTAGGTTAAAGCTAAAGGAATTGGGCATACAATCGAAGGACACTCATATTTTGGGGAACTTGCTCCAATTAGCTTATTATAAATACACTATAGCAGAATGGAATGATTATATGAAAGAAATATATGATATTGATCCAAGGGCATATAACATTGCTATTAACTACTCTCCCGAGCAGTGAGCAAATGCATTCTTTCCTGGAATTAGGTAAAGTTATATAGATCTTGTTAACTTTCATGCATTACGAGTGAACCTTTTTGTCATTTGCGTTAAGTTTATGTTATAACTATTAACTTTCATTATGTAACTGTTAACTTTCATTGTAGAACTGTTAACTTTCATTGTTTAACTGTTAATGTTCTTCGTCAGCTGCTGTGTTTACATTAATTGTAACTAGTACTTTTAATGTTATAGTACAACTGTTAATGTTCTCCTAATATTTTTTTAGGTATGGGCACTTAACATCTAATGTCGTTGAGTCTTTTAATAATTGGATACGGGAGGCTAGAATGCTACAGATTCTACAAATGGTTGAGCATATTCATAAGCAAATGATGGTCCGCATGAATAATCGCCGCACAGTTGCTGATAAATGGAGTGGATATCTCTGTCCAAAGGCAGAGATAGTGCTTAGAGAAAATATACATAAAGGCCATTCATTGGACGTTAAACAAGCAGTAGATCAAATATTTAAAGTGCAATCCCATAAAACTACACTGGTTGATTTGGAGAAGAAGACATGCACTTGCCGGGCTTAGGACGTAACGCGAATTTCTTGTAAACATGCTTGTGCAGTCATCATGTATATGAAGAGAGACGTTTACCAATATTGCAATTGGTTTATGTCCATAGAAGCATTTAAAAAGAGTTATGAGCCAATCCTTTATCGCATACCAGATTATGAGAAGCGTAGTGTGCCAAGGGATGAGATCGAGCTACTTCCACCACATACTACTAAAAGAAAGGAGAGAAATAGAACATGACGTATCAACAATAGATTTACAAACGTGCTTTGAAATGCTCTCGATGCCACGCCGAAGGTCACAACCGAGCAACGCGCAACGAACCGATCGTTGATTGATAAACGTGATTTGAAATACTTTTGGGCAACGAACCGATCACTGATTGATAAACGTGATTTGTCATACTTTTGCAAGTTTTATTTTGTGTATCAAGTATTTTGTATGTTAATTATTCAGTGAATGATTTTACTTTTATGATGTATTGCTAAAAGTTAATGCTATGTGTAGATTATATGTCATCTATAGCTTGTATCTGTTAAGCAATATATTTAACCATTTTACAGCTACAGTACTCTTTATCTGTAACCTATACATGAACTATAACCAGCAGCTGTTAACTATGTGTGGTAGCTATTAGCCATCACTGGAATATGTTAACTGTAATTGTTAAAATGTTAACTATCAACAGTTGCAGTTATCTATCATGTACATCTACTAACTTTCACCGGAAGATGTTTACTATAATAAGTAATATGTTAAATATAAGCACGGTCTGTTATTTATCATGTATACCTATTAACTGTCATAGGTACATGTTAACTTTAAGCAGATAACTATAAGTATCACATGTTCCTGTTAAGTACCACGCTGAAATCAAAAAACACCCATAAACATAAAGTTATAATTAGAAAAGTGAATGTTGGTCTACCAAGGGTAACATATAGTACATTACACCCCACAGAAATATGTCAAGTTAAATATTAACAAGTTAAGATTGTTTTTTCATCTAGCTAAGATTCATTCTCTAGCCTTTCATCATTTGTTGTTGTACGTAACTTGAATTCTAGGTCATCCGCGTTTAGTGTGCCAGTGAGCTTTTCAATTCCCGACCTTCTATTATTAGCTCTGCTATAAGCCTTGCACATACTACCTCCTACGAATCGTCAATAGGTGAAACATGCAATATATCACTCCAATGGAGAATAGCCCGTATATAAAGGTAAATGTATATTCCACAGTCATAGCTACAAATAACAAAATAGGAAAGTTATAAGTAGTTAGTTTATGTTGATGAAAATTAATAAATAAAGTGATAGAGTTCATATGCAATATATGATCCATTTTGAGGCTTGCATGGGATTGCTTTACATTGATATGTTCTCCAAACTTTATTAGGATCAAATGCGACCTTCATATGATCCATGAAATTGATGACTTTGTTAACGGGCTCAAGGTAAGCACTGTGATTTGCCGAGCTATAGTGCATGACAATATCTTCATCCAATCTAACTTCAACAAGATGCCAATGGTCATGATGCATAATTGGGACAATGAGAATTTTCCGGCCGGCGACAATATGCTTTTGTATATGCAATTGATATAATTGCGAAAAATCAGGTTTGTCTCCATAGAGTGAATACTGTTTTAATCAAAATAAGATAATAAACCGCGGTTGTAATATCTAGATATGAATTAATCATTTTTTTTAATTTGAGGAGTTTGATTAACAAGCTTATACAAAAAATGATGATACAATCCCATACTCCTCGTTTAAAGTGGAATTCTCAGGCTACTGTAACCATGACCTTAATCTGTCTAGGAGTGCCTCTGTAACCTGCAAGTTAAAGATAAAAATTACTCAATAAATCATAATGATTCAGATCCATACTTGATTGAAAAACCTATACTGTACTTTGTCATCAAGCCTTCTTACGCGAATAAGGTTAAGGAGCTCCTTCCTTCCTATCATACTATTGATAGTTTCGATGACATCAAATTTCCTAAAAAGCATCACAATAGGTTTATAAGATAAATATTCAAAATTAACAACTACTATAGAACACTAATACTCATACAAAAGGACTAACATATAATTGCTTAGAGTTAACAGAATTTGCTGAACATTAACAGTTTATACAATAGGATTAACATCTGAAAGATCAAACTTAACAGATTCTGGATAACAATCACAGCTTATAAAAGAGGGTTAATAGCTAAATGATCAACCTTAATAGATTCTATAGAACATTCATATTTATACAAAAAGATTAACATTTTACTAAAAGGATTAACAGATAAATGTGCAGACTTAATAGAAAGTATAGAACAATAATAGTGATCAGCACTTACTGACTGCATTTCTACTTGAAAAAATGCGAAAGCCATTTGTTCTCCTTAGCTATGAGTTTAGATGCCACATTGCTTGGTATTCTATAGTTATGTACAAAAGTCCCTGTGCTATCCAACACACGTAGACTAAACCTAGCTACCTCAAGAATCCCCTCATTCACGTCCTTTAAAACAACACGATCAATATCTGACAAATAAGTGCTTTCAGCACGTCCCAAATGGCAATGCTGTCATCATAGTAAATTTGTATTTCGTCTACGTTGTCATTGACTACAAGTGGTTCATCTTTGTGTTCACCGTATTTAGATTTGGGTTTCTTTTATTCAATGAATGGCATCCTAACCAATTGTGATCTCTTGGTAGCTCTTGTGCTTGGAGCTCTACTCCTATGAATCACATACTTTTTTGCGACTGCCTTCTTCGTTCTTTTCATGAAATTGCAGAGCGAAATGTCCTCGTCCCCAACTACATCCTGTTGCTCATGAACATCCTCATTTTCAAGTTGTGTACCCTCCTCCACATCAACTCTTTTCTCATTCAACTGCTCGTCCTCTTCATTCTTATTTTTTTCGTCTCCTCCTTTTTTATTTCCACTCAAATGCTCCTGAACGTTACCATCTTCATAATCATGCACGAACTCATTAACAAAGCAACCTCTATCATCATCATGCCGTTCGGCTTCATCCGCGGTTCATTTTCCTTTCTTTTCTCTTACAATAAACTTCTTCCTATTTTCTTTTAAAACTTTAGGATCTATTATGTCACTAGATCCCTTGTAGCATTTAACTTTTTCATTAAGCCTACGGTTCTCATTCATAAATGTTTGACAATATAATTTCTTCGAATGTTTCTGTGCATGATATATTCTCTGATTTAATTTAGCAACATTTCTACAGAAATCGAGTTGCTTCTCAATGGGTAACTCCTCAATCTCATCTTCCTTTTGAAAAGCATCATCAATAGTGTTTGCTATAATCTGAAATTTTAAAAAATATAAAAGTTAATAGTTATAAGGTAAACGGTAACAGTTAAGAAGCTAAAGTTCACATACATTACTTAAATTATAATAGTTAATGCCTATAGTTCACATATACGCAGTAAAAATTAACAGTCAATCAAGTAAAATTAACATCTGTTTATCAAAGTTAATAGTTCGTGTGCGTTAAAACTATAAACTGAATATATACTGGTTAAGAGCTTACCAAACCTATTGAGGATTTCTTCTTTTCTTCTGCAGGCTTTTTCCTCCTTTCTGCTTTCTTCTCCTTGATAACTTTTTTTGGAGAGGGTTGCAAATGATATTTCTTTATTGAGAGTGGTGGAAGCCCTTTCTTTCTAATCCTTAATGTATCATCTTCCCTCATATTTGGTTTTCTAAGCGGATATTTTTTTAACCCATAGGCCAAATTCAGCTATAGGTTTTTGAACAATAGCTATGCTTGCTTTTCCAGGTTTTACAGCTATTGTTTCCTTTCTGAGAGATCCAGACTTCTCTCCAATCATCATCCAGTTAGTCAGTGGTGGTTTGAATCTATTGCTCATGGCATATTTTTTAATCCTTGTCATTTTGTAGTACCAGAGCTATAAATAAATTGTTCACATTTATCAGTTACATGCACTAATTATCTGTTTAACATGAAGAAAGCAAACATTTGCATGTGATGTATTAGTTTAACATCAATCACTCAAATTTCCCATGCAATACTTATAGTTACACAGACAAATCTTAAGATGCATCAAGTTTCTTTTACATGGACCTGTAAATATTAGTATTCATCAAATATAGTTAACACTAAACATAAAAAGATTAATGTGTACTAAGTTACTTTAATATGACCCAGTTAACCTTAACAACAATTAACTTTAGTTCACAACATACACTGAAACGTTGACATACATTAGTTAACGATAACAAGAAAAAAGTTAATATAACTTACAGAAATTAGAGGCATGCATCCAGACATATATATAACCCTTGGTTTGTTCAATCCTTCTCTAGCAACCTGAATCCCTTTCTTGGTCTGATCATAAATGAATTTCCCCCACGCCATATTCTTCACTCTTTCAATGCAATCAACATACTTGAACAAGAGCCTAGGGATGCCTTGCACACTGCTACGGCACCAAATCATTGAACATTGATAAAGAATCTGCAGCAACACAAAGTCCTCAATATCATTCTTTTTTTTATTCAATAAGATATTCTAGTAATCCTTCCACATATCTTCGCATATTCTTTGTTGCTTCTTTATCTTTTTCCTTTCTAGTAAATTAATCAGCAAAATGCTCCCTCCAAATCCTAGTGCGAGGATCTCTATTGCTGTAAATTATTTCTCCATCAATTGAAAAATCGGAGTGACCATGAACCCAGTCCAAATCAAAATTAACTATTTTTTCTTTCCCACTGTCGACAGCTGGCAGAGCAAACGTCACTTCACCACCTACATAGTGACTCAAAACAAGTTCAAGTGTGGGTCGATCTAGTGTTGCGGGGCCAAACATTACATAATGCTCAACGTTGCACCCCTCGTATGCATCCCAGTGCCACCGCTTCATTCTCGGTTTAAGTACTTTCATAAAGTCATAATATGCGCTAAAACTAGCGGTAGGCCTAATTTCTGCAGCATGACCATGTAGACGTGTAAAATTGCCTATAAGTCCCCGAACGTAACTCGTGACAGTAAGTTGATGATTGACGGACCGTCAATGATGAGTGAACAAAGTGCAATAAGCACATCGGCGAAGCATACGAGTCAATGGGAACGGCAAAATAACGAAGAAACGACTCAACCATGAGCTGCAGGATACCCATAAAAGACTTAGCACCACATGTGTCTCGCTCTCACCATGGGTGACTTGCCTATGGGAGGTTGTATATATCCTCTCCAGCTTTCTAACGCATCTTGGATCAACTCATTCTGAGAACGGACGAGAGAGTTAGAGCCGAAACAACCGAGAGGGTCCAGACTGTTTCACACCTGCAAGACACCAATGATGTCTCACACATTTCGGCCATGATACAGTTCGAATATGAGGAAGCTCAAAACATAACAGTTGTACCTATCTTCACCAGATTTCTAACGCATCTTGAATCACCTCATTCAGAGATCGGACGAGGGAGTTATCACCAAAATGGTGCAGAGTATCTCGGCAGTGGCTGAGACACAAAAAGTGTCTCGGCCATGGTCAAGACACCAAATGTCTTGCAGATTTTGGCTATGATAAGATTTGAATCTGAAGAATCTCAAAACATAAAAGTTATATCTCTCCTCATCCTCTTTCTAATTCATCTTGAATCACCTCATTCAGAGATCGAACGAGGAAGTTATCATCAAAATAGTCCAGAGTGTCTCGGAAGTAGCCGAGACACAAAAAAGTGTCTCGGCCATGGCCGAGATACCAAATGTCTCGCGGATTTTGGCCATGATGCAATTTGAATCTGAAGAAACTCAAAAAATAAAGGTTGTATCTCTCCTCATCAACTTTCCAACTCATCTTCAATCATCTCATTTTGAGATCGGAAAAGAGAGTTATGATCAAAACAATCAAGATAGTCGAAGCTGTCTCGGCCAAGGCCGAGACACCTCAAAGATGTCTCAAGGCGAGACACCTTGAGGTGTCTCGGCCAAAACCGAGACACCTAGGTGTCTAGGAGGGCTTTTGGGCCCAGTTTTGACCCGTATCCGCTTTGTAAAGCTATAAATAGGAGGGAGGGGGCTCATTTGTTGAGATCTGAAATTTTGGAGAAGCCGAAGCTCTGCCAAATTGCCTTCTCACCTCAGATCCAAACTAGGGAGCGACGACCGATCTTCTTCGACACCGGATCCAGATCTCGGCGAACTCTTAAGGGCTATTATCATCCTTTGTGAGATAATCCCCAGGGCTATTATCCTCCTTCGTGAGATAATCCCTCGAGAAAGGTTCGAGATCGGATCTCAGATCTACACGTGATTCCTCGAGATTAAACTTCGTTTTGATCTCGAGAAG
The DNA here is from genome assembly GCA_012295165.1 of Asparagus setaceus. Taxonomy (NCBI): domain Eukaryota; kingdom Viridiplantae; phylum Streptophyta; class Magnoliopsida; order Asparagales; family Asparagaceae; genus Asparagus; species Asparagus setaceus. The sequence goes on along the minus strand of CM022705.1, from coordinate 26,567,618 downwards.
AGCTTTGATTTCGCTTGGTCGATTTCATTCACTTCGGGCTGTTATTTCCTTTGTGAAATAACCCCCGTTTACCGTGTAGATCTCTATTTTAGATCACGATTACGCGGCGGTCCACGGACGGAATAAAGTACCCGACAGTACGGACACCAGCATAGCGAGGACCCGATAAACGGATCCCGCGTTTGTTCAAAAGGATAAAAATTGTAATTCTTTGATTTTCATTGTAAGCCTTATAAAAAGGCGATCTTTTTTTCTGAATCTCGTTGTAAGCGATTGAAGTTTGTAATGGATTCAAGCAATGACAATCATCCCGATTTTTACCGCGAACAAGCTGGCGACCACAGTGGGAGCCAACGATCTCAGATTTGATATCGTCGTGTTGCAACCGCGGATCGAGATCTTGCCTCCAAAGAAGGCCTTTTCATGGAGGAGGGCGCAAGAAGACAACCCTCATTCAACCGTTGCCGAGATCTCCCCTCACAACTTTATTCCGGCAATCCAGCAAGCCGGGGGTTCAGATCACAACGTGTTGACTTCGACGAAGAGGGCACGTCAAAGGCGACGCCAACGCCAAGCTCGTCAACTTGCAAAGATGTTGGAACAGGTTGATGGAATCCGCTACTATGCAGACTTGGAGTACAGGAAGCGTCGGCCGCCTCAAATCGCTTGCAATTCCTCCAAGCCATCGACCGACGAATGGGTTCTCGTCAAGAGAACTCGTTCGACCCTGAAGGAGCGTATTCAGAAACGCCGTGCACGTGCCGCTCAAGCTCGCGCTCTTGCAAGAAAGACACAAGACTTGAACAAGAGGGAAGTGGTCAAAAAACCACAAAAATCCCGTCAAGTTTGGGTGCCAAAGCACAAGACGACACAAAAATCAGAGTGCAACACAGCTGAATCCTCCTTCCAACGCCGACGCAGTCCATGCCGCCTCGGCCCTGAGATTGGGGGTCGTGTATGCACTCCCGTCAAACCGATCACTATCCAAAGGTGTCCTGTCGCATCCAAACAAACCAGGACACCTCAATGTACGTGTTCGTGTGCCGTGCATAAGAGAATTCCAGTCGCGTCTAGACTGGGGGTTCATGTCGAGGCCCAGGAGCCCGTTAAGACTCCACGCTCGCAAGGAGGTTGTCTTAAACGAGCGACTCCTGATGTGATCTTGGATCATTCAAAGGCGATAACAAATAAGCCTGAGAATGTCAACAAGGTTCTTCATCCCCAAAAGAAGACGTGTCCGTCAAAAGACAACGTTATACTTGGGGTACCGCACCAACAAGCAATGGATTGCTCCAATGAGCTGCGCCATCAGGATGGGGGTGTGAAGAAATCCCAAAAGGAGAGTGTTCAAGAAACCAGCTCTCATTCTCCATACGGGAGACCTATCAGGGCAATATCGTCAAAATGTAGCTGCCCCAGGACAGTTTCACAAAAGGTCTCGATGTTCGAAAAACTTACTGATGAAGCGTCAAAGTCCAAGCCAAAACGCTTCCACCAGAGAAAATCCTCCCTCCAGGATGATGAATTCCTTGAAGTCACCATCAACATGGTTAGCAAAGAAAAGTCGGCGATCACTTCAAAAGCCTCTAATCCCGACTTTTCTTCTGGAAGAAAAATTGATTCAGGGATAGCTCAGCGGATGTCTCAGCTCCAACTAGAAGCCGTCGGACATAGGGACTACCCGGAGATCCATGAAGGACTATCCTCGAGTGATGAACTTTCGGATGCTTGCTCTGCAATCGCCTCTGATGATACAATGTCCAGCACGGGACAAGCTCGAGACACGTTCATGGTCACTCCTGATCAGGTGACCCAAATAATTCAGGACGCTCTAGCCAAGCAGAAAGAGAACTTCAAGTTCGAAATGGAGATGGCTATGCAGCAGATGAGAGAGATGCATGACCAACAAATCCGAGCTCTGACGAATCATCAGGGTGAAACGAGTCGTCGCAATAACACCGACCAAGAGGAAAGCGACTCAGACAGGGACGAAGATCGCAACCCAGATAATCAAAACTCTGGGGGTGGTCCCATTGTTCTTCCTCAAAATCGTCTAAAGGAAAATGCAGGCGAGGATGAGATGGTGAAAGAGTTGGAGGATAAGGTCAACGCCTTGATTTCCGCTCAAGAGGTAAAGAAGACTGGGATGCCATGTCCGTATCCAAGAGAGTGGGAGTCGATCCCGTATCCGTCGAAGTTTAATTTGATTAACTTCATACCGTTCGATGGAAAGGGGTCCCCCACTCAGAATTTGGTCTATTTTAAATCCCACTTGGGCGTTATTTCTGATAACGAGCCCTTGATGGTTCGGTCATTTGTTGGCACTCTTCGAGGAGTTGCCTTCGATTGGTACCGCCGTCTCAAGCCAGGAAGCATCAATAGTTGGGATGACATAGAAAGCTCGTTCCTCAATAATTTCTTCGACGACGACATTGAAGTGTCGATCGGAACCCTTTTGGACGAGAGGCAGAAGGATGGGGAGTCTGTTAACAGCTTTGTTAAACGCTTCCGCAACAAGGCTATGAACTACAGGGATCCTATCACAGAGGAATTCATTCTGCGGACGTGCCACAATAATCTTTCCATCAATGTCTTGGAAGTCCTGGGGGTTGTGCCATTCAAAACCTGGAAAGAGCTGAAAGAGCGAGGGGAGCAAGCTGAACGCTTCCTCAAAAGGAAAAAGGCCGAAAGAGGCCAACCGATGGCTAAAGCACCTGCAACTGCTGATGACATTCATCAATAGCTACCTTGGAGGCAACAAAGGACTCCTAAACTGAGATTCCAGGAGGAGTATTCTTTCGATGATGATGAAGTCCTAGGCATCTTCAAATATCTCCTCGCTAACAACAAAATCAAGCTGCCACCTATTATGAATCAGGAGGAAGCTAGCAATATTTCGGATCCAAAGTACTGTGCGTACCACAGGAGGGTCCATCACCCCACCAAGGCTTGTATTACTTTGAAGAATAACATCCAAGCCTTGGTTGACGCCGGCGTCATAACGCCAAAATAGGCCAAACAAGAATGGCAAACACTCAGAGCGGTATCTGAGTATAAACTGCTCCCTTTTCTCCGATGAGTATAAGAGGTTAAACTGCTCCTCCAATACTCCAAAAAGGTATATGAGTCTAAACTATTTACTATTTTGTCAGGAAGTTCCTGGGGAATAGTATACATATTATTCCTAAGGATAACCCGGTATTGGTGAATACAATATATCCATCAATGGACCCGTTCTTAAAGGTGGATATGAGAAGATAGGAAGTTCTTTGAGAATATTATACATAATATTCTTAAGGATTACGAAGTCATTTCGATGACTCAGGACGGCGGGTCATGTTCCCAAAGATGAAGCGTGTCATATCTTCTTCAACCCTCGTTGGAACAATCGCCGGGATCAACTTCACCAACCCCCACTGAGTGACTTGTACAAATCAACACCACCACTGTGATTTATACTCCCGCTCCCATTGTTTATTCGGTCAAACCTTTCTACAATTAGGACCAAAGCCAAATTCCTCTCTCGATTCCTTCCATGAACGAGAGGTCCACTTGCAAATCAAACGATCAAACCTTCCTACAATTAGGACCAAAGCCAAATTCCTCTCTCGATTCCTTCCATGAACGAGAGGTCCACTTGCAAATCAAACGATCAAACCTTCCTACAATTAGGATCGTCTCAAAATTTTCATTTGGTCAAACCTTTAGGGCCAAAACCATAATTCCCTCTCGATAAACGAGAAGTCCGCCTTTAGATTAGGTAACCAAACCTCCCGACAGTTAGGGTTATCCAAGTCTTTTCGATTCTCGAAGTGGAGATCCCACTTTTAGTTTCCTTTTTTTCTGGAGATAGAATATAAAATTCTTCCTCTCCGGAAGCAAGAGATAGAATATAAAATTCTTCCTCTCTTGTTTTGGATTCGTCTTTACCCTAAAAGAAGACTTGGAGATAGAATATAAAATTCTTCCTCTCCACCGTCGGGAAACAGAATATAAAATTCTTCCTTTCCCACATCAATTTTCATCTTTATGCCGGTTTAGTCTTTTTCCGATTGAAGAAGACACCAGAGTTCGATTCTGGGGTATTTTATCCCAAAGCCTAAGAAGGGATAAGTCTACGCCTACTACGCGTCGCCGGTTAGTCTCTTGCCCGTAAAAGATGACAAAGTCTATGTGTTCAACATCATAGCATTAAGCCTAAAAGAGTTTCATTCTTTTAGCACAACGTCCGCGTCTTGAGCGGGTATAGATAATCCGCACGCTAGCCCGATTCAAACGGTAATCGGTAAAGGCTCATCAAATCCGTTGATGGCTGAGGGTTTGCCAAAAATCCTATAGTTGTCCAAACATCAAGTTCACGGCAAAAGATAGGTTGTTGGAAGACTCATCGTCGTTGGAGCTCATTTTGCAATTTAGTCTTGAAGGACTCATCGCTGCTGTTTGATATTTTCGAAGCCTCCTCCTCAACTTCAACAGCTTTTGTTCCGTGAGCTCCAGTTTCTCGGATATGATGGTTAAACTGCTCCTCCGATACTCCAATAAGGTATATGAGTATAAACTATTTCTTATTTTTATCGGGAAGTTCCTGGAGAATATATCTTTAAAATATTCTTAAGGATAACTCGACAACCCCCAATTTCCTCCCATTGTGGCTAGTCCTACGCCAAGCCATGCAACAGAGAATTCGCTGATTCAAGCTTAAGTCTCAACAAATTGGATGGTCAGTCCGACGACCACTCACCAAAACGAGTTAAAACAAAACACATTCATCGGCTTTTGACTCAAGATTTCGATAGCGGTCAGGCAATAAATACAGCACCGTGACACCTTCAGACATTCGACAAAGCACCGGATAGTCTGAAGAAATTGGAGAAATCAAGATTTGAAGCCACTCCGTAGGTCCTATTATGTCGACTGAAGGTTTAGGCCTATCATATCCAAAGTATTTCGGCTTCTTCTATAAAAGAGCGGGACCGAAATACTTTGGAGGGGGTATCTGTAGACGTGTAAAATTGCCTATAAGTCCCCGAACGTAACTCGTGACAGTGAGTTGATGATTGACGGACCGTCAATGATGAGTGAACAAAGTGCAATAAGCACATCGGCGAAGCATACGAGTCAATGGGAACGGCAAAATAACGAAGAAACGACTCAACCATGAGCTGCAGGATACCCATAAAAGACTTAGCACCACATGTGTCTCGCTCTCACCATGGGTGACTTGCCTATGGGAGGTTGTAGATATCCTCTCCAGCTTTCTAACGCATCTTGGATCAACTTATTCTGAGAACGGACGAGAGAGTTAGAGCCGAAACAACCGAGAGGGTCCAGACTGTTTCACACCTGCAAGACACCAATAATGTCTCACACATTTCGGCCATGATACGGTTCGAATATGAGGAAGATAAAAACATAACAGTTGTACCTCTCTTCACCAGATTTCTAACGCATCTTGAATCACCTCATTCAGAGATTGGACGAGGGAGTTATCACCAAAATGGTGCAGAGTATCTCGGCAGTGGCTGAGACACAAAAAGTGTCTCGGCCATGGTCAAGACACCAAATGTCTTGTAGATTTTGGCTATGAGAATATTTGAATCTGAAGAATCTCAAAACATAAAAGTTATATCTCTCCTCATCCTCTTTCTAATTCATCTTGAATCACCTCATTCAGAGATCGAACGAGGAAGTTATTATCAAAATAGCCCAGAGTGTCTCGGAAGTAGCCGAGACACAAAAAAGTGTCTCGGCCATGGCCGAGACACCAAATGTCTCGCGGATGTTTTCCATGATGCCATTTGAATCTGAAGAAACTCAAAAAATAAAAGTTGTAGCTCTCCTCATTAGATTTCCAACGCATCTTGAATCATCTCATTCTGAGATCGGACAAGAGAGTTATGATCAAAACAATCAAGATAGTCGAAGCTGTCTCGGCCAAGGCCGAGACACCTCAAAGTGTCTCGCAAGGCCGAGACACCTTGAGGTGTCTCGGCCAAAACCGAGACACCTAGGTGTCTAGGAGGGCTTTTGGGCCCAGTTTTGACCCGTATCCGCTTTGTAAAGCTATAAATAGGAGGGAGGGGGCTCATTTGTTGAGATCTGAAATTTTGGAGAAGCCGAAGCTCTGCCAAATTGCCTTCTCACCTCAGATCCAAACTAGGGAGCGACGACCGATCTTCTTCGACACCGGATCCAGATCTCGGCGAACTCTTAAGGGCTATTATCATCCTTTGTGAGATAATCCCCAGGGCTATTATCCTCCTTCGTGAGATAATCCCCTCAGAAAAGGTTCGAGAGATCGGATCTCAGATCTACACGTGATTCCTCGAGATTAAACTTCGCTTTGATCTCGAAGAGCTTTGATTTCGCTTGGTTGATTTCATTAAGCGGGCTGTTATTTCCTTTGTGAAATAACCCCGCTACCGTAGATCTCTATTTTGGATCACGATTAGCGGCGGTCCACGGACGGAATAAAGTCCCCGGCACAGGCAAAGACACCCATGCAAGCGAGGACCCGATAAACGGATCCCGCGTTTGTTCAAAAGGATAAAAGTTGTAATTCTTTGATTTTCATTGTAAGCCTTATAAAAAAGCGATCTTTTTTTCTGAATCTCGTTGTAAGCGATTGAAGTTTGTAACGGATTCAAGCAATGACAATCATCCCGACTTTTACCGCGAACAGACCACACTTTTTTCTGTAATAATTAATTTAAATCACTTAACATCAATCTATCTATACTTAACATCCAATAGCCAATAGTAACAACCAACAATGAAATTTAACAGTTATGCTATACACTTTAACAACCATTCACTAAATTTGATATCGATCAATAAAACTTAATGTATAATGTGTAAAGTCAGATATCAGATACCAATATGACCAACCAAACTCTAGACTTAACAGTTAATAAGAAACGTTAACATGCTTTGATGAAACATAACAACCAAACATTTATCTGTAACATCCATATGTTAAACTTCATAGATCCAGGCATATAGTTCACAATGCACCAACAGAACTATACATTTATCCTTCCATACAATAATTTACATAGGTTTTCCAAGTAAAATTTAGACAATTCTTCCAATATAGATTCACATTTTTTCGTAACATATTCCACAATTTTTCCAAAAAAAAAAGAAAATTTAATGTAAACTTACTTCTTTCTAGATTTCTCTACATCCTGTTTTGAACTTGGATTTTTCCTTTTTCTATGTGGTAACCCATTTTGCATGCCCAACAGGGTCTGGATGGCTTCATCAGTGTTGCCATTCCCTGATGATGAAGCATGGGTGGACGAAGACATGGAGGGGGATGAGAGAGCAGAGGGTCCATGGTAGGTCTTCGACGACAAGGGGGATCTTTAACACTCTTCGACGGCAAGGAGGGATCTTTAACACTCTTCGAAGGCGAGGGGGGATCTTTAACGATCATCAAAGGCGAGTGTTGTCGGTCGTCGTTCAACGCCAACGGTTCCTACTCTTGCACCTGCTGTTGAGAGTGGTGAACTACTTCAAATTCATCGCAATTGCCATCTTTCATTCTAGATTTAGGGGAATCTGGGTTTGCCGTGGAGATTTTAGTCATTTTCTTACTAAAATGATAAAACCCTAGATCGGATTTGGGAAAAATTGGGGGTGTTTTTTGTTTTCCTTATTAACCTTAGAGAGAGAGAGAGAGAGAGAGAGAGAGAGAGAGAAAGAACTTGATTTGAGTTGAGAGTGGGCGGGCACGGTTACGATATCAGTGCTAACCGGTTACCACTTAAGGAGAGAGAGAGAACTTGATTTGAGTTGAGAGTGGGCGGGCACGGTTACGATATCAGTGCTAACCGGTTACCACTTAAGGAGAGAGAGAGAACTTGATTTGAGTTGAGAGTGGGCGAGCGCGGTTACCGATATCAGTGCTAACCGGTTACCACTTAAGGACATTTTGGGGTTTTCGGGTTTTTTTCTCTCCCTGTGCTTAGTTGGCAGGGGAAAAGGACCACATTCACAATTTTCGCTTGTATTTTGGGTTTATACACAAGGCTAAAAGTACAGGGGCTGGGGTACATCAACATGTTATATTTGGGGTCTTGACACAATATTTCCAAAAAACATGCAAGGATTGAAGAAGAAAGCCCACCCACGAGCTATCCACTCTCTGTAACATCGCGGTCCTTACAATATGCATTGGCCCAAGCACTGAAGAAATATGTTGGGAATAGCCTTGTAATTCAGGAAATCTTAGTAGGACTTGGATTTGAGTACTTGATTTGATTGGAAAGAATCAATTACAACTGGAAGTAAATTCTAATTGAAAAAGAATTAGAATTGATAATTCAATTCAAAGAAGGAGCCCTACATGAATTCAAAAGAGGAAAAATCTCTTTGAATACCTCTTGAGAGATTCATTGTATATCAAGCCATAAAATGTCTAGGAGATTTGCATATTGTAAGAGAAAAGTAAAGAGAACAAAGGAGAGAAATCTAGAGTTTTGAGAGATCTTTTAATGAGATTGAGAGAGGGTTTCTTATGAAATTTTAGAGATGACGAGAATAGATTATCTTGTAATTTCTAGAATAAAAGAAGACCTTCTTATGAAATTTTAGAGATCACAAGAATAGATTATCTTGTAATCTCTAGAATAAAAGAAGACTCAATTCTCTCCCAGTGGACGTAGGCGATTGCCGAACCACGTAAATTCTTGTCTTTATCTCATTATCTAATTTCTACAGTTTATTGCTATTCTATTTAGTTCGAACAGGTTTTCTCGGTGTTTTCACATTGCCCAATGATCAATTGGTCTACAAAGAAGGAGGAGATCTAATCAGGGTGTTCAGTGACGCTTCCGTTGGTAATGCTTCCATATTGAACGTCGGCTAGTGTCCAACGATTGGTGTCGATTTGCGGGTGGCGTGTGCCAATAATTGGTGTCAGAGCTGATGTTGATTAGATAATATTTGTCTTTGAAGAAAGTTTCGATCTTTGCTACATGTAATCGGACAGTTCTTCAATGATGAAGACAAAGATTGAAAGTTTGATGGTAAGAGAGATTTTGGGTTTTGGTGGAAAAAATGGAGACGTTCTTGATTTAACACGACCTAGATCAAGCTTTTCTAGGGGTGGACAAGAAGCCAAAAAAGATGATGAGTAGAACGGGATGGATCGGAAGGCACGGAGTATGGGGGAGGGTTTCTTGTAAGAGTTGCATATTGTAAGATAGAACTAGAGGGAACTAAGGAGAGAAATTTAGTATTGTGAGAGATCTTTTGATGAGATTGGCAAAGGGTTTCTTGTAGAATCTTTAGAAATCGGGATAATAGATTATCTTGTAAACTTTAAAATAAAGAAGATGTAATTCTCTCCCATGGACGTAGGCGATTGCCAAACCATTATATCCCCTGTCTTTGCCTCTTGATCTTTTTTCTGCTGTATATTGCTATTCTCTTTAGTTCTAATAGGTGATTGTTTCCTTTGTGTTTCCACATCACTCGGTGATTGTTTGGTCTACAAAGAAGGAGGTGATCTAATCAGGGTGTTCAGTGATGCTTGCGCTCGCAATGCTTCTGCATTAAACACCGGTTAGTTGTCAATGATTAGTGTCGGTTTGCAAGTGGTGTGTGCACCAACAAAATTGACTCATTCAGTTAAGCAACAAATATCATGGGGATATACCTGAAACCTAACAAAAAAAGCCAAGAAATAACAGGTTCAACTTGTCAAGGTTCTTAAAGGATGAAATACAAAAGACGGAATTTGAGCTCAAGAGTGCGCCGGTTGAGGAGCTTCAACTGTTGGATTCTAAGATTAGCTCTGTGAATAAGAGAATTCGGGGTTTCAATAATGACGAAAGAGAGAGGATTGCATTCTGGCAAGATTTGTTGCAGGAGAGCAATAGGCAACAAGATTATCCTCCTGAGGTTATTTATGGTGATGTTGCAGAGCACAACTGCGGAGCTTTGATTTTGTTCCTGGGAAATGAGTAATTTATGTGAACAAATTTTCACTTCTAAGATTATAGATATTAATAACGCGAAAGAATTTGTGCCTACAAAGAATGCATGATAATGTTGGTTAATTATGATTTCTTCTGGTTTCTATTGTTAATGATGTTGTTTGTTCGTTATGTGATGATTTTTCCAGTAAGGTAGAAATTTAATCAATTCAAGGAGATATTGTCAGTTACATTCAGATTAAACAAAAATAGTCTACAGGATAGTGGAGAGTTAAGATTGCATATGTCCACTAAAATAACTGTATATGAGAAGGTATTTATACATTTTATTACGACTTTATTCAGCTGCTGATGCTTGGTATAGCATCAAAGGACCAGTAAATCAGATGACTAAATCATCACTTACCCTGTAAGCAAGATATCAACAATTTGAAGATTAAAATCTGCTAACTGCAACAGCTTTGCACCAATTTTTCACATGATTAATGCTTCTACTAATGAAGCAATGAGAGACAAAGAGGATACCAACATTGCTCGCCACTGAAGGAAACTTCGCAAATCAGACAAGAAAGGGACTGAAGATATAGGTTATCTTGCTGATTACCTCGAAGTCATCTGTGCATGTTAACAAGCGAAATATTATGGAAGTAAAGACACATTTGAGTTCAGGGAACTCATTTTACGGCCTCCTTAAAGTTTACGAAATACCCATCAAGAACTCAATCGACTTCACATATCTATGTGTCAGCAATTGGAGCATCTGTCAATTTCTTTTCTTTCATGATCTCATATGAGTTCTTGATTGCTTCCCAAAATGCAGGTATGGCATCACTATCTGGCACTTCTTTAAAAGATGGAAGATAGTTTAAATCCACAATGACATGGTCTCCTGTACCTTCTTGAATCTGGAAAATTCAAATGCAAAAAAACACAAATGCATTCAAACAGTAACCTATGATTTCATTTAGGAAGTAAATAGGTAGGAAAACGTAAGAAATAAGGTGAAGTCCATCACTTACGACAACATCAAATCCGAAAATGGTGAGCCCAAGCCTTTTCTTTAACCATCTTGCAGCATCATTGACTAATTCTACATTAAGAGTCATTTTATCGGCCTTTATCCCCTGATCTGATGGCCGATCCTCTTTGGAAATTGGTAAGGATTTCAAACTGTAGTTAGAAGAGATAAACTCTAGTTTATAAAACTGATCTAATATCGATCACTTTAATCTGATGCTCGCTAAATCTACAAGGTACCTGTTAAAAAGGACTGAACCAGACCCATCTTTTTCCGCCATTGATAATAAATAACTAGAATTTGGCATAGACTTCTTCACAGCGTGGAAAATTTTCTCTCCTAACACGTAAAATTTGAACAGTGAGGAACCATGGTCCACATATTCCTGTAGTGGGAAAAAAATCTCAGGTTTTCATTAAAAGAAAATTATGAATAACAAGGGCACAGGAATAGCTTACACGTGTTATTGGAATGAATAAACATCTATTTAGGAAGGATGCCCTCAGGAGTCACAAATAGTGAGGTGTTAGTTTAGGATATTTCGCATATACAATTACATGACTTATTTCTGTATATCATAATCTGAACAGAAAAATATTTCAATATATTTGGTAAACAATTAGTTCATAGTTCAACAGTTTAACATAGAGTTAAAGAAGTTCCTTTGATTGATTGGCAAAAATGTCTTTTAGAAGTTCCTTTGATGGATTGGCAAAAATGTCCTTTAACTATCTTAGTATGCTACAGAGAGCAAAGATCTGGCACATTGGCAGTAGGACAGTAAGAAGCGTACATACTAGAAATAATCTCCTTTTCACCATAAACATTATGCTTGTTTACCTGCACAATAGCAGGAAGTGGAACACCAAGGCCGTTAAAGTCTTCATACTTAAACACTAATGCCTGTAAAAAAAGGTAAATCAATGGAAAAGGGTCAATTCAGTGGAATGATCCAAAAACCAGCAAAAGTAAACCATAACAAGCAAAACAACTAAAGCTGAAGAAAGGATTATTAGTTTATTAGTGTAAAGTAAAAAAAAATCCTTCCGTCCTTCACCCAGACACTTCTTTAATATAATGGATTTTGGAGGTTTTCTCCTTCCGTTGAGGCTTGCATGACCAACAAGGCAACAAAAAAAGGCTGATTAACTGTTAATCTTTGTAATGAGAGCTTCTTGTGAACATAGCCCAATAGAAAGGAATTAGCGCCCATCAAGAGGGTAGATGATCCAGCCCTAGAGGCAGCCCAAGCCTATATGGACCAGTTTGACCCTATAAGGGCCAAACCCAAAACTTCAAACTAGTCTGGATAGCACAAGCTGCCAATTTCGCGAAACATCGTCAAGATCAATAGGTTTGTCAGCATTGACACTCAATGGAATCGAGAAATTCTATCACTCTGGGGGTCAAAATCGTGCTCAAAGTTTTTCGGACATTTTTGGTAAGTTTTGACCATTGGATTTTGAGGGGTAAAATCGCGGTTAAAGTTTTACGTACATTTTTGGTAAGTTCTGACTATCAGATTATGAGGGGTAAAAGATGTTAGCTTTGGCTCAAATTGATATGGAGGATCTAGAACCCAAGTATAAGGATATTTTCTTTATCTCTTTTTTTTTTTTTTTTTGCTTTTGCTTTTTGGGCAATTTTCTATTTTTGGTAAATATATTATTTTTACCTTTTTATTATTTTGAAGTCTATAAAAGAGTCTTTTGCTGGATGTGGGTGGTAGCTTTTGCTGAAATAAAACCCTAGTTTGGCTGCTTATCTGGTATTCTCTCTACCTTTCTGAGTTTCTGAATTCTGATCTGGTGCAGCCCTAACAGGACTGCATCAGTAGATATCAGGTTAAATTAGTTTTCCAATTCATCCATCTTGAATTATGAATCATTATCAGTAACCACGCAAAAACCAATTTCTGAGACAAAAAGCAAAAACTCTATATATGTTCACTTTTTAGCTGAACTAGAGCGAAACTTACTCTGAGAAACATTTATATTCTGAAGTTTCACTTAAGAAAACTAGACGATAGTAAGTATAATTATTTTTATAAAACTAACGCTTTTGTGAAAAAATTACTCCATTTACATACAAAGGTTTTTCTGATAATCACATATAATAGTAGTTGAAAAAGGCAGATGTCGCTATGTACTCTTACACATAATAGCGCAGCAGTAAACCAAAGAACAGGAGAAAAGCATGACTAAACAAGATAGTACCATATCATGAGCATCTGCTACGCCACAAGCAACCTGCGGTTTCACAATTACTGGAAATGATAACCTAGCTTCTGCTAATTGCTCCTTAAGTTTAGGGTTGTGAAAATTATCAACCTGCACACACAAACACAACATGTAATTAAAGAAAAATGATTATGCAGAAATTGTGTAAAACTTTCGTCATCCCTGTTTACACTTGTGTTGCCATCCACTTAAATTCTACAGTGAAAGCAAACAGATATAGCTCTAACCAGGATACCTGTAAAAAGTGAGGTGCACGGAGTCTGTTGCGAGATTCATTACTGAGGTACTGCAGTTCAAGCAGAAGTTGTTGGATCTTATGGCGATCCAATAAAGGATATATGTTAATAAGCGGATCTATCATGCAACAATCAGAATGGGTCTGAACATAGCTGCACAGGGATAACACAAAGTTCAAGCATAAAGGATTAAAAGGATAGGAACAGTAGCAAAAACCAGCATGGAATTTTATCGTATAAGAATAATAGTGGGTAAGATAAGGCAAAATTTTACTTGTATTCAATAACTTCTCCATACCTTTTCCACATGCAAATTCTGTGCAAGTTAAAGGCGAGGAAGGTTTTCCAAATTTGACAAAGAAGACAATGCGATAGTGAAACTGACTGATCTTGCTTGTGATACTCTTCTTTGAAGATGCATTCGTATAATGAGCTAAATGACTCTTCTAGATGCAAAAGAGAATTTTCTAAACTAGTAGGAACCAATTAGGAATGCTGTTCTAATTACATATTGTGATGGTGACAAACAGAAATCTAAAAACAATGTCTTTCAGACGCAATGGTCAAGGTTTCATTGGAGATTGAATAGGCATAATTAGAGATTCAAGTTCCCTCAAACTAGATTGAAGACTTCCCACAAAAGAAATTGAAAGAGTGGAGATAGTATCACTATTCCAAACTTGTGTATACGGTATGCTTTTAAATGCATAAAGATGGGATTGCAACAATTCCCTTCAAGTATATCAAAACAGCCGAAAGAGTTGTTGGTAATTTATGCACTTTAAATAGGTCTATTTTAGGATTTTTTTTTCTTTTTCTTATATGAAATTTTTTTAGGAATCCCCACCATATCCCATTTGACGATCAAATGGCATTTCTTTTCTTGTTCTCTTGACAGGACGCTTATCATCTATGTCTAAAGACAAGTCACATCCCATACTCATTTTATTATTTACATTTAATATATGCACAATGCTATCAGAATTGGGCTTGTTTCCTGAATCATGAAAAGGTCCCAATCCAAATAACATCTTACGATTCCTAATCCTAACTATAATCTGGGACCCTTCTTCATTTGCCCTACAATTGCATTTTGTAGTTTGATATACAAGAGAGACAGCATACATATTACATTATTTTAGCGTAACAATAATTTTGATTGATCAAAACTTTATAACCTAGCAAAGTCAGGTTTCTTGAAACTTTATACTACAGTTTTTAAAATAAATCAACACCTTTTTCATCATCAATAGTTATCAAAAGAAGAAAAGAAAAGGGAAAAGTTAACAGATTCATTAAGAATGTTTGAAAGGTCTAGAGAATTCACATTAAAAAGAATTGAAAGATTTAGAAGGTTTCAGACAAAAAGATTTAAAGGATATAATTATCCATTTAATTGCCATGGCAATGCATTGGGTGTAACTACAAAAGTGTGAATCCAAGTTCTGAGCTACAGAGGACTAGATGGATTATCCCCATCAGATGGAAAGGAGAAAAGGTTGCATCATACTTGATTTTACTACCATACACTAAATGCAATTGTATTTCTCGAGTTTTGAAGAAGCTTTGTTGATTTCTCTAGGGTGATATGAACCTGTCAAAGGTAAAATAAACTCCTATGAAGTAGTAGTACCTCATGGCTGATTGGAACCCTTAAGAGGTTATAACCCAGTGAAGAAGTGGTAGCTCATGGGTGATTTGACCGCTGAGAAGAGAGTAAACCCTGATAAAAGAAGTGGTATTTGGCTAAGAACCAAAGGGGAGAAACCAAATTAATTATCTTGAACAGTAAGAAATCAGCCAAGGACAAGGATATCTCAACCTAGAGAAGAAGAGCCAAGAGCCAAAATTGGAACCCTTGAAATGTCGGTAAGGGTCTCTACTTATAGAATAACTCTTGGTTACACGAAGCTAGTTTATGTGCCCCTATTATCACCGCCTAAACGCTATGGTGGTGGCTTTTTGTATCCTCGCATATGCATTTTGTGCGCGTTTTGTCTCTTCTGCATTGCATTCTTCTGACTGGTTGTAGGCCTGACTGCTAATGGCCATTATTGCTGGCGTTGCAGGCCCTTAACCCCACATACGACGCGGGGTCAAGTAGTCCTGCATAAACACGCCAGGTGACTTAACCATTTTTCAAGCGGGCTTTGGCGTTGATTCTTGCTCCACCATGACTTAAAACTTTGTCAAGTTGTATCCTCAGCCGATTGTGGGTTCATATAACTTTGATGAACCCGTTGGTCATGTTGAATGACCTTTTTGCCCTAGTGGGCCCCACCTCATAGTGTTTGAGCTACTTGATCGATAGTCTGACATAATGACCGTCTACACACCCGTTCTCATGCAATATAGCGGGTAAGTGGGAATATTGACTAAGCATTGTTTAATATGAAAGACTCATAGTATCAATGACAAATGGTGCCGGCTTTACAATTAACATTGTCAAACTCATATCAACATAATTGAAATGAGGGTTCATGTGAGGGTTATTATTCTAACGACCTTTCATGTGGAAAATGACGTTTTGCAGTAGAATGTTGATGAAAACATTTGTGGAAAGCAAAGACCTTATAAAAGATATATATTATGTTCAGATGATTTCCATTTTAAACTCCAACCTTATGCTTATTTTTCTTGTCTTTTGCCTGTCAATTAAAATCCTGGGTAGAAAATAGATGATTGCATGAGGTAACCAGCAGAGAGTGTAATAAGTGAGATTTCAAGTGAAATAAATCCCTAGTAATAGGATCCATATAGGCACTCCTAAAAATTAGAATGAAGTCTTACATTGTCTTATGCTTTAATTTGAGGTTACTGTATCATGGTCTAAAAGTATCCTTAAATCTCCAGAAACCATAGATTCTAGTGAGCACTGTGCATTAGCATGTTGACATGCATGGTTATGGCCTATGATATTCACAAGATAATTCTTACCAAAACTGGAGTGTGATGTCCAATATGTTGGCTGGTTGCAAAACCTTACACCAAAATTGGGAGCCTTATGCCTCTCGGAAAGTATTATTAGACATCGTTTTAATATATTATTTGTAGATATAAAGTCTTTTTTAAATTGTCTTCTGCTTTAATTTGAGCCTAATGTGTCATGGTCTAAAAGTTAAAAGTTATCCTTAAATCTGCAGAAACCATAGATTCTAGCCAGCACTGTGCATTAGCATGTAGACATGCATGGTTATGGCCTATGATATTCACAAGATAATTCTTACCAAAATTGGAGTTTGATGTCTAATATGTTGGATGGTTGCAAAACCTTACACCAAAATTGGGAGCCTTATGCCTCTCGGAAAGTATTATTATATATGGTTTTAATAAATTATTTCACTGAGTACCTTGCATATACAACCACCACCACCACAATGCCTACATGCACACGCACGCACGTGCAAGCACGAGCACGCTAAATATACAAATTCCCAATAAAGTAGATAACTGTTATTTTGCAGCTTCATTTTGGAGAACAGGGCCAAATAGCCGTATCTGAAACGAAAGTATTCACAAATCACAGGAGATGATCAGCATTTAATAGGTGAGAGGATATGAAAGATGGAAAGATTACAAAATCTGTAAACTTGAAATTATCTGTTGAGTTGTGCAGTATCCTTTCTAATTCAATTCACCAGAAAAAAGAACATAGAAGTTTTCTTCGGAAAAAACAACACCTCTTTTCCCTAGTTTTTGGTTCTATCCTACAACAAGCACTTGATCTCTTATTTATTCAGTCCAGCCTCTTGTTGACATTTGCTTCATCTAGGCTATAATAAGCATTTGGCCATGTCTTTATAGAGAAGTTTAAAGTTTACACAAATAATAGAATTATTTTCTTCAATTTACAATTATATGCTAAATAATCCATCTCTTTCCACTCTTACTTTTGTGTGAATCTCTCTTTACTTTCGTAACTAAAATAGATTAAAATGCTAGCAACTGAAAAGTTCTTCCAATGAAAGGAACTAAAAAATTATACGAATGCAACTTCCATAAAAGAATCTGTGGAAAATGCAAATGGTATTTAAAGAACAATTAAATCCTTACTGAACCTTAAATGTCACTACACTATGAAAAAGAACCAAATAAAAGTTTTCTATTTCTGAAACATGCAATTTAGAGATTGTTTGGACAGACTACTAAGCTTTTTTTTTTTGTTGCACTTTGATTAAGATAGCAACTTTGCTTGAGTAAGAGAACGAACTTTGAGACCAAGAAAACAAGGTCCATTTTTTTATTGTAAACTCTAGGCATCTCTGCAGCTTTAACTAGAGAAGACATGTACATGACAGGCATAAAAACTTATAAGATCTACTAAAGTAACGTGTAAACTTCATATCTCCATTCTGGATAATATAAGCACATATGATGATATGCAAACGCCTGTATTCATTTAATTTATGATATCATAGCACTATGCTTCAACATACAGATGAGAAACCTATATGATTCTGAAATGCAAACTAAAAAACAGGACAGGTTATCCATCCAAATTTACAGAACAGGTTATAATGCCACATGAAAGCCCAATACATAAGATCTTGACATAAGAACTCATAACAGTAGAATTCTTGAATATAAGTGAAAACTAAATATGAAAGGTATAACTTCATTTTTGACTAATATATCAATAAACTCAATAAGGAACATTGTCAAATCTGAAAATTACCTTTCCAGTTCATGCATTCCTTTGGAAAATGAAATCCCCTTGGGGAAATCTAAAGGAGAGGACAGGTCAATGCTGCTGATCTCATCTGTTGCTTTATGGAGAACTGCATCCACATTTTGTATTTGAGATGCCAATGGAAGGTGGAACCTGATAGGAACAAACACCAATCCATTTTTTGTAGGATGCACAGGGAAAGCACCTCTCTATTTAAAATAAAAAAAAAAGTAAGAAAACCAGGCAAAAAAGTATTAGTTACAATATATTACTTATTGGAATCTTTTATTTAATCGACTTGCCTTGACAAAGTCCTCTTCACGAGATGGTTTCATAACATAGCCAATTGTCAGAACTTTTTTGTTGTCCATTGCCTGATCAGATATTTAGAAAATAAACTTAGCAAATAGATTCTCATTTCTCAGTGCTGCAGGCTGGGAAAAAAAAACTGCAAAAGAAATAGGCACTCCTACGAAGATAATAAAACACAAAACCTAAGACAACTTTTACTGAAACTGATAACTAATGAGAAGTACCTACAACTTGCTGGTATGCATGCATTTAATCAAAGCAGCAAAAAGACTCAGCACCTGGATAGACATAAGGACCCAATGGAATAAAAGATCTTTTCTTTGCCATTAAAGATATTCCCACTTTCACAACTCGAACTCTCTATGTTATGGTGTCAGATAAAATTTAATCTTTCTTACAAAACCACAAATCTTTCCTAAACAACTCTAAGCTATAGCCTATGAACAGTTCATTAAGTGAATCAGCTACAGTGTTGATTCTAAATTTTACAACAGGTAACGGCTTTGGTTCTCCTTTTCAGGTATTATCATCACGAGTTCCGCAATTACGGGTTAGACTACAGAATTATTGACAAGGGTATCTGGTGTCTTACAAACTATTTCAAATATAAAATAGTAAAGATAATAAGAGTTTGACAAGTTTATTGAATAATTTCTAAAGACTGTCCTGGGCCTCAACGAAGCAACAATTTCTAACTGCCTATGATGTTGGCACATGCAAGGTTTGAGAAATCAACACGTGCAACTAAAACCAATGGGTTCACAACTTTAAATTTTGTCTGCGCGTTCAAATTAGACATTAGATTGTCCAAACAATCTCATAATATCAATAGAGTAGATGTTGAACTATATTTCTCATATTTTTATATAAATAACACAGAAGAACACTCTTTTCAACTAATTTCCTATCAAATTTTACGATACATCCCAATTTCTTCAAAAAATCCCCATATTATGAGGGTCAAAACTATGCAAAATCAGAACTTTCTATAACATTCATCATGAATTAATTAAAAATCCCAAATTGAATTCCAAATGAAGATAAAAACAGCTGCATTTTGGGCTTTACTCGTCCTTTTCACCGCGATTGTAAAAAGAAAAAAAGAAAAAAAAAGATGGGAGGAATTACCTCCGATTCCTCCATCTGAGATGAAGAGGATCGTGCAGAGGATCGAAGACGATGATCGGCGACTGTAGCGGCGTCGGATCGGGGGCTGATGTGATCGAGGGCTGAGGACTGAGAGGAGATGAGGACAGTGTAGGGTACTTGAAGAGGTATAGGAATCCTGAAATTTTCATTTTGGCACTTTTGGGGTATTTTTTATATAGTGTGTAAACATTTAAATTACCAGATTAGACTTTTATACATTCCATGATATTTTTTTGGAAAATTGTGTCAAGGCCCCAGAAAAAAGACTAGATGTGGCCCAGCCCCCCAACTATTATCCTTGCTTTTTAGCCCTAAAAGAGGCCCAAAAATATGGCCCAGCCCCAAAACCTCAGTTTTATACATATATCCCATGTATTTGTCCTGTTTTACCGAAAATACCCCCATCCCTTACCCAGAAAACCGATGAAATGAACCCATTTAGCCGGTGATCGGTTTCATCGCAGTTAATGCAATTCGACGGCGAAAATGGAGGGAAAAAAGAGCGGCTTCCCTCCATTACTGCTCTAATACAGGAATGGGTTATCTTGGGTAAATGATTTCATTGTTTTATCTCTCACTCTCTCATTTATGATATTAGGGTTTTGTTCTTCATCTTTCACCAACCCCTTATGTAGTAAAAACCCCATCAATAGCTCCTCATAACTGTCCTCATAACTGTCCTTATAACGTTCAACAAACCCCAATGTCAGCCCAAAACTTGATATACATGGTGTCTTTGGGGGAGAAGGCCATATTCTCGACGATAAGTTCTAAAACAAGCTTATGCGAACTGAAGTTTGATGTGTCTGAAAGACTGAAAGTACCTGAAGCTGCTCTATCATTAAAATACAAATCTGAGAGGCACCCCAACCTTAGTTTTTCAGTTGATAATGACGATGATTTGAAGTGCATGTTGGAGCACAATCGAAATATTGGTTGCACGGAGATTCACATGCAAGCTTTTGTTAATATAGTGGGTTCTAGTGATAGAAAAGATCCGCAAGTTGCGACTGAAATGTAAGTAATCAATGAACTCTTTTTAGAACTTGTTTGATGTAATATTTTTGATTTCAGGTTTCAATGAACAGACTAAACATAAGTGTCAGCTTTAATAGTTACATGTTTATTCTTACTGTATAATGATAAGTTTCAACCATACATGTGAACTTTCACGAATATATGTTAACTTACTCCGTAACATGTTAACTTTCATTGTTAACATGTTAACTTTTACTCTTTCATGTTAACTTTCATTGTTAACATGTTAACTTGAAAATAGTAAGTTCACTTTCATCCGTTTATAATAGTATTTGAGAAATATGTTAGTTTTACTCCTAGTTAATCTTTGGCGGTTACTTGTTAACTTACACATGAAGTTAATATAAATTAAAAGAAGAGAATAACATATTATTGTTGAATATGATTTCTCCTTGGTTCATTAATATGTGCGTGATGATACCTCGTTGGATGCAGAATATATTCAATATCTTCCAGAAAATGCTTTAAGTTCAAACAGTATTCCAAATGATTGGCCATCTGGTGAGAAAGTGATGAGAGCTGATAATATGCTCAACAACACTTTCATAATTCCTCAATGGTGGCACACAGCATTAACTGAAAGGGGGCAACAATTTGAAAGTGCAAATGAGCTGAGACTAGCTTTGCAATATTATTCTATGGTGAAGAAGTTTGATTATGAATTTGAAAAGAATGAACCCAAATGTTTCCGAGTTTATTGTCAATATAAGGAGACAAATGGATGCCCTTGGATGCTGTTTGCCTCTCCTGTTAAAAATGAAAAGAGAATTGAAATCAAGAGGTTTGTGAATGAGCATAGTTGTGGGCAACATACTAACCTGTCAGGACGATCCCGGGCATCTCGCAAATTCATAGCAGCCCAATTGCAATCAGTGATAAAGGTTCAGCCTGAAATCTGCCCAGTTGATGTGCAAAAGGAGTTTCTCACTCAGTATGAATTGAGAATTGAATATAGTAAGATATGGTGGGGCAAAGAAAGAGCACAAGAGTCATTGTACGGAGACAGTTACGAGGCTTATGATCAATTAAGATGGTAAACTTTACAGTTCTTTTACTAAATATACTTAGTTTTTAGTAGAAACTTATAGTGCAATTTAGTTTTTATTCATGTTAACTACCACAATTAAGTTTCTCACAATTTCATGTTAACTTTAATCTTTACGAATAACGTTCACAAATCCATGTTAACGTTCACTATTTAATGTTAACTTTCACGACTTCATGTTAACTTTTATAGCTTCATGTTAACTCTCACAATTTCATGTTAACTTTAATCTTTCTGAATAGCGTTCACAAATCCATGTTAACGTTCACTATTTAATGTTAACTTTCACAGCTTCATGTTAACTTTTATAGCTTCATGTTAACTTTCACCTATTTCATGTTAACTTTTCACAATTCCATGTTAACTTCTAAAAATTAATATACATGTTTTCTGATGCATGTTGTTACCTTTCATCGTAGTTTCACAGCTTCATGAATATGCATCTGTAAAATGTATATGCTTATTTGCAACACGATATTATATTTACCTGAAATGTGGTGGCATTTATATACAAGTATGAGCACATGGTAAAGGAAACAAATCCCGGAAGCTACATTTGTATTGACCAAAATGAAGGAAGGTTCAAAAGATTATTCATATGTTACGCTGCTTGCATCAATGGCTTCTTAAATGGATGTAGACCCCTCTTATTTATGGATGGGACTTTTTTGAAAGATAGATACAAAGGCATGCTCCTTAGCGCCATAGCATATGACGGAGACCAAGGGATATTTCCACTTGCGTACTGCATCTGCGATCAGGAAAATGTAGCTAATTGGAGTTGGTTTCTTCAAGGTATGTGGTCCATATTGTATGAAAGGTCAGAGCCATACACTCCTTCCCACCAATTGGTAATTATTTCTGATGCTGACAAGGGAATTCGAGAAGCGGTGAGAGAATATTTTTCTGAAGCAATTCACTCAAGATGTGTCTTACACCTCATTGAAAATTTTAGATCAAAGCTAAAGGATTTGGGAATGAAGTCAAATGACACTCAACTTTTAGGCAATTTGCTCCAACTGCTTGCTATAAATACACTAAAGCCGAATGGAACGACTACATGAAAGAAATTTATGTGTGTTACATGTTAACTTTCATTGTTATAGGTTAACTTGCAACCATATATGTTAACTCTCAGATATACATGTTAATTTTCTCTCTTAAAGTTTAGATTTTGTTGCTTTAAATTTTTACAGATATGGTCATGTAACTTCTAATGTCGCAGTCCTTTAACAACTGGATAAGGGAAGCGCGATTATTACGTGTACTTCAATTGGTAGAGCACATCAGGAAATAAATTATGGTTCGCACGAACGACAGACGCAAAATAGTTGCTAAGTGGAATGGTTATCTATGTCCTAAAGCTGAGAAGATCCTATTCGCGAGAAAAATTTGAGAAATGTAAGATCGGAGTTATTCTCTCTAACTGATTTAGAAAAAGAATGAATACAATCTCTCAAAGTAATCCCTCTCTAACTGACTTAGACAAAGAAATTATAAAATTTCTCAATCGGTTGCCCGATTTATAAAAGAAGGAAAGATCAACGGAGATTCTTCCCTTTGTTTAACCTGGGTTCTTCACGGTAGCGATGGGAGCTTGAATCTTATATCCCGTTGACTATCTGAACATCTCGACTCGTGGAACAACGTTGAAAAGAACTTGCAAAGCAAGTTTGGAACTCTAACGAGTTTGAGAACTTCACTTAGAAAGAGCTCCCTCGGAAAAGAATTAATCTGTCAAGCCAAAGTCTCCAAAAGCCGATCCAAAAATAAAGGTTGAATGCTCCAAAGCCCCTCCTCGATCGATCAAAAGAACTCCTCCCAAAAAGAAGAAGATCCCTCTTTTTATAGGTGATTTAGGGGTGTAACCGCCCCCTTAAAACTCTTCTTGATGAGGGT
Organism: Asparagus setaceus; assembly: GCA_012295165.1. NCBI lineage: Eukaryota > Viridiplantae > Streptophyta > Magnoliopsida > Asparagales > Asparagaceae > Asparagus > Asparagus setaceus. Next base: position 26,544,068 of record CM022705.1, on the reverse strand, counting down.
TTAATGGGGTGTAACCGCCCCCTTAAATCTCTCCATGATGGGGTGATTATCCCCTTAAATCATGGGCAACGGTTTAGAAACCGTTCAGCTCGTGTTTGAACGAGTCAAACGCAGAGGTGAGCTCTGTATTTTGGTGAGCTCTGCGTCTTAGCGAGCTCTGCATCTTGGCGAGCTCCGCGTCATAGCGAGCTCCGCGTCTTTACGAGCTCTGCGTCTTGGCGAGCTCCGCATCTTAGCGAGCTCTGCGTTTTGACTTAGAACGCCGTGGTGAGAACGCGGAGGTGAGCTCTGCGTTCTGACTTAGAACGCCGTGGTGAGAACGTGGAGGTGGTATGCGTTTTGGTGAGCTCTGCGTCTTAGCGAGCTCGCATCTTAGCGAGCTCGCATCTTAGCGAGCTCGCATCTTAGCGAGCTCGCATCTTAGCGAGCTCGCATCTTAGCGAGCTCTGCATCTTGGCGAGCTCGCATCTTAGCGAGCTCGCATCTTAGCGAGCTCTGCATCTTGGCGAGCTCGCATCTTAGCGAGCTCGCATCTTAGCGAGCTCTGCATCTTGGCGAGCTCGCATCTTAGCGAGCTCTGCATCTTGGCGAGCTCGCATCTTAGCGAGCTCTGCATCTTGGCGAGCTCCGCATCTTAGCGAGCTCTGCATCTTGGCGAGCTCGCATCTTAGCGAGCTCGCATCTTAGCGAGCTCGCATCTTAGCGAGCTCGCATCTTAGCGAGCTCGCATCTTAGCGAGCTCGCATCTTAGCGAGCTCGCATCTTAGCGAGCTCTGCATCTTGGCGAGCTCGCATCTTAGCGAGCTCGCATCTTAGCGAGCTCGCATCTTAGCGAGCTCTGCATCTTGGCGAGCTCGCATCTTAGCGAGCTCTGCATCTTGGCGAGCTCGCATCTTAGCGAGCTCGCATCTTAGCGAGCTCTGCATCTTGGCGAGCTCGCATCTTAGCGAGCTCTGCATCTTGGCGAGCTCGCATCTTAGCGAGCTCGCATCTTAGCGAGCTCGCATCTTAGCGAGCTCTGCATCTTGGCGAGCTCGCATCTTAGCGAGCTCTGCATCTTGGCGAGCTCGCATCTTAGCGAGCTCGTGTTTTAGCGGTATGCGTCTTAGCGAGCTCGCGTCTTCTGAGCTCTGCGTCTTGGCGAGCTCCGCATCTTAGCGAGCTCTGCGTTTTGACTTAGAACGCCGTGGTGAGAACGCGGAGGTGAGCTCTGCGTTGACTTAGAACGCCGTGGTGAAACGTGGAGGTGGTATGCGTTTTGGTGAGCTCTGCGTCTTAGCGAGCTCGTGTTTTAGCGGTATGCGTCTTAGCGAGCTCTGCGTTTTGACTTAGAACACCGTGGTGAGAACTTTCATTGTTATAGGTTAACTTGCAACCATATATGTTAACTCTCAGATATACATGTTAATTTTCTCTCTTAAAGTTTAGATTTTGTTGCTTTAAATTTTTACAGATATGGTCATGTAACTTCTAATGTCGCAGTCCTTTAACAACTGGATAAGGGAAGCGCGATTATTACGTGTACTTCAATTGGTAGAGCACATCAGGAAATAAATTATGGTTCGCACGAACGACAGACGCAAAATAGTTGCTAAGTGGAATGGTTATCTATGTCCTAAAGCTGAGAAGATCCTATTCGCGAGAAAAATTTGAGAAATGTAAGATCGGAGTTATTCTCTCTAACTGATTTAGAAAAAGAATGAATACAATCTCTCAAAGTAATCCCTCTCTAACTGACTTAGACAAAGAAATTATAAAATTTCTCAATCGGTTGCCCGATTTATAAAAGAAGGAAAGATCAACGGAGATTCTTCCCTTTGTTTAACCTGGGTTCTTCACGGTAGCGATGGGAGCTTGAATCTTATATCCCGTTGACTATCCGAACATCTCGACTTCGTGGAACAACGTTGAAAAGAACTTGCAAAGCAAGTTTGGAACTCTAACGAGTTTGAGAACTTCACTTAGAAAGAGCTCCCTCGGAAAAGAATTAATCTGTCAAGCCAAAGTCTCCAAAAGCCGATCCAAAAATAAAGGTTGAATGCTCCAAAGCCCCTCCTCGATCGATCAAAAGAACTCCTCCCAAAAAGAAGAAGATCCCTCTTTTTATAGGTGATTTAGGGGTGTAACCGCCCCCTTAAAACTCTTCTTGATGAGGGTTTAATGGGGTGTAACCGCCCCCTTAAATCTCTCCATGATGGGGTGATTATCCCTTAAATCATGGGCAACGGTTTAGAAACCGTTCAGCTTCGTGTTTGAGCGAGTCAAGCGAAGGTGAGCTCGTATTTTGGTGAGCTCTGCGTCTTAGCGAGCTCTGCATCTTAGCGAGCTCTGCATCTTAGCGAGCTCTGCATCTTAGCGAGCTCTGCGTTTTGACTTAGAACGCCGTGGTGAGAACGGAGGTGAGCTCTGCGTTGACTTAGAACGCCGTGGTGAGAACGCGGAGGTGAGCTCTGCGTTCTGACTTAGAACGCCGTGGTGAGAACGTGGAGGTGAGCTGTGCGTTTTGGTGAGCTCTGCGTCTTAGCGAGCTCTGTGTTTTAGCGAGCTGTGCGTCTTAGCGAGCTCTGCGTTTTGACTTAGAACACCGTGGTGAGAACACGGAGGTGAGCTATGCGCTCTGACTTAGAACGCCGTGGTGAGAACGCGGAGGTGAGCTCTGTGTTCTGGAGCTTAAAAACGCTAATTTCATTTTTGACGGCCTACAGATCCTTGGAGAAAATATGGAAAAGGGACGTACTTTACATGTTAAGCAATCTACAGCTGAAATATTCAAAGTGCAATCAAGCAGAACTACACACGTTGATTTGGAGAAGTGATCATGCACATGCCGAGCTTGGGACATATCACGAATTCCTTGTAAGCATGCTTGTGCGGTCATTATTTATATGAAAAGAGAAGTATATTAATATTGCGATCACTTTATGTCCGTAGAAGCATTTAGGAAGAGCTATGATGAAGTCCTCTATCCCATCCCAGATTATGAAAAGTGAAGTGTGCCAAGAGATGAAATCTAGATATTGCCACCGATTACTACTAAAAGTAAGGGAAGAAACAGAACTAGACGTATAAACAATAGAATAATTTACACACATCCAGTGAAATGCTCTCGATGCAAAGCTGAAGGTCACAATCGAGCAACTTGCAACGAGCCAATTGCTGATTAATGTGGGCTGCTATTTAAAAGACAGTAGTTTTCATAGAGCCGTGTAGGTTGGCAACTTCTGGAAGGCTTTTGTAATATGTTATGCTGTAAGACGTATCATTTCGTGTATTTAAGGAATATCAGGTTCAAAAATGCAAGAAAGTTTTGTTATGTACTTGTTCAACCTAAGTATTCTGTTTCAATTCCTTTCATTCGTATATTTTAACTTTCATCTTTTTATGTTTCCTTACATACTTACGGGTTAACTTTCATTTGTATATGTTAACTTTCATTTATTATAGATTAACTTTTAGCCAAAAAGTTAATATTAACCTCTTTCATCTTGACATGTTATCCATCAACGTAACATGTTAGCTTTCAGCCAAACATGTTAACTTTCAGTCTTATAGGTTAACTTTCACCCTTTCATGATAACTTTCATCCTTATAGGTTAAGTTTCCGCCTAACATGTCAACTTTAATCCTTATAGGTTAATGTTCAGTCTAACATGTTAACTTTCAGTCTTACATGTTAACATTAATTTGTATAGGTTAACTTTCATCAATTATAGGTTAACTTTCATACTTACATGTTAACATTCATTTGTACATGTTAACTTTCATGTGTAAATATTAAATTTGGCGGTACATATATCTCCTGGAGAAAAATTAATGGAATAAATATCGTACAAAATACAAGGAATGAAATAAGAACCCAAAAAGTTAACATTGTGAACTTTCATCTTGAGATGTTATCCATCAGCGTAACATGCTAGTTTTCAGCCAAACATGTTAACTTTCAGTGTTATAGGTTAACTTTCACCCTTTCATGTTAACTTTCAGTATTATAGGTTAACTTTCACCCTTTCATGTTAACTTTCAGGTTATCTTTCAAATAATCGTCTTAGAACTCAGCTGAACCTGGTAAATATATATTGCAGAGAAAAAATTATGGAAAATATGACGCAAAAAATTCAAGGAATGCAATAAGATCTTTCAAGTTGACATGTTAGCATTGTTTGGCATCCACGTCTATCATTTACACAACCAAATTAACAACTTTAATGCATTATTTTGCATCCACATCTAACATTTACAACATTGTAATATTGTTCACTCAATCACATATTTAAACAGCTTTCTCCACATTCTTATCTACTGTCTCTGGTTGATTCTTCTGCTCCCATCGTTCTCTTAAAAGGTCAGCTGCAAGCCTTGCACGTATCACACCAGATCATCATTTAGAGTAGTCACTTGAATTGTATCAAGACCAAGGAGTATAGCCCTCATATACAAGGGAATGAAAATCCCACAATCAAAACTGCATGATATAAAGAAGCAAGCCAGTTAATTTATAATGGTTATGAATTTTAGAAAATATTAAAATTTTGAAATACTAACAATCTAGACTGTTGCTCGGAAGGGACGGCTTCATATCTGTACTTTCTCCAAACATTCACAGGATCAAATCCATACTTCATATGATCCATGAAATTGATAACTTTATTCACAGGTTCAACATAACTGCTATGGCCAGAAGAGTTATAGTGTTTAACAACGTCCTCATCCAACCTAACTTCAGCAAGATGCCAGTGATCCTGACGCACAATGGGGATAAGGAGTATACTCCTACCCGCAGCAATATGCTTTTGAATAAATGAAGCGTACATATGTGAAAAATCAGGAGTCTTGACATAAAGACTATGCTGTATTACAAAAAATATAATGTTATTTCAATTATAAAGAAGATTATGAAGATGTTAGGAGTTTGATCTAGTGCTTACGCAAAAGTACGTAGATACAACTCCATATTTCTGATTTAATGAGATGTTTTCTGGTCTCTCCAACCATGCTCTTACTCTGTCTGGCAAAGCTTCCGTGACCTATATAAATACCAATATAAGAGTAAAATTTAAGTTACAAAATAACATAACATAAAAGAATATCTATGGATATATTAAACAAATTAAACTTGCATGGTCATCAAGACGGCCTCCACGCAGTAGGTAAAGCAGCTCCACAGCATCAATGCTACTGTTTACAATTGTGATAATGGTACAGCTCCTAAAAATAACATTAAGACACAAAAGTTAACATTTTATAACAAAAATTATCGTCTTACACTATAATAACATGTACAAGTATAAATTAACATGTATGACTGAAAATTAACATGTATGACTGAAAGTTAACATGTAAGACTGAAAGTTAACATGTACAAGTGAAAGTTAACATGTATGAATAAAAGTTAACAAATAAGACTGAAACTTAACATGTACAAGTGAAAGTTAACATGTATGACTGAAACTTAACATGTACAAGTGACAGTTAACATGCATGACTGAAATTTAACATGTATGACTGAAAGTTAACATATAAGAATGAAACTTAACATGTAAAAGTGAAAGTTAATATGTAAGTTCCTGGAGAAATAATTTATCATATTGGTTGATATGTACTAATTAAAGCTAACATGTACGAAACTTACTGATGGAATTTCTGATTGTTAAAGTTTGAGAGCCATCTGTTCTCATCTGCTATGAGCTTTGCCGCTACATAATCAGATATTCTGAAGTTGTGAATGAAGGTTCCTTCACTATTCACTAGACGTATGCTAAAATCAAAAACATCCGGAATACCCTCATTTAACAAATTCAAAAGAGCCTCCTCCTTCTTCTTGATTTTCCTGTCCTTCAGGAATTCCCAGCTGCATTCATCAGGTTTGTAATAGTACTTGATTATTTTCCCCTCCTCAGTTTTCTGGTGTGATGGTACTTCAATTATCTCTTCTTCTCCTCTCCTCTTTTTTTCTTCAGTGAACGGGGTTCGGACTAGCTGTGATCTCGTCCTGACTCTGACGCTTGGTGGCCTTCTCCCCAGCTTTGAAATAACTTTCTTCATTCTCCTCTGATAAGTCTTTGAAGCCGGGGCTACGATGAGGTTCTCACTCTTCTCCTCCTTTTCCTCTTCTTCTTTCTTCTCCTCTTCTTTCTCTCCCTCTTTCTTCTCTTCCTGTTTCCCCTGATTCTCACCATCCCCTTCTTTCCCTTCATTTTGCTCTTTTTCTTTCTCCGCAATCTCAGCAGCCACTTCTTCCCCTTCATCTTTCTCCACTTCCTTCTCTTCTTAACCAGCTTCTTGCATTTTCTCTTCTACTTTCTCCCTATGCATAACCTCCTCCGCAATATGAGAAGCTTCTTTCCCAATATTGGTTACATCGCCATAATCGAAACCAACAATATCATCCCTACCAACAGAATTCATAACACTTTTCTTTTCCTTCTGTGCAGTCTTGGTATGCCTATCAGTCTGTGCCATCAGTTTATTTACCCTCTTCTTCAGGTCTTCGGGGCCAATAAGATCACCGGTTCCCTCATATTCTTCCAATTTCTTGTTAAGCCGATGTATCTCCTTAGAACAAGCATCCCATTAGTATCGCTTGCTCCGTTTGACAACATGGAGCAATTTCCACCAAAAATAAATTTGATCCTCACTCGAAAGCTTCTCTACCTCATCTTCCCTATCAAGAGCATCACTGATGTGTTGGGAGAAAATCTGTAAATAGCAAACATCTATCAGCAATATTAAAAGTAACATGCAAGAATGAAAGTTAAAATATTACGCTTACACAAAACATGCACAGCTAAACAGTAACATGCACAGACAAAAGTTAACATGTAAGGTTAAAACTTAACATGTAAGAATGAAAGTTAACATGTTAAGCTGATAATTGACATCTTCTGATGAATATTGATATATGAGCACTAAATTTACCATTAAAAATAAAAGAATAAAAGTTAACATGTAAAGGTAAAAATTAACATGTAAGGATAAAAGTTAACATGCAAGGCTACAAGTTAACATGTAACACTAAAGCTAACATGTAAGAATGAAAATTAACATGTAAGAATGAAAGTTAATAACTTCTGATGAATATTGACATATGAGCACTAAATTTACCATGAAAAAATGTACACTAACGTGCACACATAAAGTTAACATGAGACAATGAAAATTAAAGCTAACATTCTGAGAAAGTTACAAATATCGTTCAATAATAAAATTCAAGAATGCGAAAGATAAATAGATGCTTGCATAGCCTATTGAGCTCTTTGATCCATCCTTAGCCTTTTCTGCCTTCTCCTTAACCTTCTCTGGCTTCTCCTTCCTCTTCATCTAAGCAACCTATCTCAAACTGGGCTTTCGTTGGGGATATTTCTCACTACGTGGGCGGAGAGGAGAAATTGGTGGCTCCACAATTTCGATGCTTGCATTTTCTGCCTTCGTCTCAATTGTATCTCTCCGCATCGAACCAGTCTTCCCCCCAACCATCACCCAATTTATCAATGGAGGCTTCCATCTCAAGTTAAAGGCTGGTTTTTGATGCCGGTCATCTTGTAATACCATAGCTGTCAAAATATAATGAAAGAAAGTTTAAACTTTTATAAACTAGTAAAACAACATATAACATGAAAAACATGAATGAGAAGCTGACAACTTTTATTATAAATGTTTTATCTAACTTTCAAAATTCTATGTGCATTTTCGGACTATGTAACTAACTTTCATCTTTTTATGTTAACTTTCCCTACTTCATGATAAATTCCACGAGTATATCCACAACTATATGTTGACTTTCACTACTCTAATGTTAACTTTCACAATTTCATGTTTCACAATATCATGTTAACTTTCATAATTTCATGTTAACTTTCACTATATCATGTTAACTTTCACAAATATGTTAACTTTCACTATATCATGTTAACTTTCACTATATCATGTTAACTTTCACAAATATGTTAACTTTCACTATATCATGTTAACTTTCACAATTATATGTTAACTTTTACAACATAATGTTAACTTTCACAATTCCATGTTAACTTTCATAATTTCATGTTAACTTTTACTATATCATGTTAACTTTCATAATTCCATGTTACCTTTCACTATATCATGTTAACTTTCACAATTTCTTGTATATGTTTTCGATCCATGTTAACTTTCATCATAGTTATAAAAAATGCTAATAACTAATAATAATAATAAACCATATGAACATGCAACTTATAGGAATGAGTGACATGCATCCAGGTACGTACGTAACCCCTGGCTTTTTCATTCCTTCCAGGGCAATTTGAATACCTCTCTTTGTCTCATCAAAGAAAAATTTACCCCACGCAATACTCTTCACTCTCTCAATGCTATCCACATATTGAAATAACATTCTTGGGATACCTTGTGAGCTGTTAGGGCACCATATCATTGCACACTGGTACAAAATCTGAAGAAGTACAAAATCCTCAATATCCTTCTTTGAGGTTGACTCAACAAGTCTCTCCAGCAGCTCCTCAACATATCTCCTCATGCTATTAGCTTCTGATTTAGATTTTCCCTTTGCCTTTTTCGCGTTGCCCTTCGCCTTACCCTTCACCTTGCTCTTCGCCTTCAATATTTCTTTTTTCTCTTCAAAGTACTCCCTCCAGAGCCGGTATTGTGGGTCCCTATTTCCTTGAATTAGCTCCCCATCAATTGGGAATCCCGTATGAGCTTCTACCCTCTCATCATCAAATCTAACTGAGATTGATGCCCCAGTTTTGGAATCAAGAAAAGAGAATTTATCCTTATTCTTATTCTCAACATAGTGACTCAACACATGCTCTAGTACTGGTCGATCATGTGCTGGAGGTCCAAATAGGACGTAGTGCACAAAATTACTGCTCTTATAGGCATCCCAGTGCCACTTCCTCATTCTTGGCTCAATATTTTTTATGAAGCTGTAGTATGAACTAAAATATACTGTAGGCCTGATATCACCTACAGGTTTCCTTTCTATTTTCCTGCATAAACAAATATTTACTATTAACAAATCATTCAAATTATTAATATCCATTACAATAGTTAACATCATTGTTAAATATTAACATTAAAGGTCAAAACTAAATAAACTTTTGTAAAGGTTAACATCTACAGATGAAAGTTAACCTCATCTTTGTGAAAGTTAACCTGACTTGTTAAAAGTTAACATCATTTCATAAAAGTTAACATGTAATGATGAAACATGTACATATAAAAGTTAACATGAGTTATTTACTTCTTTCATGTAATGCTATCACTTAAACAAAATTTCCATATGATATGATATATTTCTCAATATATAATACATGATAAATCCAATTGCAAATATTCATTAACTTTCCATAATAGTTGGAAATGATGGTACATTGTAAGTGGTAGGCTATGATTATACTTCTCTACACAATTAACTAATCTCCAAACAATGAGTTTATATGTCATACAATAATAGGTCTCTACTCCATACATAATAATTTCACCACATTAAGATAATAATTCTACGAATAAGGTCCCAGTTATATCCACTTTTTTACCAATGAATTGAATATCAAACTTCAATAGTTATGGCCTTGGCCTATCAACAAATCATTATTATTAACATGAATTGGAGATAATTAACATCAAATGAGAATTATTGACATGCATAGCTGATAATTGACACGTAAGGCTAAAAGTTAACAAATGAGAATTATTGACATGCAATGCTAATAGCTAACAACAAATGACTCCTTTTTACGTGCATTACTTCTTAAAGATTATACTTCATATTGTCAAGATGATACCCCAAACTTAAGAAACTGGTTCTACACTACAATATCCAGTTTTTCACACCAATTTTTCAATAAACATAACTCAGAAATCTTAATCATAAAATTAACTAAAATCAAAACCAAAATTGATTCAGCTTGGGCACTTACTTCTTCTTAGAGGTGGGCGAAGTGGGCACAGCCTCTGTAGACCGTCTTCTCTTGCGGTCGCCAATTTCTGCTCTCCTTTTCATGCACAACAGGGCAACCGTCACCTCATTGCTGCCCTCGTCCTCAGAGGAAGTCGGCGAAGAACCACTATCAGGGGATGCGGAGGTAGATGCGGACGCTGAGGCGGAGCCGGGGGCGGGGGCGGATGGTTCCGACGCATCCTCCTTCGACAACCGAGCCGACCGATGCCGCTTAGGAACCGCTCCTTCATCCTTCTTCAGAGATGGAGTATCTGATATTTAAATCAATTTTAGGGTGGATTTCTTTCAAGGATTTACTGGATGTTTGGGGATGAAACTAGGGTTTCAAATTGGGTAAATATCTTCGGTGGTTTGAACGAGAGAATGGGGAAGAGAGAGAGAACAACAGTTTTGGGGGGAATGGTTTAAGGGGTAGAATAGGATTTTGCGATTTTTTTTCTCTCAGTGATGAGTTGGAAAGTGTACTGGGGGCTTAATCATACTATTTACCCGTATTTGGGGCTTCCACACACAAATAAAAATACAGGGGGGCTAGGCACATCAAGTTTCCTTTTTTGGGGCCTTGACACAATTTTTCCTATTTTTTTCTTAGCTTGGGCGACCAATTAGTATTTTATCTCACCTAAATGTGAAATTAGAATTAAAACTTTACCACCGGTGAAAAAAAGGTGAAACATCACGTGATGCTCTTAGTGTTATCTTATTTACGAGAAAAGTGCCACAAAATTATTTGATATATTAATATAAAGATAATTATGCTCAAACTTATGTAGCAACGTTGAGTCTGCTACAAAACAGTAAATTTTTGGACAAAAAAGAAAAGAGATGATATTATCTCTGAATATAGTGATGAGAAAGTTTGGGATTATTCAGTGATGAGAAAGTTTGGGAGGCCAAAAGCAACTAGAAAAAAGAGGTTTTGCATCTTTTTTGTCACCAACAGCGAAGTTGTGGTTTTAATTGCACATTTGGCTCAGAAAAAATGTAAAAACATCGCCCGAGCTAGAAAAAAAATATAAAACTAATAATAAGAGTCTGCAAGAAAATATAAAATATTTTCCTTTTTTATCCCAAAACTCAACATCTTCTCTCTCTTTTTTTTCTTCCTCCTATGAATCATGTAAAATGTATCTTCCTTTTCCTACTTCTCAACCATTGTCCTTTTCACCACCACCTTCTCATCATTTTTTAATCATAATTTTTCAACCGTCATGACCTCTCCACCACCATTTTTCCTATTTGCCCAACCACCACTGCACTTCTTCTTCCACAACCACCACTACACTATTTAAATGCCGTCTCTTTTGACTAAAATGTCTATTTTCTACATTAATATCAAAGTTACTTCTTAACTCTTAAACTCAACACTTAACCCTTTTTTTTATGATATTTCTCTCTTACATCATTTTTCACTTTTTCTCAACTATATATTCCTTTTTTTTCACATCCGCCACAACACCCCTCAATAAAAGAGAAATGACAAACCTATACAATTTAAATTTCTTTTTTGGAAAAATCATGTTAAGGCCTCAAAAATCAAAAGTTCATATGTCCTAACCCCTGGTGTTATTTCCCTGTGTAAAAGACTCAAATAAATTGTCATTTTGTCTTTCAGCCCCTTATGTACTACCAACTCAGTAGTGAAAGATAAAATCCAAAAATACCTCTCTGTAACCACCCTCTCTGTCTCCCCCCCCCCCTCTCTGTCTCTCTAAACCATGGCTAGATCTCTCCTCTCTCTTCCCCTCCCAGCTCAGCCCTCTCTTTCTTTCATTCTCCTCAACTCTCCCCTCAGATCTCTCCTCTCTCTCTCTCTCTCTCTCTCTCTACAATAGAGTCCACATTTATAATCATCTCTCTCTCTCTCTCTCTCTCTCTCTCTTCCTCACTCAACTCTCCCCTCAGATCTCTCCTCTCTTTTCCCCCTTCTAACTCAACCCTCTCTTTCTTTCATTCTCACTCAACTCTCCCCCTCCTCTTCCATTTCTCCAAATCCCCATCACTAATTTTACATTCACATTAAACCCCTCATTCCCTCAAACCATAGCCCTCATTCTCCTTTGCCGCCATGACGATCATTGTCATTTCCTCCTCCTCCTCTGTCACTTCCATCGCCACCAAAATATTGTCAACCCTTAGTCATCCTTGGTCCCACAATAATATCACCTCCCTAATTGATGTCTATGAGTCCAAATGGTACTCTCTCAACCGCAGCCAACTCCCCTCTGCAACCACCAATAGATGGCTGAGCCCCCTTCTAACGTTCACCTCTACTAGATCTCCGGCAATGAACACGTCAATATCCTCAATCACTTGACAGTCCTCTATGAAAAAGTCTGAATCTGAGTCCAATGGAAAACTCTGAATCCGAGTTTAATAAATTATTTTTGTTGAGGTTTAGAGAAGTGAGGAGATCGACGATGATTTTTTTTAACGAGGTGTCAATTTTATTGGACAATTATACTAGGTTCCTATTAAGTATCGCAAGTACGTGTTAACTATACCCTGTACCTGTTAATTATAATCGGTTCCTGTTAAGTATCACATGCACCTGTTAATTATAACCGGTTCCTGTTAAGTATCACAAGTACATGTTAACTATACACTGTACCTATTGATTACAACTGGTTCTTGTTAAGTATCATGTGTACCTATTAACTATAACAGGTATATGTTAACTGTAAAATGTTCGATTAAGTATCACATATACTTGTTAACTATAAACTGTACTGTTAAGTATCATGTGTACTGTTAACTATAATGTATATGTTAACTGTAAAATGTTCTGTTAAGTATCACATATACTTGTTAACTATAACCAAAACCTTTATAGAAATATAGTTAAAATTCCAAATGTACAAATTGGTCAACCAAATATAACATATACCACAAAACACCCACAGAAATATATTAGATAAAATATAAAAAAGTTATAATTATTTTTTTTTCATCCAGCTAAGCCTCATACTCAAATATCCCATCATTTGTTTATGCATCACAATGCCACCGCTTCGTCCTCGATTCAAGTACTTTCATAAAATCGTAATAAGCACTAAAACTAGCAATAAGCCTAATTTCAAAGAACTCCAACCTTTTTCTGTAATACTTAAATAAAATTACTTAAGATTAACAACCACTTATAAAACTTAAAAATTATATTGTAAACTTAATAGAAACTATATATATTTAACATCTACAAATAAAACTTGTTAGTTATGGTCTTTAACTTAATATCCATTTATTTAAATTAACAACCAACATTAAAACTAAGCAGTTAAAGTTTAAACTTAACATTTAATGACCAATAATAACAACTAACGATAAAACTTAGCTGTTAGCTCTTCACCTTAACAGGCATTCACTAAAATTAACATCCATCAATAAAACTTAACGGTAATGTGTAAAGTCGATACCAAATACCAATATTAACAACCAATGTTTAAACTTAATAGTTAAATTATACACTTTAACATGTATTGATGAAATTTAATAATCAAAGATTCATCTCTAAAATCAATGACTCTAATTAACAACTAATTTGTACAATTGAACTAGTCTTGTCTAACGTTTACCGTTTACAAAATTAACACAAAATTCTTACATGTAACATCCATATGTTAAATTTCACGCATAATGTACATAGTTCACAATGCACCAATACAACTACACATTTATCTTTAACATTCTTCAAAGGTGAGGGTTGTCGGTCGTTGTTCAACGCCGATGGTTTGTGATAATGCTTCAACCGCTGTGATAAACTATTTTTGTTCTTGTCTTTGCTCATCTTTTCTTTTGTTGTCTGCCATTGTTGAGATTAGAGAAAGAAAAACCTTAACCCCAATCTACAATCCTCATATTCAACCAAAAAATAGAGCAAATAAACTTTCTAGCAAGAGACACAACTTTGATGCAAATGGAGAGTAAATTGAACCAAAGCAATATCACTTTCATCTTTTGGAGGCTTGGTAAAAAAAAAAGAGCTCCCGAATATCTTTACAACTTTGGTGCTTGTTTATGAAATGAGTGACTAAGCATTTTCAAGCTTCAAATCTGCCCGAAGAAGAGGTGGAGGAGAAAGAAAAAGTTTGGATTTTGGGAAGGGGGGAGGGAGATGATGGGTTTTTTAGAATTTACGATGGCGGTCGAGGGCGCAGAGGAAGGAGAGAAGGTCGAAGGTGAGGGACTCAGCTTGAAGAGGAGGATGAAGAAGAAGGTAGGGTTTTGGGAAGGGGAGGGAGATGATGGGTTTTAGAATTTACGATGGCCGAGGGCCAGAGGAAGGAGAGAAGGTCGAAGGTGAGGGACTCACTTGAAGAGGAGGAGGAAGTTAGAGTTTTGGGGAGGGGAGAGGGAGCTCATAAAGTTTTGTGAGATTTGAGAGAATGAAAGGAAGGGTATATTTGGGATTTTAAAGAAATACAGTATACAAAGTGTATACAGCTGATGTGAAGGGGCTAAATCACATTAAACTTGAGTTTTTAGGACTTTTGCAATGAAAAATAATATCAGATGCTGGAACGCATGAATATTTGATTTTTGGGGCTTTGAAACAATTTTTCCTTCCTTTTTTTTTTCCGCGGAGATATTGTCTTTTGCATTTCACTCTTTTTAATAAACAGAGCCATTCCCAAGTGTCTCCAAAGCCGCCCATCCTCTCAACTTCTCCTCTCTCTCTCCTCCAAAGCCGCCCATCCTCTCAACTTCTCCTCTCTCTCCCCCCTCTCCCTAATCCTCTATCATGGCTTCTCTCTCCTCCACCCTCCGCTTCTTCTCCCCAAAACCCTCCCTCTCCTTCTTCTTCAAACCCTCGTCCTCCCCTGCACCCTCCCTCTCCTTCTCCTCCCCAATCTCCTTCCAACCCCTCTCTCAACTACCCCCTCCCCATCGCCCCCCAATCAAATCCCAACAACCCCAATCCCAGCAAACCCTAACCCTAGCCCTACCCCCGAACCTCCAGCGGATCGTCGCCCTCTTCCAATCCGTACCCGACCCCAAATCCAAGTACCAGCAGCTCCTCCACTACGGCACCCAGCTCCCCCCTTTCCCTCCCCACTTCCAGACCGACGCCTACCGGGTCCGCGGCTGCGTTTCTCGGGTCTGGGTCCGCGCCTACCCGGACCCAGACGACCCCTCCAAGGTCCGCTTCGACGCCGACTCCGATTCCGCCCTGACCAAGGGCCTCGCCGCCCTCCTCGTCATCGGGCTGTCCGGGGAGTCTCCGGAGGTCGTTACGGGGGTCTCGCCGGAGTTTGTGCAGCTCCTGGGGCTGAGGCAGAGCTTGTCCCCGTCGAGGAACAACGGGTTTCTTAACATGTTGAAGCTTATGCAGGAGAAGGCCGCTGAGGTTGGGGGTTTGGCCCGTTTGGATGGCCAAGATGGGGTTTTGAAGGAGGGAGAGGGTGGTTTAGGTAGGGAAAATGGCGGGTTTGAAGGAAATTTGAAATTAGATGACGTTTCGGTTGAGAATGGCGAAGAAATCGAAGAAGAAAATGAGATTTTGGAGCAAGAAATGGGCGAGGGAATCGAAGTCTCAGGCGTCGGGGGTGGAAGAAAGGAGAGGATGAGGGAGAGATTGGAGAGGGAGTTGCATCCAACTGAACTGGAGATTGAGGATGTATCACATATGCACGCCGGGCATGCCGGAGTTCGTGGGAATACGAGCGGAGAGACCCATTTTAATTTGAGGGTTGTGTCGAAGGAGTTTGAAGGGAAGAGCATGGTGAAGAGGCACAGGCTTGTTTATGACTTGTTGAAAGAGGAGTTGGAAAGTGGATTGCATGCTCTTTCGATTGTCGCAAAGACCCCGTCAGAAGTTTGAATCTTGTCAGAGGAGGATTCGGTGTCTATGAGGTTCTTTTTCTTTTTTCTTTATGTAGTCTCTTCATTTAGTTTAGATTACATTATCCTCACTTCTTTCTTGTATAAGTCATATCAATACCTCAATGTTTATAGACTGAATAATACTATGATGAAATCAGAATAAACCACTTGTTGAGACTGTTTTGATGAGACTAGTTGTTGTTCATATAATCTCATTGCAAGGCATTAATATTTTGAAGTCTTATTTCTGTATTTGGCTTGAAGGTGACTGAGCATTCTGAATGTATCATACACTTCAGCAGTTAAGACTCTCTTGCGTCCATGTGATAGTGAAATCCACAGAATGCACTGGAAATGGTCCAGGCTTTCTGTTCATTTATTCTTTTGGCAATTTTATGGTTTGGTTTGTATCCTGTGCAATGATATCCTCTTGGTTAGGAAAGGAAACAGGATGCTGATCTATATAGGACTTTCTTTGTCGTTTTTATTATTATGCGTCAGTCTGTGACTATTAAGTTCTCCTTCCCTCCCTTCGATGGCTATCCATGTATCTTCTGTCAACCTCTTTTGAGCATGCATGTTGTACAAAACCAACAAATGATTCTATTTGCTTGTAAAAGTAGTAATAGAGAGAGAAAGGAAGAAGCCTTAGTTAAAACTCCTGAACTTCATCTCCATAGATTAGGTGTTCTGGTATTTGTATGATGAAGTAGTTTCATGTTAGATAGGATTTTTATAGTTTCATGTTAAATAGGATTTTCTTGAGGAGAAAATCCAATTATTAAGATATATGCTTTTAGATAGTCTTGACAAAGAATAAAGAACATATTCAACCTTACTTTCATGGATGAGATGTGTAGGTCTGTGGTGACTATACGTGGGATAAAGTGGCTGTAACTAATCGATGCACGAGGAATAAACAAACCCAACTGACATAATAAATGTTTTTCCCATTTTAAATTAGATTATAATTGCAACATGATTAATGGTACAACGATCTTTTTTGTTGTTGTTGCATGGAAGCATATGGGCTTAACCTATCATAGAAGCTATAATATGTAGAAACTTCCCCTAATCAAAACTTGTGAAAGAGAAGAAATTTGTTATCTACATGTCTTGAAGGAAACCAATTGCTTTTATAGATCATTTACTACTTACCTTAGTTTACATATGAATAAAATCCCTACACTTAGACGCACGCACACGGACACCCACCCACCCACATAGTCTGTCAAGCACGATAATTGTCCAGCATTTAGAATCATATGTATGTTGTTGAGCACATGTATATCAAACTCAGGTATAACCAAATAGTGCACTCGCGCACGCATACATGCTAGCCTTATCCATGCACGACGCGATGTGGGGCGCAAAGTTCCTTTACGCGCACGTGCGCAAGGCTCAATGCAATGCACATCCCTGAGTGAAGCAAGACACACACCTCATACATAATTTTTCAAGATTGATAATAAAGAATGAAAGAACATGTTTATGAACTTTCACATAAATATATGACAATATGAGTAATATCTAATACCAGATAACAAAATAAGGGCTAATTCATAATGCTAATACACCCAACAATCCAACATAGCAGTAAGGTTCATAATTTTTCAGATGAAAAGTCAAATCAAGACTAATATCGAAGTAAAATCAAATCGTAAATGAGAACAAATTAGGGTACTCAATCAAGCTAGTAAAATAATCTGATACGTTTATTCTTCTTTTTGGGATATGGATTATCGGGTATAAAGACCAGATCAAAATGTTAAAGAAGAAAAGTATATGAGGCTATGCCTTGCATGCGCCCTCTATGAAGCGCCCTTGTGTAGGCACTGCGAGGCGCAAAAGATGTTGCTGCATTATATGTGGGGTGCTTCGCCATTATCCTAGTTGATAATTGTGGTCATCAGCTTTGGATTTTTTGTGTGTGTCAGAGTTGAGTTGAGTGGCTCAGTAGCCATTTTGAAGATTTTTTAATCTTTCTTGATTAATTTGCATAAGAAACTATTATTGATCTTTTGGGACCTTAATATATAATCAGCGAAGTTTTAGACTTTAGTTAGCAATACGTATAAAGTATTGTATGAATGAAGTTATGGGACCTTTTACAGTCATCTAAAAATAGATAAGGCTATTCTAGAAACATTCAAGCATGCATGCTATAGAACCTTATTAATAAATCTTAATCATGAAAGGCCAAGTCTAAGCCCCTTTAAATCTATTGTTTTAAAAAGCGGTCTGGGCGCCTGCCTAGGCGGCCGATTAAACCTAAGCAATACCTAGGCCGCTCATTTAAGTCTTTCGTCTAAGTCTTGGGAGTGCCTAGGGGAGAACGGGCTACTTACGCGGACTGTACTGTGTTAGAAGGGTATATTGCTTACTTATAGTAATGGTTAAAGAAAGTAAGCCAGGTTAAAATGTACCAGATCAAAACTCTATGTGCATCCCAAGTAAAACAGTGAGGATATGATTTGAATCTTCGAAAATAATCTTTCCTCTCTCGATGTTAAAAACATCTATGTGCCGCTTAAGCGTTTGCCTAGGCGCTTGGGCGCCTCACGTCTGGAGACGCATAACGTTCTAAAACATTGCTATGAAGCATGCTACAAACTTTTATTGTAAAGACATGTCGTATTAAACATGTCTAGCGTACATGTTGGATGTGTCAACTTTTGCCATATAATATTATATGTGCTATTTTGGTATATGTTGTGTACGTGGTTCATCATTATGAATTGTCGAGCCATCTATCTTCATAAGGATGTGCATTTATTTTGTCTTTTATGTTGGACAACTGAAAAGAGAAAGCACCAAACAAGAAAAATGAATTCAAAGACTCCACACCCCTTCCTCTGAACTCTGCTTCCTCGGGGAAAAAAAAAGAAAAATACAAAAAACAAAATCCTCTCTCATGGCTTCCCTCTTTTGCACTCTTTGCTTCTCTTCTCCCAACTCGCAATGCTTAACTGCCAGCTTCTTTTTGCTCTACCTTTGCTCTCCAATCTCCTTCCAAATGCTCACAATCACGTCTCCATCAGCCCATCAAAGCACAACAAACTTAACAAATGTAATTCCAAATCCAATCTGAAATCCTTTCCAAACAGCTCCACCAACTTGTCATCCTCTTCTAGTCCCAGCTCTCCCCTACCCTCCCCAGTTCCACATCGATGATTCTCGGTCCGTGGCTGCATCTCCCGTGTCTGGGTTCATGCCGACCCAGATTCGGGTGCCTCCTCCATGGTCCAATTCAGATGTTACTAATTCTTCACTGCCTAAAGATACTGATTCTTCACTGCCTAAAGAACTTGCCGCACTTTCTGGTTTTTAGGCTCTTTACAAACTGGCGAGCATTGTTGCAGGGGTCTCATTAGAGTCTGTATAGCATCTAGGGCGGAAACCATAGGAGAATAATGGGTTTGTAATTTATTAAAGCTGATAATGGGTTTGTAATTTATTAAAGCTGACCTTCAGAAGGCTGTCAAGGTCAGCTGTCAAGGTTGGGGGTTTGAGTTGCAGCGGCCATGCAGAGGTTTTGAAGGAGGAACTGGATGATTTGGGTGGGATGTTAAGTTTGAAAGGGATCAGGATTGAGGACGATTTGACTGGACAAGATGGTTTGGATGTGGAAGATGAAAACTTGGGCCAAGAGATTATGGGTTTGATGAGGATTCAATGATGAATGGTGGGGTGATTGGTTGGAGAAGGGAGAGGATACGTGGGAGATTTGAGAGGGAGCTATGCGCAAGGAATTGAAGGTAGAGGATGTATCACATTTGCATGCTGTTCAGGGAAATAGAATGGGAGACTTATTTCACTTTGAAGGTTATTCTGGAGGAATTCAAAGGGAAGAGCATGATGAAGAGATACAAGCTTGTTTATGGTTTGTTGTGAGAGGAATTGGAGCATGGATTTTGTGCACTCTTGATTGTAGCCAAGACGCCATTGGAAGTTTGATTCTGCAAGAGGAGTGCCCAGTATTTACAAGTCCTTTTTCTTTCTTCATTATGTATTCCTTTTCATTTAGCTTGCATGAATATTGAGGTTTGATAATATAGAATGTTTTCTTGTTTGACATTACGGTAATTATATAAGAAAAAAAAATGTCTCTTTGGGACTATTTTGGCACTTAATGGGACTACAGGTTTTTTTCTTTGTTATGGTGTTCTTTTTTTTGGGGGTGGGGGTGTGAGGGTGGTTTGACATTAGCTCTCATTTGTGTGTTAACTGCTTAGCATGAAAAGCTGCACTTACTCATCTGTTCTTCCGACAATATTCCGGTCTGTGTTGTGTGCAATGCTCTCCTTTTTTGCTATGAAAGGAAATGCAATTTTGGGTAATTTAGTATTTTATGTTATTATTATCACGCATCTAGTGAGCGCCGACCATTTATTTCTTTTACTTCCCTTTGCCTGTTATGTCCGTACCTTCCCTCTTTTGATGATATATGCCGTACAGGATCAACAGGGTAGCTGTAATGCTACATGGCAACTCGATAATCTGCACAGAAGATGAAAGAAACATGCACAATATCTTAGCTTAATGGATCTTGTGAGATGGTTAGTTTTTTTAAGTGAGGATATATGAGGTCTAATGAATCAGGCCATGCCTCGATTGAGGAAGCATGAATCCACCTGATCTAACCACTCAGTGAGGAGGTGCATTTAACAGAAAGGAGGGCCTGTCCAGTGTGTAACATTATTTGATTGTGAAGTTTTAGTTCAGTTTGAAAAACTATTGGGTTTCTACTATTCTTGTGAACATCCACTCTTGTGGGGAGTGAAGTGATGTGTTGATCTCTGGACAAACCGAAAGGTACAGATGAATGATCAGATGGTTGTAATAGCAATTGCAAACTGATAAGTTGAGCCAAGGTATTTATTGTCTAAAATGCCATGTTGTTGAGACTGCTATGCGTTGAGACATCCCGTGCAGTCAACTTTTGTATACACCAGTATTTGTTCAGGCAGTTTGTGAAGCGGATCTAATATACCATGCATGAAGATATATTTACATACCGATAAGATATTAACTGTTGTAGTCTATTATAGTATGAATACTGTTATCAATATGATGTAGCTATAGCTACACTTCAATGGCCAGGAACAACAGGGCAATAAGACAGCAACACTTAGAACCGGAGGATGCCGATAAAATTGGCAGTTTATACAGTCTAGAAAGAGAATGACCATGTTTGAAATGGTTAGTGAGTGATAAAGTTTCTAGACTGTTTAGAAGACATCATGTGTTTCTTTTTGTACTAGATTACTTGTCTGAACTCTGATATTTAAAGCATAAGTTTCTCAATGTTGCTGCTGTTGTATTCTGCTTTCTGTGACGCTGAGCTATGACACAATATATATGTGTTGGGTTTATACCTCATATGAGTGTAATTCTCCAAGATGTAACTGGAAATAACAACTAAGGATTGTGGTTTATATCCAGATGTCCTTCTTGGAAATGGATAGTTATTTCTTTTCTTTCATCTCTGTTTTGCTGTTAAGTTTCTCACTCGGTATCTGTTGCACACTATAGTTGAAAAAATGCACCTTTTATACTACAGAAACTTACCTTCATGTTTATTTTTGCTCAGCTAAAGTATTTATTTTGCGACTGCTGTGTTCTCTTAGAATATAAGATACTGCTATGACTAGTTTTCCCTCATGTCCTTGATTTGTTGTTATTTGTGTCAGTTCAGGAGATATTGGTATACTTATTATTATTATTATTATTTGATAACCTAGCTTGGAATCGAACTCAAGACCACGGGAGCTAAATTGGACCCTCTCAACTGTCCGAGTCATCCGCATTTGGTTGGTATACTTATTTGTATTTCTTTTGTTGTAGTGGATACAAATACATAAATACACGTACAAGATTGCTCAGACATTGAGCTGAATTTCTATATTAGAGATATATGAATTTAGATAGTTAGTGCGGAACATTACTAATGATTAAAAAGAATGATGAAGGTCAACCTGAAAATATGCCCTTATTACATGGGAACAAAAAAGATTATGTGAAAATCAAATTAGCTACAATGTGGTTAATTTCATCAATCACATTCATTTCATGAGGTATGTTGCGACCCTGGCTATCCTACGAGGACTTCAATTCGCCAATGAAACTAACAGTCTTATCTCTATGAATTCCAAATTGCAGATGATATCCAATAGAACAAACTTTATGACACCGAAAATATCAGGTAAACTTTCAATTAAAGGTCAATTTTCATACGTAATAACACTAGTAAATGCAATTTTATTAATTTAAACAGCCAAATTTTTTTCAGATGATTTCATGAATTAATATCCACAGTGAATCTGATCTAACATGAAACCAGTCGTAGGTGACACATGGGAAAAAAACAATTATTGCATAATTACTCAATTTGACATTAAGCTAATTTGTGTCATTATCAAAATAAATTCATAAGCATAAATCAATAATTTATAATCAATAATTTATATTACCCAACCAAAACATTAGCAAATAAATCCAAGAACCTAAAACATTATATAAATAATTTCTCAAAATTGGCAGCGGAAACTTTAATCATATTCACAAATACAAAATTTAGAATTTGAGAACAAGGAAATAATAATTCTTAATAAAAATTATAAATTTTTCATGGCCCTGATACCAATTGTTAGAAAATTTTACTTATGCATAAATAAATATAACTTATTCATCTATAAACAAACATCATGAGATCTTTTTTATCGCAAACATCATGAGATCTTAAACAAAGATATTCATGAATAAATAAGAAGAAACATACCTGATGTTGAGGATGTCTTTCTATTTATTGGTTTCTTCCCTTGTCTCTTTCTTTATATTAGAGAAAATATTTAATGGATGTTTTCATGTACTACTTTATGGATAGGAGAGGACCTATAGATACACTTTCCTTCGTCTCGGTTCGTTCATCAAGAGACTAATAAAGAATTTAATGAACCTTGAGAGATATGTTCCTAATTAATTAATTATTAATTCATTTAAACATTGAATATATTAATCACTTAATCATACATGAATATTAATCCTATAAACTTGATGTCATAAAATACTCATAACTTTAATACAATAAAGAAGTGCATGACTAAATAATAATAACTCGGCCATTAACTTATACTAAGAGCATGTTTGGCTACTATTTATTTTTGAGTCCTTATAAGTTACTTATTACTTATTCTCAAAACTTCTTATAAGTATGTAAGAAAATAAGGAAGTTGTTTGGTAAACCCCTTAACTTATAAGGAGATATAAGTAGTTATGTGTTTGGTAAACCAATAACTTAGAAGGTTGTATTAAATGTCAAATAACCAGAAAGGATATATTCTGTAACTCCATAGTGTGACTTATAAATTTATTTTATATTAACAAGATAATTAATTATTAATTATTAATATTGAGATTAATTAATTAATTTTATTGTAATGAAATATTATTATAAATAAAATTAATTAAAAAATTAATTATCTTATATAAAAATATTTTTGATTAAATTATTTTTATATTTTGCATTATATTGTGATTATTAATTACTAATGTTGAGAATAATTAATTAAAGTCATATTGGTAAAATATTATTATTAATAAAATAATTATTTAATTAATTTAAAATTAGTTATTTTATAATAAGAAATATATTTTATAAAAATATATATTACATTATTTGTGATTACTAACTACTAATATTGTGATTAATTAATTACTGTCATATTAATAAAATATTATTAATAATAAAATAATTAATATAAATAATATATCATAATATTATGATAATATTATATATATTATAATATTATATACATATTATATACATAATGTATTATTATTATTATTATTATATTATAATATATATAAAATACATATATATTATATATCATTATAATATATTATTATATTATCATGATATTAATATATATATATATATAAATATAATATTATATATATAATAATAATAATATTATTTTATGTTATAATAATATTATATATTATTATTAATAAAATAATAATAGTTAATTAATAAATGAACTAAATAATTAATAATATTAATCACTTTATAATAAGAAAATATTTAACTAAGTAAAGGTAATAGGAAGGTATTTATGTCTTTTGGTCAGAATAAGGAAAGTTTCTAATAGCCAAAAATAAGTTGAGATTTTCCAACTTATTTTTGGCTACTTATAAGTAACAAATAAGTAACATAAATGATTCTTACCAAACACAATGTTGTCAAGTTATAAGTAAAATGTTACTTATCATACTCCCTTTAAAAGTAGGAGTTTGGAAAAACTTTCTATAGACAATAATACCCTTACTCCTTTTAGATATTGCACTATTATCATATTCTATCCTTATTAATTTTAATTATTAGGTATAAGCTTCAATTATCCTATCCTATCCTAATTAATATGTATATAAACTCAGATTTGATTTAAGTACGTTAAAAATTATATTAAGTTATAGATAATTGTTCAACCTCTACGTCCAACCACATCTTGAAATTACAAAACAGAAAATCTCAGAACATACAAATTTTGTTTACTAGAGAAAATAGATAAATATTTAAAATTTTTACCATCTAAAGATTTGAATTTCTTACTTAATAAATTTAAAAATAGAACTCTTTATCGTAGCATTTGTTTCTTACATATAATTTTAAAAATAAAGATAATAGATGATATTATGAAATATGCTCACCTCCTAAACTATGTTTATAATTAAGGAGAAAAATATCTCCTTAATATCAATTTTACATGAGTGACAAAGATAGAAAATATCCAAAATTCATAGAAATTGCACAACTTGAGAAATTCCCAAAAACATAATTTAAAGATTTTACAAAAAAATCAACCTACAAAATTAGTAGAAATATCCAAAAGACTTTTAGAAATTGTATACTTTACTGAAATCCAAAAGACTTCGAAATATTGAAAATATTATAGAAAATTCCTAGATTTTATAAAATTTGCAAAAAATCCAAACAATTCCTTACATTTCAATTTATCTTTAATATGATTTTATTGTGATCATGTTCTAATTAATTAAAATATCTCTAATAAGATACAAGCTATAGATAATTTTTCAATCTCCATGTTCAACCATTTATCAAGAAATTACAAAATAGAAAATCTCAAAACTTAAAAAATTATTTACTAGAGAAAATATGTAAAGATTTAAGATTTCAACCATCTAAATATTTAAATTTGGTACCTTACAAGTAAAAAATAGGACTTTTTATCTTATCATTTGTTTCTTTATATTTAAATTTAAAAGTAAAGATAAAGATAGTTAGATCATACTATGAAATGTTTTCACCTCCTAAATGACCTTTATAATTAAGGAGATAAATCATGTCATACATCATACATACACCTTTTAAAAGTATGAGTTAAGAAAAATCTTTCGTGATCAATGTTACCCTTGACAATTTGGGATATTATATATATTCTAATCCTATCCTAAGTAATAATAAATAATAAATTTATTCTGTTTTTGCCAATTTAAAGAAATAATCTCTCTTTTACATATAAAGAGAAATTGGTAGTTTGCTATTCAAACCTCACATCTCAAAAAATACGTCTAATCATATATTTACTTAAGCATTCACATCAAATTAAAACTATCCATAATTAAATATTCTAATAATTAAATAATTTTTAATCCTAATTAAATCATAAATATCCATAATTAAAAAGTTTGGTCCTAATAAATTCAAGAAAATCCTATTAAAAATTACAAACAACATTCTAAAATTTTCAAAATAACAAATATTCCCTTAAAATCAATATTGTAAAAGAACCTTTGAAACTTAAAATTGACAAACAGACCTTAAAAATTCAAAATTAGAAACAACCCCAAAAATTCAAATATTGGAAACAACCCCTTGAAAACTCAAAAATTTAAAACAACTCCTTTATATCTAAAAATTGCAAACAACCCTAAAAATGAAAATTACAAATAATCACATAAAAATCCAAAATTTATAAAAAATTGGAAAATATGAAATTGTAAAAAGCCTCCTAAAATATAAAATTTTCTAACAAACCCTTAAAAATTTAAAAGTACAAATAACCACATGAAAACTTCAACAATTATAAATATGCATACTTCCTTTATAATGCGAAAATTACACACAATCTCCTAAAGGATCTACAAATTATGAAAAAACCCTTTAAAAAATGTGAACATTATAAAAACCTTTTATTGGGGGTTTCCTACCAAAAGTTATTGCGGGTTAATGATGGTTCTCTGTTAAAATTTAATAGGGGTGTTTTGGTCATTTGACCGCATATGAATTAACGGTGTAAATTTGTAGGGTTTTTCGCCAACACTTATTGAGGATTTAGTGAGTTTCAAAGATATTTAAGGTTTGATGTGAAGCATCCAAACTTATTCGGGATTTAGTAATATTTTACCCATATATTTTCCAATTCTTATAGCGAGGGTAGATAGACAACTATAGAACAAACATAAACTGAACATAAATAATCAAAGTATTTGACCACGTTCAATTCACGTAAATTCTAACTAGTAAGTAGAAATAAGTAAGTTGCCAAACATGCACTAAACTGTTATGATCTTCTTCACATAGAAAAGAAATTATTCGACACCCAACAAAGACAACCCAATTCCAAATACTTACACGTATCAAAAATCCATAAATAGAGAAACCTCAATTTATTAATTTCAAGCTAATGCCTCTTATATATTATTCCAAAATTAAAATTAATACTAACTCTACTTGAAAAGGAATCCATGACTGATCTAATGAACTAATAAAACCTCAAAATCATGGGAGACTACACTAGCAACAAGGACGTTTTCAGTTAAAGGACCATTGGTTCTCAGCCCTGAGCTTGGCCTCCTCTTCGGGCGTGAAGTCGTTGTCGATATGAAAGTAATCCCTCACCTCCTCCGGCATCATGCCCTCGATCGTGTTGGCGATGGTTTGGCACGTGACATTAAAGAGAGCCTCGCAGTCGAGATAGTTAGCGGCCAACACCATCTCGAATATCTCCTCCCTCTCCATCCCCTTGCCAAATTCCTCCTCCCACTTCTTC
The DNA here is from genome assembly GCA_012295165.1 of Asparagus setaceus. Taxonomy (NCBI): domain Eukaryota; kingdom Viridiplantae; phylum Streptophyta; class Magnoliopsida; order Asparagales; family Asparagaceae; genus Asparagus; species Asparagus setaceus. Next base: position 26,517,218 of record CM022705.1, on the reverse strand, counting down.
TTCTCCTCGCTGGTCATCGACTCGTAAGACTCTTCGTTGCGGCCTTTCCAGTTCTCGATGATCTTGGCGAGCACGGGAGCGTTGACGTTGGGGACGGGAACGACAGGTTGAGAGTCATTGTCGGAGGAGGAGTCGAGGAGGGAGTTCTTGATGGTCACTGATTCCTTCACCGCTAGTGATTCTTCCACCTCAAACTTCTCCCCCTCGTTGCTAACCAGTACTATCATCCTTGTCTTCGTTGTCGTCGTCGCAGACGCAGAGGTTGAGGCTTGGTCGTCGGTAGAAGACATGGTTTCTTTGTTGTTGATTCTATTTTTTGGTCGTAGGCAAAAGTTATATGAAAGGTCTTTTACGGTTCATTCTGTATTTATAGAGGAATTCGAACTTGGATACGGGTAGGATTCTGAAAAATTAACTTAAATAAGAAGAAGTAGGGTTTAATTGATAAGATACTATGTATTTTCTCATTGAAATACTATATATTCTACCTTTTGTCCAGAAAGAGTTCTTCATTCATTTAATTATTCAGTAAATTAATCCCATATGTCTGTTTGAAATTTGTATGCGACTTATAGTTTTTATGCTGGGCCATATAAGAGTTTCCATCCTTTTGAAATTTGTACACACTTTTTGTTTTGTTGATAAAACAAAATAATATCGGAATTTGTACACAATTAGTTATTATTCGAAAATTTTTGTTAGGCCATAGAAGAGTTCTTTTTATCCTATATCTTAATTTGTTCAATTTAAGATGAATTCAGTTTATTCGATGGTTCGATCTCTCTATGGATCATTCAATCATCTAGTAACTAAACTTGAAAAAAACCAAGGAAATAGAACTTTATGATAACCAATCTTTTATTCCTGAGCCCAATATGAGCAGCATATATACATAATGCATGATGCCCAACATGATAGGACTTCGGAGGCCGAGCTTGTGGAATTTTCTACCAACCCAAATAAAATAAAGATTAACTAAGAGTGATGGGGTTTTTCGATATTAGTCCTTACATCACTACTATTTTGATATTAGTTCCTTAAATCTACATATTTTGACATTAATCCCTCAAATTGCTGAAATATATTGATATTATTCCTGATGTGTTAGTCAGGGATTGAAATGCATGGGTATATTCCGTTATCTTTAACTTTTGTAGGGAATAGACAGTTATATCCTAACTCATATTATCCAAACCCACATACCTATTAACAGACCCAAACTGAATCCATTTCACAATCCCACGTATTTGTTAGCAGACCGAACCCATTTTACAACTTTGAGAGAACGAGAGAGAGAGAGAGAGAGAGAGAGAGAGAGAGAGAGAGAGAGAGAGAGAAGGGCAAAATCACGGTTTGGGATGTAGTAATAGGGTGGGGGTATTTTGGTAACTAAACATCTATGATAAGTCTAAAGCTAACTATGATTAGGGGTTTTGAATAGAAAATTTAACTGAGGGGCTACTATCAATATGCTTATGCAATTTGGTGGACTATCCCAAAAAACACTATTAGAACAAGCAAATTACCAGCTAAATCCTTCACAGTTACAAAACCTTTACACCATGATCACGATACTCATTTCCACCCCTCAAAAAGCTCACCCCGAAATTTCTCTCTAACATGCCCACAACACTTGACCACCGGCTAAAGATGCCCGTGCTTCACCATGCACCATTTGAGCTGGAGGAAGACCATTTTTTTTCTTTTTTTTTTTTTGGCAAGACCATTTGATCAATTAGGGACCACTTCTCCCTCCTTTCCTTCAGATTAACTAAATAACGCTCTTGTGAGAGCGCTAGCGAAGAAGAAGACGGGAACTTGTGACGTGTGCAACCCTATTTTTTGTCACAAAAAATTGCCTATTTAATTACATACACAACGGAACAAGAGCCATTGTTCTATCATAACAATGTTGTGTGCGGGAACATCCCAACCACACATTAGCTAGAGTACCAATCACATGGTGGGGTCAGAACGCTCGACCGCATGCTGATCTCGGTGATGCATCACGGAAGAAGCATAATGATTGAGGTTATAAAAAATGTATTTACATTAAAAAGGACCTCGTGCAAGTTCGTATGCTTAAAAACTAAGTTATATTCGAGGCAAAAATAAAGTGAACTCAGTGGCTCACTACTTCACAACTTGTAGAAGCTAAAAGGAGAATAACCTTTGGCTCACTCACTACTAAAGTTATCTTCGACGCAAAAACAAGGTGTACTTAGTGGCTCGCTACTTCACAACTTGTAGAAGTTAAAAGGAGAACAACCTTTGGCTCAATTAATAGAACTTAAATATCTTATAGTTTTACTCATTTGCATGCATTTTCATATTCTCGGTTGTTTTTCATAGTATATATATATCTTAAGTTGTCAAAACTTACCACGTTAGTATCCTTTATTATGCAAACATGAAAAACTTCACCCAATATTCTCACATGACACTCACATGCTAATTTAGGAACTTTTAACTGTTAATATTTGTCAAATATTCTGTGGAACCTACCCAAATTCTATTTTAATTGAAAATTTCTATTTTAAATATTTCTCAATTAAAATAGAATTGTCATAAGTTTGATTGTAAATTTAACAAATATTAATGATTAAAGTTCTAAAATTAGCATATGAGTAGTATATAGAAAGATTAATATGAAAATTTTCACATTTGCGCAATAGAGGATCCTAACGTGTTACTTTGAAATGACTTTGGGTGTACAAATGCTATGAAAAACAACTAAAGAGATGTAAGTGCAAAACGAGTGAAATTATGGGGTATTGAAAATGCTTAATTTGTAGACTAACCTTTGAGGAGAGTTCTATATTGTCCATATGCTTGATGCAAAAAGTTTCCCAAGAAACCCTACACAAGAAAAAGAAAAAGAAAGCTAAAAAAAAAAGAAAAGTAGAAAAAGAAGAAGAAAATGGTTTTACATATTGGTTCTTGAAATATGTCTAATTGGATAGGATTTTGATCATCTCTATTATAAAAAAGTAGCGGAGGAACCACTACTTCTAATTTCAACCGTCGATTGGTTAATGAATATGCGTGCATGGTTGTAGATAATTCTAATTTATTCTAAATATAACACTTACCAATAATCATAGAGATGAAAATATGAAAGAGTTATACATTTGGATCAATTAAAGAAAGAAAGCAAACATAGTTGGAGCTGGTAGGGAACCTAATATGGAAGAGCTATACAATTGGATCAATTGAAGAAGGAAATCAAGCATAATTGGAGCTTATTTACTATTATTGGAAGGACTAAGGTATAATTCGAATGCACATATTGAAAATGACTGCGATATTCTTCTATAACAAAGTCGTATTGTTAGAGGGTGTTTGGCTAATCCTTCTTTTATATATAAAGAGAAATTTGGTGGTTAATCAAAAGTCACAATGTGGCAGTTGATAGTTCAACTCAAAGTTGTCATGTGGCAATTAGTTGAGATTTAATGAAGTACTATTCTTTCCAATTATATAGTTTGACATTCTAATTGATTCTAATTAAGTATAATTTAGAAATGGATGATATTATAAAAGCACATATTCTTTCCAATTAAATCACTTTCTACAAAAGTTCAAATATCATCAAATATCTTAATTAGAACTAAATATCCCAATTTTTTTATATAAAGACAAATTAGTGATCCACCGGGCACAAAAAATATCGTCAACAAAGGTAAAAAAAATGTCACGTGTCATATTCTCAAAATATCAGTTCTTATAAAAATTGCCACGTTTCGCAAAACCTATCAATCCTTTCTATTTTCACTATTTTTGGGTAAATTACTCTAAAATCTAAATAAGTTTTGGTTTTTGCAGCAAACCCCAAAAAAGTTTAAAACACTCATTTACACCCCCAATCCCTGCAACGCCCAAAAAAAAAAAAGAAACTTTGAGAATTTCACAAAACATCAAATTTTGATTTTTTTGGGCACTTAACCTGCATAATAGCGTTACCCCCATAGTTTTGCATGGACAAAATTACCCTCAATGCCAATGACGGTAAGAAAGAAAGGACTCTTTTGCCCTATAAAATTCTTAAAATTACATAAAATATCTAAACAAATCAAAAATTACATAGAGTTCACTAAAAATCTGAAAGTTACCGACGTCAGACTAAAAATTTGAAAATTACAAAAAAATATTAAAAATAAGAAAACTATAAATTACCCCTAAAAATAAAAAATTACACAAAATCCCTAAAATTCTGAAACTATAAACAACCTTCTGAAAAATCAAAATGCAAAAATCCTAAAAATCTAATAATAATAAAATTTCAAACAACCTCTTTTCAAAATCTGAAAATGACAAACAACCTTCTGAAAATTCTGAAAGTTACAAATATCTTCCTTTAAAATATAATAATTATAAACAATGCTCTAAATAATCTGAAAAATTACAGACCCTTAAATTATGAAAAGCACAAACAAACCTAAAAAAATTCAAATGTTACACACAACCCCTCAAAAGTCTAAAAATAAAAACAGCCTCATACAGAATTTGAAAAAAGAAAACAACCCCTTAAGATTTAAAAACTACAAATCATCTCCTAAAAATCTAAAAATTACAAACACCACTTGAAATATGAAATTGCAAAGAGGGAAGGATATTTGGCAAATTTTAATTTAGAAAAACAATCAAATTGAGATAAAAACCAACATATGCAAACAAAAAAAATCAGATCGATCCATGCGAGCATGAGCTTAGAACTTGTTGAAAGTGAAATGAAAGCATGAAAGTCACTTATTTTTGCGAGTGTGAAGGTGCATCCACGTCATCATGCAAGTGAAATACAATGTTGATTTGTAAAAGAAATTATTTTTGAAACTAGAAGAATAAAGATGACGTGATAATATATTTTCTTTATTTACTTAAAATTATAGTATTTTTTCAGTGACTAGAATATATAAATTATGGCTAGAAATTTTTATAGAAAAGAATGAGGGGAACAACTAGAAAAGTTTAAAATGTCAAAAATTGACTAACCAAAGATTGCATCAAAGAATTGAATATTATGGAGTGAGCTGTTGATGCACTTAAAAAAATAAAAGTTTAAATTCTCTATCTAATATCTAATATTATTCTAAAAGTTTTAAAAGTGTGAAGGGTGTTAAAACATTTTTTCTAAAAATACCCTCAAAATTACATGCATAATCAACAAATTACCCTATACTTTTTCTTTCATACATCTTCGTATCCATGTTCAATGAGAAGCACATAAAAAATTGCATTACACTCTACTTATTCAAATGCTGAAACATCCCATCCATTGTCATTCTCCATAACTACACTAATAACCCTCCCTATTAAGGCTAAAAGCCCATTTTGGTCCCTGTACTTCGGCTCCATACTCAAATTGGTCCCTGTACTTATTTTTTTCTCAACTTAGTCCTTGTACCATATCGTGGTTACAAACTAAGTCCTTTTTTAACATTCGTTAAATTTTGGGTGTTAAATTTTTCATTAATGACCACACTACCCTCAGTTTAATCTATTGTCGAACAACACCTTAGTTTTTACATTTCTCATAAATCTCCCTCTTTTTTAATTTGTATGTAATCTTTTGTTTCTCATAATTGTTTTCTTTGTTAACAACAATAACATTGGTTTATCCATATGCCGAAAAATAAATGAAAAACTCAATGTCAATGTTAAAAACTTTGGCGGATTATTAGATAACAGCCCCATAATTTTTAAAATATCAGAAAACCCTCATCCAAAATAAAATATAAAAGTAAAAACTTTTAAGTGGGATTGGTGGGTCAGTTCGTGCTATGGCCCGTCCCCCCTGTTCTTGGCCTGCGAGTGGGCTGGGTTGAGCTCCAGACTCAAAGACAAGCGATGAGAGACGCCCCGATTGTCCCGCCGCGAGACGAGCCAGCCTATCCCGTTGCCCACCCCTAGCACGCACCCCTAAAAGCATGAAGCATAATTACCCCTCAAAAATATCCTCCTGCGTAAATTTGCTCACCTATGTGAAAATTGTGGTCAACATTATTTTTTTGGGGGGGGGGGGGCGTGGGGTTGGGGGTTGTGATAAAATCTTAAAGTTAGAGATGGTTTTCTGATAACTTAAGGGCCTAAATTTGAAGGGGGGGTTCTGATATTTTGAATGCCATGGGGAGTTATCTGATAATCACCCAAAGTTAAGGAGAGTTTTCCAAAATTTAGCTATTTTAAACTCTAAATCCGTTGCATCCTTCTTTGGTGCATTTTAACTAGAAACTCTATCGTACATAATTGTAGGTCTACTTGACCAAGAAAAACAAGGGCCTTGAGACATAGTACGCAATTTGATACAATCAGGCACTATACACGCAAAGAAATGACCACAAAATTTATTCCAATAATTATTAAGTATTTATTTTAAACTATCATATATCAATGGGCATATAAGCAATTGAAAGTTGTATGATGACCATATATCTCGGCCAGTTGATGTGTTCAATATCTCTTTGAAAGAGAGGAATTTGATATAAGGAAATGACACTACAAACAAGTGGTCAAAGCTGAGCAAACATTGCATTTTTTAGCACTCAAGGATTTCTTCGAAAGTTAATCATTTTTGGAAGCATATGCCCATGAGTAAGCGCAATTATGTCATTTTAATTTTGTTAGGGTGGTATTGTCCTTTTAATTCATATTTAATGGAGTTTTTAATGGAGAGTTAAAATAGGACTAATTTTACATCTAACTAGGGGTACAAGGACGAAGTTGAGAAAAAAAATAAGTACGAGGACAAATTTGAGTATAGAGCCCTAGTACAAGGACCAAAATGGCCTTTTACCCCCCTATTAATTACCCACTAATTGCCCATTTCATCACAATCATAATATCACCACTACTACTCTTAATATCTTCTTCAATCTCAAATTAAATGCTCCAATGCTTGAGCTTCTCACCATAAGTAACCCCCTCTCTTCTCTCCTCTATAAATTTCAGTCATCCTAAAATCAAAGAATCAATCTATTGCTCATCCAATATTCAACTGACCTGATATTAAGAGTGGTGATTTATTTTCTTACAGGAAGTTTGTTCGCTACATCATTGGTTGTGTTTTTGGTTACATGTAAGAGAATACTTGTATGGAGAAATAGCATATAAACTCTTTTTCTTTGCTTTTAGACCAAAGTGTTAACAAGAAAGTAATTGGAATAAGTTTTTCTTTTTCCTTTGTTTTCTTTTTTTTAGTAGTTTGAGAGAGGGGTTTTGATATTTGATTATAGTCGTTGGAGTTTAGTCTTCTATTTGAGGGCTGAGTATTTTTGGTCACCAAGAAGCGAGAACTTAGTAATTGATATTTATACTTTGATCTTGAATAAAACTAACCTTCCATACAAAATAGAATAGGCCTTAGTCGATGTTCTATATTATCTCATATGAAGTATTTCGTGACCTTTTATTTATTAATTGAGTTTTTGGAGATGTGACTTTGAGATAATATATAAGCATGAAGGAAATTTTTCCAAATGAACATAAAGCTTTATTGTCAAGATTGAATATCATGATAATAATGAAAAACTGTTTAATTCTACCGTCACCACAAAATTTATAGGGATTTGGTTGATATGAGAAATGAATAGTTTTAATAAAGTTGAGTTGAAAGAGATTTGAAAGAGACATCCGAAATGTAATATTTCAAGTATACCACTAATCTTTTGTCATAGGTTTTCTGAGATGTCTTTGATCTAACTTCAATTATATATCAATGAGTATTTCAAGAGAACGTTGTTAGTTGACCTAATATTTCCCTAATTATCTTATGTTTTAAGAATATATTTGCTATATTATTGTATTTCTAAACATTGCAATTCGAGAATAACGTGCTTAGAGTTATTTTCTATAGTATACTTACATGCACATATATATGGTGCACTATAATTGATACTGATGAATTTTTAGTGCTCATGCTATGTTTGTATACATAGCCATAAAATGTACCAATTATAAAATCTCATTTGTTTTAACTATTATTGGAATATACAATAATTTTACAATTATATAGGAGCTTAATTATGTAAGTAAGAAGAAAATATTATTAGAATGACATCATGTAAGTTACTTATACATAACCTTCCAAGATCAATTACCCACTTATTATGTACCTATAACCCATTAAGTCCCACTATCCATTAACTCACTCATCATTAATTCATCACTAATTAGTAACTACTCATAACATTATCTATGCTCCCCAATATTATTAATAATTCACTAATTAGACATATCATTTTTCTTCGATATTTTAAAAATATTTCTAATAGCCCTCTACAAATTTTGAAGTTTACATAGAAGACCTTGAAATAAATTAAGTGTACAAAAAATATGCTAAAATATTTAAACATTAAAAATAGCCCCTTGAATATCTAAAACTGCCACCTGAAAAAGTTCACAATTTATAAATAATTTCCTAAAGTCTAAAAATTACAAAAGACCCTTGAAAAATTAAAATTAACAAAAACTCCTAAAAGTTTTAAAATTACAAAACATCCTAAAAGTACAAAATTTCAAACAACCCCTAAAAGTTTTTAGGGGACGTTAACAATTATATGATTTTAAGGATGTTTTTGTAATTTTCATAATTTTAAAGATCATTTACTATAAATATTGGATTTTCATGGTGTTTTTTTCTAAATTTAAAATATTTAGGTCTTTAACAGTTTTCTGATTTTAGGTGTTTGTAATTTTAAGATTTAAGAGTGTTTTTTTATGATTTCTAATTTTCGGGGTGTTTTTGTTAACTTTAATGTTTTTCAAGGTCTTTTATGTAATTTTGGTTTTCAAGAACCAAGGAAAACCCGAATAACTATATGGCACATCATCATCTCTATTTAGAATTTGATGGTTGCATCACCTAAGGACATCTTGAACAAGCAAACATAGTTCAAGAAGAAAATATACAAATTGATACTTTATAGGAAGGAGTTCAACAATACTTTAAGGGTGAGTTAGTCATTTAGTCCTATCAATTATTACACTAATAAAATTTTTAACAAGTATAGTCTACGTGCATTCTAAGTTTATTTAAAATTTAATTTTTATTATCAAGGTAAACTATTTATTTAAGTACAATATTCAATAATTATTTGTTGCTACATTATACTTTGCCATACTATTTTAAACTCGCTATAAGCTCACTTAAATTGATTTTATGCAGCGAAGATGTTTATTAAGCCTATTACATGTCATAAATCCTATTTTTTTAAATTAATTATTCAATAAACTTTAATAAATTCTGCTCAAATATATTTTTATAATCCAGTTCACACATAATTTTTGCCATTTTTTCTGCTCTAATCAGGCTATAGCATGCATTCTACAATGTCATGCACTTCACATATTTCACATTATTATTACTTAGTTAAAATGCCTGAAATCAAATTCAAGCATTGCTTATTCGTTCGCTAAATCTTTTATACTCTTTTAACTATGTATTACATAATTTTATATGTAAATGCTCAAAACTTTTTAAATATATGAGAATCACGGACTAAGTTTTGATTTTCTGAATAAATGATGGATAGATAAATTGGTGACAAAATATATATATACATTGATCTAACCAAGGTTATACCTATGCTCGACCTAAAATCAATAATAAGAAATTAATCAACCGAACATCCATCCTAATTCACATGAATTCAATTATTTATTCACTTATTATTATATATGACCAATCAAAAATTCTTTTTAACATTTTACTTTAAATCTTTTCTTTCTTTTTCTATCACTTCATCATTTTGGATTCTTAAAATAAATAAATTTGTCTACGTGCAATGCACATGCACTATACTAGTTTTATAATAGATGCAGCGAACTACTAAAACTGGGTGGTATAAGAGGGCACTAGAGGGAATAAAATGGGGGAGAAATTAGTAGGCCAAAGATTTTTTAGGCAGTTACCCATTAATTTGATAGGAGAAAAAGGAAATATATAATTAAAAAAATTAAACATATTAGTTAAATCGGGTCTCACTTTTCTACTTTCATATGACTTCAGCACTTTTTTAGGGAATGTGAGCATTATATCCTTTGTGGCATTTATTTTGTATTTCACTTTCACTCACACTTTAAATAAAATAAGGAAAAAATGTGCTCAACCCCACCCCCCCCCCTTTTTAAAAGAATCTTATGTGCCTAAACCTCTAAACTTTTCGGGCATATGACTAAGCCCTAAAAATGATCTTTTCATGTGTTTAGGCTGTTCTAACTTAGCAGTATACATTTTATTTATGAGAAAATTGCATCTAACAAGCTGAGTGCAAAAAAAAAAAAGGGAAATTTGCTTGGAGGAACTAAAAAAAGTTGGGTTATGCATCCCCCACCCCCATAATAAGTCAACCCCTTTTAAGCACTTTGACCCAAGTTTCTAAGCAAAAAAACCCCAAGCCCAACATTGTATACCGTATTTTGAAGTATTGCCCATTTTACCCTTTTAAACCCATTTGGTGGAGTGTGTAAAATAATTTGTCTTATTGGGCAACCTTCCTTCTCTTTAATTCGGAAATGACATCCCAACAGAATGCTCAAGAGAAGTGGCATTAATGGCTAGAATAGTTTTTGGAGGAAAGTAAAAATTGGAGGAAACACACTAAGTTCCTCCAAAATACTACAAGTCAATGTAATATCTTCTTCCCTCTTCCCTCTTTACATTCTACTCAACAACCTTCAACAACCAAAATATTCCCCACTTTTTCCTCTTAACTTCTCCAACAACCAAAATGGAAGATTCTTTAATGTGTGTGATTTCATTTAACACAAATGCAATCCTCATTAAAGTCAATTACAACAAGTTTAGTTGATTTGAAGATGCAAGTTTACCGCAATTTAAAAGCATCGTCAAAGTTTGTTCATAAGCTACTCTCTTGAGAAGTTTCCCAATGTCTCGTTTGAGATTTCAAAAGATGAAGACATTCTCAACATGATATATTATCACCATTCAATGGGGTTAAGTACGATAACCATGGTACATTCTTGAAAGAGATGAAGGATCTACGCATGTCATAGGGACAGAAACAGAGCTTAAGTAAGTATTCAAAAGATTATTTTCAGGTTCTGGATACACGTTATAATGGGAAGTGTGATATTTATTCCTTATATGTGACCTGAAGGCATTGTACGTGACATTTCGACTTTATTTGTGACATATACTGGTTAACAGTTATTTGTAATTGTCACACGTGACTTATATGTATGTTATATTCAACTTACAGTCTTCCTAATGTAAGTTCACACTCATCGGAGAATATCGAGGAACCTAATGAGAGGATCTCAATCGAGGAATCAGCGAGGATCCCAAATGACAATCCTCAAAGAGAGCACACTTGAAGTCTCACATTCGACAGCTGAAATCCTTGAGGTATTATCACAAAAATCAGTACAAGTTGATTTGGAACACAAAACATGCACATGTCGTGCGTGGGATATATTGCGAATATCTTGTAAACATGCGTGTGCAGCTATTAACTTTATGCATAGAGATGTATACATGTATTGCGATTGGTTCATGACGACTGAAGCTTTCAAGAAAAGTTACGAACCAATTCTCTTTCCGGTTCCGAATTTCGATAAACTAGATGTCACGGATGAAACAATTGACATACTTCCACCAAAGACGACAAAGAGGCGTGGAAGAAACAAGAATAGACGTATCAACAACCGATCTGAGAATAGACGTACAATTAAATGCTCAAGGTGTCACGCTGAAGGACATAACCGAGCCACATGCACAGAACCCATCCAAGACTAACGCTTCCTGGCAGATTTAAAAATATTTTGTGACTGTTGTCTGTTATATGTTACTTTTGACATTCTGTTGTGACATTTTCGAGTTAAATGTTACTTATTACCTGTTCGTGTGACTTATTGGTATTAACTGTGACACCTGTAAGATCTATTTTATTGTACATTTCATCATTGTATAGATGCTAACTAAAAGTTTCAAGGAGTAACCACAAATTTATAAAATGGTAATGAACATCAAACATCCAACAGATAATTACATTATATACAGATAATTACATTATATGTGTTTGTCTAATACTTCCACTCAAGCAATGGCAAATCATTACCCCCAAAATACAAAAGATATTCGGGATCATCTGCATCTAACTTCAGCCGCAACTTCTTCCATTCTCGGCCTTCACATATAATTTGAGCAGAAGCCATGCCCTTAATATTTCGGACTCCTTTGTAAAACTTCAATGTCCATAACCTCTTTCTTTCTAGGATCGCTTTGATGTATAAATATGCATGTATGCCATAAATCGCACCTAAATAAAGAAGAGGTGAAGTAATAGTCATATGCGTAATAAATAAGATTATATATCATATTGAATGTGTAAAATTCACAGTGATACAAAAACATCACGATAATATCTAACGATAACGTAAAATGATAAATTATCATAAATAATGAGTATAAGTCACACTGAATGCATAAATGTCACATACAACCAGCATATGTCACATGAAAGCAGGTAATGTCACACAGAATGCATAAATGTCACATACAACCAGCATATGTCACAGGAAAGCAAGTAATGTCACACAGAATACATATTTACACTCACATTTTGCTTCTGTGACCAAGAGAATGAAGCGAATTGGAGTTGGTTTATTTAAGCATGGCAGTATATTTTGTACAATCGAACAGAACCATATAATCCACCCCAACCTCTAGTCATTTTTTTAGATGCCCACAAAGGAATAAAATAATCTTTGAAAAATAATTGGGCGAATTTTGTATTTTTTGGTATAATGTACGCTAAATATTGTGGCACTATCGATTATTTATGACCTTTAATTGTTATATGTGACAAATATATGGTATATGTGATTTTTTTCTGTTACATGTGATGTTTACTTGTTATATGTGATAGTTTATAGTTATTTGTGATCTTTATGTATTGGCTGTGATACTTGACTTTCATTTGTGATATTTCACTATTACATGTGATGTCTACTTGTTATATGTGATAGTTTATAGTTATATGTGACCTTTTGTGTTATTTGTGATATTTACCTATTATATGTGATAGTTTATAGTTATATGTGACCTTTCGTGTTGTTTGTAACACTTAACTTTTATTTGTGATATTTACCTATTATATGTGATAGTTTATAGTTATTTGTGATCTTTATGTATTGGTGTGATACTTGACTTTCATTTGTGATATTTCACTATTACATGTGATGTCTACTTGTTATATGTGATAGTTTATAGTTATTTGTGATCTTTATGTATTGGTGTGATACTTGACTTTCATTTGTGATATTTCACTATTACATGTGATGTCTACTTGTTATATGTGATAGTTTATAGTTATATGTGACCTTTCGTGTTGTTTGTAACACTTAACTTTTATTTGTGATATTTACCTATTATATGTGATAGTTTATAGTTATTTGTGATCTTTATGTATTGGTGTGATACTTGACTTTCATTTGTGATATTTCACTATTACATGTGATGTCTACTTGTTATATGTGATAGTTTATAGTTATTTGTGATCTTTATGTATTGGTGTGATACTTGACTTTCATTTGTGATATTTCACTATTACATGTGATGTCTACTTGTTATATGTGATAGTTTATAGTTATATGTGACCTTTCGTGTTGTTTGTAACACTTAACTTTTATTTGTGATATTTACCTATTATATGTGATAGTTTATAGTTATATGTGACCTTTCGTGTTGTTTGTAACACTTAACTTTTATTTGTGATATTTACCTATTATATGTGATAGTTTATAGTTATATGTGACCTTTCGTGTTGTTTGTAACACTTAACTTTTATTTGTGATATTTACCTATTATATGTGATAGTTTATAGTTATTTGTGATCTTTATGTATTGGTGTGATACTTGACTTTCATTTGTGATATTTCACTATTACATGTGATGTCTACTTGTTATATGTGATGGTTTATAGTTATATGTGACCTTTCGTGTTGTTTGTAACACTTAACTTTTATTTGTGATATTTACCTATTATATGTGATAGTTTATAGTTATTTGTGATCTTTATGTATTGGTGTGATACTTGACTTTCATTTGTGATATTTCACTATTACATGTGATGTCTACTTGTTATATGTGATAGTTTATAGTTATTTGTGATCTTTATGTATTGGTGTGATACTTGACTTTCATTTGTGATATTTCACTATTACATGTGATGTCTACTTGTTATATGTGATAGTTTATAGTTATTTGTGATCTTTATGTATTGGTCGTGATACTTGACTTTCATTTGTGATATTTCACTATTACATGTGATGTCTACTTGTTATATGTGATAGTTTATAGTTATATGTGACCTTTTGTGTTATTTGTGATATTTACCTATTATATGTGATAGTTTATAGTTATATGTGACCTTTCGTGTTGTTTGTAACACTTAACTTTTATTTGTGATATTTACCTATTATATGTGATAGTTTATAGTTATATGTGACCTTTCGTGTTGTTTGTAACACTTAACTTTTATTTGTGATATTTACCTATTATATGTGATAGTTTATAGTTATATGTGACCTTTTGTGTTATTTGTGATATTTACCTATTATATGTGATAGTTTATAGTTATATGTGACCTTTTGTGTTATTTGTGATATTTACCTATTATATGTGATAGTTTATAGTTATATGTGACCTTTCGTGTTGTTTGTAACACTTAACTTTTATTTGTGATATTTACCTATTATATGTGATAGTTTATAGTTATATGTGACCTTTCGTGTTGTTTGTAACACTTAACTTTTATTTGTGATATTTACCTATTATATGTGATAGTTTATAGTTATATGTGACCTTTCGTGTTGTTTGTAACACTTAACTTTTATTTGTGATATTTACCTATTATATGTGATAGTTTATAGTTATATGTGACCTTTCGTGTTGTTTGTAACACTTAACTTTTATTTGTGATATTTACCTATTATATGTGATAGTTTATAGTTATATGTGACCTTTCGTGTTGTTTGTAACACTTAACTTTTATTTGTGATATTTACCTATTATATGTGATAGTTTATAGTTATATGTGACCTTTCGTGTTGTTTGTAACACTTAACTTTTATTTGTGATATTTACCTATTATATGTGATAGTTTATAGTTATTTGTGATCTTTATGTATTGGTCGTGATACTTGACTTTCATTTGTGATATTTCACTATTACATGTGATGTCTACTTGTTATATGTGATAGTTTATAGTTATATGTGACCTTTTGTGTTATTTGTGATATTTACCTATTATATGTGATAGTTTATAGTTATTTGTGATCTTTATGTATTGGTGTGATACTTGACTTTCATTTGTGATATTTCACTATTACATGTGATGTCTACTTGTTATATGTGATAGTTTATAGTTATTTGTGATCTTTATGTATTGGTCGTGATACTTGACTTTCATTTGTGATATTTCACTATTACATGTGATGTCTACTTGTTATATGTGATGGTTTATAGTTATATGTGACCTTTTGTGTTATTTGTGATATTTACCTATTATATGTGATAGTTTATAGTTATTTGTGATCTTTATGTATTGGTGTGATACTTGACTTTCATTTGTGATATTTCACTATTACATGTGATGTCTACTTGTTATATGTGATAGTTTATAGTTATTTGTGATCTTTATGTATTGGTGTGATACTTGACTTTCATTTGTGATATTTCACTATTACATGTGATGTCTACTTGTTATATGTGATGGTTTATAGTTATATGTGACCTTTTGTGTTATTTGTGATATTTACCTATTATATGTGATAGTTTATAGTTATATGTGACCTTTTGTGTTATTTGTGATATTTCACTATTACATGTGATGTTTACTTGTTATATGTGATGGTTTATAGTTATATGTGACCTTTTGTGTTATTTGTGATATTTACCTATTATATGTGATAGTTTATAGTTATATGTGACCTTTTGTGTTATTTGTGATATTTCACTATTACATGTGATGTCTACTTGTTATATGTGATGGTTTATAGTTATATGTGACCTTTTGTGTTATTTGTGATATTTCACTATTACATGTGATGTTTACTTGTTATATGTGATGGTTTATAGTTATATGTGACCTTTTGTGTTATTTGTGATATTTCACTATTACATGTGATGTCTACTTGTTATATGTGATGGTTTATAGTTATATGTGACCTTTTGTGTTATTTGTGATATTTCACTATTACATGTGATGTCTACTTGTTATATGTGATGGTTTATAGTTATATGTGACCTTTTGTGTTATTTGTGATATTTCACTATTACATGTGATGTCTACTTGTTATATGTGATAGTTTATAGTTATATGTGACCTTTTGTGTTATTTGTGATATTTACCTATTATATGTGATAGTTTATAGTTATATGTGACCTTTTGTGTTATTTGTGATATTTCACTATTACATGTGATGTCTACTTGTTATATGTGATAGTTTATAGTTATATGTGACCTTTTGTGTTATTTGTGATATTTCACTATTACATGTGATGTCTACTTGTTATATGTGATAGTTTATAGTTATATGTGACCTTTTGTGTTATTTGTGATATTTCACTATTACATGTGATGTTTACTTGTTATATGTGATAGTTTATAGTTATATGTGACCTTTTGTGTTATTTGTGATATTTACCTATTATATGTGATAGTTTATAGTTATATGTGACCTTTTGTGTTATTTGTGATATTTCACTATTACATGTGATGTCTACTTGTTATATGTGATAGTTTATAGTTATATGTGACCTTTTGTGTTATTTGTGATATTTACCTATTATATGTGATAGTTTATAGTTATATGTGACCTTTTGTGTTATTTGTGATATTTACCTATTATATGTGATAGTTTATAGTTATATGTGACCTTTTGTGTTATTTGTGATATTTCACTATTACATGTGATGTTTACTTGTTATATGTGATGGTTTATAGTTATATGTGACCTTTTGTGTTATTTGTGATATTTACCTATTATATGTGATAGTTTATAGTTATATGTGACCTTTTGTGTTATTTGTGATATTTCACTATTACATGTGATGTCTACTTGTTATATGTGATGGTTTATAGTTATATGTGACCTTTTGTGTTATTTGTGATATTTCACTATTACATGTGATGTCTACTTGTTATATGTGATAGTTTATAGTTATATGTGACCTTTTGTGTTATTTGTGATATTTACCTATTATATGTGATAGTTTATAGTTATATGTGACCTTTTGTGTTATTTGTGATATTTCACTATTACATGTGATGTTTACTTGTTATATGTGATAGTTTATAGTTATATGTGACCTTTTGTGTTATTTGTGATATTTCACTATTACATGAGAAATGTATATGTCAGCGACAAAGCGTATATGTCACACAGACTGTATAAATGTCTCATAACACTAGTATTTATTGTAAAAAATAGAGAGTGCCCGTATGGTGCAGGAGTTATTATAAACAGAAAATTACAAAATGAGATAGGAGAATACTTAAAACATATTAGTATTGTAAATTTATCCAATATAAAGAGTGAATAAGATCATCCAAACCCTTTATAGCATCCCCAAAGTCTGCTAAAGCAAGCATGGGACTCTATTCAAACATAATAAGTACACCAAAGAAAAACACTTAATAAACAACTAAAACAACAAGCACGGAAAATTTTCTACATGTACCAGCACAAGTAAACTGAAGAAAATCCAATTACGGCACCTTACCCAATTAAGCACCTTAATCACAAAATCCCTAAATTTAAGCCCAAAAACTCCCTAGAATTCCATCATCCAAATTAGACGAAATTTTGACCCGTACCCATTTTCCAAAATGGGATTTTTAGCAAAATAATCGAGGCAAACTAAAAAAATTACACCAAGAATCGAAGTGGGCTCGTCTGAAAACTCCAAAAGGGCATCTCAACAACCAGAGAATCGACCAAAAAAGAAATTGAGAGCTGAAATCGAGATGGGTTTCTAGTTTTCTTACCTTTTAGGGGAGCGAGGAGACGCAGGGGCAAAATCGAGAGGAGAGAGAAGGAGGAGAGAGAGAGGGGAAAGATTCGGAGTTCGGAGTCCGGGTTCTCGTCGGCGGCGGTGGAAGAGCGAGATCTTGAGAGGAAGAGGGTGGTGAGAAAATTGGTTGCAGGAGGAAGATGGTGATGGAGTTGAAGAGGTTCATTTTTAAATGGGAAGGGTATTTTCGGAATGATCTTATTGGGAGTGGGATTGTACAGTACTATGGGGGGTAGTTGCACTAAACTTTATGTATAAGGGTTTGGGAGAATGAGCTTTTTGGCTGGGGTGGGGGGTGCATAGCCTAACTTTTTTTGGTTCCTCAATGCAAATTTCCCAAAAAAAAAAAGAGCATTCCCTTCCTTCTGTAATAGTCAACATCACTTCACCACTTGGACTCAAGTTTTCATGCTAAAACCCCCCAGCCTCACAAAAGTATACACTGGTTATACTATATTTTTGAATAACTCCTGAATTACCTGTATTTGGCTAACCACTTCTATTGTCTTATTCTTTTTTTCACAACCAATAGGATTTGACACTTTAAAAGAAAAAAGTTGAAGTTGTACCATAAATTTGGGACGTCTCTTTTATGGATTTTTTCTCCTCTTAACTTCTACTCATAAGTTCTTCAATGAGTAACTTAGATGGATCTTTGATGTACATGGTTTCACCAAAAAACAATGTTGTCCTCATTAGTTGAATTGAAGATGCATCCCTAGGTCAATTAAAAATATCATATTATGTAGTCATTGTTATCATAAGTCTCCCACATTAACAAAAGAAAAAAATTAATTTTAGATCCCAAAAAATCATCATAATTATTCTAACATAAACACATGTGATGCTAATATTTTCATTTGATTATCGGTACATCATCACCGTCAAATACAACAGATCTTACTTAGGGGCATCCTCATCTAACTTTTTTCAGTTCTTCATTTCTTAGTTTTCACATATAAATTGAGCAAGAAGTTTGGCCCTTAAAATTTCAGCCTCCTTTCGACAAGCTTTGAGATCCACCACCTTATACATCAATGAAAGTTATAGAATTTGCATAGAATTATAAGTTATAGAATCTCATATCTAGTTATATTGTTATTTCGATAACATAAACAATCTTCTTTCTGCATAATATGAACAAATATCACAAAAAGTGGTCATATATCACAGTTTAGTAAGCCGTAACACATTTAATGACGAAGTATCACAGGCAATGAAACTTCATCACAGCTAATGATTAAGAGTCACATGTAATGATGATATGTCACATATAATGAATAAGCATTACGAAATAAAGCTTTATCATAGTTAATAATAAGAGTCACAAGCAACAATGATATATCACAAATAACAAATAACTATCTCTTGAAATATAGGCACATTTAATTATTAAATACCACAAGTAATGCCGATACATCACAGATAATGAATAAATGTCACAAGGAATAAAGAAATGTCACATGAACTTTAGAAATAACCACTTGAATACTTATGAATCCACTTTTAGTGTCAGAAAATATTGAAGCCACTTGTTCTCTTCCTCAAAAAACACACCCCTATATTTTGAAGGCTGAAATTATGATACGAAACACCTTCGATGCCTCAGGAAGTTTGATATCGAAGCCTTTCAGAAAAGGAATCTCTATGTTTGACTATCAGAAGATAGATTTCTCAGATAATATGCTTAATAATCCAACTATCCAAATCAAAATGCAAAGAAGCCAACACACTTTACTGCCACAACCATTCACTACTGGTCATAAATATTTGTCAAAGTTGCATTTTTTTATAGTTAGATTTTTGAATGTGAATTGGGATATGTTAAATCACAAATTTACCTAAAATAATAACTGAACAAATTCTCATTCTCTTATCACTTAATGTCAAATTTCTATGAAAATTTCATGCATAGTGCCAAATTACACTTTCCTAAAGTTGCATCGTTTTGCCACAATGATAAATTCGTAAAAATAAGGTACTTTCAATATTGATTGTGAAGAGTTACTTTTTTCTTCTACGTTGTAGTACCCTTCACGAACTTATTTCTTTTTACATGAGAATCCTTCTCCTACTCTGAACAGATTGTAGAAGGTGAAATCGCCATGGATTAGGATCTATTTCTTTGAAAATTTTCCATAGATTTAGGTTAAAAATTAGGGCTCTTTGATTTCTCTTTTTCCATGTGTTTGAGAGGAAGCAGGATAATGGGTTATGAGAAATGATTGCAGAGAGGGGTTTCTTTGGATGATTAAATTTGTCAAGAAATTAGAACTTTTTCGAGTGAATTAGGGTTAGGAATTGGGTTTTTTTTTTCTCAGTTGTATTGGAGAAGAAGAGGGGGTTGGGGATTCCAAGGGAGCAGTTCCTTCTTTGAAAAGAAACTGACACAATCAAGGGTATAGTTTGGGGAGTTTTTAAGGCTTGTGGGCTTAGGGGGTTAAAGGAATAGATTTATTTAAATAAGGGTCTTGAAGTATTCACTTTTTTCACAAGACAGGTGCATAACTTTGCTTTTTGGTGGCTTGAAGCAAATTTCCCTTTATTTATTATATTTTACCAAAATCCTAAACTATACCTTCCTTTTCACTAGTGATACTGTCAACCTCAAACACTTCATCTCCAGCATCTCCTTCTTCGCCTGCTCTGGTTGTCGTGACTCTGCTGTTTGCTCCTTCATCTGCCTCAAAAACCTCTCCATCATCGAGATCAACCTCGACGTCTTCCTCAATTAAGAATCTGCCTAAAAAATGGTTTAGGGGCAGTGAATGTAGATTGAGAAAAGGGTTTTGATGGGGAGTTGGGTTTTTGTTATAGTGCTGAGTTAGATTGATTCAGGTAGGCGTTGAGGGCGAGGCTAAGGAGTGGGATCTTAGGCGAGAGCTGAGGAGGTTAAAAAGTGGATAAGATGATTGAAGTTGTGGTAATTGAAAGAATTGAAGAATTGGGTTCTGGGATGGGGGAGATTGGATTGGATTGGAGCGAGCCTAGATTTTGAGAGGAGGAAAGGGAAAATAGATTTTGGGTGGAGCTTAGTGTTGAAGAGGGTGGAAGACAAAATAGGATTCTTTGTTGAAGCTATTGTTGGATTTTTGGGTTTGGGTTTAAACTTCAAAAGTGGGTATTTTGATGGGGCTTTTAATGGGAATGAGCTAAGAAGGAGAAGAGAAGAAGAATAAGAGAGATTTTGTAGAGGATAGGAGAGGTAATTAGATGAGGGCTATGGAGATTTGTACATGTTAAGAATCAACATTGATGATTTTGATTTTTTTTGGTATTACCGGAAAGTTAAAAAATAAAAAGAACACAAAAAGAAAGCACTACTCCTCCCTAACGGGACAAGGAAGTGTTACACCAATTTTTTCACCAGGCAAAATGTTATCGATCCAATGGGGAGCTTCTTCAAAAATATGAACAACCACCTCTGAATGAACTCCCATATTCGTCAAAGCATCGGCACCGTTGTTACCTTCTCTATACGTGTGTACAGCACAACAACACCAATCTCTATTCACCAGCCGTCTGCAGTCGTTGATCAGATATCCAAGAGGATTGTAGTCAGTTTCCCCCTCAGATATCACCTGAATTGCACTTGCAGAGTCCGTTTCACAAATGACTCTTCACTATCCCCTCTCCCATGCTAGCATTAATCTAAACCTAATAGCTTCAAGCTGCGATCATGTTGTTATAGAGACCCAAATTCATTGGATAACCCATAATCCAATTGTCATCTGAATCTCTTAATAAGCCTCTAGCACTCGCCTTACATGAGCTTGACTTGGCATCTCCGTCAGTGTTGATTTTGATCCAGTCTATTGGGGGCTTGGACCACCCAATCTCTTTCTCAATTTTGCTCATAGTAGTCCCTCCGGCAGCCTTAAAGCCTTTAACTAGTAACTTTGTGCATTGAAATACTATGTAGCGGGGAAATCGGGTAAGCAGTTTCATTATCCCAAATATTTCAACATCACCAAAGCCAAATGAAGCAGAGGACATTCCAATTCGCACCCCATCTAACCATATGTATCTCAACTTTTAAATTCTGAAGGATCCACTCTTCAAAGCAACAACTATAAAAATCAATATTGTGCATATATGAAACAAAATATTTCCAAACCTGGCGAGCTCTCGAACAACTGCAAAACACATGTTCACTGTCTTCAAAATCAGCACCACAGTGTGCACAGCTCGCATCATTCATCATATGCCTCATGAAATGATTACCATTATGCATTAGCTGATCACGACACAAAAGCCAAAGGAAAGTTAACCACCTAGCAAGGCATTTAAGCTTCCATAAAAAAGCATACTCACAAATATTGATTTTCTCATCAACAATCATCATGTACTAGGATTTGGCACTAAATTGACCATTATTGGTAATGTTCCAAATTAGTTTATCTACTGGAGCATTAAATTGAGGTAAAGGTTGACCCACAATCATCATGTAGTAGGAATTTTAGGGAGGTGCCTTGTTGTTTTGAAAATTTGGAGAGATGTGCTGTTGTGTTGAAATTTTAGAATTTTAGGGAGGTGGCATAATGCTCTGGGCTAATGTTTACAACAAACTCCTTTTGGAGGGGGAAGGAGATGTTGACTATCAAACTTATTAGTAGAGAATTAAACATGTGACTATACTATTTAGTTGTTAAGTTTAGTATTTAGATGTAAAATATATGAATTAGAAGTTATTTTTAACACACAAGACATTATCTATATAGATTACACATTAACTTTAACAATAGATGTTAAATATATGAGTTAGCAATGAATTTTAACAAACATATGTTAACAATATTAATTATCTGTTAAGTTTAATAAATAGGTGAACAACTACATTACTTAGTTGCTAAATGCCTATTAACCGTAACATATAATCTATAAAATTAACAGTTGTATTCTAAACTTAACAACCAATGGGTAAAGTTAACACTCAATGTTCAAAATTAACATTCATTGTATAAACATTGTAAAAACATTCATTGTATAAATTTTTTGATATCTTATTAGTAGACAATTAAACATGTTACAGTCGTCTCTTTAACAAGTAATCCTTCATAGTTCATAATCAACCTATCCAATAGTCTCTTTAACTTTCCAAACAAGCTAGAAATTTAAAAAATCACAGTAACTCCCTAACAAATTTTGCAAAAAAACCCGTTAAAATTTAAGGAAATGAAAATACTACCTGAAATTTTGCAAACAACCCCTAGAAGTTTCATGAAGTAAAAAGTAAGCCCCTAAAAATTTAACAAAAAATCCCTAAAATTTTTAGAAATTGAAACTAACCCCTAGACAATTTTGCAAATAGAACCCTAGATGTTTCAAAAATTGCCATGAAAACCTAAAAGTTATAAAACTTGCAAATAACCCATAAAAATTTTGTGTAAATTTCTTAAAAGATTTAAAATTTTCAAATAAACCTCCTAGGAATTTTGCAAACAGCTCCCTAGAAATTTTTTTTGGGGATTAATTGCAACAGTAACATGGGATATTATGAGGGATATTTTGGAGAGAAGCATGGGATTTTTCTGTCTCCGCTTAGTTGGAACTGTATAAAGCGCCTAAACACATGAAAAGTTTATTTTTGGGCTTAGTCACATGCCCAAAACGTTGAGGGGCTTTTAAGAAAGGGGCTTAGACACATTTTTTTAAATAAAACAAACCCATAAATTGATAAAAGTGAGTCATTTTTACACTTTTATTTTTCACTTTCATGTAAACAAACACCCCCGCTAATTGTAAATAAGAATCTATAGCCTATAATCGATATTAGAAAATTGAGAAGTTTTTCCCTCTTCCTTTCAATCTGTCTTTTTCTCTTTTATAAGTTGTACTCTACCTACGATCGCAGTCACAGAGGTCAAAAATATGAGAAGGGCCAAATCAGAGTAAGTGCAAATACAAAATAGCCTAACTTGAGGACAGAGTAAAATGTAACAAGGCTTCTAAGTTCTCACCATCTTTCTCTTGGAACCAAAAAGAAAGCTCCAAACTTTCCTTTGGCAAAACCTAAGTTGCCTTTAGTTTGTTCTCACCATCTTATTCTCTCTGGACTTCACCTTGTCCTCTTTGCTGTCTCTTTTCTAGTACTCTCCCCTTTAAATACTTGCTCATCTAATTAACTTAGTTATTAGTCTCTACACAATTGTCTCTATGAGACTATGGTTTCTGTGTTTTCTTTAATTTTCATATATTTTCCCCCTTTGGATCAGTTTGGGTTACTGGGTTTTCCTCCAAATTAGATAAGAAGTTGGTTCTTCATTTTTCCTACCCTCTGAAAACCTGTAAGTTATGCTTGGTTTTTGTTTCTTCAGTTTAAGAAAGGTTTTGAACCTTGACTGCTTAGTAAAAGTTCCATTTTCTATTATTGTGATTTGTTGACTCTTATCCCTGGCGATTTACATTTATTAACTTTATACTCAAGATGAACAAAAAAACGTGTACTGAATAATAAAATGTGATTCCATTTTTTTTAAAGTGGAAATGACCGAATCAATGGAGTTAGTTGTGGAGACCACTATTTTTAATAATGATTTTTTTCATTTAATAGACAGTCGTGATCTACCATATTTTACGCTTTCATATTCCCTAAATATTTCACAAGTTCTCACAATTTATTCAGCGTTAAACAAAACAATAGACAACTATAGTTAAAAATGAAAGTGAGCTGACATCTCTCCGAATCCGCATGAAAGGTGTCTGCTTAACACAGTAAATTCTGTTCACCTATACTCTTTGAGTTCCTTGAAAGTCTTTTACTTCAACTTTCCTGCTGAGCAAACTTAACCGTAAGTTATAGACTGAAGTCACGTTTCTTTTCTCGCTCAATGCTTATGCATTTTGTGCCATGCATCTTTTTAACTCAATTTGCATATGATTTCTCATTGTAGGTTGTGATCCTGAGTGAAAATCTATGTTGCATAAATAACCCCTGAAAAATGTCAAAAGAATTTCAATCAGAAGATCTATCTGCAACAATAGAAGCATAGGGATAGTAAGTTCACTTTGGCGACAGTACATGGGGTCTATCTGCAATTACCATATTAGAAATATTTGTTACAATTTATTACCTTATTAATATATATTATACGATTTGCGGCATTCAAATTCAATGTACAGTGAGATACAGTAATAGTTATTTTGTGCATGTGCAGCCGTACAACTAGCTTTGCTCTCTCCTAAATTTGTGTACATATACATTATAATGTATTATCCTCTTTTTAATATTATAATGAAAATCTCATCAACCCAATTCATGCTAGTTCACGTAAAGGTTGGCGCAAAAAAAAATTATCTTTCTCTTGCTAGACTTTGAGGGTGTTTGGGAGGGCTTTTTTTTTTAAAGCTTATAAGTCATGTTGGCTTTTGATAGCTTTTGACTTTTATGATGAAATTCTTATTAAAGTTGTATAGATAAAATGGTCATTTTCTTGGTCAAACTTAGCTTGTTTATATGAGCTTGTAAACTAGTTTTTCAAAAACTAGGGGATCTCAACTTTTTTAAATGGGACTTATTAGCTAGCTTATTGGTAATTTACCATACAGTTAAATATGAAAAAAACTAGCTTGAAAGCTAGTTTGACAAAAAAATAAGCTCTCCCAACCACCCTCTTTCTCTTGTCCTCTTTCCAATCTCTTTTCTAATACTCTCCCCTTAAAATACTTGTTTATATAATTAACTAAGTTATTAGTCCCTATTACACTTCTCCATAACACTCTGGTTTTCTTTAATTTTCATAGATTATTGTTAGCCCAAGAATTTAGAATCCTCTCAAGATAGAAAAGTCGTGAATGCAAATGATTTCAGCCATGATATATATATAAATGAAGAACCTTCTCAAATTGGAAAGGTTGTGCAAGCTTAGTCAAATATTTGAATTTCAAGAGTCATCACCGTGTAAAACATGTGGAGAATCCCTTCGTGTAATCATTCTATAAATGCACACATAATGTCTAAATACATACAAACAACTCTCTTCTCAGGCAAGAAAGAAACAGAGATTCAATTTTACAGAGTATCAGAAGTTGGTTCTTCATTTTCTGTACTCTATGGGCTACACTGTAAGTTTTACTCGATTTTGTGTCTTCAGTTTATAAATAAAAATCAGTGTACTAAATATAAAATGTGAATTTTATTGAAGGGTTAATTGCGAACACATCCCCTGTAGTTTCACTGAGTTGCACTTACTACCCCTATAGTGTTGTTTGTTGCGTTTACAACCCCAAGAACCAAACTCCCTCTAACCCATATTAAATGTGAGATGCCCTCCTTTTATAATACCTAAAATGCCCTCTGGATGGGTTGGACACCTTTCTAACTCATTTGCTCTCGTTTTTGCTCTTTCTTCTCTTAGGAAGACATCATAAGTTTCCTCAAAAAAAAAAAAAAAAAAAAAAAAATCACGTATGAAAGGTGCCATTTAGCACAATAAGTTCTGTTCATCTATACTGTTTTGGCCTGTTTGGCTAACTCCTCAAACTAGGCCAAAATCAATTCTTGCCTGGTTTTGAGATAGGAAAAGAACCAGTTTTAGATGTCCTTTTCTGCCTAGTACTCTGGCACAGTTTTTCCAAAACAAGTTTCTTTCCAAAATTTTGAAAGTTCGCCAAACAGACCCTTGAATTACTGAAAGTCTATACTCCCAACTTTCCTGCTGAGCAAATTTATAACTGTAAGTTTTTTTATGAGAAAATATTTATAACTGTAAGTTATATACAGAGGTCATGTACCTTTAATTCATTTTGCAGATAATTTCTCTATATATGTAGGTTGATGGAGTGAAGTGGTAATGAGTTCTGCCTGGCTCCCTGGATGCCATCTGCGAAGCGAATCAAAAGAGTTTGATGCGCTTTCTAGTTGGCATTCAGGGTAGCCAAGCAGATTTTTCATATTCCACTTACTGCTACCAGCAGCAACTGCAACATTTCAATCAGACCTCTGTCAATGGTGGATGATTCTT
Organism: Asparagus setaceus; assembly: GCA_012295165.1. Lineage (NCBI taxonomy): Eukaryota > Viridiplantae > Streptophyta > Magnoliopsida > Asparagales > Asparagaceae > Asparagus > Asparagus setaceus. The sequence goes on along the minus strand of CM022705.1, from coordinate 26,490,218 downwards.
TTTAACAAGTTATTAGAAAATATTATAGGATTTATTGGCTTATATTAGAAGATAATATATGAACCATCGACTTTGATATAGACATCTAGATTCGTTTTAAAAGGTCTTAGCATTTCTAATTTTATTAACCAAAACCAAGGCCTTCTCCAGACAAAAATTACAGAATGTATACAAGGGTTAATTGGGGATAGATACTCTGTACTATTGCCAAATTGAACTTACTGCCCATATAGTATTTCTAATTGGCGCAGATTGACCCGCTCAAGCTCAAGGGGTCTATCTGCAACAATTGAACTACAGGATATAGTAAATTCAATTGGCTATCGTACAAAGGACCTTCAGGCTTCAAAAAATTTCCTGGCTACAAGCCATCAGAGATCAAAGCAGAATTCTTATCAATCATCTTTTGTGAGCTACATTAAGATGTATAACTACTCAAATCAAGACTATGATATATTCCTCTCACAAAAAAAAAAAAAGGAAAAGAAAACTTAAACCACTAGACAGCCACTAGCTAGCCAAAACCAGGCCCCTTGCTTGATTTCACATAACACCTACACTACTCAAATTGAAATAGAATACAAATACACTGATCTACATTATGGAGCAAGAATCGTTGTAGGGATCCCTGCTCTCATATATTAAAGGTTGCGACGGCACCATTGCATATTGATAAGGCCAGCCCATCATCTGCGCTGCCTTTTTTTCTTCGTCTTCTTTCTTTTTGTTTTCTTCCTCCTTCTTCTTGTCAACGGGCTCTACACTGATCAGCTCAGCGGAACGCATCCTTTTTCTAAGGATAATGGTGAGGACAACAGAGTCGATATCCTCACCGACAACCTCAATTTTGTCGTCTCCGTCTATTTTTGCAGCTATGACACCTATAACAAAAACGTCACGAGTTCAAAACTCTGTGTAAAACTGATAAAATAACCATTTTGTTCCTTGAATTTAGATATATGTACCGTTTAATCCAACGGCTGCTTTCAGCGCTTTTGCTCGCCTCTTCGCGTCTTCCATCTGAACCTTCAACACTATCTTTTGCTGCAAGTGAGCAATCGGAAGCGAGTTAGCGGAAATATGCCTCTATAATCAGTATTAGACGATAAATAGAACATAAAAGCAACTCAAATTCCTCACCTTTCCCATTATATAGAATATTGGAAATTTTGTTTGATGACTCCAGAAATCAAGAAATCATCCATTTATAGAGAGAGAGAGAGAGAGAGAGAGAGAGAGAGAGATGGAGAAAAGGAATTGGGGAAGAAAGAGGGAACGAAAAAGAGTCTTGCTCTCTTGGTCTAGAAGGCGTACTGAATGGGTCAGGGAAGACTGAGAGGGTTGACTATGATTAGTTCTAAATTAAACTTGGGAGTTATTTAGTCTTTGATTATGGAGTTTATTACTGATTTGTTGAGTGTTGCCTTGGCTGCTTTTGACAACTCCCTACTAATCTGATTAAGGCCTTAACTAGGTTACCCCTGATCTAGGTACGGGGTGGATCATTCCTAACCTTGCTAAGGGCTCAAAGATAACCTAATAACACTAGAATTGGAGCCGGCACAATTTTATCTAAGAAATTTTAAGCTCTTAATCAAGTTAGTTCCGCTAGCTTGGTTAGTAGAGGAGTCGCCAAGGACCTATTAGGAATTAAAGTTTAAATTAAGTTTTGATATGCAAATGAATCAAACATGTAAATTCTCATAATTGGCTGGTTGATATTCGAATGTTAAAATTATTTGGTTTTTCTTCAGTTTATCTGTTGAATCTAGCTAATTAGAATAACCAGACAATAGTTATTGAACAATTTGATAATTATTCCATCTACTTCCACCCTAGAGGTTAGTAAGTGGAGTGAAAGACTTGTTCTATAGAAAATAATAAAGTGACGCGGAGCAGACATTTCAAAATAAGGGTAAAAATCAGGATGCCCCCTTAACTTTGGACAATTATCGGAAAACCCCCCTACCTTCCAAAGTATTAGACAACCCCCCACCCCCCTAAGTATATGGATTATCATAAATCCCTTTTAACTTTGAGATTTTTTGAGATTTTCTGATAAAATCTCAAAGGTAAAGGGGTTTTCTAATAACCCCTAAACTTAAGGGGGTTTTCTAATATTTTAAAAGTTAAGGGGGGTTTTCTGATAAATGTCCAAAATTAAGGGGTTTTATGACATTTAGCCTCAAAATAATTGATGCAAGTGTAAGGTGTAATAAGCGTCAACTTGATTTGGATTTATCTGATGTTGATATTGGACATAAGAGTGAGTTTTGGTTTAATTGGATTGAATGGATCGAGACAGAATGTAGACTATTTATTCTAAATTGACTTGAAGTTATCTAATCTTTGATTTAGAGGTTATTATTTATTTGGTATTATTCTAAATTGACTTGAAGTTATCTAGTCTTTGATTTATAGTGATTATTGATTTGGTAGGAGGAGGTGAGGTAATGTGAGGGATAAAACTAAAAATCCTTTTTGATAAGTGATTTTTAGAAGAAAAGAGAATGTGAGATAGAGTAGAGTAGGGAAAGAGAAATGAAATAATTGAACTACAAAGTCAAGAAAGAGAATCCCTTCGATTTGGAGGGACAAGGTGAAGAGAGAGAAATTTTATTTTGTAAAGACTTTTATGTCATATATTTTGCACAATTTCATGCTTACCTTTCATTATCCATATATCATCTCTCTCTTCAATACTTCCATATCAGTCCCTCAAACATTTGATATTGCTTATAAGTCCCTCAAATCCTAATGGGGCTTGCAATTTGGTCCCTCAATGACCAAGATATCCCTCAATTTATGTTTTTCCAAAAAAAAAAAATCCTCTTGTTAAATAAAGAATTAAATAGCTGAGGAGGTATTTTCAGCATTGAGGCACCAAATTGCTAGACACTTTAGGACTTGAGGGGCATTTTTAAAGATTTGACGGAACAATATGGAATGATTGAAGATTCGAGGGACTGATATCTAAATAACTCTAATTTGTATTAGCCTCTCAAATTTTCGTACTTCTACAAATCTATCGTTTGATTTAAATAAGCTCCCCTGATTTGATTTAACTATGGCTCGTCAACTTTTTTTACTGTTATTTAAAACAAATTAATTTAAGACGCTACCTGCATTGGTCATTAAGTTACAATGGGGATCAAGTTGGACTTTATTGGATCCACAATAGAAATTTGTTAAGTGCGTCTTGCATTTATCCGGTTTAAATTTTGGTTTTGCTTGCAAAATAGCATGAAATTTATTATCTATTGAAAAAAGAGATAGATATATGTTCAATATGTTTTGTCTCGTGACTCAAATAGAGTTATTCCTTTTGAAGCAATATTTTCTGAGTAAATTAACTTGGCTCATCTTTGTTAACGGGTCTTTCCAATCCAGCCATTTTTTACGGACTAATATAGCGCATGTGCTTTGCACGTGAACGTAGCTGTTTTTTGTTTTGAATCTTTTCCAATGACTAGAAAATAGTGAGGTAACTTTTATGACATTATAAATTCGTAAATTGAACAATTAAATTTTTTATTAATAAATGAAATTTTATAGTAAAATTATTTATAAAACAATTGTATGGATAATTATTATAACTAGGATAATTATTATAATTTAATCATAATTTATCTAATAATTAATAAAAGTTAATAATTATTTAATATTATACTTTTCTAATAATATATTTAATAAAATTAATAATTATTTAATTTATTTAATATTATACTTTTTAATAATTAAATATTTAATTTGAAAATTTTGAATTATTATGATAAATAATTATTGTATCTTATAACTATCTAATTTATAATAACTACACATAGTATAACTCTTATAATATTAATAACTATAAATTAATTAAAATAGTTTAATAAATAATTTAACTATTTAGTTTATTATAATATTATTAATAATTTGATGAATACCATGATTATAAGATATTACCTTAATTCCTAATTTAAATACTAAAATAATTATATTATATATTTTTATATATTCATACTATTTTGTTATACTAATTATTAAATATTTTATAATTCTTAATAGTATTTAATAATATTATGTTTATTTATACTATGATTTTAACTATTTACTATAATTCATAAATAATTTTTAAATAATCTAATAATATAATTATTTCATAAATTTTGTATAACTATTTTATGATAATATTGTTAAACAATTAATTGTTATACTATTATCAATAAACATACTATTATTAAATAATTTTATTTAGTTTTTAATTATTAAATAATAGTATAATTCTTAATCTGACTAATAATATCAAAATAATTATACTATTTAATATTTATCATATTTTCTACAAAGTAAATAGTATACCATAATAAGTATTTAATGAATATTATATTGTTTATACTACTTTTGATTATTTTGTTATATTATTATTAGACAACTAATAGTCATACTATTATTAAAATATATAATATGTACAATAACTTATCCCATAATTATTTTATACTATTTCAATATAACTACTAATTATTTATAATAAATTTTAACTTATTTAATAGTTGTCCTTATCATTATAAATTATGAATTATATTCTAATGAATGACCAAAGGTTTTATAAAAGTGAGGAGGAGTATATTTAGTTAATAAGAGGTTATCGATAATTAGTAAAAATTAATTAGAAGACAACATAATTAATAGAAAAAAAAGATGGTGTGGTTGTCTCCTTGCTGCACCTTGCTGCAAGTGAGCAATCGGAAGCGAGTTAGCGAAAATATGTCTCTATAATCAGTATTAGACTATAAATAGAACATAAAAGCAACTCAAATTCCTTACCTTTCCCATGATATAGAATATTGGAAGATTTGTTTGATATATCCAGGAATCAAGAAATCATCCATTAGAGAGAGAGAGATGGAGAAAAGGAATTGGGGAAGAAGGAGGGAACGAAGAAGAGTCTTGGTCTAGAAAGAGTACTGAATGAAGACAATTTTGAAAGTCTTGTTGTCTAAGGAAAACAACAGGGAGACGGGGAGTAGAAATTTCAATAATGCAAGTGTGGGGTATTACTATTAGCAAGTGGGAAGTTGACTTGAGGACTTACCTAGTGTTCATACTTGGGTCAAGGGCGAGTTTAGGTTGAATTGGATTTGAATGGGCCAGGGAAGACTGAGAGCGTTGACTATTATTAATTCCAAATTATACTTGGGAGTTATTTAATATTTGATTATGGAGTTTATTAATGATTTGTTGAGTGTTACCTTGGCTGTTTTTGACAACTCCCTACTAATCTGATTAAGAGCTTAACTAAGTTAACTCTGATCTAGATCTGGGTGGATCATTCCTAACCTTGCTAAGGGCTCAAAGATAACCTAATAACACTAGAATTGGAGCCGTCACAATTTTATCTAAAAAAATTTTATGCTCTTAATCAAGTTAGGTCCGCTAACTTGGTTAGTAGAGGAGTTGCCAAAGACATATTAGGAGTTAAAAGTTTAAATAGAGTTTTGATATGCAAATGGTTCAGACATGTAAATTCTCATATTTGGCTCGTTAATATTCGAATGTTAAAATTGTTTGATTTTCTTCAGTTATTTGTTGAACCTAATCTATTACCTCTTTAAAAGAGGGAGTTGAGGAAAAACTTCCTCTTTCCAAAAATACCCTTTAAATTTCATCAAAATCTCTAAATTAGCAAGCCCCAATCTTTTACCATATATTATTTCTATTCATTAAAATCACTATCTCATAAGCAAATCCATCTACAAATCTCATGCATTGCAAACAACTTCATACATAAATTCTTTAAATTACATAATAGTCTCTCAACTTTTAAAATTACAAACTCACTATGGAATTAGGAACAACCCCCAAGTTTGCTAAAATTAGTCTACACAAGTGTGGTTAGCATCTTGATTATTGCTATATAATTTCAGACGATCTCTCGCTAAAGAAATCATGCTTTATTCTGCAAAATTTTATCAGTTTAGTGCTTTAGGGTTTACTTTGAACTTTGCATGAGTATCTACATGATTGTAAAAAAGCGTATATTTTTTTTTCTTGGAATCATGTTTCAAGCTTGAATAAGAATAGAGTTCTGAAGAATTTTCTTTTTTTTCTTAAAAGACAAGTTATTTTTTTATTAAAGTTAATTAATTTGACTTTTGATTTAGAGTGACGAATCTTGGTCTGGAAATGCTTATGATCATTCAATCACTTTGTAGTATTTTTTTAGATCAATTTTGAGCAACGTGAAATTCTATCAGTTTATGTAAATTAATCGTGACTCTGACTATCATGGACATGATTCATGGGTTTGGCCTGTAAGGCCAAACTAGAAAGGTTTTATTGAGGGATTGGATGGATTGCATTAATATTTTAATATTTTGGTATTTAGTACTCTGTCTTTTAGTTCAACTTGGTAATTTTTGAAGATACAAGTGTGATTTAAACTTTGAATATATTTGTTGGGAGTGATCTTTTATTTTCAGTTTAGACTTTAAGCTTTAAATTGTATTTCAAAGATAGAAACCGTAAAAGAGTCCGAATTCTGATAACTCTAAAAGTATATTTAAGCCCAAAAATTGCAAAACAGTCCCTAAAAACTACAAAACAGTCCAGAACTTGTAGTTTACTCCCTGAAAAATTGTAAAAATTGCATATAAGCCTAGAAACTGCAAACAGTCAAGAATTTGCAGTTTACAATCTAAAAAACTATAGAAATTGTATTTTAGCCCAGTTTTACAATCCAATTTAGAAATTGCAATTTGGTCCCCTTGTAAAATTTAGAAATTGCAAAAATAGTTTATAATTTGCATAAATAGAATCAAAAGTAAAGAAAACCCATAAATACTTTGTAATTTGCATAAAGCACCCTAAAGGTTTCAAAAATACCATTTAAGTTCTTATTATAAATAATTATGTTTCTATAATTTAGAGCATAATATGCACAATGTTTAGTTCTTGGTCAATAACAAGATTTGACGAAGTAAAGCTCATTAGGGTAAATACATTTAGAGAAGCTTTTATGATAACATTTCGTTGTTTACTTACATGATAAGGCTAGCTCAATTCCTTTTTTTTTGCTCGAGATATATTCCAAATTACCTATGTAAGGTTAGTAACTCATCGACAATTTGTATGCTTCAATTATGATCATTACAGTTCAATGTCCATATATATTTGTAGAGTAATCGCTTGGTTTTCCTTTGTAGAAATTTATTCTCTGATTTTTGGATTGCATAATCACTACATAACAGTTTTTAGCATAAACGAACTTACTCAAAACGGCTTCAAACTAAGATTCGAGTTTGATTTGTTTGCCCACGTTGACATATAAAAGGATCTCTATAATATTATCATGAAACATGTATAGATAAGTGTACAAATAAGAAAGAAATATGACAACACTTGAAGATAAAATCGTTTTAAGTGATAATAAAAGGTGACAAAAATAATAATTAACTAACATGCTACAATACGTAAGGTATTACAAAAGGCAAAAGTTTTATTAGTTACTCAAAATAAAAAAATTTCACAACTACACAAAGCACACCGGCCTTTCAAAATTATAACAACTAAACAAATGACCTTTCAAAAATTAAAACAACTAAACAAATGGCCTTTCAAAAATTAAAACAACTAAACAAAATTTATAGCCCTTAAAAGTTTTAAAATTTGCAATTTACACCCTCAAAGTTTGAAAATTTATAGAAAACCCATCAAAATATCATAATAACAAAAACATCATGAAATTCTGAAATTCTAAAAGTTGCCAACACCATTGATAAAACATGCGAATTACTGTCATGCCGATGATAATTTGAAAATTGAAAAAAAACACACAAAATTTCAAATTTGTGAAAAAAACCTCAACATTTCAAAATTGTGAAAAAAATCTAAAATTTCAAAATTTATGTCCAATACTAAAAAATCTAGAATTACCAATAAGCTCTTGAAGGTACAATTTTTACACAAAATAACCCAAAGTTTCTAAACTTATAAAAAACAACCTCAATAGTTCAAACCTAGAAGTATCCTAAAGTTATAAAATTTAGCGACAACACATGAAATACAAAAATTAGTAGCACCTAGTGGCAATTTAAAATTTGTAAAAAGCAGCTCAAAGTTTTAAAAGTTTTAAAAGCAACACTTCTAAAGTTCGAATCACACCAAACCCCTAAAATTTGAAAATTTTACAAATAAAAAGAAATTATTTGATATTCTTTCATTAAAATATGTAAATTTAACTTTTAACTTAAGATTTTCTTGGCCCTTTTCAGTATCTTAAAATAATCTAAGTTGATGTTGGTGAAAAAATAGAAATAATATTAGATTAAAAATATCCCGTTAAGGTATAATGTTTGAAAAAATATATTAATAGATTAAAGAAAATGTTACTATATAAATTAAAGTAACTGAATATAATTTTACTCCAAATTAAAGAAGCATTTCTATGGAAGATACAAGAAAGTTTAGTAAGTACTTATTATTTTCATACTTTAATCTTCAATAAAAGGAAACATAAATTTAAGGAAACATAAATTTATAGAATCATAAACTTATTAAATAATTACATGCGATGTTCTTGCAATAGCAACTAACATGAAGCCGATGATCAGCTATGTTACAAAATGTAACAAGCCAAATAATATGAGGAAAATTACAATAATGGACAAAAAGTATATACATGATACTTTTTCGATAGCGTAAGAAAAAATTAAAATTGATACTCTATCTTTATTCTCTCATTCTCATATACAGTAGAATGACTCCACACGTAACTTTATTTGGGGATATGGCTACAAATGAAGGATCAATTCTAGAAGACACACTCAAAGAGAAGCCCGTAATAACACTATCTGACTTCAAGATCTCTAAGTGCAAAGGTAAAATATTTCATTATTAAACTTTTTATTGAAGGCTACTAAACATAAGATTTATCTTATGACTATCTCAAATTGGCAGGGAAAATAAGCATATCATCGCAAAGAATATCAACAATATGTATCAACCCAAAGATACAACTTACTAAAGAAATAATGGTACGGCAGGTAGAACGAGCATACCTCTATATAACAAAATAAATAAATAATATTATATTTTAATCTAATATGAGGGGTCATTTAGAAGAAGCTACCAAAGCAAAAGGATCTCCATCAGCGGTCTTTACAAATGTAAAAAAGTTCAAATTAGTGATAATATGCTGACATCATAGAATTCGATACAGGTACAATATTATTATACCTACTCTCATCCACATGATTAAATCTAACTAAAATTTACCAATATACAACCATAAAATTTCACATTTAAGTCAAAGATAACTACCATTTTTAAATAGACTTGAGCCCTGGTCTACGCTTGCAAATGCTACAATAAGAAGGTGGATAAAAACGTTAATAACGAGTGTCTAAATGATAAATATCATAGCATCGCTGATGACTTAGTACCAAGGTTAAGTAATATATTTTTATATAACAATATCAAAATTTAATATTAACATATAACTGAAATCAACAATGAAAACTTCATGTTTGTAGTTAAGATTCTCATGAAAAATGACACTAAACATGCAAAGGCAACATCATTTAATGTAGTAGAAACTCTTATTGGATGCACAATTAAAAATTCATTACAGAGAAAAAAGAGGTACTTTCTAACTCTATTTAAGTAATAAGTTTGAATATCAAAAAATATTCCTACATATGATGTTAACCTTTGTTCTCATTAAACTAGAAAAAATTAAAAGATAAACAAGTCGTAGGAAATATAATAGCATAAAAGTCTAGCTTCAACGTAATATTATAATTAATGTAGACAATGAAGACATTCTTGTATAATTGCCTTGGAAAAGATAAAGGTCGAGAAGGATTGATCTCAGTTCAATTAAATATGAAAAACAAGGAATAAAGAATAATATATTTTTTGAATATTTTATAGTAAAGCTTAATTTTTGAGTAAAATTAGGAATCTTTAGAAGGGATTTTCATGCAAAATTTTTAATATGCTTATGTGAATGTTTTTGTCATATAAAATTATGCTAGAGTTATCATTAATCTTTAGTTTTTATTTTTTATTTTAAGTCTATTAATAATTAAGATGTCTTGTAGTCTTGTGAAAAGTATGTGCTATGTGTTAAACTTATACAAACCATCTTAATATTAAGTATATGGTTAAATTTTTATTAACACATCAACAATGTATTATTGTATTTTTTCAAACTTAATACTACATTAATGACTAAGATAAAGAAATTGGAGATCGATTATTTGATCCGATAAACAAGTGTGTTACATGAAGTTTGATATATATAAATTAAAAAAAAAATTGCATATGCAAGTATATAAAAGTATATTGATCCAAGTTTAGCACAAATCTATTTCATAATTTTTTAAAATGTTTAAATAAAATTTATGGCAAATGTAATAATCCATGTAAATGAACCTGACTTATTTTATAGTAAGAAAATAAATAAAAACTAAATAATTTTGATATTTAACCACGTGCATTGCACGTGCACAAGAACTAGTTAGAATAAACAGACAAGTAGTTGTTGAACTATTTGATAATTATTCCATCAACTTCCACCGTAGAGGTTAGTAAGTAGAGTGAAAGACTTGTTCTATAGAAAATAATAAAGTGACGCGGAGCAGACATTTCAAAATATAAGGGTAAAAATAAAAAAACTCCCTTAATTTTGGATGATTATCGGAAGACCCCCTATCTTCCAAAATATTAGACAACCCCCGTAAGTATATGGATTATCACAAACCCCCTTTAACTTTGAGATTTTCTGATAAAATGTCAAAGTTAAAGGGGGTTTTTTAATAACCCCTTAACTTAAGGGCATTTTTTCTGATATTTTAAAGTTAAGGGGGGTTTTCTGGTAAGCGTCCAAAATTAAGGGGTTTTATGATATTTAGCCTTAAAATAATCGATGCAAGTGTAAGGTGTAATAAGTTTCAACTTGATTTGGATTTATATAATGTTGATATTGGAGATAAGAGTGAGTTTAGGTTTAATTGGATTGGAGGGATCAAGACAGAGTGTTGACTATTTATTCTAAATTGACTTGAAGTTATCTAATCTTTGATTTAGAGTTTATTATTAATTTTGTATTATTCTAAATGGATTTGAAGTCATTTTGAGTAAAAAACTCTTAGAGCGGCTCCTATGGCGCTTGTTAGCGAGCGATCTCCGCAGTGCTAAAATGCGCCCCCGCTGAGAATCAATGGGAAAAAAAAGAAAAATAGTGGCAAGAAGATCCTCAACATTGGATTGCGAGCTTCAAATTCGAGCTTAGCTTCTCATTCTGGTCATTTTGATACTGGATCCTTAGAAGATGTTGAGGATTTAGCAATCGAGCAAATGGGTTCTACTGGACCAAAAGGTGAGAAGAAGAAGAAGACTATGGCTGATATCTTGGACTCTTCCAAAGATCCTCGGGTCTTCTCTCAGGTGATCGGAGTTCAAGTTCGGCAGGAGACTGGAGTTCAAGCTAGGCATCTCTGTAAGTCCCCCCTTTCTCAAAATGGTGCAAGTTGTTCTAGGGTCTCATGGGCTGATGATGTAGATATGGAGTATGAATCTGCTAATTCTCCTTTGTCTCAATCTCTGGATCAAAATCTGGATCAAAATTTGATTAAAGAGGCTATAACTGTTCCATTGAGTATTGTTAATGAGACTCAAGGAACTGTGGCAAATCCGGAATCTATTACCAAAACAAGAGATAATATGGTTGATAAGTCTGATTCCCCCCCTTTGGTAACCTCTCTTGACAATCAGGTCCCTGTTCGTGATAGTAATACTGTAAAATCTTGGGTCAGTCTCTTCACAGATAATAGAAAGTCTAGAAGTGGACTTGAACTGAGCTTTGTTCCTGCAAAAACTCATGACACAGTTAGTTTCAATGATGAAGAATGGAATGAAGGAAGTTCTCAATGGCAATCGTCACTAATTGGTCAAGTTTTAGGATTGAATGTCAAATTCAAGTCCATGGAAAAATTTGTTCAAAAACTTTGGGCTCAGCTGGCTATCCTTGAAATTTATCTCCTCAAGGCAGGGCTATTCCTCTTCAAATTCAAAGATAAAAATGATATGAATGTGATCTTAAGTAATGGTCCTTGGTTCTTTGGCTCTAGACCATTGTTATTGAAGCCATGGTCAATTGGAGAGGAGGTAGAAAAAATAAATACATGCACATACCCTATGTGGATACAGTTGCCTGAATTAAGATTAAATTTATGGAATGCCAAGGGTATAAGTAAAATAGCAAGTGTTATTGGTCGCCCTGTTGCTACTGATAAACTCACCGCAAAGAGACAGAGACTAGCCTATGCTAGAGCTCTAATTGAAGTGAACATGCCTTCACCTCTCCCTGATCACATTTCAATCCAAGACCCAAATGGAAAATTTTACAAACAAAGAGTGATATATGAACTGAAGCCAAAGTGGTGTGACTTTTGTAAGAATGTGGGACATGATACATCATTCTGCAGGAGGCAACCAAGGACACAGAGATGGGTGCCTAAGAACAGTATCACTTCTCAAAATGTTGTGCAACATGAAGGAAATCAGAAAGTGAATGCTGTAATAAGTGAAATAGCTTCAGGGCAACTGGACCATAATGATACTAGGCCTGTGCATGTTGAGCATATAACTGCTAATCACAAAGAGAATGCTGAAATGGGTGTAATAGCTTCAGAGCAGCTGGACCATAATACTGCTAGGACTGTGCATGTAGAGCAAATAAATGCTTCAGAGAAAATCTCACAAGCTTCAGAGAAATCTTCAAAACCTGATAACTCAGTTGAACAGAGGCAAGTGGAGGTTATGGATAAATCTCTTCTTCAGTATATGTCATCTGATACTATGACTAGTCATACAAGTACAGCAGGGGATAGCACACAAAGGAATAGTCTAAAAGATGCTTTCTGCAGGAAATCAGGATATGTGCATGTTGTGCATGCTTAACCATCTAATGTAGGAGTAAATTCAAATTCTCCAGAAGGTAACCCTTGGAAACTGATACAAAGAAACAGATCAATGTTTATGGATAAATCATTCTCTCCCCTAGATTTTTTGGTGAGTGAAGCTGACCCCTCTACTGTAGATAGAGGGGGAAGTCAATAAATGAATATCTCTTTCTGAAATGTTAGGGGGCTAAATAAGCCCTCTAAACATCAACAGGTTAAGTGGCACATTATGCAATACCATCTCCCTTTCATTGCACTTCTAGAAACAAAGATCAAGGAAGTCAATTTACCAATCATTGCAAACAAAATAGCTAAAAACTGGAAATGGACATCCAATGTGAGAAATCAAGAGAAGACAAGAATACTAATTCTTTGGGACCCAAATATTCTTGATTTACATGTCATATCATTTGCTTCTCAACACCTAACCTGCTCAGTTAAGTCGCTGGATGGTCAAATTGAATGCATCATTTTCTCAGTATATGGCCTGAATCAAATTGAAGCCAGAAAAGAGCTATGGAACAATCTCAATCAAGTGCAGAATCTAATTGGAAACATGCCGTGGCTTATCTGTGGAGACTTCAATGCTATGATCAGTAATGAAGAGAAATTGGGTGGTTCAATGCTTTCAGATGCAGATACTAAAGACTTTAGCCAGTTCATAGAAGACTGCCACCTCTCTCACCTGAAAACATTGGGATGTTTTTATACTTGGAATAATAAACAGGATCATGATTCAAGAGTTTGGAGTAGATTGGATAGAGGTTTGGTCAATGATCATTGGATTCACACCTATACCTCAAGTCATGTTGAGTTCTTATTGCCTAATATTTCAGATCACTCCCCAGCTCTAGTATCAATCTATGAAGACTGCATTTAAGGAAAACGGCCTTTCAAATTTTTTAAAATGTGGACTAGTCATGCAAGTTACCTCCCCACTGTATCTACTATTTGGAATAACCATATTGAGGGATTCACAATGTTTGCTGTCAACGCAAAGTTAAAGTTGCTGAGAGGTGCTCTGAAGGATTTAAACAAGAAACATTTCAATAACATTAGTGAGCAAGTACAAAGAGCTAAGCTGGAACTGGAAACTACTCAGTGCAAGCTTCAGGATGACCCGCTCAATGCTTTCCTTATTAACAAAGAGAAAGTTTGCATCTCATCTTATCATAAGCTACTGAACTGTGAACTATCTTATTTTCAGCAAAAAGCAAGAATTGCATGGAGTATCAAAGGAGATAGGTGCACAAGTTTCTTCCACTCTGTTATTAAATCAAACAGGCATCATAATAGGGTGATGGTGCTTTATGATAGCTCGGGAAATAGGCTCACTAATGGGGAGGAAATTGTAAGTGAATTAATCTCTTTTTACAAGAACCTGATGGGATCTGCTATCAGCACAACTCCTCCAAGTAAAAAAATTATGAAAAATGGGCCCTGTCTTAATGAAGACCAAGCTAGAAATCTCATTAGGCCAGTTACAAATCAGGAAATTAAAGTAGTAGTCTTCTCAATGGCGAATGATAAAGCTCCAGGACCAGACGGCTTCAGTGCTTCTTTTTACAAATCAGCCTGGGATATAGTTGGGGAACAAGTATCTCAAGCTATTAAGGATTTTTTCAAAACAGGTAAATTGTTTGGTGCAGTTAACTCCACTGCTGTAACCTTAATTCCCAAAGTGCAATGCCCTAATACTCCTTCAGATTTTAGACCCATAGCATGTTGCAACTGCCTATACAAGTTTATTACAAAGATCCTTGCAAACAGAATCCAATCAATTATGGGCTATCTAGTTAGTGATGCACATAGTGCTTTTGTGAAGGGTAGACCGTTAACTAACAACACTCTGCTTGCTCATGGACTTGTCAAAAGCTACGGCAGGAAACATCTCTCCCCCAGGGTTATGATCAATATTGATATCAGGAAAGTGTTCGACACAATCAGATGGGAATTTCTCTCAGAAATGTTGCAAAGCCTGGGTTTCCATAATAGGATGACAAAGTGGATCATGGCTTGTATATCCTCCCCGAAATATTCAATTTCTTTTAATGGAGCATTGCATGGGTATAGAGGACTGCGGCAAGGGGATCCCCTCTCACCTTACCTATTCATTTTGGGGATGGAATATCTGTCGAGGAGTCTTGGTTTGCTGAAAAATGATAAGAAATTTAAGTTCCATCCAAAATGTGGTAAGCTAAAAATTAACCACCTTGTCTTTGCAGATGACCTCCTTCTATTTGGCAAAGGTGACCTCTACACTATACAAAAACTTCATCAATGTGTCAAAGAATTCAGTTCTGCAACTGGACTGGAAGTTAACCCCAACAAATGTTCTATCTTCTATGGTGGTGTTGAGGAATCTGTCAAGAATTCAATTCAAAACATGCTAGGATTTTCAGAGGGAACCCTACCTATAAGATATCTTGGTGTGCCCCTCACAAACAAAAAATTGTCCTTTAATGATTGCAGCCCACTTTTCAGCAGAATTACCTCCCAATTTCAGAATTGGAGTCATCACAGAAGCTTATCCTATGTTGGAAGACTGCAGATCATCAAGAGTGTCATTATGGGTATTCAAGTCTTTTGGACATCAAATTATGTTCTCCCTACTAAAGTTCTACAGAAAATTGATGAATTATGTAGGAGATTTCTTTGGGGTACCACTGATCAGGTTTCCAAAGCATCACTGGTGTCATGGGATAGAGTCTGCTTAGGAAAGAATAAAGGTGGATTGAGCATATATAGTGCAGTTAGCTGGAATATTGCCTCTGCCCTGAAGCTCCTATGGTTCATAAACATTAATAAGGAACTGCTGTGGATAAGGTGGATCCATGATAATTACTTAAGAAATAGAGATGTATGGCAAGTCTAGGCAAGAACTGGAGACTCGTGGATGTGGAAGCAGCTGATCAAATCCAGAGATAAAGCAATTGCTGCACTCGGAGGAGTTGAAAACCTGAAACAGCTTATCAGCTCATGTTGGAAGAATTCCAACCTAAAGCTTTCAGCACTTTACACTGCCATCTTCTCGACAGCAAACAATGTGGCATGGTATAACACAGTTTGGGATAATATGAGCTATCCAAAGCACTCTTTTATCCTATGGCTGGCTACATAAGACAGACTCCTTACACAGGACAAGCTAATAAGGAGAGGGATTATACAAGAAAATACCTGTTGTTTATGCTCTGCCTCAGCACCAGAAAGCAGAAATCACTTGTTTTTTTGAATGCTACTTCTCAATGGAGGTATGGAATGCTATTATGGTTTGGCTTCGGATGAAATGGAGGTCATGTGACTGGCATCAGCTTTTAAACGGGTACTGCACCAGGGTACGAGGAAAAGGCATAAAAGAAAGAACAAAGAGAATGGCTTTTTCAGCTTCAGTTTACAGCATATGGTGTGAGCGTAATGCAAGAATTTTTCAAAGGAAATCCAAAAGCTCAACTCAGATTATTAAAACCATTAAAGTTGATATCCTAACTATCTTAGTTAATAGTCCTTTAGAAGTTGAAAACAAAGAGTGGATTAACTCTTTGTAAATGTGCTAGTGTCTGTATGTAGACCAATTTTCTTATAGGTTTTCCTTTTTATTAGCTATCTCAGCCAGCTGAGAATAATGATGTACATACAAAGTTACATATTTGGGGAATGAATAAAATTTTTCATTTACCAAAAAAAAAATGGACTTGAAGTTATCTAGTCTTTGATTTATAGTTATTATTGATTTGGTAGGAGGGGAGGTGAGGTAATATGAGGGACAAAACTAAAAATTCTCTTTGGTAAGAGATTTTCAGAAGAAAAGAGAATGTGAGATAGAGTAGAGTAGGGAAAGAGAAATGAAATAATTGAACTAGAAAGTCAAGAAAGAGAATCCCTTCGATTTGGAGGGACAAGGTGAAGAGAGAGAAATTTTATTTTGTAAAGAATTTTATGTCATATATTTTGCACAGTTTCATGCTTACCTTTCATTATCCATGTATCATCTCTCTCTTCAATACTTCCATATCAGTCCCTCAAACGTTGGATAGTGCTTATAAGTCCCTCAAATCCTAATGGGGCTTGCAATTTGGTCCCTCAGTGACCAAGATATCCCTCAATTTATGTTTTTCCAAAAAAAAGAAAATCCTCTTGTTCAATAAAAAATTAAATAGTTGAGGAGGTATTTTCAGCATTGAGGTACCAAATTGCTAGACACTTTAGGACTTGTGGGGGCATTTTTAAAGATTTGACGCAACAATATGGAATGACTGAAGATTCGAGGGACTGATATCTAAATAGCTCTAATTTGTATTAGCCTCTCAAATTTTCGTACTTCTACAAATCTATCGTTTGTTTTAAATAAGCTCCCCTGATTTGATTTAACTATGGCTAGTCAACTTTTTTACTGTTATTTAAAACAAATTAATTTAAGACACTACCTGCATTGGTCATTAAGTTACAATGGGTATCAAGTTGGACTTTATTGGATCCACAATAGAAATTTGTTAAGTCCGTCCTGCATTTATCCGGTTAAAATTTTTGTTTTGCTTGCAAAATAACATGAAATTTATTATCTATTGAAAAAAGAGATAGATATATGTTTAATATGTTTTGTCTCGTGACTCAAATAGAATTATTCCTTTTGAAGCAATATTTTTGGAGTAAATTAGCTTGGCTCATCTTTGTTAATGGGTCTTTCCAACCCAACCATTTTTTACGTACTAATATAGCATGTGCTTTGCATGTGAACGTAGCTGTTTTTGTTTTGAATCTTTTCCAATGACTAGAAAATAGTGAAGTGACTTTTTGACAATATAAATTCTTAATTGAACAATTAAATTTTTTATTAATAAATGAAATTGGATAGTAAAATTATTTATAAAACAATTGTATGGATAATTATTATTATTAGGATAATAATTATAATTAGAAATAATTATTATAATTTAATAATTAATAAACAGTTAATAATTATTTAATAATATTATTTTTATTAATTAAAATATTTAAATTGAAAACTTTGAATTATTATGATAAATAATTATTGTATCTTATAACTATCTAATTTATAATAACTATACATAGTATAACGCTAATAATATTAATAACTATAAATTAATTAAAATAGTTTAATAAATAATTTAACTATTTAGTTTATTATAATGTTATTAATAATTTGATGAATACCATGATTATAAGATATTAACTTAATTCTTAATTTAGATACTAAAATTATTATTTTATATATATTTTATATATTCATAATATTTTGTTATACTAATTATTAAATATTTTATAATTCTTAATAGTATTTAACAAGGAAAATTGACCCGTCGTTCTTTGCGGCATTTGTGTGATGAAATCAAAAATAATGGTTAAGTACTTTGCTTAGAAAAATCTTTTTAATTTATGGATAAAAATTTTTGTAGGATTTGCAATATAGGTAAATTAGTGTGAACGAACAAAAAAATGGTTTAAGCATTTGGTTAAAAAAGTTTAGCTTGTCAACAAAAATATTTTTCAGATTTGTATCAGTAGATAAATTAGTGCAGGAAAATTTTGAATAATAATGGTCTAAGTATTAGGACAATTCTAATGCCTTTGATAGTTGTATTATAGATAAAGCCAAAAAGTAATATTTTAAGCATATTAATGCGGAGAAAGGCAAAAAGAAAGGCTCATTTTTATTTTAAAAAATATTAGCTAAAATATTTATACAATACTAATGACTTGGTAGTCATTATGTACACAAATTAGTTTGGAGAAAAGCAAAAAAAAAAAAAAAGAAAAGAAAATTAGTCCATCACAACTTCAATAATTCCATATTAATCCCTCAAATCTCAATAATTGCTTATTAGTCTCTCAAATTCTAAGGGGTCTTACAATTTTGTCCCTTAATAATGAAAATATCTCTTAGTTATGGTTTCTCTCTTAAAACTCATCTTGCTAAAAAAATTTATTTACACTTTGGTAATCTAAAGTTTACATCTTTTAACTTTAATACCAAAGGTTTTGGCAATTAGATACCCTAAAGTTCACACCTTTTTAATTTTGATACCTCAAAATTTTTCTTGACACTTTTATTAAGACAAAGTTTATATATTGTTAACTTTGATATCCAAAGTTTTTTGACACTTTGATACATTAAATTTTTCTTAAATTATAGGGTATTAGCGTTAAAAATGTTAAAACATTAGGGTACCAAAGTAAACAAAATTGGAATCTTTAAGGTATGAAAGTTGAAAAATGTATAAACGTTAGGGTAGCAAAGTGTCAAAAAAGGTTTGGGGTATCAAAGTTAAGAAAGGCGTAATTTTTGGGGTATCATAGTATCAGTAAACTTGTGGATATCAAAGTGATTCTTCACTCTTGAAATTTTTGTGTAATTAAGATTAATTTAAAAATTCTTTATTTCTTATATCAATTGTCCTATAGATGAGGATGATAAGTAAATAAATGAAATTCAGTTTAGTTTGCAAGGCGAGTTTATTTGAGGGGTCAAATAGAAATTTGTCAACATGATATTATAATTGCAAACAATCTTAGCCTATCAAATGGATAAGCTCCAATATGTCCTTTACCAAGCAAATAAAATACCGACCTTAAGAGGTCGGTTAGTAATTTACGTGTCATCACAAGAGACTTAAAGATTAGGGTGTCACCCTTAGGTACAAATAAAAGTAAAGTTTACTGTAGCACAAAAAAATACATTCAACAGTGGCAAACCCAATAAATAATGTTACTGTAACCTAGGAACAGTGGTAAGGCCATTAGCTTTAGTATATAGATAAATAATATTATGTTTATCTATACTATGATTTTAACTATGTATTATAATTCATAAATAATATTTAAATAATCTAATAATATAATTATTTCATAAATTTTGTATAATTATTTTATGATAATATTGTTAAACAATTAATAGTTATACTATTATGAATAAACATACTATTATTAAATAATTTTATTTAGTTTTTAATTATTAAATAATAGTACAATTCTTAATCTGACTAATAATATCAAAATAATTATACTATTTAATATTTATCATATTTTCTACAAAATAAATAGTATACCATAATAAGTATTTACTGAATATTATATTGTTTATACTACTTGTGATTATTTTATTATATTATTATTAGACAACTAATAGTCATACTATTATTAAAAATATATAATATGTACAATAACTTATCCCATAATTATTTTATACTATTTAGATGTAACTAATAATTACTTATAATAAATTTTAACTTATTTAATAGTTGTCCTTATCATTATAAATTATGAATTATATTCTAATGAATGACCAAAGGTTTTATAAAAGTGAGGAGGAGTATATTTAGTTAATAAGAGGTTATCGATAATTAGTAAAAAATTAATTAAAAGACAACATAATTAATAGAAAAAAAAAGATGGTGTGGTTGTCTCCTTGCTGCAAGTGAGCAATCGGAAGCGAGTTAGCGAAAATATGTCTCTATAATCAGTATTAGACTATAAATAGAACATAAAAGCAACTCAAATTCCTTACCTTTCCCATGATATAGAATATTGGAAAATTTGTTTGATATATCCAGGAATCAAGAAATCATCCATTAGAGAGAGAGAGATGGAGAAAAGGTATTGGGGAAGGAGGAGGGAACGAAGAAGAGTCTTGGTCTAGAAAGAGTACTGAATGAAGACAATTTTGAAAGTCTTGTTGTCTAAGGAAAACAACAGGGAGACGCGGAGTAGAAATTTCAATAATGCAAGTGTGGGGTATTACTATTAGCAAGTGGGAAGTTGACTTGAGGACTTACCTAGTGTTCATACTTGAGTCAAGGGCGAGTTTAGGTTGAATTGGATTTGAATGGGTCAGGGAAGACTGAGAGTGTTGACTATTATTAATTCCAAATTAAACTTGGGAGTTATTTAATATTTGATTATGGAGTTTATTACTGATTTGTTGAGTGTTACCTTGGCTGTTTTTGACAACTCCCTACTAATCTGATTAAGAGCTTAACTAAGTTAACTCTGATCTAGATCTGGGTGGATCATTCCTAACCTTGCTAAGGGCTCAAAGATAACCTAATAACACTAGAATTGGAGCCGTCACAATTTTATCTAAAAAAATTTTATGCTCTTAATCAAGTTAGGTCCGCTAACTTGGTTAGTAGAGGAGTTGCCAAAGACATATTAGGAGTTAAAAGTTTAAATAGAGTTTTGATATGCAAATGGCTCAGACATGTAAATTCTCATATTTGGCTGGTTAATATTCGAATGTTAAAATTGTTTGATTTGCTTCAGTTATTTGTTGAACCTAATCTATTTACCCTTTAAAAGAGGGAGTAGTAGAAAAACTTTCCCTACCCCAAAATACCCTTCACCTTTTGTAAATATAACAAAGATATCCTTTTTATAATTAAGAAATTAGGAACCCAAACTTTTTTGTTCTTCTGCAGGACTTGCACCTGTTGTGCATTCACATTTCATTCAATTTATCCTTGGCAATTAATTTGTTCTTAATGAGGTTGCTGGAAGTTATCCTCATGCATATAAATAAAATTGGAAATACGCATATGTAAATATCAAGTTTAATACTATATATCTCATGTAATATTAATGAAGAGTAACTGTCTCATTTTATGAGTGGTGGTGACCGACACCTCTTCCTCTCCCTGTCATCACCTGAATTTGTTAGACATATCTGTTGTAAAAGGTAATATTAGCTAATTTTGACCGAAGATTTCGTACTACTTTACACTATATTAGGTTATGAGACTACGTACATTATAGTAGATTATGAGGCTAGGTAGGTGCACGTGTATGATAGAGTAGTTACTTAGGAATAATCATTTAGTATGTTGACGTACTATATAATAGGTAGGTGTGCGTCTTATATAATAGGTTTCATTCATGCAAAATGATGCTATGAAAATTCAATTGTCACATCATCTGAAATTTAATTTGCACTTATAAATGATGAATGATTATTAATGAAAATTCAATTTTAGAACTCAAAGGTTTAATATTTTATTATGCATGAAAATGTGGTGTCATTTACTCCTATCAATGAATGATGAACAGTTACTAAAAAGACAGCAGCTCTTTGGACCTTTAATAATGATCATTTAGAGAGTATTAAATTCGGTGTGATCTCTCCAACTCCCCTCCGTTTCAGCCTAACTCATATATAAGCCCACAAATCCTAGCTCCCCCAATTCATCACAAGAAAATTCATTATCATTAATAAAAATGAAACGGGAGTTGGAAGATCAACAGACCTGGTTCAGCCACAACGGCGGCTCGACAGTGTCATTGAAGGCGTATTTGATGAATATGATTGTTGTTCGCTTGGCGGTGGTGGCTCCGTAGAGGAGTAGGTGATGGGTCCCGATCGCGACGCCAGAGGTGGGCTCAGAGTAGCAGGTTAGGTGGAGGTGTACAGCCGGGGCCAGCGGTGACCGAGCCAGGCTTGGCAATTGAGGTGGATTTGGAGGTGTGCCATATAAAGGATTAGGCGACAGGTCCTGATGGTGGGGCTGAAGGTATGCTTCAAGGAGGTGGATTCTACGGAGGTGATGGTAGCGGGTTAGGTGGATGTGGTGCAGCCGGGCCAGTGGTGGCGGGTTGGGCTTGGCAGTGGTGGTGAATTTGGTGGTTGAGGAGGGGTCGGCAAAGGTGCCAGTGCCTTGGAGAGTTTTCGCGGATGAACAGTGGGTGAAAATGGTGGTGGATTCCTTTGATTAATTAGCTTGGGATGCATGCACGTAATAATGAATTTTTATTATGCAATTAAAGGTTTTATTGTATGTATGTTTGTTGTTGTAATAAAAAATGCTTGCTTAACATATGGTTGTCCACTAAAGAAATATTGTGATTATTTTGTGTTTGCTTCTTTTTTTCATGTGAGGTTAATCTTGAGGGTATAGAACAATAATTTGGATAAAGATTAATTAATATGTATGTAATTGTGGATTTTTACTATGTATGTACGGTTGATTCAATGGATTATAAATTGTGAATATAAAAGTTAAATTACAAGTAAGTTGTTAGAACCACTACTTTTCATTCTTCTTCCGTCGGTTATGCTTCCTCTCCTTCAATTTTCTGTCGGTTACGCTTTCTCTCCGGCAACCACAAAGATGAGTATTATTATCCTCATCATCACCACACCCCCTCTGCCCTCAACTCCTCACTTCTCAGATTTTTGGCATCGTTTAGGATCACGAAGGAAAGCCATTGACGAATGTCTGATTTATCCTCTCCTTTTCTAAATTTTTTTTCTCTCTGCGACCTCATTGAGGTAAAGTTTGTCGTAGTTGAGTTTCACCTTACTTGATTTATAAATTTAGCTAATTTGGATGATTTCCAAAGAGATTTTGATGTAATTTAGAGTTAAATAATTAGATTTGTATTTATTTGAAACTTTTTGCAAATTGGTAAACCGAATCGAAAAGTCTCAAATCTTTAAAACTTTAGATGTGATTTATTAGCAATATTAACCATTGCCAATATCGATTTAAAATTTGACCTCACTAGCTAGGGTTCTTCGATGTAAATTAAACAGATATTGCTCAATTAGGGGAGCTATATTAATCACTAACTTCTATAACAATCTTTAAGAGAACTATGAGGATTAGATTGTTTAATCTTTTAGTAGTTGAGATCATAAACTTTTTTTACCGAATTTTTGTCTCTAAAGAAATTTATGTTCTATGCATTACAATTTAGTTTCTTTTCTTGCACTGCAATTAGTTTTATGGCAATTGATATTTTTCTAATTTATTAAATTTTCATGCATTATTTACAGGATTAATAATTTGGCGGTTGTTGATTCTCCCATCCATCAAGGTAAATCTTAATATTTAATATTATTTTAATTTGGGTCTATTTGATAACATATTTTATTTTAGTGAATTGAAATTGAAAGATACCTTCTTCTTTTACTATGCATGCTTTTGTAGATGATCAAATTATAGATGCAACTAATGTACTATCGCCCAATCAATCACTAAATCTAATTTTATTGTTCAAATGTTGAATTTTTAGATTGTGTCTATAAGTTTGATCCATTGCTTGCATTCAATAATTTAGTAACAAATTTTTCTCTAAATAAAATTAAAATTTTAAATTAAATAATAAAATTTACCACGTGCATTGCACGGCAATCTAACTAGTTAGAATAAACAGACAAGTAGTTGTTGAACTATTTGACAATTATTCCATCAACTTCCACCGTAGAGGTTAGTAAGTGGAGTGAAAGACTTGTTCTATAGAAATTAATAAAGTGAAGCGGAGCAGACATTTCAAAATAAGGGTAAAAATAAAAAAGCTCCCTTAGCTTTGGACGATTATTGGAAAACCCGCTATCTTCCAAAATATTAGACAACCCCCCTAACTATATGGATTATCACAAACACCCTTTAACTTTGAGATTTTATGAGATTTTCTGATAAAATCTCAAAGTTAAAGGGGTTTTCTAATAACCCCTTAACTTAAGGGGGTTTTCTAATAACCCCTTAAGGTTGTTTTTTGATATTTTAAATGTTAAGGGGGGTTTGCTGATAAACATCCAAAAGTAAGGGGTTTTATGATATTTAGCCTCAAAATAATTGATGTGAGTGTAAGGTGTAATAAGCGTCAAGTTGATTTGGATTTTTCTAAAGTTGATATTGAGGATAAGAGTGAGTTTAGGTTTAATTGGATTGAATGGATCAAGACAGAGTGTCGACTACTTATTTTAAATTGGGCTAAATTACCAAATTAGCCTAAAAATTGACACACGGTTTCCAATAAGGCCTAAAAATTGACTCAGGCGACAATAAGGCCTAAAAAGTGATTCACTTAACCAATAAGGCCTACTCCGGCGACTGGAATTTTTTAAACTTACATTTTAGTCCTCTAAATTTTATTTCTTCTTTCTTTTTACCCCCTCCCTCCCTCCTCCATCTCTCTTTCTCTCTCCCCCATCCCTCCATCCTCCATCTCTCTTTCTCTCTCCCCTCCTCCTCCCTCCATCTCTCTCTTTCCCCCCTTCCCCATTGTCTTCTTCCCTCCTTCTCCATCTCTCTTTCTCTCTCCCCTTCCCTCCATCCTCCATCTCTCTTTCTCTCTCCCTCCTCCTCCTCCATCTCTCTCTCCCCTTCCTCATTGCCTCCATCCCTCCTCCAAAACAATGAGGAAGGGGAGGAAGAGAAAGAGAGATGAAGGAGGAGGGAGAGAGAAAGAGAGATGGAGGATGGAGGGATGGGGGAGAGAGACAGAGAGATGGAGGAGGAAGGAGAGGGGGAAAAGAAAGAAGAATTAAAATTTAGAGGACTAAAATGTAGAGATTTAAAATTCGGTCGTAGGGAGTAGGCCTTATTAGTTAAGTGAGTCACTTTTTAGGCCTTATTGTCGCCTGAGTCAATTTTTAGGCCTTATTGGAAACAGTGTGTCAATTTTTAGGCCAATCTGGTAATTTAGCCTTTTAAATTGACTTGAAGTTATCTAGTCTTTGATTTAGAGTTTATTATTGATTTGGTATTAATCTAAATTGACTTGAAGTTATCTAGTCTTTGATTTATAGTTATTATTGCTTTGATAGGAGGGGATGTGAGGTGATGTGAGGGACAAAACAGAAAATCCTCTTTAGTAGGAGATTTTCAGAGGGAAAGAGAATGTGAGATACAGTAGAGTAAGGAGAGAGAAGTGTAATAATTAAACTAGAAAGTGAAAAAAAAAGAATCCTTTCGATTTGGAGGGCCAATGTAAAGAGAGAGAAATTTTATTTTCTAAAGACTTTTATGTCATATTTTTTGCACAATTTCCTGCTTACTTTTCATTATCCATATATCATCTCTCTCTTCAATACTTCTATATTAGTCCCTCAGATGTTTGACATTGCTTATAAGACCCTCAAATCCTAATGGGGCTTGCAATTTGGTCCCTCAATGACCAAGATATCCCTCAATTTATGTCCTCTTGTTCAATAAAAAATAAAATAGCTGAGAAGGTATTTTCAGCATTGAGGTACCAAATTGCTTGACACTTTAGGACTTGAGGGAGCTTTTTTAAAGATTTGACAAAACAATACGGAATGATTGAAGATTCAAGGGACTAATATCTAAATAGCACTAATTTGTATTGGCCTCTCAAATTTTCGTTTATATATATAAAGACAAATTTTCTAAATCAACCTATTTGAAACTTTATTTTCAAAAATTGATTTATTTATCTTTAATTTAGTATTTTCGACCTAGTTTCAGCTAGCTACCTGAAACTGGGTTGAAAATGCTAAATAAGTTACGAAAACTTCATGGGATTTAGAATCCCGTGAAGTTTAGTACTTACTTAATCAGCGTGAAGTTGCATTCATAGTGATTAATTAAGCACTAAACTTCATGGGATTCTAAAGCCCGTGAAGTTTTCGTAACTTATTTAGCATTTTTGACCCAGTTTCAGCCAACTGGCTGAAACCAAGTCAAAAATGCTAAATAAATCTCAAATAGGTCGATTTTTAAAAATAAATCTCAAAAAAGGGTTGGTTTTGAAAATTTGACCTATATATAACGTACACTACAAATCCATCCTTTGTTTAATAAGCTCCCCTGATTTGATTTAACTACGGTTAGTCAACTTTTTTACTGTTATTTAAAACAAATTAATTTAAGACACTACCTGCATTGGTCATTAAGTTACAATGGGGATCAAGTTGGACTTTATTGGATTCACAATAGAAATTTGTTAAGTGCGTCTTGCATTTATCCGGTTTAAATTTTAGTTTTGTTTGCAAAAATAAGTGAAATTTATTATCTTTGAAAGAAGAGATAGATATATGTTCAATATGTTTTGTCTCGCGACTCAAATAGAGCTATTCCTTTTGAAGCAATATTGTCGGAGTAAATTAGCTTGGCACATCTTCGTTAACGGGTCTTTCCAACCCAACCATTTTTTATGGACTAATATAGTGCATGTGCTTTGCACTTGAACGTAGCTGTTTTTTGTTTTGAATCTTTTCCAATGACTAGAAAATAGTGAAGTGACTTTTATGATAATATAAATTCTTAAATTGAACAATTAAAATTTTGTATTAATAAATAAAATTGTATAGTAAAATTATTTATAAAACAATTGTATGGATAATTATTATAATTAGGATAATTATTAAAATTTAATCAAAATTTATTTAATAATTAATAAAAATTTAATAATTATTTAATATTATAATTTTTTAATAATTAAAATATTAAAACTGAATATTTTGAATTATTATGATAAATAATTATTGTATTTTATAACTATCTAACTTATAATAACTGTACATAGTATAATGATAATAATATTAATAACTATAAAGTAATAAAATAGTTTAATAAATATTTTAACTATTTAGTTTATTATAATATTATTAAATAATTTGATGAATACCATGATTATAAGATATTTACTTAATTCTTACTGTAAATACTCAAATAATTATATTATATATATTTTATACATTCATACTATTTTTATACTAATTATTAAATATTATTAAATAAATATTATATAATTATTAATAGTATTTAATAATATTATGTTTATTTATATTATGATTTTAACTATTTATTATAATTCATAAATAATTTTTAAATAATCTAATAATATAAATATTTCATAAAATTTTGTATAAATATTTTATGATAATATTGTTAAACAATTAATAGTTATACTATTATGAATAAACATATTATTATTAAACAATTTTATTTAGTTTTGTAATTATTAAATAATAGTATAATTCTTAATCTGACTAATAATATCAAAATAATTATACTAATTTAATATTTATCATATTTTCTACAAAATAAATAGTATACCATAATAAGTATTTATTGAATATTATATTGTTTATACTACTTTTGATTATTTTATTATATTATTGTTAGACAACTAATAGTCATACTATTATTAAAAATATATAATATGTAAAATAATTTATCCCATATTTATTTTATACTATTTCAACATAACTGATAATTATTTATAATAAATTTTAACTTATTTAATAGTTGTACTTATCATTATAAATTATGAATTATATTATAATTTATGGACTTCTTGTTCAATTTCAAAACTGAGGAATATAGAAGTATGATTATGAATGTTTTAGCGAAACAATCAGCGACAGGTTAGAAACATGCACGAAAGCTGAAACTTGCACGGGCCATAACTTTTGATTCGATTGATGGAATTTCTATTGTAATAGCTTTTCGAAAAGCTATCGATGCGATCTATTGTTCATTGATGATTTTAGAAACCATCGATGACTAAATTTTTTAGATACGTTCCAATCATCGATGATTAAGTGATCAATGATGATTGAATTCAATCATCAATGATTAAGCTGTTGATTTTAGAATTCTGATCTGATTTCAGATCTAATCTTTCATCACATTTTTCATTAGGGGATTCTTGACCTAAAACAGAGAGAAAAATAGAGAGGAAGATAGAGAGAGCTAGACTTTTAACATATGTGACAAATTTTGCTCAGGCTACTCAAAAAGCTTCCTCGACTTTGTTCTTCATCATCAAAGAGTCGACCTTCAGGTGTGTTGCCCTTGGACTTTATCATCTTCGTCGTTCTTTTTAGAGCTGCACTATTATTAGGAGAATAGTTTGTATAATCAAAGGGTTGTAAGACCATTTTACTTATGCTTATTTGATATTTGATCTTCGTATTAAACTTATTTTTATGACTTACTCAAGCCGAGGTTAATTGAGGAATTAGTCACTAGTTAGGGCTAGGGAGACTTGTATGTGAAGAGTTTAGGTTAGACAATTAGCTTGGGAGAAGCTGGGGTTTCCGTCTTGTAAGCCTACTGAATCAGATTTGTGATTTAGGAGAACTTTCACTTAGTGAGCAAGTCCCTTCGTGAGAAGAAAGAGTGAATATAGAATTGGTTACCCAAACCACTATAAAATTCTTCTATGTTTTGGCTGTGATTTATTCAAGGGCTTCTTTGGTACATGGGGTGTTGGGGTTAATGTTTACCGTGTTGATAAAGTTTAACCCCATATGAGGGTAAATTTTTAACCAAATTGGGAGTAGGAGAAAAAGGTGTGAAAAGTTAAGGCTTGATTCATTTAAGCATGTGAAATTACAAAAATCCCTAAAAAAACTCTAGAACTAACAACAATCATTCTTGTTATAACCCTTCGAATCAACAGTTTGCTCGGCAAATGCTAATTAGTGATTAGTAGCAGATAAGTATCCCACATTAGAGGCTGGACTTAGTCAATCCCATTCCAGAGGGTCCGAACCAGCATATCGGCTGACTCAAGAGATGGCCCCAATCGTTTGATCCAACTCGTGAAGCCAAGACGCCTTTGCCGACTCCCTGCGAGGACGACTCATGAGGCGGGACTTGCCGACATCACGTCACCCACTTCGTCGACTCGGCAAATGACATGCTCAGCCGCTCCCTTCGTCGACTCCTTGCGAGGACAACTCGCAAGGCGGTACATGTTATCCCAATAACGTCAGTACGGAACCAAGTCGAAGGATGATCCTATCCAACCCCTTCGAAGGTATTGGTCCCAAGGGCAACCTGCATGGCCGATTCACCACCAACCACGCGGGATCAACTCGAAAGACAGTGTTACCCGACCTGCCACCTAGGATCGCAAGATGACACCGAGTCTCGAGCCTCCCACCCACAAGGAGTCACCGTTGTATTGAATGCAAGATCCTAGTCCTTAATTCTCTGAGTTGTTAGATCTTTAAGACACATCGTACCACGTGCCTCCCATCCTTTCGCATTAAATGTCGACGCGACCTGATCCACTTAGATGACGATACTTGTAAAGGCAGATCTGATACAGCCACCGACCCATACCTAGTCAAAGTGACCCTCATCCTCTTGCTTACTGACACTTGTGTAGGTAGAGTTACCTCAACCGCTAGCTGTCAGTCGGCTAAAGTTACGAAACCACCCCTTGATCATTGCTATAAATAGAGGAACTATTGGCAGGCCAAGGTAAGCAGTTTTTACACACTAGAACCTTATCTTAGAACACCAAATTCAATCTTTTTCCCCACTCAAGATTAATCACTAACTTGATCGTCGGAGGAACCACCGGGGATCCAACCCCGACCTCTCACGAGTTGTGATATGTGCAGGATGTCTCAGGAATTTTCCAGTTTGGACATCCAGAAGAGTTAGAGGACCCTAATGACACTACTATCCTGGTTAATTGATTGTGTGATCCATAGCATCAACAGTTTGGCGTCCACCGTGGGGCCTTCTTTTCTTCTCTAAGCTACGATGACTGGCCGTGATCAGCACCCTGGATCACCTGTCCACCATACTCCGGAGAATCAGCAGACCGGGTTTGTCACTCAAGCCCAGCTGCAGGAGTCTACCCACCAAATTACTCAGTCCTTTCAACAACAACTCAATGCATTTTCCCAGAAACTCATCAGCCGGCTCGCTCCCAGCAACTACAACCTACCTCTCTTCAACCTATCCTGGACCAACAACGGGATCCTCCCCTTCCCCCGGGCGTGTGGCTCATCACGCTCAACAACAAAGCCATGGCGATCGTCCATCCCCTTAGCTGCGCCAGCAGGCGCACTTCGAGGAACGTCCTCGACAACCCTCTCCTCGGAGGGAAGGAACCAGAGAGAGCTCCAGTCCCGAGAGGAGCCATCGGGGGCATGCCACCAGAAGAAATTCTCTGGCTCCTCACCCTCATCAGGTCACCCCTCGACCATCAGCTACCATTGTAGTACCCGGCTATGACCGGTCCTACCGACCTGTCGCCGAAGCCATTGCGGGCAATACTCCCCTTACAGATGACACCATGAGGGCTTCCCGTAGAAGTTCAAAATGCCGTAGCTGGAGAAGTACAAAGGAGAGGGAGACCCCAATGAGCATGTACAGAATTATTATGACACTATGAGCATGCTGCAGGCGTCTAAAGCCGTCATCTGCAGGTGCTTCCCTATTCCTCTGATAGGGAGTGCCAAACTCTGGTGGAATGCTCTAGAGAAGAAGTCCATAGGGAGTTTTGAGCAACCCAGCCGCCAGTTTGTGCATCACTTCGTGGCGGACACCAAGCAGAAGTTGCCTCCCCATGTCCTAATACAAATGAGGTAAGAACCCGGAGAAAGCCTCCAAAAATATTCAAGAGGTTCCAAGCTAAGAGGTTAGAAGTTGATGACCCTGGGAGACAAGTGGCCATGTCGGCCATCATCACCGGCTTACTGGACAATGAGTTAGCCGATTGCCTCGCCAGGAAGCGAGTCACTAGCTATGAGCAGCTAATGGCCAAAGCTCATGGCTATATGGACATGGAGGATGCCAGAGAACATAAGGCCGTGGCCAGCGCGGCCGAGGCAGCGATGGCGGCAGCACTGGCGGCAGCGGCAGCAACACCAGTAGCATCAGCGCCACAACCACCAATGTCGATAGTCCTAGTAGCTCTAGCGCGGCGGTCTCAGTGGCCATCCTAGTTGCCCCAGCGGTAGAGCCAGCAAGAAAACCGGCAGCCACCTCTTGGTCCAGGTAGGAACCAGAGAGGGCTCCCCCTAGAGCTGACTATCACCCAAGTCGGACCGACTAAAGAGACCGCAGGAGAGAGTCACCCCCGAGATCAGCTCTCACGGCTCTCAATACCACCCTCTCAGACGCCCTTTGTTTGGCACAGCAGGAGGGGCTCCTCACTTTTCCACCTCCCAAAATGTGGTCGGACCCTCACGGTCGAGACACTCAACAATGGTGTTGATACCACCGCGATCATGGCCACAACACCGACTACTGCCGAATCCTCTAGAGAGACATTGAAGACATGATTAATAGAGGATTCTTGCGAAAGTATATCGATCGGCAGGATAGGCGAGACCCCCCACCTGAGAAAGCAGGCAGGAGGTCCCGCTCTAGGTCATCTCGCACTCAGCCATCTCGCCCGCAGTAGCCGGTCGGCAATCAACACCCTGAAGGGAGCAACAAGGGTACCATCCTAGCCATCATCGGTGGTCCCGCTATAGGAGAAACATCTAACAACGCTCACAAGAAGTATGCTAAGCGAGCTTTATAGGTTGATCGAGCCAGCAAGAAGTCCAAGACGGAATAGCCCATCTCCTTTAGCGACTCGGACCTGTAAGGCGTTGAGAGGCCTCATGAAGTCCCCATCATCACCACAGCCAGGATCAATGGCTATCAAGTGTAGGCGTTGAAAAATACTTACATCCCCGAAACCAACTCATGACGGGGAGTCGGCGAATGACAACCCATCGAATGATCTGAGGCGTCGAATCGTTAAAGGCGAACTTCGACGGCGAACCCACAGCGTCACAAGCACGGTTTAAACCGGACTTGAGCGGACGATCGGATTGGGACCGTTGAGCGGAGCGAACCAATAATTAGTCCCGAGTCAAGTATAGACGGAACCCAAGCCCGAGGCGAGGCGGCGGAAAGCGGCGGAAAAAGCGGCGCCTCGGCCAACTTGGCGAGGTACCTCGGCCAACTTGGCGAGGTACCTCGGCAAGTGGCGAGGTGGCTCGGCCACTTTGGTAGAGCCACCTCGACCAACTTGGCGAGGTGGCTCGGCCACTTTGGTAGAGCCACCTCGACCAACTTGGCGAGGTACCTCGGCAAGTGGCGAAGTGGCTCGGCCACTTTGGTAGAGCCACCTCGACCAACTTGGCGAGGTACCTCGGCAAGTGGCGAGGTGGCTCGGCCACTTTGGTAGAGCCACCTCGACCAACTTGGCGAGGTACCTCGGCAAGTGGCGAAGTGGCTCGGCCACTTTGGTAGAGCCACCTCGACCAACTTGGCGAGGTACCTCGGCAAGTGGCGAAGTGGCTCGGCCACTTTGGTAGAGCCACCTCGACCAACTTGGCGAGGTACCTCGGCAAGTGGCGAAGTGGCTCGGCCACTTTGGTAGAGCCACCTCGACCAACTTGGCGAGGTACCTCGGCAAGTGGCGAGGTGGCTCGGCCACTTTGGTAGAGCCACCTCGACCAACTTGGCGAGGTGGCTCGGCCACTTTGGTAGAGCCACCTCGACCAACTTGGCGAGGTACCTCGGCAAGTGGCGAGGTGGCTCGGCCACTTTGGTAGAGCCACCTCGACCAACTTGGCGAGGTACCTCGGCAAGTGGCGAAGTGGCTCGGCCACTTTGGTAGAGCCACCTCGACCAACTTGGCGAGGTACCTCGGCAAGTGGCGAAGTGGCTCGGCCACTTTGGTAGAGCCACCTCGACCAACTTGGCGAGGTACCTCGGCAAGTGGCGAAGTGGCTCGGCCACTTTGGTAGAGCCACCTCGACCAACTTGGCGAGGTACCTCGGCAAGTGGCGAAGTGGCTCGGCCACTTTGGTAGAGCCACCTCGACCAACTTGGCGAGGTACCTCGGCAAGTGGCGAGGTGGCTCGGCCACTTTGGTAGAGCCACCTCGACCAACTTGGCGAGGTACCTCGGCAAGTGGCGAGGTGGCTCGGCCACTTTGGTAGAGCCACCTCGACCAACTTGGCGAGGTACCTCGGCAAGTGGCGAGGTGGCTCGGCCACTTTGGTAGAGCCACCTCGACCAACTTGGCGAGGTACCTCGGCAAGTGGCGAGGTGGCTCGGCCACTTTGGTAGAGCCACCTCGACCAACTTGGCGAGGTACCTCGGCAAGTGGCGAAGTGGCTCGGCCACTTTGGTAGAGCCACCTCGACCAACTTGGCGAGGTACCTCGGCAAGTGGCGAAGTGGCTCGGCCACTTTGGTAGAGCCACCTCGACCAACTTGGCGAGGCTTGACCTCAAGTGATCGGCAGTCTATCAAGCCGTCAACCAACGAGTGGGTCCGTGTCAAGCGGAACCGCTCCACACTTCAGAGCGATACGAAGCGCCGCCAAGACTCTTGCACGAAGCTTTAGTGCAGCAGGCTCGTGAGTTGAAGAAGGAAGTGGAAAAGAAGCCACCAACGTACCACCAGGTTTGAGGCCCAAGTCTAACGGTGCCCCAACCCCAGTTGCCCACGTTCCTGTCTCGACACCTAAGCTGAAGGCTATAGGCGTTGCAAACTCAGCGCCAAAGTCCAAGTCCGACGGCGCCTCAAGGTCAAAGGTGCCTGCACTTGAACGGTGGTGAAACCAACCCCCGTCACCACCACCAAACCAACTATCAAGGATCGCTTGGGTCCTCTATGAAGGGATCACGGGTCACTCCTCATACAGGAGGCTGCACCCGTTCGAAAGGACCGGGAGATTCCTGTAACCCCACCAACCGGATTAAAGATCGAAGTCCGAGAGTCCCCTGAAACTTCACGCTCACATAGCGGAAGTCAAGGCGAAGTTACTTTCGGTAGTTTTGGCCATTCTCGGAAGGAGGCGGCTCGTCGATGGCGGCGATGTTATACGAAAGATCATGCCAACACATGGAAGATTGCTCCGGTACAGCAATGACTGTATTACCGTGCAAAGTGCGAGAAAATCTCGAAGGGATTCCCCTAAATTGACGCGGTCATGCTTGTGCTCCAAGCTCATCAAAACAGTGCTCTCGGAGTGCAATTGCCGGCAAGAAACTCCAGAAAGAGTTTCGGTCTTCCAAAGACTTAGCACCGACACGCCAAGACCTAGGTCAAGGCGATTCCGCAGAAGGAGGACATCCCGAGAAGATGAATTGCCAGAGGTCACTAATAATATGACCAGCAAAGAACCATCGTCACGGGCTATTCGGCGCGCCATAGCGGTTAACTTCGTTCGCGGTCGGGACTATCCGGCGGTCGAATCGACAAACTTCTGAAAGGGATACCCGCGGAGGATGATGCTTCGGATATAGGCTCCGCAATTGCCTCTGATCATACTGTATCCAGCGAAGGGAGCCCCCAAGAAACGCTTATGATCAGTACAGATCAAGTGGCTAAAATGCTAGACGAAGCGTTGAATAAGCAACGGGAGAACTTCAAGTTAGAGATGGAGTTGGCCATGCGGGCGATGAGAGAAATGCATGACCAACAGATCCAAGCCTTGACAAAACATCGGGGTGAATCAGTCGGTATCAGCGTCGATCAAGATGGCGATTCGGACCAGGAGGAAATACAAGAGGATGATAACCCTCCTGAACCGCGCAACGCTGGGCATAATGTAGTTGAAAGCGAGAAGATCAAAGACCTCGAGAGCAAAATCAATTCACTGATTTCCGCTCAAGAGGTGAAGAAAACCGGCATCCCTTGCCCATACCCTAGGGAGTGGGAATCAATCCCATACCCGGCAAAGTTTAATTTAATAAACTTCACACCGTTTGACGGGAAGGGTTCCCCGACACAGCACTTGATTTACTTCAAGTCGCACCTGGGGGTGATATCCGGAAACGAGCCCCTGATGGTTCGGTCATTCGTTGGTACCCTTCGGGGGGCTGCCTTCGATTGGTACCGCCGTCTCAAGCCAGAGAGCATTCGCAGCTGGGACGATATGGAATCTAGTTTCCTCACCAATTTCTTCGACGACGATACCGAAGTATCGATCGGCCGCGTTACTCGGCGAAGCGAAGGACGGAGAAACTATGGATATCTTTGTCAAACGATTCCGGAACAAGGCAATGAGCTGTCGGGATCAATAACGAGAGAAGTTCATCCTCGGACCTACCACGGCAACTTGTCGATAGGCGTGCTTTCGAGCAATGGGGGCGGCACCGTCTATAACGTGGAAGGACTTGAAGGTTCGTGGAGAGCAAGGCGAAAGGTTCCTCAAGAGGAAAAAGCGGAAAAGGCCAGCCGGCGGCGGAAACTCCGGCGTAACTTTGTCCAGCGGCAAAGGAAAGACCGAGCCAAAGCGGCGGTTCGCGAACAAGCGTTCAACTCAACCCGGCGGCGGCAGCGGCAACAACGAGCGCCGCCGCGAGGCACAATCAACGTGGCAACTGGGCCACGAAGCGAAAGCCTCGAGCGAGATTCCGAAGTCCTATTCCTTTAGGGACGGCGAGATTCCGGCCTTTTCAAATATCTTGTCGAAAATAACAAGATCAAGCTCCCTCCGATTCGAATCAAGAGGAAGCAATGAGGACGAGCGACCCAAAATCTGCGGCGTATCACGGGGCAATTCATCACCCACTAAATCTGTTTGACCTTAAGGACAAAATCCGGGCTTTAATTGGCGTAGGGGTCATCACTATGAAGCCGTCAAAAGAAAGAAGGTCGAACAAATCACGGTGTCCATAAGCTTTGGGTCGGTGCCATTGACATGGTTTGAACCCAAACCGGTAGTCAAAGTCGCAATGAAGGCGGTGAATGGCGACCCACACAAACAACGCCGAAAGGACTTGTATCATATCTGACCCCAAATGGCGAAGTCACGTGGATTCACGGACCTCCTTGAGGATGAGCAATGGGTAGCTTCTTCCTCATCGAAGAAAAATCAAAGCGGAGGAAAGGCATGCCATGCTACTTCCGCAATGCGGAGAAATGGCGAGCAGTGGTAACATTCAATTTGTCAGAAGGAACACGAAGCCACGCCACCGAGTGGACACGAGTACAAGTACAAGTACCGGAAGTCCCGACCCAAATGCCAAGGCATTTGTCGGTGGGGGTACCAACAACACCCCTCACTTTCGCTGAAAAGCGAAAGACAAGCGACCACGGGAAGTTCAACTCGGCGGTCTCGATTCGGTCGCCCGATTGGAAGAAATAAGCGGGAACCGAACTCTCCATACGCTTTGATGTAATGGCACAATTGGCCAATATTCCCGCAAGGATCACTCTGTCTGAGTTGTTGCGGTTATCAAAGAGGCGAAAAGCTCTTCAAGAAGCCACGGCGATTCGGAGGTCTTCCTCACCCGGTCAGTAGAGTCGGAAGAATCGGCCCAAGAATGCAACCTTGCGACTAAACACTTCCCTGCATCACTTTTACAAAGGAGGATATGCGGACAAGGAATTCAAACACGATAGGCGCTATACTTCACGGGTATATTGGTTCTAGTGAAGTTAACGGATCCAAGTCGATCCGGGTTCATTGTGAGCATCATGCCCTCGCCTCATGTATCATCTTGGAATTCACGCGATGGTGGCATCAGCGAGCACAATGATTTATGGATTTAACACCAGTGGGTCTCGGCGCTTGGTAAGATCGGATAAAGTGCCAAATGGGGACTTAAAGTCGAAGTCACTGCTATGTGATTGGCGGAGACTTCCTATAACTTATTGTTGGAGTGGACCTTGGATCCACAATAGCGTTATAGTCCCATCTACTCTTCATCGATGTCTCAAATATGTAGACACGAATAATGAGTCAAGGCGGTGGTGCGGACAAACAACCGTTCAAGGGGATGGAGAATTATTTCAGCGATTCTCTCCTCTACGGTAATGAGTCGGCGAATCATCGGCCCAAGGCACGGACAGCGGTGAAGAAGGCGTCTGAAGCGGGCTTGGTTATAGTGGTGGTTTGTTTTAAATGACATTGTACCTTGTAATCAATCTTGGCGATGAAGAATCGTCGGATGAACATTGTAATTGGCAAATTGCCGATGAATCAATAAATGGCGATTTAGAGTACCCTTTGTTTTGAATGATGTGATGGCGAGGTTTATACAATGATCCAGAGTTGCACCTACCAATTCGGTCATCTTGCTTTACACAAAAGCAGTTCCGAGACTCCTTTGGGACAGCACTCGTCATCCCACGAAGATCGAGTAGTGAAAAAGACTTGGTTTACGGTAAAGGAGATCACGGTTCAGTAGCCGAATCATTTCTTAGAAAGCAGCGAAGACAACAATGGACCTATCCTCCACACATTGAGATATAGTCGAAACAGGTATCATGAAGAAATGGGGTATAACTTGACACAAGGAGAAGGTCTATGTTTTGGGCGAGGTCCTCGAGTCCCTCGAGGCGGCATATGTCCCAAGAGGAAGCGGATAACTACTATGCATTTAGAAGGGGATTGGGATACGAATCCTCCTCGAGAAGATGAATGCTCATGGTGATTGATAATAATCCACCCGATGAGGTAGGCGGACATTAAATGCGATTCTTGACTTGGGATTACGACACCGACCTGGAGAAGCTTTCAAGGCTTTAATGTCAAATATGGCTTGATTGATCACACTCTTGTTGAGAGTGATGAAGACATGCCAACATGGGAAGACCCATGGATCCATCAACTCAAGAGCGGTTTGGGGATAGGTTGAACAAAGAGAACCCCCACTAAGGATGAGGTAGTCGAGTTAATATGGGTGATGAAGAGCATCCTAAACTCATAAACATCAGCAATACTCTCCCTCGGAAGAAAGGAAGAGTTAGTTGCCTTGATCGGGGAGTATATCGATGTATTAGCACGGAGCTACGAGGACATGCGGGACTCGACCCTAATGTGGCGACACATCGCCTCAACATCAAGATGGATGTCAAACTGTCAAGCAACGGCAAAGGCGGTTTAGATCCACAAATATTGCAAGCAATCGTTGGCGAAGTGAAGAAACTCATAGAATGGGATTCATCGAGGAAATTCAACATCGGATTGGGTGGCGAATATAGTCGGTCATGAAGAAGAATGGTTCGATTAGGATGCAGTATGCGACTCTGAGACACGAGCGGCTGCTTGCCCAAAGGATGATTTCCCTCGCCAATCACCGGCGTCATAGTTGACAATACATGTGGATTTGAGAGGATGTCCTTTATGGATGGCTTTTGGGTATAATCAAATCAAGATGCACCCGATGATGCCAAACACCGGCGTTGAGCAGCCCATCGGTATATTTTGCTACGGTCATGCCGTTCGGCTTAAAACGCCGGTGCAACATACCGGCGAGCAATGGCGGAGATTTTCGGGATCATCTTGGGAAAAGCGGTCGAATGCTCGTCGGCGATTTGGTCGTGAAAAGCGTGACAAAGGAGATCACATCAAAGATCTTAGAGCGGTATTGAACTCATGCGAACTCATCAACTAAAGATGAACCACGCCAAATCCTTCCTTGGGATGTCTAGTGGCAAGTTCCTTGGCCGTCGTCACCAACAAAGGAATCCATGTCGATCGATAAAGTAAAGGCGATTCAAGAGTTGCAACCTCAGAAATCGAGAGAACTTCGGGGGTTACAAGAGGCGATTGGCGTACATCCGGCGGTTCATATCGAACCTATCAGGAAGTGCCAACCGTTCTCAAAGTTGAATAAGAAGAGCGTGTCATTTATTTGGGGCGGCCTTTGCCGAAGGCATTGAAGAGATCAAGTCTTATCTCGCTAAACCTCTGTTCTTGTTGCACGCGATGGAAAACCGTTTTGATCTACGTCAAGGCAGCGGATCACTTTCGTTAAAGCGCTTTACTCGCGCAAGGCGGCGGCAGCGATCCGCGAGCGGCGATGTATTACAGGCGAACATTAGTGGTCTTTGAGTCTCGATATCAATGGTGAAGCGGTGCCTTGCATTAGTGTTAGCGATTGAAAAATCGGCACTATTTAGTCGGACGGGCGATTTATGTTATCTCTAGCGTAAATCCGGTCCGGATATTTATGACCGGCCGGCCTCGATGAGTTGGCGTTTGGCGAAATGGGCCTTGCTCTTGTCCCAATATGACTTGTATTTCAAACAACGAAGTCGGTCAAAGGACAAGCGATTTGTGATCTCTTGGTACCCGGCCCGACAGCGGATGCGGTTGAGCTATATGATGATCTTCGGATGAAGTTCAAAGTCAACACTACATCGCACCAACAAATATGGCGATTGTATTTTGTGAGCCTCTCGAGCTACCAATGTGGCAAGTGCCCCGGATGTTCTAAGATTTCGCGGTCGGGGTTGTCTTAGTTTCCCAGGAATCATGTCATGCCCGTGCTTATTCACTCGAACCTTGCTCTAATAGCGTGGCTGAATACAATGCGCTACTTATTGGACTTAGTTTCGCCAAGGAGCTGGGGTCGAATATCTCGAAGCGTCTGGCGATTCGCAATTGATAGTTAAGCGGGTTCGTGGTGACTCTGAAGTCGAGAATCGGATCTAATCCCTATCATCGGATAGGCTGTTGAAATAGCGGACTCATTGAAGAGTTTTTCATCGAATATATCCAGCGCCTCCAAAGCGCTTATGCGGATGCTGGCGGCGTTAGGCGTGTCGTTAGCACAACCTTAGAGACCGAGCAACTAGTTACGGTCGGGACTCACCAACTCTTCGTACCAATATATGATGGGGTACAAGAAGACAAAGGGATAGTTACCAAAGAGGTAAATGCAACCCAAACCAAGTTGGAGCCGAGATTGGCTTTCCTATCATCGATTCGTCTTACATGGTATTACGCGGAAGGCGTGAAGGAGAAGAGTCAATCGGCGAAGAGCTCCAAGATTCTTTATGACACTCAAACCCGGATGTTATATCGTCGAGTGCGATGGTCTTTACTCGATGCCTCTCAAACAAAGAGGCGGAGAGGTCCTTCGGGAAGCACACGAAGGTGAATGTGGTGCACACCGGCTGGTCCCAAGCTCTGATCGAATCGGGAGAATGGGCTACTTTTGGCCCACGATGATTAATGGCGGTCGATGCGGCTCGGAAATGCCGCGTGTCAAATTCCGCGAATTATATGCATCGGCCTCTGGCGGTTGCATCCTTGACCACATCACGGCCATTGAGACATGGGGAATGGGCGTTGTAGGTCCCATTTTCCTCCGTCGATCAAAGCGTCGGTTTATTCTAGCGATCACCGACTACTTCTCCAAGTGGTGAAGCAATCCGCTAAAAGAAGTAAAGCGAAATCTTGTCGTCAAATTTATCAAACACCATGTCATTTATCGACATGGTGTCCCAAGGCGGATCGTGCATGATAGCGGTCCCCAATTCATCGGCAATTCCTTCATCGGGTTTTGCGAAAAGTTCAAGATACAAGATGTCGTCAGCGGCTTATAATCCGGCGGCAAATGGATTAGCCGAGGCATTCAACAAGACGATTATCAAAATTTTGTCGAAGCTTGTGAAGAATAACAAGCGAGACTGGGATGATAAACTTCGGAGAAGCACTCGGGCATATCGCTGCTTGATGCGCTGGCTGGGCGACCCGTACTCCACGGTTTCACGGGTGCGGCGATTCTCCGTTGGAAATTGATTCCGTCGCCGCGCCAGCCCTTTCAGCGAGATGGCGGCCAGAAGAACAACATCGAAGCGTCTCGAAGAGCTTGAGATGTTAGATGAGAAGCGCTGGAGGCTCAACAATGCATTGAGTTCTACCAAGCTAGGATGTCGAGGGCTTTCAACAAGAAAGTTCGACGAGAGAACCTTTAGAGAAGGAGATTTGGTCCTCATTTGCTTTCGGCGACCGATAATCCTCACTTCCAAGAAGAAAGGTAAATTCGAACCTAAATGGGAGGGTCGTTTGTAATAGAAGCGGTCTACTCTAATGGTGCATACCGCCTAATTACCCAAAATGGCGGCCAGGCAATTAATCTTAGATAAATGGGAAGTTCTGAAGAAATACTACCCTTAGTATCTTGGGATAACCCGTTCAGCGGGAAGTTCCTCGTGGGATGTGTTACCCACTTGAGGATAACCCTAGATTTATCCTCCATCATAATTTCCCCACCGATCAAATTCCTTGGCGGTGGGCCTACAAATTACATGGTACATTGCCACAATCTCCTCTTGATTCCTTCTATGAACAAGAGGCCCAATCAAAATCCCTTTTCTGTAGGAGATAGAATATAAAATTCTTCCTCTCCAAGCGTAAGATCCTTTCGTGATAAGCGGAAGGGTTCTTTCCATCTTCATCTTAGGTAGCGCCGGTGAAGGTATCTTGTAGGGATTTTCGAACCGGGTTGTCCGTGAAGGTCACGAGTCTCTTCGGTTCTCGAAGTGGAGATCCCACTCTTAGTTCCATCTTCATCTTAGGTAGCGCCCGTGAAGGTATCTTGTAGGGATTTTCGAACCGGGTTGTCCGTGAAGGTCACGAGTCTCTTCGGTTCTCGGTGGAGATCCCTCTTAGTTCCATCTTCATCTTAGGTAGCGCCCGTGAAGGTATCTTGTAGGGATTTTCAGACCGGGTTGTCCGTGAAGGTCACGAGTCTCTTCGGTTCTCGGTGGAGATCCCACTTTTAGTTCCATCTTCATCTTAGGTAGCGCCCGTGAAGGTATCTTGTAGGGATTTTCGGACCGGGTTGTCCGTGAAGGTCACGAGTCTTTTCGGTTCTCGGTGGAGATCCCTCTTAGTTCCATCTTCATCTTAGGTAGCGCCGGTGAAGGTATCTTGTAGGGATTTTCAGACCAGGTTGTCCGTGAAGGTCACTGAGTCTCTTCGGTTCTCGAAGTGGAGATCCCACTCTTAGTTCCATCTCTCTCTAGGTAGCGCCCGTGAAGGTATCTTGTAGGGATTTTCGAACCGGGTTGTCCGTGAAGGTCACGAGTCTCTTCGGTTCTCGGTGGAGATCCACTCTTAGTTCCATCTTCATCTTAGGTAGCGCCGTGAAGGTATCTTGTAGGGATTTTCGGACCGGGTTGTCCGTGAAGGTCACGAGTCTCTTCGGTTCTCGGTGGAGATCCACTCTTAGTTCCATCTTCATCTTAGGTAGCGCCGTGAAGGTATCTTGTAGGGATTTTCAGACCAGGTTGTCCGTGAAGGTCACGAGTCTTTTCGGTTCTCGGTGGAGATCCACTCTTAGTTCCATCTTCATCTTAGGTAGCGCCGTGAAGGTATCTTGTAGGGATTTTCAGACCAGGTTGTCCGTGAAGGTCACGAGTCTCTTCGGTTCTCGGTGGAGATCCACTCTTAGTTCCATCTTCATCTTAGGTAGCGCCGGTGAAGGTATCTTGTAGGGATTTTCAGACCGGGTTGTCCGTGAAGGTCACTGAGTCTCTTCGGTTCTCGGTGGAGATCCCACTCTTAGTTCCATCTTCATCTTAGGTAGCGCCCGTGAAGGTATCTTGTAGGGATTTTCAGACCGGGTTGTCCGTGAAGGTCACGAGTCTCTTCGGTTCTCGGTGGAGATCCCTCTTAGTTCCATCTCTCTCTAGGTAGCGCCCGTGAAGGTATCTTGTAGGGATTTTCGGACCGGGTTGTCCGTGAAGGTCACGAGTCTCTTCGGTTCTCGAAGTGGAGATCCCACTCTTAGTTCCATCTTCATCTTAGGTAGCGCCGTGAAGGTATCTTGTAGGGATTTTCAGACCAGGTTGTCCGTGAAGGTCACTGAGTCTCTTCGGTTCTCGGTGGAGATCCACTCTTAGTTCCATCTCTCTCTAGGTAGCGCCCGTGAAGGTATCTTGTAGGGATTTTCAGACCAGGTTGTCCGTGAAGGTCACGAGTCTCTTCGGTTCTCGGTGGAGATCCCTCTTAGTTCCATCTTCATCTTAGGTAGCGCCGGTGAAGGTATCTTGTAGGGATTTTCAGACCAGGTTGTCCGTGAAGGTCACGAGTCTCTTCGGTTCTCGGTGGAGATCCCTCTTAGTTCCATCTTCATCTTAGGTAGCGCCGTGAAGGTATCTTGTAGGGATTTTCGAACCGGGTTGTCCGTGAAGGTCACTGAGTCTCTTCGGTTCTCGGTGGAGATCCCTCTTAGTTCCATCTTCATCTTAGGTAGCGCCGGTGAAGGTATCTTGTAGGGATTTTCGAACCGGGTTGTCCGTGAAGGTCACGAGTCTCTTCGGTTCTCGGTGGAGATCCCACTCTTAGTTCCATCTTCATCTTAGGTAGCGCCCGTGAAGGTATCTTGTAGGGATTTTCAGACCGGGTTGTCCGTGAAGGTCACGAGTCTCTTCGGTTCTCGGTGGAGATCCCTCTTAGTTCCATCTTCATCTTAGGTAGCGCCGGTGAAGGTATCTTGTAGGGATTTTCGAACCGGGTTGTCCGTGAAGGTCACTGAGTCTCTTCGGTTCTCGGTGGAGATCCCTCTTAGTTCCATCTTCATCTTAGGTAGCGCCGGTGAAGGTATCTTGTAGGGATTTTCGGACCGGGTTGTCCGTGAAGGTCACGAGTCTCTTCGGTTCTCGGTGGAGATCCCTCTTAGTTCCATCTTCATCTTAGGTAGCGCCCGTGAAGGTATCTTGTAGGGATTTTCAGACCAGGTTGTCC
The DNA here is from genome assembly GCA_012295165.1 of Asparagus setaceus. Lineage (NCBI taxonomy): Eukaryota > Viridiplantae > Streptophyta > Magnoliopsida > Asparagales > Asparagaceae > Asparagus > Asparagus setaceus. The sequence goes on along the minus strand of CM022705.1, from coordinate 26,446,321 downwards.
GTGAAGGTCACGAGTCTTTTCGGTTCTCGGTGGAGATCCACTCTTAGTTCCATCTCTCTCTAGGTAGCGCCCGTGAAGGTATCTTGTAGGGATTTTCGAACCGGGTTGTCCGTGAAGGTCACGAGTCTCTTCGGTTCTCGGTGGAGATCCACTCTCAAATTTATCAAACACCATGTCATTTATCGACATGGTGTCCCAAACGGATCGTGCATGATAGCGGTCCCCAATTCATCGGCAATTCCTTCATCGGGTTTTGCGAAAAGTTCAAGATACAAGATGTCGTCAGCGGCTTATAATCCGGCAAATGGATTAGCGAGGCATTCAACAAGGCGATTATCAAAATTTTGTGAAGCTTGTGAAGAATAACAAGCGAGGCTGGGATGATAAACTTCGGAGAAGCACTCGGGCATATCGCTGCTTGATGCGCCGCCAAGCTGGGCGACCCGTACTCCACGGTTTCACGGGTGCGGCGATTCTCCGTTGGAAATTGATTCCGTCGCCGCGCCAGCCCTTTCAGCGAGATGGCGGCCAGAAGAACAACATCGAAGCGTCTCGAAGAGCTCGAGATGTTAGATGAGAAGCGCTGGAGGCTCAACAATGCATTGAGTTCTACCAAGCTAGGATGTCGAGGGCTTTCAACAAGAAAGTTCGACGAGAGAACCTTTAGAAGGAGATTTGGTCCTCATTTGCTTTCGGCGACCGATAATCCTCACTTCCAAGAAGAAAGGTAAATTGAACCTAAATGGGAGGGTCGTTTGTAATAGAAGCGGTCTACTCTAATGGTGCATACCGCCTAATTACCCAAAATGGCGGCCGGCAATTAATCTTAGATAAATGGGAAGTTCTGAAGAAATACTACCCTTAGTATCTTGGGATAACCCGTTCAGCGGGAAGTTCCTCGTGGGATGTGTTACCCACTTTCCTTGAGGATAACCCTAGATTTATCCTCCATCATAATTTCCCTCACCGACCAAATTCCTTGGCGGTGGGCCTACAAATTACATGGTACATTGCCACAATCTCCTCTTGATTCCTTCTATGAACAAGAGGCCCAATCAAAATCCCTTTTCTGTAGGAGATAGAATATAAAATTCTTCCTCTCCAAGCGTAAGATCCTTTCGTGATAAGCGGAAGGGTTCTTTCCATCTTTCATCCTAGGTAGCGCCCGTGAAGGTATCTTGTAGGGATTTTCGAACCGGGTTGTCCGTGAAGGTCACGAGTCTTTTCGGTTCTCGAAGTGGAGATCCCACTTTTAGTTCCATCCTTCATCTTAGGTAGCGCCCGTGAAGGTATCTTGTGGGATTTTCGGACCGGGTTGTCCGTGAAGGTCACACGAGTCTCTTCGGTTCTCGAAGTGGAGATCCCACTTTTAGTTCCATCTTTCATCTTAGGTAGCGCCGGTGAAGGTATCGCCGGGATTTTCGGACCAGGTTGTCCGTGAAGGTCACGAGTCTCTTCGGTTCTCGGTGGAGATCCCTCTTAGTTCCATCTTTCATCTTAGGTAGCGCCGGTGAAGGTATCTTGTAGGGATTTTCGAACCGGGTTGTCGCTGAAGGTCACGAGTCTTTTCGGTTCTCGAAGTGGAGATCCACTTTTAGTTCCATCTTTCATCTTAGGTAGCGCCCGTGAAGGTATCTTGTGGGATTTTCGGACCGGGTTGTCCGTGAAGGTCACGAGTCTTTTCGGTTCTCGGTGGAGATCCCACTCTTAGTTCCACCTTTCATCTTAGGTAGCGCCGGTGAAGGTATCTTGTAGGGATTTTCAGACCGGGTTGTCCGTGAAGGTCACGAGTCTTTTCGGTTCTCGAGTGGAGATCCCACTTTTAGTTCCATCTTCATCTTAGGTAGCCCGTGAAGGTATCTTGTGGGATTTTCGGACCAGGTTGTCCGTGAAGGTCACTGAGTCTCTTCGGTTCGGTCATTCTCCGGTCAAAGACACCAAGATTCATCTTGGGGCATTTTATCCGAAGCCTAAGAAGGGATAAAGCCAGCGCCTCACAGCGTTGCGGTTTAGTCTTTCTCCGATTGAAGAAGACACGAGTTGATTACGGGGCATTTTATCGAAGCCTAAGAAGGGATAAAGCCAGCGCCTCACCGCAGCGTTGCGGTTTAGTCTTTCTCGATTGAAGAAGACACGAGTTGATTAAGGGCATTTTATCCGAAGCCTAAGAAGGGATAAAGCCAGCGCCTCACCGCAGCGTTGCGGTTTAGTCTTTCTCCGATTGAAGAAGACACGAGTTGATTAAGGGCATTTTATCTGAAGCCTAAGAAGGGATAAAGCCAGCGCCTCCTGCAGCGTTGCGGTTTAGTCTTTCTCCGATTGAAGAAGACACGAGTTCGATTAAGGGTATTTTATCGAAGCCTAAGAAGGGATAAAGCCAGCGCCTAACAGCGTTGCGGTTTAGTCTTTCTCCGATTGAAGAAGACACGAGTTCGATTACGGGGCATTTTATCCGAAGCCTAAGAAGGGATAAAGCCAGCGCCTCACCGCAGCGTTGCGGTTTAGTCTTTCCGATTGAAGAAGACACGAGTTGATTAAGGGCATTTTATCTGAAGCCTAAGAAGGATAAAGCCAGCGCCTCACAGCGTTGCGGTTTAGTCTTTTAGATTGAAGAAGACACGAGTTGATTACGGGGTATTTTATCGAAGCCTAAGAAGGATAAAGCCAGCGCCTCACAGCGTTGCGGTTTAGTCTTTCTCCGATTGAAGACACGAGTTGATTACGGGGTATTTTATCGAAGCCTAAGAAGGATAAAGCCAGCGCCTCCTGCAGCGTTGCGGTTTAGTCTTTTCGATTGAAGAAGACACGAGTTGATTACGGGGCATTTTATCCGGCCTAAGAAGGGATAAAGCCAGCGCCTCACAGCGTTGCGGTTTAGTCTTTCTCCGATTGAAGAAGACACGAGTTCGATTAAGGGCATTTTATCCGAAGCCTAAGAAGGGATAAAGCCAGCGCCTAACAGCGTTGCGGTTTAGTCTTTCTCCGATTGAAGAAGACACGAGTTCGATTAAGGGCATTTTATCCGAAGCCTAAGAAGGGATAAAGCCAGCGCCTCACCGCGTTGCGGTTTAGTCTTTCCGATTGAAGAAGACACGAGTTGATTAAGGGCATTTTATCGAAGCCTAAGAAGGATAAAGCCAGCGCCTCACAGCGTTGCGGTTTAGTCTTTTCGATTGAAGAAGACACGAGTTGATTACGGGGTATTTTATCGAAGCCTAAGAAGGATAAAGCCAGCGCCTCCTGCAGCGTTGCGGTTTAGTCTTTCTCCGATTGAAGACACGAGTTCGATTAAGGGCATTTTATCCGAAGCCTAAGAAGGGATAAAGCCAGCGCCTAACAGCGTTGCGGTTTAGTCTTTCTCCGATTGAAGAAGACACGAGTTCGATTAAGGGCATTTTATCCGAAGCCTAAGAAGGGATAAAGCCAGCGCCTCACCGCGTTGCGGTTTAGTCTTTCCGATTGAAGAAGACACGAGTTGATTAAGGGCATTTTATCCGAAGCCTAAGAAGGATAAAGCCAGCGCCTCACAGCGTTGCGGTTTAGTCTTTTCGATTGAAGAAGACACGAGTTGATTACGGGGTATTTTATCGAAGCCTAAGAAGGATAAAGCCAGCGCCTCCTGCAGCGTTGCGGTTTAGTCTTTCTCCGATTGAAGACACGAGTTCGATTAAGGGCATTTTATCCGAAGCCTAAGAAGGATAAAGCCAGCGCCTCCTGCAGCGTTGCGGTTTAGTCTTTCTCAGATTGAAGAAGACACGAGTTGATTACGGGGCATTTTATCGAAGCCTAAGAAGGATAAAGCCAGCGCCTCACCGCGTTGCGGTTTAGTCTTTCTCCGATTGAAGAAGACACGAGTTCGATTAAGGGCATTTTATCCGAAGCCTAAGAAGGGATAAAGCCAGCGCCTAACAGCGTTGCGGTTTAGTCTTTCTCCGATTGAAGAAGACACGAGTTCGATTAAGGGCATTTTATCCGAAGCCTAAGAAGGGATGAGTCTACGTGTAACAGCGTTGCGGTTTAGTCTTTTAGATTGAAGAAGACACGAGTTCGATTAAGGGCATTTTATCCGAAGCCTAAGAAGGATAAAGCCAGCGCCTCACCGCAGCGTTGCGGTTTAGTCTTTTCGATTGAAGAAGACACGAGTTGATTACGGGGTATTTTATCGAAGCCTAAGAAGGATAAAGCCAGCGCCTCCTGCAGCGTTGCGGTTTAGTCTTTTCGATTGAAGAAGACACGAGTTCGATTAAGGGCATTTTATCCGAAGCCTAAGAAGGATAAAGCCAGCGCCTCCTGCAGCGTTGCGGTTTAGTCTTTTCGATTGAAGAAGACACGAGTTGATTACGGGGTATTTTATCGAAGCCTAAGAAGGATAAAGCCAGCGCCTCACAGCGTTGCGGTTTAGTCTTTTCGATTGAAGAAGACACGAGTTCGATTAAGGGTATTTTATCCGAAGCCTAAGAAGGGATAAAGCCAGCGCCTCACAGCGTTGCGGTTTAGTCTTTCTCAGATTGAAGAAGACACGAGTTGATTAAGGGTATTTCATCCGAAGCCTAAGAAGGATAAAGCCAGCGCCTCACAGCGTTGCGGTTTAGTCTTTTAGATTGAAGAAGACACGAGTTCGATTACGGGGCATTTTATCGAAGCCTAAGAAGGGATAAAGCCAGCGCCTCCTGCAGCGTTGCGGTTTAGTCTTTCTCCGATTGAAGAAGACACGAGTTCGATTACGGGGCATTTTATCTGAAGCCTAAGAAGGATAAAGCCAGCGCCTCCTGCAGCGTTGCGGTTTAGTCTTTTCGATTGAAGAAGACACGAGTTCGATTACGGGGCATTTTATCGAAGCCTAAGAAGGATAAAGCCAGCGCCTCACAGCGTTGCGGTTTAGTCTTTTCGATTGAAGAAGACACGAGTTGATTAAGGGCATTTTATCCTGAAGCCTAAGAAGGATAAAGCCAGCGCCTCACAGCGTTGCGGTTTAGTCTTTTCGATTGAAGAAGACACGAGTTCGATTACGGGGCATTTTATCCGAAGCCTAAGAAGGATAAAGCCAGCGCCTCCTGCAGCGTTGCGGTTTAGTCTTTCTCAGATTGAAGAAGACACGAGTTGATTACGGGGCATTTTATCCGAAGCCTAAGAAGGGATGAGTCTACGTGTAACAGCGTTGCGGTTTAGTCTTTCTCGATTGAAGAAGACACGAGTTGATTACGGGGTATTTTATCCGAAGCCTAAGAAGGGATAAAGCCAGCGCCTCACCGCAGCGTTGCGGTTTAGTCTTTCTCGATTGAAGAAGACACGAGTTCGATTACGGGGTATTTTATCCGAAGCCTAAGAAGGGATAAAGCCAGCGCCTCACCGCAGCGTTGCGGTTTAGTCTTTCTCGATTGAAGAAGACACGAGTTCGATTACGGGGCATTTTATCCGAAGCCTAAGAAGGGATAAAGCCAGCGCCTCACCGCAGCGTTGCGGTTTAGTCTTTCTCGATTGAAGAAGACACGAGTTCGATTACGGGGCATTTTATCCGAAGCCTAAGAAGGGATAAAGCCAGCGCCTCACCGCAGCGTTGCGGTTTAGTCTTTCTCCGATTGAAGAAGACACGAGTTGATTACGGGGTATTTTATCCGAAGCCTAAGAAGGGATAAAGCCAGCGCCTCACCGCAGCGTTGCGGTTTAGTCTTTCTCCGATTGAAGAAGACACGAGTTGATTACGGGGTATTTTATCCGAAGCCTAAGAAGGGATGAGTCGTGTCACCTCATTGCATGATTCAAAAAGGCTAAACTCTCCACCGCGATGCGCAAGAGTTAGCCGGCTAGTGAGCTTTGCTCACAGCGATTAACTAGGCGAGGGCCACCAACCGCGAATTTCCTCCAAGCTACTCAATATGAATGGGCAGAAGACCATAAAGGTCGCCCATCCAACCTCGATAATAGAGATCGCCTGTTTCAAACCATTCTCCAACAGTTGAAGGAGACCCATCCGCAGGCTGGAGTCGAGGCAGTTTTGGCGGGGCAATCTCGGCGATAGGTTGAATCCGTGGAAGTGGTCCGTCAAGATTAACCTGGGGCCTCCACCCGCGCCCTATACTCGAAGGGTCGGGAAATCCTGGTTTCGGCCAAGGTTGTAAGGAAGGCGGCGGATCGGATGATGGAAGCGATCCCTCAAACTCGTCATCCGAAATTATGATGGTAGGCTCAAGCTTCGCTGGTTTCTTCCTGCGGGTGTTCGCCTCGCTGCGGTTCGCTTCCTCGGTGGAAAGAGGTGTTCTCCCGGATGACCTTAAGAATCGAGACTTGACATTTGGAGCCTTCGAAATAGACGAATAATCATCGGAGCATCCGCCTACCACAAGAGAACAAAGGGTTAACAGATCATTTAGGAGGAATATCTTGAAAAAGGAAACAGCATAAAGTAGAACTCTTCTCGAAACCCATGAGATTGAGTCACGACCTTATAGCGGGTATGGCGATTTCACCGTGCTCGAATACGGGAGAGCGATAAATATAGTCGCATAAACCAAGCGGCAATATATTCCATTCTACAGAGCAAGGGTACGGTATGAAATCGCTCCCGTTAAAGACATCGAGACGGGTGATGACCAAGCAAAACCAATCTGTGAAGCGTCGGTCCCCACAAAGGAGGATTTCGGCTCTTCCCAATCGCCTCACAAAGGAGAACGAAGCGGGGTCGTAACGAGTGTACATGTGAGAGGATGAAACACAATCTGAAGCGTCGGTCCCCACAAAGGAGGATTTCGGCTCTTCCCAATCGCCTCACAAAGGAGAGCGAAGCGGGGATACAACGCATATATGTACGAGAATATGATAACGCTGACGCACCACCAAAAGAAGGAGGCGTGCATTCACGCTGCAGGCGAGTTGATCGACTCCTCGGAACATGAGATCTTCGCGACGACATCGGAAACTGCAAAAGAAGACAAATAGAGTCAGATACACAGTTGAAGATCAGCAAATAAAGTGTCAAAAAGCTACAAAATCCGGCCTTGAGCACCAATGGCCGCCCATTTCAGGGCCGCCGCCGCCAGCTCACGGCCCGATCCTTCTCCCCTCGTGGTTTCATCACTGCATACACAAGGAAAAGAAGAAAAAGAATTTACAAAACCCTTGTGCACATACCTCGTTGATTGGAGGAGGCGAGGCAGTGAGAGGCGAGATGAAAACAAGAGAAAAAGAGCAAGAGGGGGCGGCCTATGTCGAGGAGAAAGGAGGGATTATGGGTATTTATAACAACCCCATATGGACCCAATCCTCTTTGAACAAGGACTCCTATTTGGCAAGAAGTAGGAATTCTAATTGGAGCCCAAATCAATTCTAGTGGGACTCTAATCAGCCCTAATTAGGAGTCCTAGTGGAACCTTATCAGGATGTCAAAATAGTGCCAAATCAGTCCGTTGATTGGCTCCTACTCCCTCCGCCAAGTTTGGAAAGATTACGAAGATTTATGGGTATTTATAACAACCCCATATGGACCCAATCCTCTTTGAACAAGGACTCCTATTTGGCAAGAAGTAGGAATTCTAATTGGAGCCCAAATCAATTCTAATTAGGACTCTAATCAGCCCTAATTAGGAGTCCTAGTGGAACCTTATCAGGATGTCAAAATAGTGCCAAATCAGTCCGTTGATTGGCTCCTACTCCCTCCGCCAAGTTTGGAAAGATTAGAAGATTTAGTGGGTAGGATAACACCTTGCGAAGGCCCCATCGGCCGATCAGCAGCGTCGCCTAATCCTACTCAACTAGGATTATGAGTATAAAGCTGTTTCCTAATTTGTCGAAGTTCGGAAGAATATTCTCACAAGAAATATTCTTAGGGATAACTTCGATCGTCGCGGATTGCATCGGCGCCGATCAGCAGCGTCGCCAATCCTACTCAACTAGGATTACGGTATAAGCTGTTTCCTAATTTGTAGAAGTTCGGAAGAATATTTCCATAAAAATATTCTTAGGGATAACTTCGATCGTCGCGGATTGCATCGGCCGATCAGCGTCGCCAATCCTACTCCAACTAGGATTACAGTATAAAGCTGTTTCCTAATTTGTCGAAGTTCGGAAGAATATTCTCACAAGAAATATTCTTAGGGATAACTTCGATCGTCTTGGATTGCATCGGCCGATCAGCGTCGCCAATCCTACTCAACTAGGATTACGGTATAAGCTGTTTCCTAATTTGTGAGAAGTTCGGAAGAATATTCTCACAAGAAATATTCTTAGGGATAACTTCGATCGATGCGGATTGCATCGGCGCCGATCAGCGTCGCCAATCCTACTCCAACTAGGATTACAGTATAAACTGTTTCCTAATTTGTGAGAAGTTCGGAAGAATATTCTCACAAGAAATATTCTTAGGGATAACTTCGATCGTCGCGGATTGCATCGGCCGATCAGCGTCGCCAATCCTACTCCAACTAGGATTACGGTATAAACTGTTTCCTAATTTGTCGAGAAGTTCGGAAGAATATTCTCACAGAAATATTCTTAGGGATAACTTCGATCGTCGCGGATGCATCGGCCGATCAGCGTCGCCTAATCCTACTCCAACTAGGATTACGGTATAAACTGTTTCCTAATTTGTGAGAAGTTCGGAAGAATATTCTCACAAGAAATATTCTTAGGGATAACTTCGATCGTGCGGATTGCATCGGCCGATCAGCAGCGTCGCCAATCCTACTCAACTAGGATTACAGTATAAAGCTGTTTCCTAATTTGTCGAGAAGTTCAGGAAGAATATTCTCACAAAAATATTCTTAGGGATAACTTCGATCGTCGCGGATTACATCGGCCGATCAGCGTCGCCAATCCTACTCAACTAGGATTATGAGTATAAAGCTGTTTCCTAATTTGTAGAAGTTCGGAAGAATATTCTCACAAGAAATATTCTTAGGGATAACTTCGATCGTCTTGGATTGCATCGGCCCGATCAGCAGCGTCGCCAATCCTACTCAACTAGGATTACGGTATAAGCTGTTTCCTAATTTGTGAGAAGTTCGGAAGAATATTCTCACAAGAAATATTCTTAGGGATAACTTCGATCATGCGGATTGCATCGGCGCCGATCAGCGTCGCCCAATCCTACTCCAACTAGGATTCAGTATAAAGCTGTTTCCTAATTTGTAGAAGTTCGGAAGAATATTCTCACAAGAAATATTCTTAGGGATAACTTCGATCGTCTTGGATTGCATCGGCGCCGATCAGCAGCGTCGCCAATCCTACTCAACTAGGATTCACAGTATAAAGCTGTTTCCTAATTTGTCGAGAAGTTCAGGAAGAATATTCTCACAGAAATATTCTTAGGGATAACTTCGATCGTCTTGGATTGCATCGGCCCGATCAGCGTCGCCCAATCCTACTCAACTAGGATTATGAGTATAAAGCTGTTTCCTAATTTGTGAGAAGTTCGGAAGAATATTCTCACAGAAATATTCTTAGGGATAACTTCGATCGTCGCGGATTGCATCGGCCGATCAGCAGCGTCGCTAATCCTACTCAACTAGGATTCAGTATAAAGCTGTTTCCTAATTTGTCGAAGTTCCGGAAGAATATTCTGCAAGAAATATTCTTAGGGATAACTTCGATCGTCGGATTGCATCGGCCGATCAGCGTCGCTAATCCTACTCAACTAGGATTCAGTATAAAGCTGTTTCCTAATTTGTCGAAGTTCGGAAGAATATTCTCACAAAAATATTCTTAGGATAACTTCGATCGTCGGATTGCATCGGCCGATCAGCAGCGTCGCTAATCCTACTCCAACTAGGATTACGGTATAAAGCTGTTTCCAAATTTTCAGCGAGGAGTTCTGGAGAATAAACCCATATTCTTAAGGATAACTTCGATAACCCTTAATTTCCTCCACCATAATATCCAAGAGGAATAATCGGCCAGTGAAAGTCATGGCGACAGGACAATATGTCGATCGAAGAAACTTCACCCACCGTGGATAATCATATCCCAACAACGGTCAAAGCGTCGCACTCGCCGACTGAAGGCTAGGACGATGGTTGAAAGCCAAATGGTCTCCTGTTTCAACAAGGAATCCTCGGAGGATATCTCCATGAAAAGATCAGTCCTCCCGCTGTGGTTAAACCAACAACACATGTGATGATGGAAGAATTAGCCGATTAAAGGTTATGAAATTCCATGTATCCGGCACAACCAACGTGTCGCCAACAAGGAGTTCGCCGACATACGGATAAGTCCAAAAGTCTGATGGTTAGTCAAACAACAACCAACCGACCACGAGTTACAAACAAAACTCACCCACCGGCTTGAATCAAGATTTTAACAAGCGGTCAGACAATAAATGCAGCACCGTGATCTTATCGAAATCCTACAAAGAAACTGGATGGTCTGAAAGAATCGAAGACTTGAAGCTATCTTTTGGGACCCTCGGTAGGCGGGAACCATCATGTCAAAGCATCGGACTCATCAAGAATCGAGGCGAGGCGGCTTTGGAGGGTATCTGTGGCGTTGAAAAATACTTACAAGATCCCGAAACCAACTTCGTGGCGAAGTCGGCGAATGACAACCCATCGAATGATCTGAGCGTCGAATCGTTAAAGGCGAACTTCGGCGGCGAACCACGGCGTCACAAGCACGGTTCGCCGGACTTGAGCGGACGATCGGTTGGGACCGTTGAGCGGAGCGAACCAAGAATTAGTCGAGTCAAGTATAGGCGGAACCCAAGCCGAGGCGGAGCGCCCGGGCAATGAGCGATAAGCAGCGAAACGGCGCCTCGGCCAACTTGGCGAGGTACCTCGACAAGTGGCGAGGTGGCTCGGCCACTTTGGTAGAGCCACCTCGACAAGTGGCGAAGTGGCTCGGCCACTTTGGTAGAGCCACCTCGACAAGTGGTAGAGGTGGCTCGGCCACTTTGGTAGAGCCACCTCGACAACTTGGCGAGGTACCTCGACAAGTGGCGAGCCACCAACACCCGATTTGTATAAATAGGGGGTGTCTTCTTCTTCAAGGGGATTTTTGAGCAAGGGGCTTGGAGGAGATTTGGGGATTTTGGAGGATTTTGAGGAGATCTTGAAGAATTCTTGCGAGATCCACGGCGGTCGGCCTGCGGTTCCGAGCACCGGCGAGCACAAGTTCGATCGGCGTCGATCTACAAGCGGAAGGTAGCGAATTGGTCGAACTCTGAGATACCCTCTAGGTTAAGCCGTCTTAATCTCGGGGATAGCTGTGATTTCTCCTAGTAGATCTCACCGCTCGTGATCCTCTCCTTCGTGAGTGTGATCCCGGCGATCCTCTCCTTCGTGAGTGTGATCCCCTCGGTAACCGTTTCCTTAGTGAAGCGAGCCTTTACATCTGTAGTTCGAACCGGGTCTCTACGGATCGAATTGCGGTGGTCCACGGACACAAAAGTCCGACACGGGCAAAGAACCCATGGCGAGGACCTCGATATAGCGAGATCCTCGTGTTTGTTCACTAAGGAGAAAGTTGTAATTTTTCGTTTTCATTGTACGCCTTGAAATAAAAGGCATTCTTTTGTTTGAATTTTTGTTGTAGGCCAAAGAAGCTGTAAGCAAGTTCAAACGAAGCAATGAATAACAAATCGACTTTTACCGCGAACATCAAGTAAAGAGAGTCATGATTGACACATGCAGTTCTGTCGACATTCTCTACATCGATGCCTTCAATCAGATGGGTGTCGACCGATCAGAGCTGCGGTCTTGCCTAGGCCCGATTATTGGGTTCACCGGCCATGCAATCATACCGGAAGGGATCATCACACTTCCCCTGATGGTTGGAGAGCCTCCTCGGTAATCCACAGTGCAAACTCAGTTCCTGGTGATGAACATTAAATCGGCTTACAATGTTATCTTGGGGAGAGCCGCCCTTAATAACTTACGGGCCATACCTTCTACATACCACTAGATGATCAAGTTCCCGACCCCTATGGGGGTTAGAATGGCCAGAAGCAACCAGAGGGAGGCCAGATCTTGCTATATGCTCTCAATGAAGTCAAAAGGCACCTCTGAGAGCTTACCTATCGAGAAGGTGATCCTCCAGTTAGAGAAGAAGATGGAACGAAAGCGGACGACCCCTACGGAAGAGCTTTTGGAGATACCACTCGACCACGAAGGGGTGAAGAAGGTCAAGATCGGGTCTAGCCTTGCCGACCCACAGTGGAGCGCCATCATAGCATTCCTTCTAGCGAACACTAACGTGTTTGCTTGGGGCCCTGAGGATATGCCGGGGATTCCCCCAGAGGTGGTGAGCCATGAACTCTCAGTAGACCGGCATGCCAAGCCGATCCGGCAGAAGAAGAGGCATCTTGGCCCAAAAGGCGGCGGCGGATGAAGTCGACCGCTCTTACAAAATTTGGTTTTATTGGGAAGTCAATATCGGTGGCTATCAACGTGGTGCTAGTGAAGAAGACACTCAACAGATGGAGGATGTGCGTTGACTTCACCAATCTCAATCAAGCCTGCCCAAAGGACAGCTACCCACTCTCTCGGATTGACTAGTTGGTGGACGACAGCGCTGGCCACGCCCTGTTGAGCTTCATGGATGCCTTCTCAGGTTATAATCAGATTCTTATGGCGAAGCATCACCAAGAGAAGACAGTCTTCATCACAGACCAAGGGACGTATTGCTACAAAGTGATGCCCTTTGGTCTCAAGAATGCGGGGGCTACCTATCAAAGGTTGGTCAATAAGATCTTCAAGCACCAGCTCAGCCGCAATGTGGAAGCCTATGTTGACGACATCCTAGTGAAATCAAAGGTGACTTCATCCCATGTGGTAGATCTAGAAGAGACCTTCTCCGTCCTCCGGCGCTACCGCATGAAGCTCAATCTAGCCAAGTGTGCTTTTGGAGTACAATTTGAAAAATTCTTGGGATTTATGATCACGCAGAGAGGGATTGAGATCAACCCCAAGAAGATAACCACCATAGAGCAGCTGCCCGAACCCCGCACCATGAGGGATGTGCAGAGGCTGAATGGGAAGATAGCCGCATTAGGTCGTTTCCTTTCCAAGTCGGCCGAGAGAAGCCTTCCATTATTCAAAATCTTAAGAGGAAGCAAGGAGCTGAAACAAAGTATGAGTTGGACGATGGAGTGCCGTGAAGCCTTTAGAGACCTCAAAGCATACTTGAGCACCAAACCATTGTTAAGCCAGCCTATTACAAGGGAGACCTTGTTCCTCTATATGGTTGTGTCTCCCGAAGCTGTTAGCTCCGTCCTGGTTCGAGAAGAGGACGGTATCCAGAAGCTGGTGTATTACGTCAGCCGGATCTTGAAGGCGGGTGAGCTCAACTACCCCCTCATTGAGAAAGCTTCATTCCTCCTCATTATCACGGCACGGAGACTCCGCCCATACTTTCAAGCGCATTCCATCATAGTGCGGACAAATATGCCCCTGAAGAAAGCTCTCGACAATCCCACCACTTCGGGGAGGATGATCACTTGGTCAGTTGAACTTAGTGAATATGATGTGCAGTTCGAACCAAGAAAGACCATCAAAGCCCAAGCTCTCGCCGATTTCCTCAATGAGTTTGCTACAAATGATGAACCATCCCCTCCACTACTTCCTAGCCAATCTAAACCTCCAGCACCTCGGACTGCTCGAGCTCCCACTTCCCAAGTATGTCACTCTGAACACAACTCGCCAGAGTTTGAATCCTGGTGGTTGCTAAGGGTGGACGGCTCAGCAGGCGAAGTCGGCAGCGGAGCAGGAGTCATCCTGCGTAGCCCTGATGGGACGACACATGAGCACTCCATTGCCTTTGATTTTTCAGCCTCCAACAATGAGGCCGAATATGAAGCTCTTCTGGCAGGCCACCGAGCCGCCTTGGCGGTAAAGGCCGAGCACCTCTACATCCTTGCTGATTCCCAATTGGTGGTCCATCAAATAAATGGGGAGTATGCAGCCAAAGATCCGAGGATGATCCTATACTTGAAGGCGGTTAAGGAGCCACTGAACAAATTTTCAGAGTCCCGAATAGCTCAAGTCCCCCGCGCCCTCAACGCGCAGGCGGACGCCTTGTCCAAGCTTGGATCCACTAGCTCAAGAGAGGGCCCAAGGCCTATTCATACCCGCACCCTCCAATGCCCAAGCATCTCCAAGCCCCCAGAATCGGTCATGCAGGCAGAGGCGTCTGCTGAACGTTGTTGGATAGATCCCCTCGTCCAATACTTGACAAAGGGAATTGCGCCGGAGCACTCCGCCAAAGCCAGAAGTCTGCGCAGGAATGCCCTCCGGTACCTGATGATCGATGATCAGCTCTACAGGATGTCTTACTCCAGTAGTGGAGTGGGGCCTTATTTTTGGTGCCTTCGACCGACCCAGGCCAGTTATGTCCACAAGGAGATCCATGTAGGGACCTGTGGAAATCACCCAGGGGCCCGAACTCTTGCTCAGAAGATCATCTGCCAAGGATACTACTAGCCAACCATTCTAGCTGAGTCAAGGTGACTCGTATCCCACTGAAAGAAGTGCCAGCTCTTCTCCAGCATCCCTCGAGCCGCCGCCACCGAGCTAACCCCAATATTGACCCCAAACCCATTCACCCAATAGGGGTTAGACCTGCTGGGGCCGCTCCCAATCGCCTTCGGTCAGCGGAAATTCTTGGTCGTAGCCATCGACTATTTCACTAAATGGATTGAAGTCGAGCCCTTAGCCAAAATTGGAGAGATCAATATCACCAAATTTGTATGGAGGTCCATTGTATGCCGCTTCGGCATCCTTCTTGCCTTCATCACCGACAACGGCACCCGATCACGACGGCAAAGGCTTTGGGCTTGTGGTTTGAACAAGGCTTTGGGCTTGTGGTTTGAACAAGGCTTTGGGCTTGTGGTTTGAACAAGGCTTTGGGCTTGTGGTTTGAACAAGGCTTTGGGCTTGTGGTTTGAACAAGGCTTTGGGCTTGTGGTTTGAACAAGGCTTTGGGCTTGTGGTTTGAACAAGGCTTTGGGCTTGTGGTTTGAACAAGGCTTTGGGCTTGTGGTTTGAACAAGGCTTTGGGCTTGTGGTTTGAACAAGGCTTTGGGCTTGTGGTTTGAACAAGGCTTTGGGCTTGTGGTTTGAACAAGGCTTTGGGCTTGTGGTTTGAACAAGGCTTTGGGCTTGTGGTTTGAACAAGGCTTTGGGCTTGTGGTTTGAACAAGGCTTTGGGCTTGTGGTTTGAACAAGGCTTTGGGCTTGTGGTTTGAACAAGGCTTTGGGCTTGTGGTTTGAACAAGGCTTTGGGCTTGTGGTTTGAACAAGGCTTTGGGCTTGTGGTTTGAACAAGGCTTTGGGCTTGTGGTTTGAACAAGGCTTTGGGCTTGTGGTTTGAACAAGGCTTTGGGCTTGTGGTTTGAACAAGGCTTTGGGCTTGTGGTTTGAACAAGGCTTTGGGCTTGTGGTTTGAACAAGGCTTTGGGCTTGTGGTTTGAACAAGGCTTTGGGCTTGTGGTTTGAACAAGGCTTTGGGCTTGTGGTTTGAACAAGGCTTTGGGCTTGTGGTTTGAACAAGGCTTTGGGCTTGTGGTTTGAACAAGGCTTTGGGCTTGTGGTTTGAACAAGGCTTTGGGCTTGTGGTTTGAACAAGGCTTTGGGCTTGTGGTTTGAACAAGGCTTTGGGCTTGTGGTTTGAACAAGGCTTTGGGCTTGTGGTTTGAACAAGGCTTTGGGCTTGTGGTTTGAACAAGGCTTTGGGCTTGTGGTTTGAACAAGGCTTTGGGCTTGTGGTTTGAACAAGGCTTTGGGCTTGTGGTTTGAACAAGGCTTTGGGCTTGTGGTTTGAACAAGGCTTTGGGCTTGTGGTTTGAACAAGGCTTTGGGCTTGTGGTTTGAACAAGGCTTTGGGCTTGTGGTTTGAACAAGGCTTTGGGCTTGTGGTTTGAACAAGGCTTTGGGCTTGTGGTTTGAACAAGGCTTTGGGCTTGTGGTTTGAACAAGGCTTTGGGCTTGTGGTTTGAACAAGGCTTTGGGCTTGTGGTTTGAACAAGGCTTTGGGCTTGTGGTTTGAACAAGGCTTTGGGCTTGTGGTTTGAACAAGGCTTTGGGCTTGTGGTTTGAACAAGGCTTTGGGCTTGTGGTTTGAACAAGGCTTTGGGCTTGTGGTTTGAACAAGGCTTTGGGCTTGTGGTTTGAACAAGGCTTTGGGCTTGTGGTTTGAACAAGGCTTTGGGCTTGTGGTTTGAACAAGGCTTTGGGCTTGTGGTTTGAACAAGGCTTTGGGCTTGTGGTTTGAACAAGGCTTTGGGCTTGTGGTTTGAACAAGGCTTTGGGCTTGTGGTTTGAACAAGGCTTTGGGCTTGTGGTTTGAACAAGGCTTTGGGCTTGTGGTTTGAACAAGGCTTTGGGCTTGTGGTTTGAACAAGGCTTTGGGCTTGTGGTTTGAACAAGGCTTTGGGCTTGTGGTTTGAACAAGGCTTTGGGCTTGTGGTTTGAACAAGGCTTTGGGCTTGTGGTTTGAACAAGGCTTTGGGCTTGTGGTTTGAACAAGGCTTTGGGCTTGTGGTTTGAACAAGGCTTTGGGCTTGTGGTTTGAACAAGGCTTTGGGCTTGTGGTTTGAACAAGGCTTTGGGCTTGTGGTTTGAACAAGGCTTTGGGCTTGTGGTTTGAACAAGGCTTTGGGCTTGTGGTTTGAACAAGGCTTTGGGCTTGTGGTTTGAACAAGGCTTTGGGCTTGTGGTTTGAACAAGGCTTTGGGCTTGTGGTTTGAACAAGGCTTTGGGCTTGTGGTTTGAACAAGGCTTTGGGCTTGTGGTTTGAACAAGGCTTTGGGCTTGTGGTTTGAACAAGGCTTTGGGCTTGTGGTTTGAACAAGGCTTTGGGCTTGTGGTTTGAACAAGGCTTTGGGCTTGTGGTTTGAACAAGGCTTTGGGCTTGTGGTTTGAACAAGGCTTTGGGCTTGTGGTTTGAACAAGGCTTTGGGCTTGTGGTTTGAACAAGGCTTTGGGCTTGTGGTTTGAACAAGGCTTTGGGCTTGTGGTTTGAACAAGGCTTTGGGCTTGTGGTTTGAACAAGGCTTTGGGCTTGTGGTTTGAACAAGGCTTTGGGCTTGTGGTTTGAACAAGGCTTTGGGCTTGTGGTTTGAACAAGGCTTTGGGCTTGTGGTTTGAACAAGGCTTTGGGCTTGTGGTTTGAACAAGGCTTTGGGCTTGTGGTTTGAACAAGGCGAGCATCTTAGGAGATATTGTTAATAAATGGGTATTTAAAGTCCATTTATATATTATAAAATCTTTTTTACTCATAGCTATATGTTGTTCAGTGAGAAGTTTTGTCTGGACTATTCAACACAAGCCCTTGGTGTCATTCTCGAGTAAAACCAAGGCAACTCAACTCATTCGGTCGACGCCGACCCAAAAGACCTTGGCGTCCTCATTAAGTCCAAGGCACCTAACCATTAGGTCGTCCTTGCCGACAAGCCCTTGGTGCCATTCTCGAGTAAAACCAAGGCAACTCAACTCATTTGGTCGACACCGACCCAAAAGACCTTAGCATCCTCATTAAGTCCAAGGCACCCGACCATTAGGTCGTCCTTGCCGACAAGCCCTTGGTGCCATTCTCGAGTAAAACCAAGGCAACTCAACTCATTCGGTCGACACCGACCCAAAAGACCTTGGCGTCCTCATTAAGTCCAAGGCACCCGACCATTAGGTCGCCCTTGCCGACAAGCCCTTGGTGTCATTCTCGAGTAAAACCAAGGCAACTCAACTCATTCGATCGACGCCGACCCAAAAGACCTTGGTGTTCTCATTAAGTCCAAGGCACCCAACCATTAGGTCGTTCTTGCCGACAAGCCCTTGGTGTCATTCTCAAGTAAAACCAAGGCAACTCAACTCATTCGGTCGATGCCGGCCCAAAAGACCTTGGCGTCCTCATTAAGTCCAAGGCACCCGACCATTAGGTCGTCCTTACCGACAAGCCCTTGGTGTCATTCTTGAGTAAAACCAAGGCAACTCAACTCATTCGGTCGACGCCGACCCAAAAGACCCTGGCATCCTCATTAAGTCCAAGGCACCCGACCATTAGGTCGTCCTTGCTGACAAGCCCTTGGTGTCATTCTCGAGTAAAACCAAGGCAACTCAACTCATTCGGTTAACGCTGACCCAAAAGACCTTAGCGTCCTCATTACGTCCAAGGCACCCGACCATTAGGTCATCCTTGCCGACAAGCCCTTGGTGTCATTCTCGAGTAAAACCAAGGCAACTCAACTCATTCGGTCGACGCCGACCCAAAAGACCTTGGCGTCCTCATTAAGTCCAAGGCACCCGACCATTAGGTCGTCCTTGCCGACAAGCCCTTGGTGTCATTCTCGAGTAAAACCAAGGCAACTCAACTCATTCGATCGGCCGACCCAAAGACCTTGGCGTCCTCATTAAGTCCAAGGCACCCGACCATTAGGTCATCCTTGCCGACAAGCCCTTGGTGCCATTCTCGAGTAAAACCAAGGCAACTCAACTCATTCGATCGGCCGACCCAAAGACCTTGGCGTCCTCATTAAGTCCAAGGCACCCGACCATTAGGTCATCCTTGCCGACAAGCCCTTGGTGTCATTCTCAAGTAAAACCAAGGCAACTCAACTCATTCGATCGGCCGACCCAAAGACCTTGGCGTCCTCATTAAGTCCAAGGCACCCGACCATTAGGTCATCCTTGCCGACAAGCCCTTGGTGTCATTCTCAAGTAAAACCAAGGCAACTCAACTCATTCGATCGGCCGACCCAAAGACCTTGGCGTCCTCATTAAGTCCAAGGCACCCGACCATTAGGTCATCCTTGCCGACAAGCCCTTGGTGTCATTCTCAAGTAAAACCAAGGCAACTCAACTCATTCGATCGGCCGACCCAAAGACCTTGGCGTCCTCATTAAGTCCAAGGCACCCGACCATTAGGTCATCCTTGCCGACAAGCCCTTGGTGTCATTCTCAAGTAAAACCAAGGCAACTCAACTCATTCGGTCGATGCCGGCCCAAAAGACCTTGGCGTCCTCATTAAGTCCAAGGCACCCGACCATTAGGTCGTCCTTACCGACAAGCCCTTGGTGTCATTCTTGAGTAAAACCAAGGCAACTCAACTCATTCGGTCGACGCCGACCCAAAAGACCTTGGCGTCCTCATTACGTCCAAGGCACCCGACCATTAGGTCATCCTTGCCGACAAGCCCTTGGTGTCATTCTCGAGTAAAACCAAGGCAACTCAACACGTTCGGTCGACGCCGACCCAAAGGACCATGGCGTCCTCATTAGGCCCAAGACGCCCGACCAGTTGGGTCGTCAGGACCAGCAAGTCCTTGGTATCATTTTCGAGCCAAACCAAAATAGTACAACCGACCGGTTGAGATCATACTAAACCCCTTGATGTCATTTTTTTCGTGAGTAAAACTAAGGTACTTCAAATATTCAACCTACACTGAATGACAGGTGTCAGCCATAACCAACACCATCGACACAACTCGGCCGCTATTAAATCCAAATTAAGTCCAACTCCTGATCACATGATCTTGGATCAAATAAAGGTTCGACAAAAAAAAATCAATAAATCAAAATTATTTGTGACACTGGTGAAAAACGCACTAGTGCAAACTATCCATTCATTAATCGATGAGCTTTACATAAATTAAAAAAAAACAACAAAAACAAAACACAATACATATATGGCCGAACGCAAAAGAAAGATACAAGTATTATGCTCCTTGATCGGGAGCCAGAGTCAGACTCGGCAGATCAGAGCTAGCATCTGGAGCTAGGGCCGGCAATGTCAAGGGAGTCGTGGGGGCGACCTCCTGCAGTTCACCTTCGGCTTCATCTCCTCCCTCTTCTTCCCCCGCTATTGCCAAGGACACACCCCCTCCTGCCGCCTCGATCTCCTTTAGGAAGTCGAGACAGGTAAAGACTCGAGGGGGATAGTCATTGTCAGTAAAGGGTCGGAACCCAGCAAGTAGAAGGGAGGCGAGGTGGTCGAAGCCGGCTTTGCACGCCAGTGCCACTTCGACTTTGCCCAATGGACTTTGGCGATATTCTTCAATCACCTCCGCCTTGTGGGCCTGCGAATCCAGTAGGGAAACTCGTTCTTTCGAAGATTGAAGAAGAGCTCGGGTCGCCTCATGAGCCCTCCACTCCTCCTTGAAGTAGTGAATGGCGTTGCCGGCCATCACGCGTTCCGATCGGGCCTCCTCCTGAGCTTTGACCCTGTGGCGCTTCTCCACCTCAACCTCCTCGCTCAAGTACTTGATGCGGGCATCCCGCACAGCAACTTCCTTTTCTGAACGACCAAGTTTATTCTTAAGCCCGTCAATGACGGCGGACTGTTTCGAGCGATGCTGCTGGAGCCCAATGAGTTGGCTCTCCCTGATCTCCAATTCCCGCTGCCATTTGCCGTCCCTTTGACCCATCTCGACCTCAAGCTCCTTAACTTTTTGTTCAGCCGCCTCCCTAGTGATTATCACATTTTAATTATATTTTTATACCCTCATTACCTATTTTATATGAATAAAGATATTACTAATAATTATTTTTATCTTAATTTGCAGGTTAATGGAGTATTAATGAATAAGAGCCCAAATGACTCAAATCCTCTGATTTTCTACCAATTTTTGAAGCCCAAATATGAAGATAAACGAAGGCCCAAGATACCAAAGTGATCCCAGAGAAATTCATGAAGAAAAATCAAGAAAAGATAAATTCGGTTGGAAACCAACCGGTTGGCCAACCGATTGGCCAACCGATTAGTTCGCAACAGATTCCGAATTAAGGGCTGATTTCTCTTTCTTGTTGGCCAAGTTTGATCCAATGGTTCACATCAACTCCGTTGGGCTATAAATATGGGTGAAATCTGAGGGTTTTGAGTGTGAAATATTTTATAAAAACTCTATTTGAAGAGGAGGGTTACTCTTAATTGAGAAGACCTTCCAAAAATTATAACTTTTGTTACACAATAAATGAAATTTTTCACCCCTTCAATTTTCTTTCTCTTCTTCTAATCCAAGGACCAAAAGGAGGATTAGATTAAGATCGAGGAGTTGTTGGTTTTCCTTTTATTTCTTTTTCATTTCTTTTTCGTTTCTTGTTCATTTATATGCTTTGTAGTTTAGATTTACTTTCATGCAATTTACTTTCATGCAATATCTTTAATTCTTGTATTTACTTTCTAGTATAGATTTTTCTTTTCTTTAATTCACCTTGAGGCTAGAACCCTCTAGGGAATTACCACTTTCTAAGTGTAGAGCTAATATTTGTGGGATCCTAGAGATTGTTTGAAACTAGCTAACAAATCCAACTTATTCCCATAAGATTGAGATAAGCTAAGTGAATCTACTCTAGATTTCTCATGTCTTTAATTAATCCTCCATACTTTACCTTCTTTATTTTCCTCTTATCTTTGCTTTTCATTTGTTTGTTATTTTCCTTTATTCTTGATTCTTGATTTCATTGATTTTTACTTCTCTCTCAATCTCATATTCCCTCCATGTGCATATAATCTCAAACCTAGTTTTGTTATTATGTGCATATAATCACAACCACATTCTCAACTTTATTTTCTCCTCTTTTGTACATAATCCACAACCACTCTCTCTAACCTCTTCACCACCACTTTCACCATTTTCTCACTTTTATTTTATTTGAATAACTCCTAATTGTCATGCGCATAATTTGAGAACTAAAACTTGAACAAAACTTTTCCTACTTCCCGTTCCTCGTGGGATCGATAATCTTAAATACTATAACTTGATCAAGGTTGTATACTTGCAACTAAGGTAATCACTCAAAATTTACCCATCAAGTTTTTGGCGCCGTTGCCGGGGAACGGTGCATAAGTAGGATTTTGATTAACTTTGATTCCTTATTTTGTGTGTTTTTCTTTTATGAAGGAATTTGAAATTTGAAGATTAAGAGTTGAAGAATCAAGATTGAAGATTTGCCTCCAACGAGGCTTTGGATAGCGATTGCGTGGGTAACTCTTCTTTCTAGTATTCTCAATTCCACCCTTTAGATAGTTCATTCACATTAGAGACAATTAGGATAAAAAAAAAGAAAAAATAAGAAAAAAAAAGATTTTACCTTTGTCGACCCTAATAAACTTTATTTTTTTGATTGTCGACCATAATAAAAAATAAAAAGATTTTTATTTTTGCATCCTTTTTAGTTGCTTTTAATTTCTAGGGTTGCATTTCATATAATGGTAGGAATTCACCAAAGTGATTTGAGCATCTTGATTTGACACTCACTTGAAAATATTTTTAAAGGTAAAACCCATTAATTAAGATAAGGTAAGGGGTTTCATCACCCTTTCCTTAGCCTAAAAATCACTAATTCCTCACTACACTTACCCAAGCCTCTTAAAATTTAATTAGACGTTGGCCCCTAAGGATTCGAGCTCATTAAGGAACAAGAAATCTTTAAGTGAACCGGTCCAAGTTTATTTGGATTAATTGGTGTCTAAGGCAAGGTTTAGGGGTTGCGTAAGGCGCTCCGCAAGGAAAGAGGTACTTAATTGATCTTTAATCTCCCTCTAGTACTATCCTTACCTGGCTAATTACCCAAGTAAACTTTGATCTTTTCATTAAGGAAATTTTTGGTTAGGAGCTGGTCTAAGTCAAGTTTAGGCTTAACCCTAGAGTTAGAGTGATTGAAAAGTGATTGCCTTGATTTGCTTTTAGTTAGTTTTTCCTTTTTCTTTTTCTCATTATCTTCTTGATTTTTTTTCTTTTCCTTTTTTCTTAAAAAAATTTTTTTTTGGTGTATGCAAACTTGGGTTAGGGATAATACCAATCGTTTAATTCATTGTGATCCATCTCTTGAACCAAACGAAATGGCCAATACCAACCCACCTGTTCTTCAAGATGTTTGTTACCCCACTAGAAATGCAATCCCCTCTTGCATAAAACCCCCCGAGGTCAATGGAGCAAATTTCGAACTTAGACCGCATTTCATAAACATGCTTCCAAAATTCTTAGGAGTCGAAACCGAAGACGCATACATCTTTATCTTCGAATTTGAAGAAGTTTGCCTCATTATTAAGATGAGGGACTTAATTGAAGATGCGATCAAACTCCGATTTATTCCATTTGCCCTTAAGGACAAAGCCAAAAAATGGCTGTATAGCTTACCCACAGATTCCATCTCAACTTGGGGTGAATTTATAAAAGTTTTTACGAAAAATTCTTTCCTATCCACAAAGCGGTCAAGCTTAGAAACAGCATTCAAAATTTTAAAATTATCAGGAGAACCTTTTGAAAGTATTTTGATAAATTCAAAGATCTTCTTATCCAATGTCCTTACCATGGTCTTGAAAAGTGGCGATTATGCCAAATCATTTATGAAGGATTGGATTATTCTTCAAAAACTTCCTTAGAGTCAATGTGTCAAGGGATTTCATGAAGAAAAATGCCGCTGAAGCTTGGGACTTTTAGAGAGTTTATCAGAAAACCATGCGGTGGGAACATTGTGATGACCGTGTTTCATCGGTTCCCAACCCAAAACCGATGGTCTTTCCTTAGAAGCGAACATAGCCTCTGAAGTAAAGATGGCTACAATCATGCGTGGGTTAGAAGCTTTAGAAGTCAAAGAACAAGCTCCAGCTCAAATCAACCAAGTTTCTGCCTCAGGTTGTCATAACTGTCTGTCTCCATCTCATGTTTCAGAGGAATGTCCTCTTTTAGGATCCAGTCAGCCATTAGGTCAGATAAATGCTACATTCCAGCGTCCAGTGAATAATCCATTTTCTCCAACCTACAATCTAGGTTGGAGAAATCATCCGAATTTTGCATGGAACCAGGGAAACTACTCCGGAAATTAAAATTTCACACCCTCTTCAACCCAACAATTCCCTAGGGGCAATGCAGTTCCTCTCAATTTTCAACAACCAAATCTGTCATTTTAAAATCAGTCTCCTCATCACCAATCTGTAAATCACACTCCTCAAATTGCTGATCATGATAAACGTCTTAATGTTCTGGAAAAGGGTCTAGAAACTTTGATTAAAACCTCTACACAGACCACGAACTTGTTGACTCAAACATCAAACACGTTGAATTCCTTCATGCAATCAATCGGGCAAATCCTCACTTCCAACACTCAAGCCATAGCTAGG
Source organism: Asparagus setaceus (assembly GCA_012295165.1). NCBI lineage: Eukaryota > Viridiplantae > Streptophyta > Magnoliopsida > Asparagales > Asparagaceae > Asparagus > Asparagus setaceus. The sequence goes on along the minus strand of CM022705.1, from coordinate 26,422,283 downwards.
TTAGAAACCCAACTTGATCAACTAGCTAATGCCATGAGTGAGAGAGAGAAAGGAACTTTTTCGAGTCAACCCGTGCCCAACTCGAAGGACACGGGATCAATTCAACCTACCAAGCTGAAGTGAATGCAATCCATTCACTACGGTCAGGTAGATAGGTCGATAATCAAGTTAGAATGCCTCTAAGTGAAACCCTTGAACCAGAACAAATTCTCTCTCCTTCTGATGTCTCTACTCAAAAATCACACCCTTCTAATGACCCAGAACCAGAACCAGAACCAGAGTCTAATTTTGATCGGTTTAAACCAGTTGCTCCTTACCCGGATAGACTCAGGCCTAGGAAGCACTCCTCTCAGGAAGAGAAAGTTCTAGAGACTTTCAAGCAGGTTAAGGTCAACATTCCTCTTTTAGGTGTCATTGAACAAATTCCTTCTTATGCCAAAATTTTAAAGGAATTATGTACCAAAAAGAGGCAAATAAATGTTCCAAAGAAAGTCTTTCTCGCCGCCAATATCAGTGAAGTCCTCTCAAAGTCTGTACCATTGAAACATAAGGATCCAGGTTGTCCTACCATCCCATGTATCATTGGTAATACTCGTATCGATAAGGCGCTTTTAGACTTAGGGGCCAGTGTCAACTTGCTTCCGTATTCGATCTACCAACAACTAGGTGTCGGGGAACTCAAGCCAACTAGATGCACACTTCAGTTAGCTGATAGATCTGTTAAGGTCCCTATGGGTGAAATAACAGATGTATTGATAAAGGTTAGAGACTTTATTTTTCCTGTTGATTTCATAGTCCTGGAAATGCAACCCGTTTCCAATCCCAAAGGACAGATACCCGTGATCTCAGGAAGACCGTTCTTAGCCACTTCTAATGCTCTCATCAACTGTAGAACTGGTCACATGAAGGCATCTTTTGGGAATCATTGCTGAACTTAATATCTTCAATCCGAGGAAATAATATTGATAATCGACCTTCGAAATCAATTACATCCAAGAAAGTTCAACAGTAGAGAATGAATCGACACGAGTTTTGAGGAAATTTTTGGTGAGGCTGCAAATTTTAGCGACCTCGGGTTTGATTTTTGAGAACAAGGAAGCGTGTTAAATACATGCATTTGTAATTTAACTTTTGAAGAACTCTTTTCGATGAGCTTAGATTTTTGAAACAATAACCAAAATGCCAAATTTTCATTAATCAAAATCTAAGTTCAAAATGCATAACACCAATAATACCTACCTTTATTTCTTTGCAAAATCATTGAAAACCTTGGAATTTTTAGAATTTGAGAACATCATTGATTGTATCATCTTGAAATTCTTTAAATTTCGGGTAGAATTTTCAGCAATAAAGTAGGATTTAATGTGGAATATGAGCTTTTCATGTTTTATCTGCTATTCTACATTTTTCTCTTTTTGTCCCACAATAATAATAAAAGAATTTATTCTTCTCTCATGTGAGAGTTTCTTGTTGTTCTTTATTTCAAAAAAAAAAAAAGAGAGAATAAATTTACGGCTTCATCCCCTCATCTTGAAGGTAATTCTGAGAATTTTTATCATTGTTCAAAATTAGTAGAACAAATGTAAGTGCTTTCATTCTTATCTGTTTTACTTGTGCATTATAGAGTTTGCATTGAGGACAATGCAAAATTTAGGTGTGGGGATGGAAATTAGTCATTTTATCTTTATCTTAGTCATTTTTCTTCTTTTCTTACCATTTAAAAAAATTAAAAATATAGTCACTTGCCAACTTAATAGAGTTGATTAATAATTGACCTATTTGATAGAATTTAAGTCTTGTAATCCTTAGTTAGTTCTATACTCAAGTTTACCTATGATAACTCCAAATAAATTTCTTAAGAAATATTTTTCAAAGTAGTATACTTTACTTAAGTTTTAACTTAGATTTTTAATTAAAGTAATGAAATTTTTGCATGCCTAACTTAGAGTTGAAAATAATTTTTCAAGTTGTCTTGATCCAAATATTTTTCAGAACATATATACATATACACATATATATATTATACTAACTTAACAAAAGAAGAAAAATTTCTCTTAAAATCATTGGTGGTTCTATTTTACTAAGTCTAAGTTGGTGAGTAATTATCTTAGAAGGAGTATTTTTATGCTTAATGACCTAAACCCAATTGGGTTGGGATTCATTGGCCAAAACTTCGCTAAGTGGTCACTTAGAAAGCCGATTAAAAGAACAAAACCACCAAGGAATAAAGAGTAAAAAAATCATACTAACCATGTTTTTATATATAGTTATATTTGTATATGTTCTTGAAGAATTAAATGGATTAAAAGCCTTGAAGTTTGTTTAAAACAAAGAGTTAGCATGTTCTTTTCAAAACTTTTAAATTAAATTTTTGAGTTAAACTTGGTTTTGTATAACTATAATGGAAGGATTTTCTTAAGAAAATTACATTGGAGTTATGATAAAAGCGTTTTCTTGAGTATTAACCAACTTCAATTGGAATGTTTGAAGATATCAAATGAAATAATTATTTCATTAACTTCTTTAAATTGGCAAGTTGACTGAATTTTGTGGGTATATTCACAGCAAACCCTCACGAGACTATAACTCGTCCACTAGGGTAACCTAGGGGTTTAAAGGCTTATTGTATGCGCTAAATACAACCGTGATTCCTGTGAAAGTGAGTTAGGTTTTCTTTTTATTTTATTTGCTAGAGGACTAGCAAAAGTTTAGGTGTGGGGGTATTTGATTATCACATTTTAATTATATTTTTATACCCTCATTACCTATTTTATATGAATAAAGATATTACTAATAATCGTTTTTATCTTAATTTGCAGGTTAATGGAGTATTAATGAATAAGAGCCCAAATGACTCAAATCCTATATTTTTATACCCTCATTACCTATTTTCTACCAATTTTTGAAGCCCAAATATGAAGACAAACGAAGGCCCAAGATACCAAAGTGATCCAAGAGAAATTCGTGAAGAAAAATCAAGAAAAGACAAATTCGATTGGAAACCAACCGGTTGGCCAACCGATTGGCCAACCGGTTGTCCAACCGATTGGTTCGCAACAGATTCCGAATTAAGGGCTGATTTCTCTCCCTTGTTGGCCAAATTTGATCCAATGGTTCACATCAACTCCGTTTGGCTATAAATAGGGGTGAAATCTGAGGGTTTTGAGTGTGAAATATTTTATAAAAATTCCATTTGGAGAGGAGGGTTACTCTTAATTGAGAAGACCTTCCAAAAATTATAACTTTTATTATACAATAAATAAAATTTTTCACCCCTTCAATTTCCTTTCTCTTCTTCTAATCCAAGGACCAAAGGAGGATTAGATTAAGATCGAGGAGTTGTTGGTTTTTCTTTTATTTCTTTTTCATTTTTTTATTTCTTGTTCATTTATATGCTTTGTAGTTTAGATTTACTTTCATGCAATTTACTTTCATGCAATGTCTTTAATTCTTGTATTTACTTTCTAGTATAGATTTTTCTTTCCTTTAATTCACCTTGAGGCTAGAACCCTCTAGGGAATTACTCTTTTTCTAAGTGTGGAGCTAATATTTATGGGATTCCTAGATATTGTTTGAAACTAGCTAACAAATCCAACTTATTCCCATAAGATTAAGATAAGCTAAGTGGATCTACTCTAGATTCCTCATATCTTTAATTAATCCTCCAAACTTTACCTTCTTTATTTTCCTCTTATCTTTGCTTTTCATTTATTTGTTATTTTCCTTTATTCTTGATTCTTGATTTCATTAATTTTTACTTCTCTCTCAATCTCATATTCCCTCCGTGTGCATATAATCTCAAATCTAGTTTTGTTATTATGTGCATATAACCACAACCATATTCTCAACTTCAATTTCTCATCTTTTGCACATAATCCACAACCACTCTCCCTATCCTCTTCACCACCACTTTCACCATTTTCTCACTTTCATTTTATTTGAATAACTCCTAATTGTCATGCGCATAATTTGAGAACCAAAACTTGAACAAAACTCTTCCTACTTCCCGTTCCTCGTGGGATCGATAATCTTAAATACTATAACTTGATCAAGGTTGTATACTTGCAATTAAGGTAATCACTCAAAATTTACCCATCACCTAAACCGATTCTCCACAGCTGTCTGCTGTGAAAACTCCAAAGAGAGTTGATGCGCATGAGATAGCCGGGAGAAAATCTCATGTTCAATCAGCGCCCTGCTGAGAAAAAACTGTTCAGGGCGAAGTGCAGACCAACGGTCAGCACCTCCTCCAGTAGTTTTATATCCCTAGGAAGGGAGAATTGCTCCACGACCCTGACCTGAGCAAGGGTCGATCGCAGAACCGAGCCCTCCTTATGGAGTGGCACCCGAGCTGAAAATTGAGCTCCCTCTGGCACCTCCTCCCTATGAAGGGAGTTATCACCTGTCTCCCTTGTAAGACAGGCTCAGAGTTCCTCCCACCTTTGGGGATTAATGTCCGAGATGAGATGGGGATAGGGCCAAGTATAACCGCCCCTGTGAGCTGAGGCAGCACCATCCCTTGGAAGCTCGGTTGGTCGGGAGCTGGTCACCCCCTCCCCAATCACATCCGTCACCCTCACCATCTCCTTACCCGACCTGGTCATGGGTTCGGATTGGGAAACGGGGATTGGTGACTCCACAGACCGGATGGCTTGGACGGCAGCCCCCATTTCTTGATTCCCCCTCACTTGTTAGGGGGAAGAAGTTTCATCTAGCACGACGACCTCGGCTTGAGCGGGAGGGGGGCCTGCTGATCGTTTCGATCTCAAGCCAGCCAGATCCTTGGGGGCCACGATTCCCCTTTCTGAGGCCTGCTTGATGGGGTTGATGCTGTCGAAGCAGAGCCATCTGCCTTTGAAGCTGCAGAGGTGCCCTTGCTCAAAGGAACGGCTAGGAGAGCTGCCTTCGCCTTATTACTTTCTAAAGGAGGGAAGGAAGAAATCCCGACCGCTCGAAGAACGGAGGAGTCGAACAGATTGCTGATCTCCCTCGACCCAGCATAGTTGCGAATTTTTTCTAGTTGTCGGCCCTCCTTGGCCGACAAGATGCAAGGCCTCAGCACCTCTTTCTTAATCTCTGGCCATGTTGGACAAGCCAAGATCTCCTCGGCGCCCATTACCCACACATAGCGCTCCTTCCAGTCTCTGTTTGACTTAGGAGCGTTCGACACTATCTTATGTTCGCCAAGATAGTGGAAGTAGTAGTGGGCATCCTTCTTCGTCGTCTTAACACCGACGAGATTGCTGAGTAGACGCAGAGTAGGCTCGACTTCGACTCGATGGCAAATCACCAAGAAAGCCACCAAGATGCTGATAGCGTTTGGAGTGAATTGGGAAGGTGACACTCCCAAGACGCCACACACTTCCTTGAGAAAAGGATGGAGTGGTAACCGGAGCCCAAACTCCAGATGATTGATGTAGAGAGGTAGTCGCTGGAGGTCATGGTGGTACACAGCCTCATCGTCATTCTGCACAGCCAGGGTTAATGATCTGGGAAGATCGTACATGTCGTAGTACCCGTCTGGCTCTCAGATGAGGATCTTCATCCGAATAGTTCTCAGTAAAGCGATCCTAGCCTCGTTGCGAATAACGCTGGGACCTTGAGCAGCCATGGAAGTTGATTGAAAAAGAGGACTAAGAACTGCTATGAAGAAGAAAATTTGAGAGCAGAAAATTGGGGCAGAAGTTTGCGAAGAACTTCCCCCCTGTGACCCTAAAGAGATATTTATAGGCCCAAGAGAGGACACGCGGCAACATCACGGTGAAGGACATGTTTATATACGAGCGGCCTTGATCTTGCCTAGATAATTAAAATGGGCGTCACGGAAATCTAAGCGCTACCCCACTTTACTCCACAACAACTCTTTCTCGAAATTCGAAACGGTGCCCCCACGTGACCCACGTGACGTCACGCTATCTTTTCTAACAGAAACCTATCGACTGCCCTAGGAGGGAGAGCCTCTTCGCCTATACGTCGGCCGACTGTCTGAAGCTCGAGTCGACTCGGCCCTCCAAGTCCAACACTCCACCCAAGAGATGAGCGTCGACTCACAAGGCGGTTTTTAAAACACCGACTTAACCAATTTGACAAATAGTTTCTTCTGCTAACGCCTAGCATAGACGGCCGAGAACAAGATCGAACAGTAAGGTTTCTAAAGTTTTATCCTAACACAAGAAATCGCCATGATAAGCCAATTCAGGCCTGCTAGTTAGACCTTAGCCTATCTTAACGGCTTAATGGGTTCATTATTCAGATCAATCCTTGTGTCGATTCTACGTGAATTCTGAAACGCGGACTAAATGTCTAATACAAAGGACCCCGTAGGATAGACCAACAGTCGAACCTATAAGCGGGTCGACTCGTCTTACAGAACTCCGCTAACACAAGCACAAAAATAAGTAAAAGTAAATCAATTTGAACTGGACAAAAATGCATCTTTATTTACATATCAAAATTAGTTACACGTTTGTGTATACAAAAATCCCCTGAGAAATTGAACTAGGGAGAAGCCGAGAAGTCCATACCGCCTCTCAGAGTCAGTGGCAGAGCACTAGAAGAAGATTGTGGAGGAGTTAAATGAGACTTTGGCTCAACCTTGTCTTTCTGCCCTAAGGAAGCTCCATCTATTTTAGCCATAGTGTCGACTAAGGCCACATCGCCCTCGACTTAACCCTCAGTCGCTACCTTGTCCTCGCCAAGTTCGATCCCCACGCCTTGCTTCTCTAAATCTTTGAGAATCTCTAGGCAGCAAGTGACACTCATAGGATAATGGAGATGACGAAGTACATCCCCCATCTTGGACGGGAGCTGAGCCCTCAAATAATTGTACCCGGCTTTACAAGCAAGTGCCACTTCAGCTTTCCCAATTAAACCTTGTCAGTACTCCTCAATTACATCCGACCGATAGCCTTCGGAATCATAAAAGTCGATTCGACTTTGAGCTACGGCCAAAGTCTCCCTGAGGCGAGTATTCTCCTCTTGAAGCCGGACCTGGGTCAGGTGCCCCTCTTCCAACCGATCCTTTGCATGCTGAGCCGCCATCTTCTCCACTTCGACCTGTGTCAAGGCGTAGTCTCTCTCCTACATCGCCTCGCCAAGTCGGCGCGTCTTCTTGTGAGCTTCAGTGAGCTCTCGCTTGCGCTAAACAATCTCAGTGGATTTTTGGGCATCTGAAGCTTTAAAACTCTCCACCATCTTCTCCTTCACCTCCATCTTGTTGCGCCAGGTGGTCAATTCCTCCTCATTGGCCGACAACTCCTTAAGAGCCTGCTCCAGGTCGGCCGAGACTTCAGCCCTCGGACTTCCCGCCGCTTCCTGGCGTGTAGCATACATCTCTCGGACGCGCTCCGTGCGACTAAACATCTCTTGTTCCACCAAAGCCCCTTGGACCAAATAGCTCCGAAGGATCAAATGAAGACTGATATCGGGAACCTCTGCCAAAATCTCTCTGTCGCGGGGTAGCCAAAATTGTTTGACCACCTTGGATTGGGCTGTTCGAGACTCTAATTTCAATGACCTATTATCGAGGCGCCGAAGTGGTTCGTACCGATGCTCTAGGTTCGGCTCCTTCTCATACCTAGGACCGACAAGAGCGGTGCCTATCATCAGCGCTTTCATCTTATTCCAAGTGGGCGTGTCAATGTCGTCGACGTGATGGGAGAATGGCCAACTCAGGTCCTCAGCGTTTTGTCCCCCCTCGATAGCTGGCTCTTTCCCAAGACGGTGAGCCGGTTCGACCTGGGTACCAGTCACCCCCACATCACCACTGGTCTCCGGTAACATGTCGGGGCTCCCAGCCCCAACGCTGGTCGCCTGGGCTGCGGCCCTCTCCCCTTTTTCAGGCGACTCCTCATCCAAATGAACGACGTCAGTCCTAATAGACTCGGAGGAACACCTAGTTCCTCGGCTGCCCACCTTTCAAAGCCTTCTTTTTGTGACAGCTGGAGAGGTTGGAGGCAATTGCCCGGCCGGCTGGATCGTAGCCGTGGTAGCATGGGGAAGAGCCAGGTCCTGGCGAGCACGTTTAACTGGTCTTGCCGGTGCATCCTCTTGAGTCCCAATAGGAGATGCGTCCGACCCTTCCTCACTTCCAGCCGAGTTGGGGATCATTTTCTTAGCAGCTATCTCCTGATCCTTGGTCGTAGGAGGCACGGACGAGACACCTGCCACTCTCAAGATCGAATTCTTGAACAGGTTACTCTGCTTCCGAGAGCCCTTGAACTGCTTAATCTGATCAAGAGCCTCTTGCTCTGCAGCCGTCAACTCTCTAGCAGCCAGACCCTCTCTAATAATCTCTAGCCAATCCACACATCCTAACTCTAAGCCCGTTCCTTCCATCCAGACGAACTTTTCTTTCCAGTCCTTATTAGACTCTGGAAGGTCGGTCACAATCTTGAAGCCGCCCACCATCTTGAAATGACCATGGGCCTCCTTCTGATTAATCATGAGGGTAACCAGATGGCTGAACACGTTCAGAGATGCCGGCAGCCCCAGCCAATAGCTTATAATGATGTAGCCCACTAGAGCGGCGATGGCGTTCGGCTTCAATTGCATGGGCGAGACCCCCAGGGCGGTACAAACATGACCGATGAAGGGATGCAAGGAAAGGCGTAGACCATACTCCATGTGCTTGATATATAAAGGCTGTCTACCCTCCGTGTGGTCATAGATCTCCTGAGATTTCATCGGCACCGATATTTTATACCCCGGGGGATATCGAACCTGGAGCGCAAATTCTTCAACTGCGGCACGGTCACCTTGGAGGAGATGTTTTCCAACCTCTCTTGCCTCGTGTTTAGAACACAAACCTCCGCCATTACAAATTTGAGAGTTAACTGGAGAAGGCGCAGACCAAATAGTTCTTCCGAGAAGAGAATTTTCAGAGGCAATAGTTTTTTCCTCATCCTTCGAGCACCGCCATTTATAGGTACTCATGGCCAACAACTATAAAATCCAACGGCCGGGTCGGTTCAAAGACAACGGCCCTGATTCATCTCGGAGCCCGAAGCACCTTCTCCACGATCGAGACAAGGCACGTGTGCCTTAACTAGCCCACTATCAGCACGAAATACGAAACGCCCGCAGCCAGAAGTAGGTAATGACGTCAATCCTGTCACATCATAAGGACCATTCGCCTATCCCTCATTAATGCACCCCGCCAGAGGGCTACAGTCCTAAGTTTCTCTCGGACCCGGCCTAAGCCGACTCCAAGCAAAAGGGGCCTTCTGTTATAACCCTTCGAATCAACAGTTTGCTCGACAAATGCTAATTAGTGATTAGTAGCAGATAAGTATCCCACATTAGAGGCTGGACTTAGTCAATCCCATTCCAGAGGGTCCGAACCAGCATATCGGCCGACTCAAGAGACGGCCCCAATCGTTTGATCCAACTCGTGAAGCCAAGACGCCTTTGCCGACTCCATACGAGGACGACTCATGAGGCAGGACTTGCCGACATCACGGCACCCGCTTTGTCGACTCGGCAAATGACATGCTCAGTTGCTCCCTTCGTTGACTCCTTGCGAGGACGACTCGCAAGGCGGTACATGTCGTCCCAATAACGTGAGTACGGAACCAAGTCGAAGGATGATCCTATCCAACCCCTTCGAAGATGTTGGTCCCAAGGGCAACCTGCATGGCCGATTCACCACCAACCACGCGGGATCAACTCGAAAGACAGTGTTACCCGACCTGCCACCTAGGATGGCAAGACGACACCGAGTCTCAAGTCTCCCACCCACAAGGAGTCACCGCTGCATTGAATGCAAGATCCTAGTCCTTAATTCTCTAAGTTTGTAGATCTTTAAGACACATCGTACCGCGTGCCTCCCATCCTTTCGCATTAAATGTCGACGCAGCCTGATCCACTTTGATGACGACACTTGTAAAGGCGGATCGACTCAGCCGTAGACCCATACCTAGTCGAAGTGAGCCTCATCCTCTTGCCTACTGACACTTGTGTAGGTAGAGTTACCTCAACCGCCAGCTGTCAGTCGGCTAAAGTTACGAAACCACCCCTTGATCATTGCTATAAATAGAGGAACTATTGGCAGGCCAAGGTAAGCAGTTTTTACACACTAGAACCTTATCTTAGAACACCAAATTCGACCTTTTTCCCCACTCAAGATTAATCACTAACTTGATCGTCGGAGGAACCACTAGGGATCCAACCCCGACCTCTAACGAGTTGTGATATGTGCAAGATTTCTCAGGGATTTTCCAGTTTGGACATCCAGAGGAGTTAGAGGACCCTAATGACACTACTATCCTGGTTAATTGACTGTGTGATCCATAGCATCAACAATTCTGATACCTAAAAATTGAGAAGATCCCTTGTAAAGTGAAAAATTATAAACAACCTCCCAAACAATTATAAAATTATAAAAACATCCTCAATAATGTAATACCCATAAAAATCACATAAAATTCTCAAAAATTAAAAGCTTAAAAACACTAAAATTTTCAAAACATACAAACAGCCTCGACAAAACTTCAAATTTACGGAAAACACCCTAAAAGTCTTAAAAATTGGCGAAAACATTCTGAGATTTTTGAAATTTATAAAATACTCATAAAATTTCAAAACATACAAAAAGTATATTGAAGTTCAATGAACTCCAAACAGCCTTAAATTTAAATTTGCATAAAACAACTTAAAATATTTATAAATTATAAAAAACACCCTCAATTTTAAATTTTACAAAAAGCACTCTAAGAATTTCAATCCTACAAACAGTACACTGAAAATATATGAATTATTAGCACACCTCTAAAGTTTTAGAATTCTGAGAAAGCACCATGGAGTTTTGAAAATTATAAAAAACACCCTAAAAGTTTGAAAATTGCAAAAGCACTTAAAAATCAAAATTTATAAGAAATTTGTAAGTTTTGATTTTATCGGTGTTTTTGTAAATTTTGAATCTTTAACGGTGTTTTCACAAATTTTAAAACTTTCGGGGAGTTTTTGCAAATTCAAAACTTTTAGGGGAATGTTTGTAATCCTATTTTATCAATGGACTTTTTTAATTTTGAATTTTTAGGGTGTTTTTATAAATTTTGAATTTTTATTTGTGTTTTCTGTAATTTTTAAACTTCGTGGTGTTTTCTATAAATTTTGAATAGTGGATGAGACTTTTTATAATTGTAAAAATTTTGAGGAGGTTGTTTATAAGTTTAATATTTTGAGAGGGCTTTTATAATTTATGCATTTTGAGTTAAGAGTGGTAGAGATCATTTTGTGTTAAATTTTAACCCTTATGACATGTTATACAACATAGTAATGTTCTCCCTCTAACTGTTCTAGAGTAATAATTACCATGTTAGAGTAGCCCTGATTGCTTTAACCTCATACTAAAATAAGCCCTAAAGTTATTTGCTTTGTTTACTGTTTTGATAATATGTTTTATTTTTGTTGTATATTGTGTGATATCTCGAAAATTAGTAGGCAATCCTATTCACCTCTTCCTAAACTTGCACCTCCGATCTAACACCACTTTAACTCTCGCAATATTAAGATATAACGGAGTCCTTGACACCTATAATATGAAGGTATAATGAAGCCCTTGACTCTTGCTACATTAGGAGAATCCATTGATCATTGAGAACGAGAGTTTTCTAGCATCTTTGAGAAAGAATTTGGAGACTGGAGTACCATATCTCGTTTGTATAGTTTATACTCTTGTCAGATTAGTGAAATGCATGTTTTATTTGGTAGCTGTTGGGTGTGGTCGTATGACTTTCTCTGTACCCTTATGAATGTTGTGTGTTTGAGTTTAATTGATTCTTTTCTGTTTTTGTGTTTTGTAAAATTGCTTGCGATCTTGGTTTCTGAACGCTTCGGCGATTATCCATTTATCCGCAGCATTGCACGCTCTAAAGGTTGATGCGAGTTTACCTTGAAATTTCATGCAACAAACAACAGATCACCTAAAATGGTCATTACAACAAGGCACCAGTACTGTGCACATATACTTTTTTGAAGCTTTTAACAAATCATAACAAATCATAAGCACCTAAAAGGATCCAAATATAACCTAGTAACCGAAAAATAAAGAACACGTACATCTGCCCAAAACCACCTCCAAAACTTTTTTTTTTTTTTTTTGGGTTGTTATCTTTTAACCCAAAGTTTTACCCCAACTTATTTTAAAATCCACCAACTTTCATGAACACTTACAAACCCAATGCTCCCCAAACCACTTATTTTTAAACCCAATCTATACAATACTCTCAATCCTTACACTGTATTTCCCCAATAAATATAAAATTCCAAAATTAACATTCTTCCCCAGATAAACTTATCTCTCTCTTGTTTTCCTTCCTTCATTTCACAAAATCAAAATATAAGAGCGACCAGCATGAATTCTTTCAGACTCTCTCATCTCCCCCACTACCTAGACTTTCTCCCGGCGCAAAATACCCTTCGCCCTTATTCATGTGTTGTATGATCAATTATTCATGTCGACGAGAGGTTCACTCTCAATTTTCAATTTTTAGAAAAGTATAGCTCTTTATACTAAAGTGTAGCACCTTATCATGAAACTATAGCTCTTTATGACCGTAGTATAGCTCTTTATGGTCTCTGAAAATTCTAAAACTTAGTGGAATAAATCAAATCAATTTTTTTTTGAGTAATGTAAACGTTTGATGATGTATACAACGTGTTATTTGATCAATTATTCATGTCGACGAGAGGTCCACTCTTAATTTTGTAGTTTTGAAAAAGCATAGCTCTTTATAGTATACCTTAGCACCTTATCATGAAAGTATAACACTTTATGCCAAAGTATACGTCTTTATGACCATAATATAGCTCTCTACTAATAAAGTATAGCTCTTTATGGTCTCTGGATATTCTAAAACGTAGTGGAATAAATCAAATCAATTTTTTTGAGTAATGTAAACGTTTGATGATGTATACAATGTGTTGTTTGATTAATTAATCATGTCGTCGAGAGGTCCACTCTTAATTTTGTAGTTTTGAAAAGCATAGCTCTTTATAGTATACCTTAGCACCTTATCATGAAAGTATAACTCTTTATGCCAAAGTATAGCTCTTTATGACCGTAGTATAGCTCTTTATACTATACCTTAGCACCTTATCATGAAAGTATAACTCTTTATGCCAAAGTATAGCTCTTTATGGTCTCGAAAATTCTAAAACTTAGTGGAATAAATCAAATCAATTTTTTTGAGTAATGTAAACGTTTGATGATGTATACAATGTGTTGTTTGATTAATTAATCATGTCGTCGAGAGGTCCACTCTTAATTTTTAGGTGTTTAGAAAAGTACAGCTCTTTATAGTAAAGTGTACCACCTTATCATGAAAGTATAACTCTTTATGCCAAAGTATAGCTCTTTATGACCGTAGTATAGCTCTTTATGATAAAGTATAGCTCTTTATGGTCTCTGGATATTCTAAAACGTAGTGGAATAAATCAAATCAGTTTTTTCTGAGCAATGTAAACGTGTGATGATGTATACAATGTGTTGTTTGATCAACTATTCATGTCGTGAGAGGTCCACTCTTAATTTTGTAGTTTTGAAAAGCATAGCTCTTTATAGTATACCTTAGCACCTTATCATGAAAGTATAACACTTTATGCCAAAGTATCGTCTTTATGACCATAATATAGCTCTCTACTAATAAAGTATAGCTCTTTATGGTCTCTGGATATTCTAAAACGTAGTGGAATAAATCAAATCAGTTTTTTCTGAGCAATGTAAACATGTGATGATGTATACAATGTGTTGTTTGATTAATTAATCATGTCGTCGAGAGGTCCACTCTTAATTTTTCAGTGTTTAGAAAAGTACAGCTCTTTATAGTAAAGTGTACCACCTTATCATGAAAGTATAACTCTTTATGCCAAAGTATAGCTCTTTATGACCACAGTATAGCTCTCTACTGATAAAGTATAGCTCTTTATGGTCTCTGAAAATTCTGAAATTTAGTGGTAAATCAAATTAATTTTTTCCTGAGCAATGTAAACGTGTGATGATGTATACAATGTGTTGTTTGATCAACTATTCATGTCGACGAGAGGTCCACTCTCAATTTTCCAATTTTGAAAAGTATAGCTCTTTATTTTTCACATAAACAGCTATACATTTCTCATAAAAGCTATATTTTATCCATAAAGAGCTACATTTTTCATTAAAGAACTATACTTTTTATACAAGAAGCTACAATATATCATAAAGAATTACACCTTTTAGAACAACATATAACTCGTTATGAGTTTTATATCATTAATAAACTCCATTGGCGATTGACGACTTGCTATATAATCTTTTCAAAAGATACAAATCGACCAAAAACTTTTTAAAGTATTAAGTCAAACATCTAATATGCATCAAATAAATTCTATTTAATACACATAATCCTATTAAATATTAAAAATTAACTAAAAAATTTTTTGAAGCATTTTATCAAACACACAATATACAAAAAACTTTGTCCATATATTTTCATATTTCAAGCCTTAAATCCAAAGTCAAATTCAATCCAACATAAAAGTAATCTTGTGACGATAGGAAAATCTGGTGGAGCTGATCTTTGAGTGAGGACCTCATTAAACGGTTGGAGTCAAGACAGAGGATGGGAGAGAGTTGGTCGGAACAGTCGGCAGTCGAGGACGAGCTTGGAGTGTTTGAGCTTGTTGGCTAAAGAGTGGAGGGAAAGCTGATGGACTTGATGTCGCGTGCGAGCTTCATGGTGAAAGTCTTTTGTGGAGGAAGTGGAGGAGTGGTAAGAGGAAGAACATAAGTTCAATTAGGAGGAGCAAAGGGATTCAATGGGTAAGTTGGGGAGTAGAGGAGGAGATCGGTGATCAATGAGATGGTGAAAAGTTGTTTGGAAGGGAGCAGAGAGTAGAAGAGAGAATGAAGAAGAGGGTAATATGGGGAATGGGGATATTGAGTTTTTCTAATGTATACTTATACGTATTATGAAGACTTGGGTTTAAAAATAAGTCGTCTTTGTATTTTTGGGTTTAAGAGGCATTTCAGCGGTACATGGGTTTAAAAATAAGTTAGAGTAAAACTTTGGGGTAAAAGACAAACTCTTCTTTCTTTCCATAGCTAGTCACGATTAGATGCAAGTACAATCACAGCATGACTAAATATCATCTATCCCCTATCAATCTAGTACGTACTAAAGCATATTATTACATATTTACAATCCACGCCACAAATATAAACAAATTTGAGAACATAAACCTACATAGTAGCACAAGATGGGGTAGGCTCATGAACTTGATATGTGTATGGATAGGACGAGTAGGGGGCATGATCAACTTGATATGTGTATGGATAGGACGAGTAGGGGGAGTAGGATGCAAATGGCGTTTGGCTAGGCCAATTTTGCATCATTCTCCCTTGATCCCCCTCAAATTCCTTATACTTCTTTTCATTTGTTGTAGTTACATTGACTAGATCTGCAGACCCCATCCGCTTCCTAAGAATCATGGTGAGCTTAACCGAGTCAATTCCATCTCCAACGACCACGATTGTATCCTTATCGCTTCCTCCTAACCCTGCTGATATAACACCTATATACATGCAGTAACATATGATTCAAATATATAAGAAGTTTCATAGGCTGAATGCAAGTGAATTACAGTGTTTGTAGTAGTACCAGGTAGCCCTACGGCTATTTTGAGCGCTTTTGATTGCTTCTTTGCATCTTTCATCGTGACCCGGATCACAATTTTTTGCTGCATGCACAAAAATCTAACTCAGAATCAAATTAATCACAACCATGAAGGAGATAAATACATGAATACAAAACAATAGACCTTCGCCATTTTGAGTAGAAGATACGTAGGCTTTGTGTTGTCTATACTCTCCCTATTGTCTATGGACTTGCTTGTACTTGTAGGAAGCAGAAGCGAACATAATTTCAGGGAAAGGAGTCACTTTTTTTTTATTATGTTTTAGGTCAAGTCAAGTAATGGCGGTGGTCTTTTGCTTGATAGAGTAAACTTCCTAGTTAATATTTTTTTAAAGGTTTGGGACTGTTTTGACAAAGATACTTAATATTGATAAATATTGATAGAGGTAGGGACTTGGTTCTTGACTCCTAAATAACTAGCTAATCAAAATTTTCCTTCATTATACGAGAATTGGGATCCTGTTCACTCTTGAAAATAGTAAAATACCACTAATTTTATCATGATTGTTCATTTATTTAGTGAGCGATTTTAAATCTAGCATTTACTTATGAATTGCACTTATTCCCGATTTATCTTGAATGATAAATCATAATCATCCACTAAATAATTAATGACTATACAATGAGTGGTCTCTGTACTATTTTGTTTTAGTGAAAAGGATAAAAATCCATTATACATTAGCATACTTGTTTTGTTTTATATTTTTAAATTTTTTTGTTGGTGCAAAATAATGAAATGACTTGTATAGAAATATAAATTCTAAACAATTACATTTTTGTTTAAATGAATAAATTGTACGATAAAACTATGTATAAAGAACTGTATGATTAATTATTATAGTTTGGATAATTATTATAATTTATTTATAATTTATTAAAATAATGATAATATATTAAATACTTTCTTCTCTTTTAAATATAATAATATTTTACATAGCATAATTATAATACTATTAGTAACTATATAATAATTTAATAATTAGTTTATTAAGCTATTAGTAAATAATTTATTAAATTGTATAATAATTAAATCACAGTGTAATTTATTAATTTAAAAATACTATTAAAGTTATTATACTATTAATATTATTACAATTACAATAAACACAAATTATTTTTCATACTATTATCATACTTTTAAAAGGCTAATAAGATGAAAGGTTAACAGTTAATCCTCCATAAGAGGTGCAACCCAAAGGCATAAGGCATAAAGCTAATAAATTTTTATTATTCTTAAATTTTCTAGAATTTTAAATATTATGTGAAGATAAATTAGGGATAAATTTTAAACTTTCTATTAAATAACATAATTTAATAATAAAATAATCTGTGACCAAAATGTTTTGAAAAAGTGAGGAAATGCATAATTAATAAGAGGTTATATATAATTAGTGAAAAATTAATTACAACTAATGATATATTTGAGAATAAAAATACTTACAAGGACAAAAATGGAAATCAAAAGTTTTAACAAGGAAATCCTCTTTATATGTAGTATAGATAGGTTAAATTAAAAGATTGGTATTAAAAGTAGTACTCAATGACCAGTTGGTATTAAAATTATCTATGGCGACAACAAGGCATTTAAACTTGCATGATGAGACAAATAAGCCCAAAAATGAATCTTCTGGCCAACTTTTATGGCAACCACTTAGGTAATTTGTCACATGATACTTATGTGGCATATTTATGATAACATGATAGCTGTAGTTAGCCTAATTCAAACCATTAGAGGGATATATTTTTTAATTAGTATAAAAGCAAAGGGGGATTTTTTTTTAATTTGGGAACTTCTTCTCCTTCTTCTATCAAATTAAGGTTCTTCATTGCTTAAGAACATGGATTCCTTGAGCTCAAGTAATGAAGAATCACCAATTTAAAGTAAGAAGGAGTCCCAAATTTGAAAAATCCATCTTTTGTACCCTAATTTGAAAATCACTCCTTCTGATGGGTTGAATGAGGCTAACTACAGTTGCCACATCATCATAAACATATCACCTAAGTATATGTGATAGATTATATGAGTGGTCGCCGGAAAAGTTGGCTGGAAAATTTATTTTTGGGCATTTTTGTCTCATCGTTCAAGTTTAAATGTCTTGTTGTCGTCGGAGATAATTTTAATACACTGTTCATCATGGGTACTTCTTTTAATGCCAATCTGATAATTTAGCCCTTTAAGATATGGGACAAGATGTCTAAAGAATTTATTTCTTAGAAAAATAAACACAAAATATAAGTGGAAGGAGGAAGAGAATTAAGTACAGTAGGAAGAAATAAGCATGAGATTCATGTGTGTGTCTTCACACTGGATACCTCTTATACCATTTTAAAGTCTATGTAACTACATATAAACTCCCAAATTAAGCTTCTTTTATATTTCTATATAAAATGGAGGCAAGAGCTAGCATTAAGGTCTATGGTTGCATTGAGGATTAAATCGATCTAAAGAATTTTAATATTAATTAAAGAGATATTTTCCTTGGAGTTGAATGATTGCGTAATTTCGGATTTAATTTCACCTTAGTCCCTAATTAAGCTTTTGAAGCATAAAGCTATAGATATGCAAAAAGCTTGCAAGGAAGAACAAAGGATTGGTCAAAATTATAGGATTATTAAATATATTGATCTTATTGTTAATTACAAGGACAATCTTAGGACAAGGGAGTAAGCGTCATGAAATCAGGAAGATGGGAAGCGTTAGGAACGAAATTGATGTTTGAGCTTGAATTATTCCAGTGTTGCCGTTCTAACTTAGCAAATATTATTTGATTCTCAAATGTAATCCCTAACATCATTAGTTGTTACATTATACATTTATTGGAACTTATGACCTTAAATATCTTTTTAAAGGAAAGAAAAGTTGGTAAGAAACGTGACGAGATTGGAAGATCGAAAATTCAATGCCAACATAAAAGAAAGGGTTTTTTCATGGAAACCACCTTATAAGTTTAAAACTTTTATGAAAACTACCTTTAAAATTTTTTTTTTTGATAGAAACCACCTTATATGTGTGTTATCCTCTCAATGTCACACTTTTGAATAATTTCTACTTTAAAAACTATGAAATTACTACAATACCCTCATTCTAAAAAAGAGGAGGAGGAGAAGGAGGGAAGGAGGAGGAGGAAGGAGGAAGAGAATTAAGTACAGTAGGAAGAAATAAGCATGAGATTCATGTGTGTGTCTTCACACTGGATACCTCTTATACCATTTTAAAGTCTATGTAACTACATATAAACTCCCAAATTAAGCTTCTTTTATATTTCTATATAAAATGGAGGCAAGAGCTAGCATTAAGGTCTATGGTTGCATTGAGGATTAAATCGATCTAAAGAATTTTAATATTAATTAAAGAGATATTTTCCTTGGAGTTGAATGATTGCGTAATTTCGGATTTAATTTCACCTTAGTCCCTAATTAAGCTTTTGAAGCATAAAGCTATAGATATGCAAAAAGCTTGCAAGGAAGAACAAAGGATTGGTCAAAATTATAGGATTATTAAATATATTGATCTTATTGTTAATTACAAGGACAATCTTAGGACAAGGGAGTAAGCGTCATGAAATCAGGAAGATGGGAAGCGTTAGGAACGAAATTGATGTTTGAGCTTGAATTATTCCAGTGTTGCCGTTCTAACTTAGCAAATATTATTTGATTCTCAAATGTAATCCCTAACATCATTAGTTGTTACATTATACATTTATTGGAACTTATGACCTTAAATATCTTTTTAAAGGAAAGAAAAGTTGGTAAGAAACGTGTGAGATTGGAAGATCGAAAATTCAATGCCAACATAAAAGAAAGGGTTTTTCATGGAAACCACCTTATAAGTTTAAAACTTTTATGAAAACTACCTTTAAAATTTTTTTTTTTGATAGAAACCACCTTATAAGTGTGTTATCCTCTCAATGTCACACTTTTGAATAATTTCTACTTTAAAAACTATGAAATTACTACAATACCCTCATTCTAAAAAAGAGGAGGAGGAAGGAGGAGGAGGAGGAGGAGGAGGAGGAGGAGGAGGAGGAGGAGGAGGAGGAGGAGGAGGAGGAGGAGGAGGAGGAGGAGGAGGAGGAGGAGGAGGAGGAGGAGGAGGAGGAGGAGGAGGAGGAGGAGGAGGAGGAGGAGGAGGAGGAGGAGGAGGAGGAGGAGGAGGAGGAGGAGGAGGAGGAGGAGGAGGAGGAGGAGGAGGAGGAGGAGGAGGAGGAGGAGGAGGAGGAGGAGGAGGAGGAGGAGGAGGAGGAGGAGGAGGAGGAGGAGGAGGAGGAGGAGGAGGAGGAGGAGGAGGAGGAGGAGGAGGAGGAGGAGGAGGAGGAGGAGGAGGAGGAGGAGGAGGAGGAGGAGGAGGAGGAGGAGGAGGAGGAGGAGGAGGAGGAGGAGGAGGAGGAGGAGGAGGAGGAGGAGGAGGAGGAGGAGGAGGAGGAGGAGGAGGAGGAGGAGGAGGAGGAGGAGGAGGAGGAGGAGGAGGAGGAGGAGGAGGAGGAGGAGGAGGAGGAGGAGGAGGAGGAGGAGGAGGAGGAGGAGGAGGAGGAGGAGGAGGAGGAGGAGGAGGAGGAGGAGGAGGAGGAGGAGGAGGAGGAGGAGGAGGAGGAGGAGGAGGAGGAGGAGGAGGAGGAGGAGGAGGAGGAGGAGGAGGAGGAGGAGGAGGAGGAGGAGGAGGAGGAGGAGGAGGAGGAGGAGGAGGAGGAGGAGGAGGAGGAGGAGGAGGAGGAGGAGGAGGAGGAGGAGGAGGAGGAGGAGGAGGAGGAGGAGGAGGAGGAGGAGGAGGAGGAGGAGGAGGAGGAGGAGGAGGAGGAGGAGGAGGAGGAGGAGGAGGAGGAGGAGGAGGAGGAGGAGGAGGAGGAGGAGGAGGAGGAGGAGGAGGAGGAGGAGGAGGAGGAGGAGGAGGAGGAGGAGGAGGAGGAGGAGGAGGAGGAGGAGGAGGAGGAGGAGGAGGAGGAGGAGGAGGAGGAGGAGGAGGAGGAGGAGGAGGAGGAGGAGGAGGAGGAGGAGGAGGAGGAGGAGGAGGAGGAGGAGGAGGAGGAGGAGGAGGAGGAGGAGGAGGAGGAGGAGGAGGAGGAGGAGGAGGAGGAGGAGGAGGAGGAGGAGGAGGAGGAGGAGGAGGAGGAGGAGGAGGAGGAGGAGGAGGAGGAGGAGGAGGAGGAGGAGGAGGAGGAGGAGGAGGAGGAGGAGGAGGAGGAGGAGGAGGAGGAGGAGGAGGAGGAGGAGGAGGAGGAGGAGGAGGAGGAGGAGGAGGAGGAGGAGGAGGAGGAGGAGGAGGAGGAGGAGGAGGAGGAGGAGGAGGAGGAGGAGGAGGAGGAGGAGGAGGAGGAGGAGGAGGAGGAGGAGGAGGAGGAGGAGGAGGAGGAGGAGGAGGAGGAGGAGGAGGAGGAGGAGGAGGAGGAGGAGGAGGAGGAGGAGGAGGAGGAGGAGGAGGAGGAGGAGGAGGAGGAGGAGGAGGAGGAGGAGGAGGAGGAGGAGGAGGAGGAGGAGGAGGAGGAGGAGGAGGAGGAGGAGGAGGAGGAGGAGGAGGAGGAGGAGGAGGAGGAGGAGGAGGAGGATAAGGAAGAGGTGACAAAAGTGAGAATGGAGGAAGAGGAGGTGAAAGCAAAAAGGAGGTGGAGGGGAGGAGGAGGAGGATAAGGAAGAGGTGACAAAAGTGAGAATGGAGGAAGAGGAGGTGAAAGCAAAAAGGAGGTGGAGGGGAGGAGGAGGAGGATAAGGAAGAGGTGACAAAAGTGAGAATGGAGGAAGAGGAGGTGAAAGCAAAAAGGAGGTGGAGGGGAGGAGGAGGAGGATAAGGAAGAGGTGACAAAAGTGAGAATGGAGGAAGAGGAGGTGAAAGCAAAAAGGAGGTGGAGGGGAGGAGGAGGAGGATAAGGAAGAGGTGACAAAAGTGAGAATGGAGGAAGAGGAGGTGAAAGCAAAAAGGAGGTGGAGGGGAGGAGGAGGAGGATAAGGAAGAGGTGACAAAAGTGAGAATGGAGGAAGAGGAGGTGAAAGCAAAAAGGAGGTGGAGGGGAGGAGGAGGAGGATAAGGAAGAGGTGACAAAAGTGAGAATGGAGGAAGAGGAGGTGAAAGCAAAAAGGAGGTGGAGGGGAGGAGGAGGAGGATAAGGAAGAGGTGACAAAAGTGAGAATGGAGGAAGAGGAGGTGAAAGCAAAAAGGAGGTGGAGGGGAGGAGGAGGAGGATAAGGAAGAGGTGACAAAAGTGAGAATGGAGGAAGAGGAGGTGAAAGCAAAAAGGAGGTGGAGGGGAGGAGGAGGAGGATAAGGAAGAGGTGACAAAAGTGAGAATGGAGGAAGAGGAGGTGAAAGCAAAAAGGAGGTGGAGGGGAGGAGGAGGAGGATAAGGAAGAGGTGACAAAAGTGAGAATGGAGGAAGAGGAGGTGAAAGCAAAAAGGAGGTGGAGGGGAGGAGGAGGAGGATAAGGAAGAGGTGACAAAAGTGAGAATGGAGGAAGAGGAGGTGAAAGCAAAAAGGAGGTGGAGGGGAGGAGGAGGAGGATAAGGAAGAGGTGACAAAAGTGAGAATGGAGGAAGAGGAGGTGAAAGCAAAAAGGAGGTGGAGGGGAGGAGGAGGAGGAGAAGGAAGAGGTGACAAAAGTGAGAATGGAGGAAGAGGAGGTGAAAGCAAAAAAGGAGGTGGAGGGGGAGGAGAGGAGGAGGAAGAAGAGGAGATTGAGAGGAGAATGAAGGAATGAGGTGAAATTTTAGATCCCAAAGAGATCCAATGGTTTAAAGGGGAGGGGTGCAGTGCACCTGTCCCCATGGGATACTTTCCCGTACTTCAGTGCAGTAGCAAGATTTAGGATTTTTTTTTTCTTTTTTCAGTGAGAGATTCATGATTTTCTGTTGGTGAAGTATTACTCTAAAAGATATTGAAGTACTGATGAACAAAAGTAGAGAGGGTTGGGAGCGGCCCAGTACATGACATGGCCTCGAAGGGAGCCTGGGTTCGATTTCCATGTATGTCAAAGGCGCGATAAAAAAAATAGAGAGGGTTAAATTCTAAAATAATAGAAAACGTTAAACTTCAAGAAATTTCTATTTGCTTAGGCCAGGTACTAGGCTTGTTATTTCCTAATATTTTTATTTCAAAGCGACGAGATAGGGGACAACGACGAGAACTTCTAAGATTATTATTAATGAAAAACAAAGACTTGGCATAGGTCAAGTCAATGTACCCATTAGTTGTTAATCCCAGCTTGAATGCCAAGCTTCAGTTTAATCTGACTCCATAAACTAATAAATTAAAGTCATATATTAATTATTTATTGTCTCCAACCTTAAATTATAGTGCCCAGTTACTTCGAATTTGAATTGTTTGGATTTCCCATTGTCCTTTCTTCTTGACTTCAACATTATTAAGTCAGGATATGACATCAATGATGGAAAATAACTCTCCCATTAACTACTATGAAAATTAATGGATAACTTTGTAATTATTAATTACGAGTAGTAATGCAAGGTGGATTTTTACAATTTTATTTATTATTAACTTCACCGCATCTCGGATCTTGCAAGATCATATCAATCCAAAAGCTTCAACAAAATAGAAAGAATAAAACAAAAACAAAAAGATCATATCAATCCACTATAAATGCTTATAGGATAGGACAATAATATGTGAAAAAGTGAAAAAATTGCAGGTAGAAGGGTTACAGTCAGGTGCAAAGTGATTAAACTGACCGTACCGTTAGATTTCCGGCTGTTTAGTTTTTAAAAAAAAAATTTGGTTTGGTTTGGTTTTAACTACTTCAAGCTGAAAGAACCGAACTGAATGCTTTTAAGATAATTGCTGAGGAATTATGCTCGTTCCAATTGAATAGATAGTTTATACTAATATGTTTATGAATCTTAGTTGATAAAGATTTGATTTTAGTTTGTAAAGTTTTTTATTGGATAGAGTTTCGTCTTCAGTTTGGGATATGAGACGAGTGAAAGTTTTGAAGGAATAGTCTTGTTTTTAGCAAAAATTCTATAAATTAATATTTGTCATCTAAATGTGTGACATATGTCATATTAAAAATAGCCATGTGTTCTTTTTCCTATCAAAAATGACATATTGAAACCTAATCGATGTTCTCCTAATTAAAATTTTTCATTAAATTAAAAGTATCCATAATTAGAAAATTTCTAATAATCAAATATTTGAAAATTCAAAAATCAAACTATAACTATCAATAATTAAAAATTATCATAATCACATCCCTACTTCATACCTAAATTGATGAACTACTCCTAAAAGCTATTTTATAAGAAATAGACATGTTCACACCTAATCTCATCTTCAACTAAAGAATCCTAATTAAATTAAAATAATCCATAATTAAAAAATTCTAATAATCAAAACTCCTTTCTCGATCCTCTTTACATGAGAATCTTTATCAAATTATAACTATCCAAAATTTAAAATCAAATTCCTCTTTTATATAAAAGGGTTTTTAAATTGCAAAATTATCAATTGCCCTCTTCAAAATTCAAAAATTATAAGCAACACCATAAAAGTCCATACAAACTATCCCTAAGATCCAAAAATTAGAAATAGCCTCCTAATAAATTTAAAATTTAAAAGGTCCGTAAAATTAAACATTTTCAAACAACCCCTTCAGATTAAAAATTATAATTAAACTAAAAATTAAAAATAGCATCACACAATCAAAAAACTTATACATTGCCCCATTAAAATCTATAAATTCCAAACGATCCCTAGAAAATCCAAAATTTACTAAAGTCTAATGAAAAGTACGAATATTGCAAACAACTCCTTAAAATTTTTACAAATGACCCAATGAAAGTCTCAAAATTACAAACACCACCCAAAAATAAAAACAATTACAACAAGCCCCATGAAAATTGCAAACAACCCCTTAAACGCAAATGTTGCAAGCAAATTCTTAAAAAAGAGAATTACAAATAGCATCAAAACAATTTAGAAATTATAAACTGCCGTTTAAAATCCATAAATTACAAACAATCTCTAGAAAATATGAAAATAACTATATTCATATGAAAAGTTTAAAACTACAAATAAACCCTAATATGTTACAAACAAATCCATAAAAATGTTATAATCAGTGAGCATAAAGTTTCAAAGATTGTAAATATCCCCATAAAAGTTGTGCAAATAGTCATTTTAAAATCTTACAACTAACCCCATGAAAGTTACTAAAGTAACAAACATCATGATGAAAATTTCAGAATATTATAAATAACTAATTAAAGATTTTACAAACAACCCCTTAAAAGTTTTCAAAATTACAAACACCCACAAAGAATTTATAAAAATCCCTAAAAATTTTATAAATTATAAATAACCCCACAAAAACTTTGTAACTATATTCATATGAAAAGTTTAAAACTACAAATAAACCCTAATATGTTACAAACAAATCCATAAAAATGTTATAATCAGTGAGCATAAAGTTTCAAAGATTGTAAATATCCCCATAAAAGTTGTGCAAATAGTCATTTTAAAATCTTACAACTAACCCCATGAAAGTTACTAAAGTAACAAACACCATGATGAAAATTTCAGAATATTATAAATAACTAATTAAAGATTTTATAAACAACCCCTTAAAAGTTTTCAAAATTACAAACACCCACAAAGAATTTATAAAAATCCCTAAAAATTTTATAAATTATAAATAACCCCACAAAACTTTACAAAATAACCCCTTGACAACTTTACATTCACCCGTTGAAAGTTTTGAAAATTATAAACAACCCTCAAGACTTTACAAACAACACCCTAAAAAATTTCTAAAATTATAAATAGCCCCTCTAATTTGGCATATTATATTAAAATACTAAAATATATTGGTGTAGGGAATATGTGAGATGGGAGGATACAATGGTCATGAAAGTCCTGTGTTGTGAATACTAAATGATAGTGGAACTCTCTATTATCAATTTTCTGGATTAGGGAAAGTTCTAATCCAAGTCGTGTCCCAATCTCGGGTGAACCAAACATGAGCATTCATTGAAATCTTGTGACAATGAAATCCAAGTTATTTTAATTTTAAAAATCAAAATTTTTATTTAGATATTTAAAGGAGAGATTGATGTGGTTAAGCTATCTTTTTTTTTGAATTTCAAACTTAAAATTTTAATTTATCCGAGAAAAGTCCTACCATTCAAACTATGTACTTTAATTGATAAAAGAACTCTATTCTCTTCTTCTCATAATATAGCAATATGAGGTACTTATTGTCTCTTCCTTTATGAGAATTTAATATATTAATTAATAGATGATCCATAAATTATAATTTATAAAGAAATATAATTAATCATCTCTCTTATTACATTAGGATAGCTTAACGTATTTGAAGGGCACATAAACCTACATATATAAACAAAGAAATCAGAACAATTTGTGGGAGCATGGGGTCAATACTTATAATATATAATGAGAAATTAGTGAACTAATCCTAAAGGCATTAAAAAAGTCATCTAGGCCCAAAACAATGACATGAATATATAATGAGAAATTGGTGAACTAATCCTAAAGCATTAAAAAAGTCATCCAAACGCACAAAATAATGACATGTGTCAGTTGTTATTTTTATATTAAATTACAATTCTTAAATTATGGATTTATTTTCATTTTTATTCTTATAAAGTAGAAATCAATTAGCATATGAATTCTAATTTGATTAGTTTCTTTTCTACAGTCCCTACTAAAAAAATTCAAGAATTTTCATTTCCTTTTAAATTTAAGTTTTGATTTATAGATAGAATTTTTGTGGTATTATTTATTTTTAAAGATGGAAATATGGTAGGTTAGAGAAAATATATTTAGCCTCGATTTTTGCGCCAACGTCAAACTTAAATAAACCCCTTTCATTAAAATTCTCTTTCGGAGTTTTCCATCTATATGGTATTATTTAAACTACAAAAAATGTATCTTTTTGAACATTAATACTCTACTTTGAGTTTACGCTGGAAGTGCTTTCAAGTAAATAAAGTTTCGTTTGACAGTCAATGTTCTTATTGTGGCACAAATTAATTTTTAGTACATATGATAAATCCTAATTTACAGTGCATTGTCCTCTTCCAGACTCTTAAATTTAGTTGCTCTAACCATTAGACCAAAACTCTGAAGTTATAATGAGGATCGAGGATTATAGTTTGGTATTAATTCTAACATGCCCCCACAGGTTGAACGTCCTTTTTATGGGCTGAAACCTGGACTCACGCAGTGGTGTCAATTTTTAAAAAATTCACTTAAAATTCATGACCGGTGGGATTTAAACCTGGGTTGCTCTAATACCATCTTAATTTTAGTCTCTCTAACCATTACACCAAAACTCCAAAGTTATAGTGAGGATCGAGAATTATATTTTTATATTAATTCTAACACGAAAATTCATTCATATAAAATTAATTTTTCATGAATTTTTATTATATTTTTATTCTTAAAATATCAGAAAAATGTTGGATATTATAAAAGAGGAGTTGATGGTTAAGCCACCTAAATTTGCATTTCAAATTTGAAATAGAATATGTCCGCACGGTTATTCAGTGATACAACTTTTTCTTATTTTTAAATTTTAGAATAATATGAAAACTAGGGATCTTAAAAAAAGGAATAAGTGTTGAGCCATCTAATTTTGGATTTCAAGTTTTAAAATAAAAGTCATCAACATCCTATTTTGAATTTCAAGTTACCTAAAGAAAAATAACTCCGGGTTCAGTTATATGTTGTTGACTTTCAAATTCAAGCGATCCACTTTTATCTCATTTGTTATTTTAGTACTCTATGAGGGATTTGTAAGGTAATAACATTTTAATTTATTTAAGACATATATTATTTGTCATAGAAATAAACCATTTGTATGATTCAATTTAGAAGTACGACATAACAAAGAAGGAAGAATCCATAGATCACTAGTAGAATAATGACCTAACTAGGCGGATCAAACTAGGCGGAAATTTTCCGTCTAGTTTGATCAAAATATAATTTTAATTTTTTAATTTTTAAAAATCAACCTAGACGAATTTCCATCTAGGTTGCAATCTAGACGGAATTTCCGTTTGTTTTTCAACCTAGACAATCCGCCTAGGTTGGTGGACCTCACCAAAAAAAAATAAAATCAAACCCTAACTTACTCTTCTCCCTTCCCTCACCGTCGCTAACAGTTAGAAAAATTCTTTTCGCTTAAACCTAATCCTAATCCCCACCGCCAAACCCTTGTTCCTCTTTTGCCCCCTCCTTCATTTGTTTGTCTTTTCCCCCTTTCCCTCCTTTCCTCACGATCTTCCTCGGCTACGCACTCCCACTTGAGGCCGTCGTTTGATCTCATCGCCGCCATCGCCTTAAGGTATTTTTTTTCTTAAAAATTCAAGTTTTCAAATTTTATTTTGTTTATTGCTGAATTTAGTTTAAATACCCTAAATTATGATCTAAAATTAACAAGTAGCAGTTTTATAAAACTAATTAAAAAATTCAGTTAATTACCCTAGTCGAACAACCGGATTAATCATAAATTTAATTGAATACTTAGTTAAAGATTAACTCTAATTGAACACCAATTATGATAGCCGATTTACACTAAGTTCGTATGCATTTAAAATTATGTATGATGATATGAGTTTGTGATAAATTACGTGAAATAAAAAATTCCATAAAATAGAGTGATATATAACACATTATAATAAATTATAATGTGTTATATATCCAATTTAGGTGAATGAAAAAGATAACGTTACCCTAGATTTCCGTCCAATATTACATCCAATTCTTTTGACTTATAATATATAAGATATCGACTCATATTTGGGTAGGAGATGAAATTTTCTACCCAAAATGATCGCTACGCTATATTATAAGAAGAAAGAATTGGTACTAAAATTGTAATTATTGGATTTGTCCTTCTCGGACGGGTTAGAATATAGTAGTGCATACATTCAACTTTATATACTTTGTATGTTTTCATTTCTTAAAAGTTTCGTAGCATCGATTCGTTGTTCTCCATGTACAATAAGTATGTTGTTCTCGCTTCGGCCCACCAATACGTATTATAACATCCCATGCGTTGGTACGCTGAGAACAAATGGTAGGTGTAAATTTATAAGAAATGAAAATATAAAAGTATAATAAGTTGGATGTAGGCACTACTATATTCTTAATGAGATAGAAGCCTTCCTATGACAGCCGGTAGATTGTGGTAATTATTTTCTATATACATTTTAAATTTAATTTAAGATAGAAAATTTTTTAATTATTAAATGATGTATGTATGAGAGGTAGGATGTGAGTTGTCGTATATTATTACGACGATTCATAAATTTACATGAAAGTAGTGAGATTAATTAAAGTTAATAATTGTATAAAATTTACAGATGAGGGTAATTCCGACAAATCGTGGATAGATATCCCTCGACTTGAAAGATTTCGTGACACGCGATATAAGGAGGGATGTGACGCATTCATGCGGTATGCCGAAATGAATCCGAGAAATCTAAGTAGCGGTGCTATGTATTGTCCTGTTGTAGGTGTAGGAATATGAAGCTCTTGAATAGAAATGATATCTGGCTCCATCTAATTAAATCGGGCTTTGATGAGAACTATAAATATTGGTCATATCACGGAGAAGATTGTATTGAAGATGAGGAGCGAATGTGCATGTTGGTACGTCCGGTGGCTACGGTTAGAGCGACACGAGAGAATGTTCAATGATATGGTTTCACGTCCGTCGAAAATAATATCGATGACAATGGGGAAGATGATACGGAGATGACATTGAAGATGATATCGAAATGATCTTTGAAAAGGTCGTAGATGTCGAAGGTGAGGAAAATCTTGAAGATATGCCGCCTTCCGCAGATGTAGAGGAGATAATGAAGCTAGTAGAAGATCATGAAAAGGAGCTATATGAGGGTTGTACCGATTACTCAGATTTTCTTTTATCTTTGAAACTCCGCATATTAAGACACCGAGTGGAATGGTGATAATTATTTTGAAATGCTTCTAGATTTGCTTGGACGGTTATTCCCGAGGAGAGGCTAGCATACCGAACAACTTATCGGTGAAAAGATTGTTTCCGCCTGGTCTTGATTATAATAAAATCGATGCATGTCCGAACGATTATATGCTATACTATAAATCCAATAAAGACCGAGTGTCCGGCGTGTGGAGTTTCTCGGTGGAAACAACGTAAAAACTCTTCAACAGGGAGGACACCAGAAGTAGAGGGGATGCAGAAGAAGATTCCAGCAAAGGTGCTTCGTCATTTTCCATTGGTCCCTAGATTGCAACGATTGTATATGAACAAAGAGACCGCAAAGAACATGAGGTGGCATAAAGAAGATCGAATAGATGATGGTAAATTGAGACATCCTGCTGATGCTTTAGCTTGGAAGCATATTGATAAAATCTATCCCCGGTTTGCTGATGATTGTAGAAATATCAGGTTGGGCTTATCTAGCGGCCAGTTCAATCCGTTTGGGGTAATGAGTTCTGGCTGGTCTACTTGGCCAGTAGTATTAATGCCATATAATTTACCTCCATTGCTTTGTATGAAACAGTACCGTATATGATACTCTCGTTCTTGATACTTGGCAAGCACGCATCGGGAATGATATTGACGTTTATTTGGAGCCGCTAATTGATGAGCTGAAACAGTTGTGATATGAGGGTGTAATGACGTATGATGTTCATCTTAAAGAGTCGTTTAGATTACGTGCTATTTTAATGTGGACGATTAATGATTTTCCTGCTTATGCTAATCTGTCCGGTTGGTCTACGAAGGGCAAGTATGCTTGTCCGGTATGTGGTCCGAAATTTGAAGCTGTTCAATTAGCACATAGCCGAAAGAGCTGCTATTGGTTTAATAGAAGGTGGTTACCCTTGAGTCATAAGTTTCGAAAAATGTCTGCTATGTTTGATGGCACAGTTGAGAAGAGGATGAAGCCGCCACCGACCGAGATGAGATTGTACAGTTGCTTGAGGGTATCAAAAGTAAGGTTTGGAAAAACCGTTATTCTAAATGCAAGCTTCGGAGTAAGAGACTCCTTAAAGAGAAAAAATTAATGAAGCGTAAGAGAACCTGTCCGGAGATTGCAAGATGAAGATGAAGCCAAAAATTGCCTAGAGGATGGACTAAATTTAGTATCTTCTTTCAGCTACCTTCTTGGCAAAAGCTTAAAATCCGGCACAACTTAGATGTGATGCATATTGAGAAAAATATTTGCGATAATATAGTGTCAACTCTCTTCTGAGGATGCCAATAAGTCAAAGGATGGCCTACGGCTCGCCAAGACTTGACGGCGTTGAATATTCGAATGATTTGCATGCACAAGGCGTTGGTCAAAAAGAATGAAGTTGCCTCCATCTCGTGTTACAATGTCATTGCTTGAGATCAGAGATTTTGTGAAATTCTCAAATCGGTAAAGTCACGGATGGTTACTCTTCTAACATATCAAATAATGTCCAGTGCATATGATAAATCCTAATTTACAGTGCATTGTCCTCTTCAGGACTCTTAAATTTAGTTGCTCTAACCATTAGACCAAAACTCTGAAGTTATAATGAGGATCGAGGATTATAGTTTGGTATTAATTCTAACATGCCCCCACAGGTTGAACGTCCTTTTTATGGGTGAAACACGGACTCCTGATGGTGTCAATTTTTAAAAAATTCACTTAAAATTCATGACCGGTGGGATTTAAACCTGGGTTGCTCTAATACCATCTTAATTTTAGTCTCTCTAACCATTACACCAAAACTCCAAAGTTATAGTGAGGATCGAGAATTATATTTTTATATTAATTCTAACACAGAAAATTCATTCATATAAAATTAATTTTTCATGAATTTTTATTATATTTTTATTCTTAAAATATCAGAAAAATGTTGGATATTATAAAAGAGGAGTTGATGGTTAAGCCACCTAAATTTGCATTTCAAATTTGAAATAGAATATGTCCGCACGGTTATTCAGTGATACAACTTTTTTCTTATTTTTAAATTTTAGAATAATATGAAAAACTAGGGATCTTAAAAAAAGGAATAAGTGTTGAGCCATCTAATTTTGGATTTCAAGTTTTAAAATAAAAGTCATCAACATCCTATTTTGAATTTCAAGTTACCTAAAGAAAAATAACTCCGGGTTCAGTTATATGTTGTTGACTTTCAAATTCAAGCGATCCACTTTTATCTCATTTGTTATTTTAGTACTCTATGAGGGATTTGTAAGGTAATAACATTTTAATTTATTTAAGACATATATTATTTGTCATAGAAATAAACCATTTGTATGATTCAATTTAGAAGTACAGACATAACAAAGAAGGAAGAATCCATAGATCACTAGTAGAATAATGACCTAACTAGGCGGATCAAACTAGGCGGAAATTTTCCGTCTAGTTTGATCAAAAATATAATTTTTAATTTTTAATTTTTAAAAATCAACCTAGACGAATTTCCATCTAGGTTGCAATCTAGACGAATTTCCATCTAGGTTGCAATCTAAACGGAATTTCCGTCTAGTTTTTCAACCTAGACGGAAATTCCGTCTAGGTTGGTGGACCCCACCCAAAAAAAAAATAAAATCAAACCCTAACTTACTCTTCTCCCTTCCCTCCATTCCTTTGTCCATTTCCTATCCCCCACCATGTCCCTTGTTCCCTCATGGGTCCCCCCCCCCCCCCCCCCCCCCCCCCCCCCCCCCCCCCCCCCCCCCCCCCTCATTTCCACCACTCCTTCCACCCCCCCCCCTTCCCCCCCTCCTCCTCCCTCCACTTTTCCTTCATGACCTACTCGGGCCGTCGTCGGATCTCATCGTCGCTCATCGCCTTAAAGGTATTTTTTTTCTTAAAAATTCAAGTTTTCAAATTTTATTTTGTTTATTGCTGAATTTAGTTTAAATACCCTAAATTATGATCTAAAATTAACAAGTAACAGTTTTATAAAACTAATTAAAAAAATTCAGTTAATTACCCTAGTCGAACAACCGGATTAATCATAAATTTAATTGAATACTTAGTTAAAGATTAACTCTAATTGAACACCCGAATTATGATAGCCGATTTACACTAAGTTCCGTGCGTACTAAAATTATGTGTGATGATATGAGTTTGTGATGCGAAATTACGTGAAATAAAAAAATTCCATAAAATAGAGTGATATATAACACATTATAATAAATTATAATGTGTTATATATCCAATTTAGGTGAATGAAAAAAGATAACGTTACCCCTAGATTTCCCGTCCAATAATTACATCCAATTCTTTTGACTTATAATATATAAGATATCGACTCATATTTGGGTAGGAGATGAAATTTTCTACCCAAAATGATCGTTCACGATATATTATAAGAAGAAAGAATTGGTACTAAAATTCGTAATTATTGGATTTGTCCTTCTCGGACGGGTTAGGAATATAGTAGTGCATACATTCAACTTTATATACTTTGTATGTTTTCATTTCTTAAAAGTTTGGTAGCGTATTAGTTGTTCTCCATGTACAATAAGCGTTATGTTGTTAGCGTTTGGTCTCTTGCCAATACGTATTATAACATCCGACAAGGTAAAGGAGAACAATGTAGGTGTCACCAAATTTATAAGAAATGAAAATATAAAAAGTATACGAAGTTGGATGTAGGCACTACTATATTCTTAATGAGATAGAAGCCTTCCTATGACAGCCGGTAGATTGTGGTAATTATTTTCTATATACATTTTAAATTTAATTTAAGATAGAAAATTTTTTAATTATTAAATGATGTATGTATGAGAGGTAGGATGTGAGTTGTGCGTATATTATTACAGACGATTCATAAATTTACATGAAAGTAGTGAGATTAATTAAAGTTAATAATTGTATAAAATTTACAGATGAGGGTAATTCCTGACAAATCGTGGATAGATATCCCTCGACTTGAAAGATTTCGTGACACGCGATATAAGGAGGGATGTGACGCATTCATGCGGTATGCGAAATGAATCAGAAATCTAAGTAGCGGTGCTATGTATTGTCCCTGTTGTAGGTGTAGGAATATGAAGCTCTTGAATAGAAATGATATACGGCTCCATCTAATTAAATCGGGCTTTGATGAGAACTATAAATATTGGTCATATCACGGAGAAGATTGTATTGAAGATGAGGAGCCGAATGTGCATGTTGGTACGTCCGGTGGCTACGGTTAGGCGACAGAGAATGTTCAATGATATGGTTTCACGTCCGATCGAAAATAATATCGATGACAATGGGGAAGATGATACGGAGATGACATTGAAGATGATATCGAAATGATCTTTGAAAAGGTCGTAGATGTCGAAGGTGAGGAAAATCTTGAAGATATGCCGCCTTCCGCAGATGTAGAGGAGATAATGAAGCTAGTAGAAGATCATGAAAAGGAGCTATATGAGGGTTGTACCGATTACTCCAGATTTTCTTTTATCTTTGAAACTCCCGCATATTAAGACACCGAGTGGAATGGCTGATAATTATTTTGAAATGCTTCTAGATTTGCTTCGGACGGTTATTCCTGGAGGAGAGGCTAGCATACCCCGAACAACTTATCAGGCTGAAAAGATTGTTTCCGCTCTGGGTCTTGATTATAATAAAATCGATGCATGTCCGAACGATTATATGCTATACTATAAATCCAATAAAGACCTTCAGGAGTGTCCGACGTGTGGAGTTTCTCGGTGGAAACAACGTAAAAACTCTTCAACAGGGAGGACACCAGAAGTAGAGGGGATGCAGAAGAAGATTCCAGCAAAGGTGCTTCGTCATTTTCCATTGGTCCCTAGATTGCAACGATTGTATATGAACAAAGAGACCGCAAAGAACATGAGGTGGCATAAAGAAGATCGAATAGATGATGGTAAATTGAGACATCCTGCTGATGCTTTAGCTTGGAAGCATATTGATAAAATCTATCCCCGTTTTGCTGATGATTGTAGAAATATCAGGTTGGGCTTATCTAGCGACAGATTCAATCCGTTTGGGGTAATGAGTTCTGGCTGGTCTACTTGGCCAGTAGTATTAATGCCATATAATTTACCTCCATTGCTTTGTATGAAACAGCCGTATATGATACTCTCGTTGCTGATACCTGGCAAGCACGCATCGGGGAATGATATTGACGTTTATTTGGAGCCGCTAATTGATGAGCTGAAACAGTTGTGGTATGAGGGTGTAATGACGTATGATGTTCATCTTAAAGAGTCGTTTAGATTACGTGCTATTTTAATGTGGACGATTAATGATTTTCCTGCTTATGCTAATCTGTCCGGTTGGTCTACGAAGGGCAAGTATGCTTGTCCGGTATGTGGTCCGAAATTTGAAGCTGTTCAATTAGCACATAGCCGAAAGAGCTGCTATTGGTTTAATAGAAGGTGGTTACCCTTGAGTCATAAGTTTTGAAAAATGTCTGCTATGTTTGATGGCACAGTTAAGAAGAGGATGAAGCCGCGTCAGCTGACTGGAGATGAGATTGTACAGTTGCTTGAGGGGTATCCAAAAGTAAGGTTTGGAAAAAACCGTTATTCTAAATGCAAGCTTCGGAGTAAGAGACTCCTTAAAGAGAAAAAATTAATGAAGCGTAAGAGAACTGTCCGGAGATTGCAAGATGAAGATGAAGCCAAAAAATTGCCTAGAGGATGGACTAAATTTAGTATCTTCTTTCAGCTACCTTACTGGCAAAAGCTTAAAATCCGGCACAACTTAGATGTGATGCATATTGAGAAAAATATTTGCGATAATATAGTGTCAACTCTCTTCTGAGGATGCCAATAAGTCAAAGGATGGCCTCTGGCTCGCCAAGACTTGGCGTTGAATATTCGAATGATTTGCATGCACAAGACGTTGGTCAAAAGAATGAAGTTGCCTCCATCTCGTGTTACAATGTCGATCAAGCAGATGCGAGATTTTGTGAAATTCTCAAATCGGTAAAGTCGCGGATGGTTACTCTTCTAACATATCAAATAATGTCCAGTGCAAGAGAGGAAACTCTTAGGTTTGAAGACCCATGATTACCACGTCCTTCTTCATCAATTGCTCCGGTTGCACTCGTAACAATATGGATAAAGAAGCGTCGAAGATTATTATTGAGTATTGTGGATTCTTCAGAAAATTGTGCTCTAAAGTTATAGATGTGGGTGAATTTAATAAACTTAAAGCAGATATCCGAGTTACTTTATGCAATATGGAAGTGATATTTCCTCCTTCTTTTTTTACGATCATGGTCCATCTTACCCAACATCTTGCAAGAGAGGCTATGATTGCAGGTCCTGTTACTTATCGTTAGATGTATCCGATTGAAAGGTTAGGCATTTCATGACCTTCTTTACTTATGTATGCTTTTCTTATATTGACTCCATATAATAATTGCTTATTTTCAAATTATCGTAGATATTTGGGTTGCATGAAACACTATGTTCGCAATCGAGCTCATCCAGAGGGTTCGATAGCTGAAGGATATGTGGCCAACGAATGCTTTGTATTTGCATCACGTTACATGCGTAAGAAGAAAACCGCATATCAGAATCCACCTAAGGATAAGAAGCGTGAAAAGTATTCAAGTTCTGACTTAGATCAAATTCATGCATTTGTATTAGAAAATCTTGATATTTTCAAAGACTATCGAAGGTAACAAATAAAAAAAGTAATATGGTTCAGAATTGATGTAAGTGTTGTATGATTCTAGCAACGAACTTTAAGTTAATATTATCTTTAATATTCACTGATATTATTTTGCTTAGGTTGAAACATCACTTTTTGAGGGCACTACATTATCTGAAGAAATTATTATTCATGCACAACGTCCTTACTACGAAGTAAGACGTTATAATGAACATATTGTCAATGGGTATAAATTCCGAACGCTAAAGACCGATGATAGGAGGGTAACCCAAAACAGTGGAGTCATGGGTTGTTTTGCTCAAGAATATTTTTCAAGTACAAGAGATCAGAACCCAGTTCTAGCTGACATCCTATATTATGGCCAATTAGAAGATATTGTGGAAGTAATCTATGGTTTTGGTAAACCCGAACAATGTAGTTACATGATGTTCACGGTTCGGTGGTGTCCTGAAAAAATGCAAAAGGATCATTACGGGTTTACACTTGTCAATCTTGACCGAGAAATATATCAAGATGAGAAATTTATTTTCGCAGAACAAGCGGATCAGTGCTTCTATGTGAAAAATCCAAATGTTATTGCTGAATGGGTGGTTTTGTACAAGGAGCCAAGATCCATTGTTCTTCCTAATAACAATGAAATAAATGATGAGGAAAATAAAGATAATTGTAATGAACCAGTTGAGTCATCTGATGATGTTTGGCAAGACTTTTCGTACACGCAAAATGTGGCGCTTGATATGATCGATCATGGTAATCAAATCGACATTCAGAATCTTATTGTAAAATAATGATGATAGGTATGAGCTACGTTCCAGTGCATTATTGTTTTAAAAATTTGCTTAATAAAATTATTTAATGGGGGTATGATAATAGACTGCCAAATTTTTCAATGCATTTATGATATTAATTGTTGAGTTTCTTGATAATTTATTTTGCAGATGAGGAATATGAGGCTTTTCGGTAAGAATCGTGATAAGACCCGGAGTACCACCCCCGGCACAGGTCACAATGAGGAGACACCTGGACCCTCTAGTGCCCCACCACCATCACCTCCTCATGAGGGTATAAGTTATTTAACATATTAACTAATTTTTATTCTCAAATTAGTCATCTAACTTATATTATTTTTTGGTTGCAGACTAGGGTTTTTCAACACCAGACCAACCTGGTGCACCACCACCACCACCACATCCTCATACTGGTATAAATTATTTAATATATTTATAAATTTTTAAATAAAAATTAGTCATCTAACTTATATCGTTTCTTGGTTGTGGATTGGGATTTTTCAACACCAGACCAACTTGGTGCACCACTAATATCGCCTTATGCGGGTACAATTGGTTTAATAGTTGCATAAAGTTTTTTAAAAATATTAGTAATGTAGCTCATATTGTTTCTTGAATGCAGACTTGGGTTTTTCGACACCCGGGTCATCCGGTGCACCACCAGAACAATCACATGAGACAGGTATTAATACTCAGTTAATATTTTCGTTATGATTTATTAATTTTTTTATATTAATTATCCTCTTTATTAATTGATTGCAGACTCATGGACACCCTCCTTCTCTTCTCCAACATTTCATACCGATTTGCGGTCCAAGACAGATGAGTATCGCCGTCTACCCCTCCCTCAGGACGCGATTACCTCTAGAAAAGTAGCAATGAAGCACCACCCATTAGCGGATAGAAGGTATAATGAGATCATGCCTATAATGGAGGTTAGAATGACCGTTGCACTCGAAGCTAAAAAACGGGAGGAAGATAAAGGTAAATTTTATAGGTGTCCTATAGTAAGCACTTTTAATTTTATTGTAATGTGGCTACGTGTTCTTTAGTTACATGATATATTATCATATTGTTATTATTATAGGTGCTATACCAGATCGGATAGCGGGACGACGTCGGGGGGGCAAGCCCGAGTTCAAACAACCACCAAGGGGCATGAGAGCCATTATTCGCTGGAATAATGAAGCATTGCCTATTGGTACTTAGTAGAGATTTAATAGTTACATCGGGGTTCTCGTCATTAGAGCAAGCATCGTCAA
Organism: Asparagus setaceus; assembly: GCA_012295165.1. Taxonomy (NCBI): domain Eukaryota; kingdom Viridiplantae; phylum Streptophyta; class Magnoliopsida; order Asparagales; family Asparagaceae; genus Asparagus; species Asparagus setaceus. The sequence continues at coordinate 26,383,975 of CM022705.1, read as the reverse complement.
TCCGTATTTCAATTTTAAAGAACTACCGTGGATGACATATGAGCGATATGGAAGGACCTTATGGTAATTATTCATGTTATTCATTTATTATTGAATAGCAATAGATATTGTATTATCGTAATTAAAATATGCATGCATATTTTACGAGAATATTTTGTCTTGAGGACTTTCGGGGGCTTGGAACTATGTTTTTAATGTTAAGGTTGAAACCATCCTCAAATAGTGGAGACATCAAATTACTTACGAAACATATGATAAGTATACGGAGGATCCGCACGATTTTTAACATTGATGAAAGGGTTGACAAGCTTCATTTCACGACTCTCCTCATGTATTGGGACACCGAGGCCGCATGAGTTAGTTTTATGATATACTATATACATGTCATGATATTTTCATTCATTGTAACTTTACTGATATTCAATTTTTTAAAGAACAAATCAACGAAGGGGTTAGTAAATAGAGGAAAAAAGTTGCATGACCACCACTTGGGTTCACACTCCTATGCTATCCTGGAGGATGATTATTGTCGAGAGCGGGTATATATTATTTAAAATTTTAAAAGATCTTTGTGCTTAATATGACGACAAAGTCTCATAAAATTATAAAATTACAGGGAAAATCAATAATGCCAATGAACATAAAGGCAAAGTTGGCATATGCTAACTTCAGTGATCGGTATAAAGCTGATGAGAAAAATAAGGATAAGATGAAGGCAAACCTCGAGTTGGTGGTAAGACTTAATTATAATTTATTTAGAATTGTTAATTGAATTTATTCTGAATTTTCTTTAAATTTTCTTAGATCTTTTCTCAATGTTGCAATTGACGTTTAATCTTGATAATTTATGTAGGAGGGGTTTGAACTTGCAACAAAGGAGGCGGCAGCAATGCATATGTCTCAAGAGGGAGCAGAAGGAGAGCCCGATCCTCACATGCTATCGATGAGGATAACATCAATCTTACTCAGAACGTGTTGGGATATAATAGGTAAACAATCAAAACGAATACTAAATATTGATATAACCTTGGTATTTGATAAAAATTCATGAGTACTTAGTGAATATTAACGTATTTTGAATAATATACATAATAAGATTATTTAATTTATTAAATTCAGAACATAAAACTTATGTGGTTCCTTTTCACCCATAATAATAGGAGAGGAAGATATCGATTGCGGTGTTGGAGCTACACCGCCATTAGATCATTCCTTGCATCCTCCATGTCATCTACGCGGCGTCAATAGCACCATCCAAGATTTACGCTATGCCACTTGTTCTCTGAGTCTCGGCTTTCTCGTGGAAGGATGGATCCCGAATTGCTCGTTCGGTGACTAAGGAGATGAGTACTATTGTGTTGAGGGCCCTTACGATGGGCGAGGTCATGTCTTACATTATAGGTTGCTTGGCGGTGTGATTCTGTGATCGTTGGTGATGTTATAGGACTTATAACATCAGTGCGGAGTACCGTTCGGAAGAAGCAAATACAGTATCTTATTTCGTGTTAATTTAATTTCAAAATGAGTTCATAAATTCTATTATAATTACATATTACTCCTTTAAATGCAGAAAATGTCCATATAATTATATATTGGTCTCCATAATATTTAATAGTTACATACTATTTAGAAAATATTTCTATTGCATATCAGTCCCACGAAAAATTCAATAATTGCTTATTATTTTCTTTAAAGTGAAAACATAAGGAACTAATGCTAAATTGAATATTTAGGGACTAATACATAAAGAAAACATTTAGATTTGATATAATGTCAAATTCACATGATTCTATAACAAAATCAATTTAACTTTCAGGCTGGAGATGACGATAATTGACCCGTTGCCAATGACAAGATGTGAGGTTTGGATTTTTTTGGAATTTTATACACTAAACAGTATTTATTTACAAGAATACTTTATGTTATTTGTACTCGGGATTCTTTGTATATTTGTTGTAAATAAATGATTCCTGAATGTGTGCATTGGATTGTTGGTTGTGGTTGTGGGAGTGGATTGGGTTGTTGAAACAGTTTATTGGATTGTTGGATGCATATTATTGGATTGGATTGCATTGTTGGATGCGTATTATTGGCTTGGATTGGAATATAGTTGGATGTGTATTACATTTTGTTTCGACGGTAAATATATATTGATTTATATATCAGGTAAATGTAAAATGCAGAATAAACCACATTTTAGCAATTTTTTTTTCTGAAATAATAGCAACCTAGACGGATATTCCGTCTAGGTTGCTATTATAGCAACCTAGACGGAAAATCCGTCTAGGTTGCTATTATAACAACCTAGATGGCTTTTCCATCTAGGTTGCCTATCTAGATGGCTTTTCCATCTAGGTTGCCTATCTAGATGGCTTTTCCATCTAGGTTGCCTATCTAGATGGCTTTTCCATCTAGGTTGCCTATCTAGATGGCTTTTCCATCTAGGTTGCCTATCTAGATGGCTTTTCCATCTAGGTTGCCTATCTAGATGGCTTTTCCATCTAGGTTGCCTATCTAGATGGCTTTTCCATCTAGGTTGCCTATCTAGATGGCTTTTCCATCTAGGTTGCCTATCTAGATGGCTTTTCCATCTAGGTTGCCTATCTAGATGGCTTTTCCATCTAGGTTGCCTATCTAGATGGCTTTTCCATCTAGGTTGCCTATCTAGATGGCTTTTCCATCTAGGTTGCCTATCTAGATGGCTTTTCCATCTAGGTTGCCTATCTAGATGGCTTTTCCATCTAGGTTGCCTATCTAGATGGCTTTTCCATCTAGGTTGCCTATCTAGATGGCTTTTCCATCTAGGTTGCCTATCTAGATGGCTTTTCCATCTAGGTTGCCTATCTAGATGGCTTTTCCATCTAGGTTGCCTATCTAGATGGCTTTTCCATCTAGGTTGCCTATCTAGATGGCTTTTCCATCTAGGTTGCCTATCTAGATGGCTTTTCCATCTAGGTTGCCTATCTAGATGGCTTTTCCATCTAGGTTGCCTATCTAGATGGCTTTTCCATCTAGGTTGCCTATCTAGATGGCTTTTCCATCTAGGTTGCCTATCTAGATGGCTTTTCCATCTAGGTTGCCTATCTAGATGGCTTTTCCATCTAGGTTGCCTATCTAGATGGCTTTTCCATCTAGGTTGCCTATCTAGATGGCTTTTCCATCTAGGTTGCCTATCTAGATGGCTTTTCCATCTAGGTTGCCTATCTAGATGGCTTTTCCATCTAGGTTGCCTATCTAGATGGCTTTTCCATCTAGGTTGCCTATCTAGATGGCTTTTCCATCTAGGTTGCCTATCTAGATGGCTTTTCCATCTAGGTTGCCTATCTAGATGGCTTTTCCATCTAGGTTGCCTATCTAGATGGCTTTTCCATCTAGGTTGCCTATCTAGATGGCTTTTCCATCTAGGTTGCCTATCTAGATGGCTTTTCCATCTAGGTTGCCTATCTAGATGGCTTTTCCATCTAGGTTGCCTATCTAGATGGCTTTTCCATCTAGGTTGCCTATCTAGATGGCTTTTCCATCTAGGTTGCCTATCTAGATGGCTTTTCCATCTAGGTTGCCTATCTAGATGGCTTTTCCATCTAGGTTGCCTATCTAGATGGCTTTTCCATCTAGGTTGCCTATCTAGATGGCTTTTCCATCTAGGTTGCCTATCTAGATGGCTTTTCCATCTAGGTTGCCTATCTAGATGGCTTTTCCATCTAGGTTGCCTATCTAGATGGCTTTTCCATCTAGGTTGCCTATCTAGATGGCTTTTCCATCTAGGTTGCCTATCTAGATGGCTTTTCCATCTAGGTTGCCTATCTAGATGGCTTTTCCATCTAGGTTGCCTATCTAGATGGCTTTTCCATCTAGGTTGCCTATCTAGATGGCTTTTCCATCTAGGTTGCCTATCTAGATGGCTTTTCCATCTAGGTTGCCTATCTAGATGGCTTTTCCATCTAGGTTGCCTATCTAGATGGCTTTTCCATCTAGGTTGCCTATCTAGATGGCTTTTCCATCTAGGTTGCCTATCTAGATGGCTTTTCCATCTAGGTTGCCTATCTAGATGGCTTTTCCATCTAGGTTGCTCATTTTTCTACTAGTGGATACTAGAGAATTCAGACATACAAATCAAAGTAATCACGCTCACCCGTGCAAGCTCAAGCAAAACACTTGTAGAGTTTTATAAACATGAATGAGAATTAGCATGCGGAAATCTCTCTTTGTTCTTGTATATCTAATGGGAAATTGGTGAATTATTCCTCGAGGCACAAAAAAACATCATGTGTCAAAAAAAACTACCATATATCCATCTATTCTATCAGAAGCTGACATGTCTACACATAATCCTATCATCACCTAAAATCCTCATCAAATTAAAATTATTCATAAGTAGAAAAACTAAAAGTTCCAATTAGGTCCACAAAAATTAGAAAATGCAAACAATCCCTTAAAATTAAAAATTACAAATAAACTTCTAAAAATAAGAAAATTATAAATAGCACCATAAAATTAATAAAATTATAAATTGGCTCTTTTAAAATATATTAAAATTATGGACAATCCCTAGAAAATTCAAAATTATAAATATTCCTCTAAAAGTTCAAAAGTTAAAATTGCCCAAAAATTTTATAAACAACCTCCAAAAGTTTACAACCAGTCCCTTAAAAGTTTTAAATATTATAAATATTCCCTTAGAAATTGTATAGATAACCCTCTGAAAATTTTACAACTAGCCACATGAAAGTTGTGAAAGTAACAAACAACCTATTAAAATTTGTAAATATTACAAACATCTAACTAAAAACTTTATAAGCGACATGTTGAAATTTTCAAAATTACAAACACCCTTCAAAAATTCAAAATTTGTAACTATCCCCATGAACCAACACCTTAAGATTCAAAAACTATAAATAAACCCTTTAAATAATTCAAACATTACAAACAACACCTTAAAATTTAGAAAATCATAAACTCTCTTTTAAAATTCAAAATTATAAACAATACCTAGGAAATTCAAAATTACAAGTAGTCCTCTAAAAATTTAAAATATTACAAATACCTCTCCAAAATTTTACAAACAATCCTAAGAATATTTTAAAATCAGTCCTTGAAAGTTTCAACAAAAATTAATTTCCTACGGAAAAATTTATGAACACTCCTTTGAAAAGTTTACAACTTGTCATATGATAGTTATGAAAATAATAAGCATCCTGCTAAATTTGATATACAAGAAAGAACTGTTGGATGTCGACGCAAACTTCAAGTTGGATCCGGGTTTGAAGGCTAGGCCCAGTCCTAGTAGTTTTTTTGGAGGCCAAGTTGACTTGGTGGGCAAGTCAGAGGTGTCTTTAAATAAGAAATCTTATTCTAGGAATTGTTTTTAGTAGAGAGGGGTAGAGATCCAATATTCTTATAATCAGGGTTTAACAGAGGCTGTAACGTGATTTGAGGGTATTATGAGAGAGAGGGTTTTGCAGTCTTCGTTCGTGTAAAGGATTATAATTTAGAGGTGATAGTGGATTATTTTTAATCTTGTGGTTTTTTCCTGTTAAGAGTTTTCTATATTAAATCTTGTGTGTGATTCTATTTACTGTATTTGGTAGTTTTCAAGGTTTTTTCGAGATCTAAATATCCCAACAAGTGGTATATTAGAGTGAGGTTCGATGGTTTGCGAAGGTTTGAGCAGTGTGCAATCACTGAGCCATTGGAGATCAACAACATGGGGATTGACACTGACGAAGTAGACGAACAATAGATGGCGAAAGCACTACCAAGAGTTGGGTTTGTTAGCCTTTGTTTGTGTGAAAGGTTGAAGGAAAGGAATCATGTGAACAACACGTGAAGAAAAAATTAAAAAAATGAAGGTTACTGTATCAGGGTCGTGGGAACACTATTCAGGTAGGTAAGGAGGATTAGGTTAAAAATTATTTTTTAAATTAAATTCGATGGTGCAGATTAATTTGTCTTCTAATCGGGGAATTGGAGACGGAATTTGATGATCCAGGAGTCTTTCCTAGGGTTTATCAATGTGCTAAGTTTATCTTTGATATTAGTTATATTAAATTCAACTTCTACAGTGATTGATTTGAATTTAGTTGTGGTTGGAGGATGATGACATCTTTGGTCCGAAGTTTGATATTTCATTATTTAACGGCAATACAAGTCTTGTAGTATGGCAGTGTACGATTTAAGATCTTCTTGTGTAGCAATGTGTTGATCAAGCTTTGGAAGCGAAGAATCCTGAAGGGATAAAGGATGATGAATGGAGCTCCATGTAAAATAAGGTGGTTTGCAAAATTCGTTTGGTACTCACTCTGGAGATTAAGTACAACATTATGCAGGAGAACACATCAACAGAGTTGTGGGACAAGCTTGAGGGGATTTATGCATTAAAGTCGATGACTGACCAATTGTGTTTGAGGATGGAGCGTTATTTATTAAAGATGAAAGAAGATATTGCAATTCAAAACCACATAAATACCTTTAATCAGCTAGTTTACCAACATATGAATATTGATGAGGAGATTAAAGCAGAAGAGCAAGTATTGCTCCTACTATCTTACCTACCGAAGACGTACAAGCTGTTGGTTCAGCCGATAATTGCGGGGAAGCAGACTTTGAAATTTGATGATGTGACAGTACTTCTAAGCAAAAATGGAAGAACAATGGGGAAGGAGAGTGCATCTAAACGGTGGTAAAAGTGTACTAGCTTTTAAAGGTTCTAATTGAGGGAGGACTAAGGGGAGATGTGATCGTTATCGAGGGAGATCAAAATCTTGGGCTCGAGATGACAGTAAAAGAGAGTGCTACTATAGCAAAGAGAAGGGTCACATTCAGTTTAGATGTTCCCAGATGCGAGTTGATTTGAAGAGCATTAGGCAAATGAAGCTTCAAGAAAATGGGAAGAAGGAGGACTCCTCGACATTTGTGTGTGATGAAGATGTGGTGTCGATGACGGAGAGTACCGGTAGTGATGCAAGTATCACATGGGTGGTAGATTCTACAGCCTCTATGCACATTTGCAACAACAAAAGGTGTTTTGACACATTAAAGATGGATAAAGAATTTGGTGATGTGATTATTGGAAACAATGAGAAGATGAAGGTTGAAGGCGTTGGGAGTGTTTGCCTCAAGCTTCACATTGGGAAGGTCAAAATTCTTCATCATGTGAGATATGTGCCTTCATGTGGTGCTAATTTAATTTCATTGGATGAGATGACATCGCGTGGGTATAAATATGTGGGTGAAGGAGAGTGGTGCAAAGTGTATAGAGATGGTGATTTAATTTTGTGAGGGAGGAAGAAAAGCAACTATATTTGCTACTTAGATCGGCGTTCTGTTAATGGTGTAGGTGACTCTTCTTAGACTCCTATCCACTAGGGAGAGGTGAAGAATAAGAAGAAGAGAGTGTGTTTTTTTAAGCTGTTGAATGCTTGGAGATTTTTTTTCGGGGGAGGATATGTTGGGTACTGACTCAAACTCTATATTGGATCCAGATTTGAAGGCTAGACCCAGTCCTAGTAGTTTTTTTGGAGGCCAAGTTGACTTGGTGGACAAGTCAGGAGTGTCTTTAAATAAGACATCCTATTCTAGAGTTTTTTAGTAGAGAGGGGAGAGATATAGAGGGTGTTTGGGGAGGCTTATTTTTTGGTCAAACTAGCCTTTAAGCTAGTGTTTTCATTTTTATTTATTTGGTAAAATACCTACTAAGTTAGCTTACAAATCCCATTTTAAAAAGCTGGTATACCCCAGCTTTTAAAAAACTAGCTTATAAGCTTATATAAAAAACTAGGTTTGACCAAAAATTATTATTCTAGTCAAATAATTTTTATAGTATTTTTATCCAAAAATCCAAAAGCCTCTAAAAGCTAACATAACTTAAAACCTTTAAAAAAAGCATTCCCAAACACCCTCTTAATATTCTTATAATCAGAATTTAACACAAGGTGTAACCAGGTTTAATGGTATTATGAGAGAGAGAGAGAGAGAGAGAGAGATTCATTGTCTTTATCCAAGCAAAATATTATTATTTGGAAGTGATAGTGGATTATTTTTTAGGAAAAAATGTGTCCAAGCCCCAAATTGAAGAAGCTGATGTGGCCCAGCCCCATCAACTTTTTCCCTTACTCTTTAGCCCTAAAAGAGTCAAAAAAATGTGGCTCAGCCCCAAAAGCCCACTTTTATACAAGTACTCTTTGTATTTGTCCCAGGGTTCCAAAAATACCCTCATCTCTCTCCCAGGAAATCGACCCAGTAACCCATACAGTCGGTGATGGCTGCCATCGCAATTAATGCGATTCAACGGTGAAAATGGAGGGAAAAAAGTGCGGCTTCCCTCCATTACTGGTCTGAGTCATCATGGGTTATCTCTCAATCTCTCACTCTCTTATTTATTGTATTAGGGTTTTGTTCTTCAACCTTCAACAACCACTTATGTCCTAAAAATTCCCTCATTTACTCCTCATAACTGTCCTCATAACTTCCAACAACCCCCAATGGCCGCCAAAGACTTGATTTGCATAGTGTCGTCAGGCGAGAAGGCTATATTCTCGATGCTAAGTTGTACAACACGCTATTCTGAACAGAAATTTGATGTGTCTCAAAGACTGAAAGTACCTGAATATGCTTTATCATTGATATATAAATCTAAGAGGCACCCAAACCTGAGCTTTTCAGTTGATAATGAAGATGATTTGCAGTTCGTGTTGGAGCACAGTCGAAATATTGGTTGTACGGAAATTCACATGCAAGCAGTTGTTAATATAGAGGGCTCTACTTATGGAAAAAATTAAAAAGTTCTAACTGAAATGTAAGTAATCAATAAACTCTTTTTAAAATTGGGATTTGTGTAATTTAAGCTTTGTGATTTCAGGTTTCAATGCACAGAAATAAAGTAACATAGTTGTATTTTTAATGGTTACATGTTAACTCACTGTTAGATGTTAATATATGTTAAGTTTCATTGTTACATGTTAACTTTTAGCGTTATATGTTAACTATCATCGTCATATGCTAACTTTTATATGAAGTTGTTAACTTTCTTCCTAACATGTTAACTTTAAAAAACATGCTAACTTTTAAAATAACATATTAACTTTCACTTCTTTATGTTACGTTTTAAAGAAACATGTTACTTTTACTCTTAGTCAGTTAATGCTCACAGTTACCTATTAAGTTACACAAGAAGCTGTTAATTTTAAATAACAGTAGATAATATTATTATAGTTGAATATGAAATCTCACTGATTCATTAATTTGTGCAGCAGTGGTACCTCTTTGAATGCAGAATATAGTCATCCTCCTCCAGGAAATGCTTCAAATTCAGATAGGATCCAAAATGATTGGCCATCTGGTGAGAATGTAATGAGAGCTGATGATATGCTCAACAACACTTCCAACGTTCCTCAATGGTGGCACACAGCATTAACTGAAAAGGGTCAACAATTTGAAAGTGTAAATGACTTGAGTCTAGCTTTGCAATACTATTCTATGGTGAAAAAGTTTGATTACGCATTTGCAAAGAATGAACCCAAACGCATCTGAGTTTACTGTCGATATAAGGAGACATATGGATGCCCATGGATGCTGTTTGCCTCTCCTGTGAAAAATAAAAAAAGAATTGAAATCAAGAGGTTTGTGAATGAACACAGTTGCGGACAACATACTAACTTGTCAGGGCGATCACGGGCATCTCGCAAATTCATATCAGCCCAATTGCAACCAGAAATCCGCCCAATTAATGTGCAAAAGGAATTTCTCACTTAGAATGGATTGAGAATTGTATATAGCAAGATATGGTGAGGCAAAGAAAGAGCACAAGAGGATATGTACGGTGATAGTTATGAGTCGTATGATCAATTAAGATGGTAAACATTACAGCTCCTTTACTAAATATACAAATTTTGTTACAGTACCATGTCAGTTGTTGATTTACTGTGCAACATATTAACATTAGACGTTTGGAGTTACGTTTCATTGATATATGTTAACTGCCATCTTTGGAATGTATGTTTCACTAACAAAGCTTAACTTTCAAGTTTCAATGTTAACTTTGGCCTGTAGATGTTATCTTTCGCTGTTAGCTGTTAACTTTAACCGTTACGTGTTAACTATTATTTTTAGATGGTTATTTTAAGAAAATATTTCATCTTTGCTCCAACGTATTATATTTACATGAAATGTGGTGACATTGATGTACAGGTATGAGAACATGGTAAAGGAAACAAATCCAAGAAGCTACATTTGCATTGAACAGAATGAAGGAAGGTTCAGAAGACTACTCATATATTATGCTGCTTGCATCATTGGTTTCTTAAACAGATGTAGATCTCTATTATTTTTGGATGGGACCTTTTTTAAGGACAGATACAAAGGCATGCTCTTGAACGCCATAGCATATGACGGAGACCAAGGGATATTTCCACTTGCGTATTGCATATGCGAATAGAAAAATGTAGCTAATTGGAGATGGTTCCTTCAAGGTTTGTGGTCCATACTGTATGAAAGGTCAGACCCATACAATCCTCCCCAGCAATTGGTAATTATTTCTTATGCCAACAAGGGAATTCGTGAAGCCGTGAGAGAATACTTTCCTGAAGCAATTCACTCAAGATGTGTTCTATACCTGGTTGAAAATTTTAGATCAAAGCTAAAGGATTTAGGAATGAAGGCAAAGGAGACACAAGTTTTTGGGAATTTGCTCCAATCTGCTTGCTATAAATACATTAAAGCAGAATGGAACGACTACATAAAGGAAATTTATGAGATATCTTCAGCTGCATATAATATTGCAATTAATTACTCACCAGATCAGTGGGCAAATGCATTCTTCCCAAGCATAAGGTACTCCATTCAATCATCTTGAAGTTTTACAGTCGATGTTAACTCTCACTGGTTAATGTTAACTTTCCTCCGTATATGTTAACTATAGTTTGTAGATGTTAGCTTTTGTAGGCATATGTGAATTTTAGGCTTGATATGTTAATGTTCATGATTAACGGTTAAAGTTTGTTGTTACGTGTTATTTTTATATATAATGTATGCAGTGTACTTATACAGTTTATTATTTTGATGTCTGTAGATATGGTCATGTAACCTCTAATGTTGCAGAGTCCTTTAACAACTGGATACGTGAAGCTCGCTCGTTACGTGTACTATAAATGGTGGAGCATATCCGAAAATAAATTATGGTTCGCATGAATAACAGACGCTTAATGGCTGATAAGTGGGATGGTTATCTTTGTCCTAAAGCTGAGCAGGTACTTAAAGAAAATATGGATAAGGGATCTACTTTAGATGTTAAACAATCTAGAGATAAAATATTCGAAGTGCAATCTCATAGAACTACACATGTTGATATGGAGAAGAGGACATGCACTTGCCGAGCTTGGAACGTAACACGTATTCCTTATAAGCATGCTTGTGCAGTTATTATTTATATAAAAAGAGATGTATGTCAATATTGCGATTGGTTTATGTCCGTATAAGCGTTTAAGAACAGCTATGACAAAATCCTTTATCCCATTCCTGATTATGAGAAGCGGAGTGTGCCAAGAGATGAAATCGAGATATTGCCACCAATTACTACTAAAAGGAGGGGAAGAAATAAAACTAGACATATAAACAACAGAACCATTTACAAACGTTCAGTGAAATGTTCTAGATGCAAAGCTGTGGGTCACAATCGAGCAACTTGCAACGAGCCAATTGGTGATTAGCGTGGAGTGCTTCTTACAACGAGACTTTTATTTAGCATTGTTGGATGTCAAGAACTTTGTAGTATTTTGTGCAAGACTTTTGTAATTTGTGAAGTTGTAAGTCAAATCATATAGTATATTCAAGCAATATCTATTGTAGTTATGTCAAGATCTTTGTAGCATATTGTGTAAGACTTTTGTAATCTGTGAAGTTGTAAGTCTAATCATATTGTGTATTCAAGCAATATCACCTGTAATTATGTAAGAAATTTTGTGTAATGTACTTGCTAAGCTAAAGTATTTTGTTTGTATTTTCAGCTAATTACCTCTTTATTATGTTATCTTTAAGCTTTAAATGTTAACGTTCAACTTTACATGTTAACTATAAAAGTTAAATGTTAAATATAAAAGTTAAATGTTAACTTTCACTTTACATGTTAACTTACACCACAACATGTTAACTTTCATATTTAAATGTCAACTTTCATACCTAAATGTCAACTTTTATCTAGTTATGCTTATTCATTGTAGATTTTGTTGTAAATTCTTTAAGACTTTTGTAATCTGTGAAGCTATAAAGCTAATCATATTGTGTCTTCAAGAAATATCGGCTTTAATTGCGGCAAAATGTGGTGTAATTAATTTGTTTACATAAAGTGTTTTTGTTTCAAGTTATTTTTCAATATTTTGTGTAATGTACTTGCTAATCTAAAGTATTAAGTTTGTGTTTCCAGCTAATTACCTCTTTATTATGTTATCTTTAAGCTTTAAATTTAAACATTTAACTTTACATGTTAACTATAAAAGTTAAATGTTAACTTTCAACTTTACATGTTAACTTACACAAGAACATGTTAACTTTAACGTTTAAATGTTAACTTTCAAACGTAAATGTCAACTTTCATATAATTATGCTTATTCTGTAGGATATCAAGAATTTTGTTTTCAATTCTTTAAGACTTTTGTAATCTGTGAAACTATAAAGCTAATCATATTGTGTATTCAAGAAATATCGGCTTTAATAGTGGCAAAATTTTGTGTAATAAATTTGTTTAGCTAAAGTATTTATGTTTCAAGTAATTGTTCACTATTTTGTGTTATGTACTTGCTAAGCTATAAATTATTATGTTTGTGTTTCTAGATAATTACATGTTTATTATGTTATCTTTAGGCTTTAAATTTTAACTTTCGACTTTACATGTTAACTATAAAAGTTAAATGTTAACTTTCACTTTACATGTTAACTTATAGCTTTACACGTTAACTTACACAAGAACATGTTAACTTTCATGTTTAAATGTTAACTTTGACGAGATTATGTCAACTTTCACTAAAACATGTTAACTTTTGTCCGAACATGTTAACTTTCACAAGAACATGTTAACTTTCATGTTTAAATGTTAACGTTCAACTTTACATGTTAACTATAAAAGTTAAATGTTAACTTTCATATTTAAATGTCAACTTTCACTAAAACATGTTAACTTTCAACTTTACATGTTAACTTACACAAGAACATGTTAACTTTCAAACGTAAATGTCAACTTTCACTAAAACATGTTAACTTTAACGTTTAAATGTTAACTTTCAAACGTAAATGTCAACTTTCATACCTAAATGTCAACTTTCATACCTAAATGTCAACTTTCACTAAAACATGTTAACTTTAGCGTTTAAATGTTAACTTTCGACTTTACATGTTAACTTATAGCTTTACGTTAACTTACACAAGAACATGTTAACTTTCAAACGTAAATGTCAACTTTCATACCTAAATGTCAACTTTCATACCTAAATGTCAACTTTCACTAAAACATGTTAACTTTCAACTTTACATGTTAACTTATAGCTTTACGTTAACTTACACAAGAACATGTTAACTTTCAAACGTAAATGTCAACTTTCACTAAAACATGTTAACTTTAACGTTTAAATGTTAACGTTCAACTTTACATGTTAACTTATAGCTTTACGTTAACTTACACAAGAACATGTTAACTTTTGTCCGAACATGTTAACTTTTGTCCGAACATGTTAACTTTCAAGCGTAAATGTCAACTTTCATACCTAAATGTCAACTTTCACTAAAACATGTTAACTTTAGCGTTTAAATGTTAACTTTCGACTTTACATGTTAACTATAAAAGTTAAATGTTAACTTTGTGAGATTATGTCAACTTTCATACCTAAATGTCAACTTTCACTAAAACATGTTAACTTTAGCGTTTAAATGTTAACGTTCAACTTTACATGTTAACTTATAGCTTTACGTTAACTTACACAAGAACATGTTAACTTTCACTTTACATGTTAACTATAAAAGTTAAATGTTAACTTTGTGAGATTATGTCAACTTTCATACCTAAATGTCAACTTTCACTAAAACATGTTAACTTTCATGTTTAAATGTTAACTTTCAAGCGTAAATGTCAACTTTCACTAAAACATGTTAACTTTCAAGCGTAAATGTCAACTTTCACTAAAACATGTTAACTTTTGTCCGAACATGTTAACTTTCAACTTTACATGTTAACTATAAAAGTTAAATGTTAACTTTGTGAGATTATGTCAACTTTCACTAAAACATGTTAACTTTAGCGTTTAAATGTTAACTTTCACTTTACATGTTAACTATAAAAGTTAAATGTTAACTTTCGACTTTACATGTTAACTATAAAAGTTAAATGTTAACTTTGTGAGATTATGTCAACTTTCATACCTAAATGTCAACTTTCACTAAAACATGTTAACTTTCACTTTACATGTTAACTTACACAAGAACATGTTAACTTTCACTTTACATGTTAACTATAAAAGTTAAATGTTAAATATAAAAGTTAAATGTTAAATATAAAAGTTAAATGTTAACTTTCATGTTTAAATGTTAACTTTCAACTTTACATGTTAACTATAAAAGTTAAATGTTAAATATAAAAGTTAAATGTTAATCGAGGCGGCCTCCACGAAGAAGATAAAGAAGCTCAAAGCATGAATACTATTGTTTACAATATTGACAATAATGCGACACGAAATATATGATAAGATACAAATGTTAACAGTTCGAGAATAGTGACATGTAACAATAAAACTTAGTTAACATTAAAGCGTGTAAGTTAACATGTAATCATGAAAGGTAACATGTAAGAGTGAAAGTTAACATGTAAAGGTAAAAGCTAACATGTAACAGTAAAGGTTAACATGTCAGGTATAATGTTAAACATACATGACTGTAAGTTAACATATATGCGGGTATATTACCACTTATGCAAATATTAACATGTAAGGGTAAAAGTTCACAAGTAAGGTGCAGCCAAAAATAAATGAGAATTACGAAACTTACTGATGGAATTTCTGATTGCGAAAATTTGAGACCCATCTGTTCTCATCTGGTGTGAGCTTTGCCGAAACATGATCAGATATTCTGAAGTTGTGAATGAAGGTTCCTTCACTATCTACTAGGCGTATGCTAAAATCAGAAATATCAGGAATACCCTCCTTTAACAAATCCAGCAGAGCTTCCTCCTTCTTCTTGATTTTCCTATTCTTCAGAACATCCCAGCTGCATTAATCAGGTTTACAGTAGTACTTGGTTTGCTTTCACTCCTCAGTTTTCTGGTGTGATACTATAATTATATCTTCAGCAACTTCCTTCTTCTTCCCTTCTTTGAATGGGGTTTGGACTAGCTGTGATCTCGTCCTAATCCTGGTGCTTGGTGCCCTTGTCCCCGGCTTTGAAATAACTTTCTTGGTTCTCTTCCTATAAACGTTTGCCTTCGCTAATGCAAGGTTCTCCTGCTTCTCCTCCTTTTTCTCTTCTTCCTTCTTCTCTTCTTCTTTCTCTTCCTCTTTCTCCTCTTCCTGTTTCTCCACAGACTCACCATCCTTTTAGTTCCCTTCTTTCTTTTCTTTTTCTCTCTCCACATTGGCAACCTCCACCCTTGCCCTTCTTCTTTCTCTACTTTCTTGTCTACTTGCGCAGCTTCTTATTTTTTCTCTTCCTCATTCTCTATTTCCTCCTCCATTCGCGTAACCTCCTCCGCAACATGAGAAGCTTCTTGTCCAATATTGGTTATTTCGCCATAATCGAAGCAACCAATATCATCACCCCTATCAAAAGAATCCAAAATACTTTTCTTCTTTTTCTGTGTAGCCTTAGTATGTCTGTCATTCTGTGCCATAAGATTCTTCACATTCTTCTTCAGGTCTTCGGGGTCGATGGGATCACCGGTTCCTTCATATGGCTCCAATTTCTTGTTAAGGCGATGTATCCCTTAAGCAAGCATCCCATTGATATAAACACTACGCTTGTGACATGGAGCAATTTCCAATTAAGTTAGCAGTATTCCTCCAAAAATAAATTTGATCTTCACTTGATAACTTCCTTATCTCATCTTCTCTCTCAAGAGCATCAGTGATATGCCAGGCAAATATTTGAAAAAATTACCAAATAGATATTCGCTAAATAAACAATGAATAAATTAAGGATAATATTTAAGAAAAATAACAAAATTTAAAATGCTAACATGCAAGGATGAAAGTTAACATGTTACGCTGAGACTTAACATGAACACACAAAAGTTAACATAAACATCCAAAAGTTAACAAGTAAGGATAATAGTTAACATCTCATTATTAAAGCTAACATGTAATCCCGATGAACACTACATTATTAAAGCTAACATGTAATCTTGAGAATTAACATATTAGAAGAACATTAACATGCATATAGAAAGTACATCCCTGATGAACACTAACATGCACATAGAAAGTTAACATGAACCAATGCAAATTAAAATGTAATACTGATAATGTTAAAATGTAATACTAACATGTTAAAAAGCTAACATGAAATAATGTACACTAATATACACTAACATGCAGATAAAATAATTGATGCTTACATAGCCTATTGATGAGCTCTTAGATCTATCGGTAAACTTTTCTGCCTTCTCCTTCTTCTTCATCAAAGCAACCTTCTTCGGCATTGGTTGCTCCACAAATTTGCTCCTATCGGGTACAAGAGGGATTATTTTTTCCACCGGCGAGAGGTATCATCCTTCCTCAAGCTGGACTTTCTTTGATGGTATTTCTCAATGCGTGGGCTGACAGGAGGAATTTGTTTATCTACAATTTCAATGGTTATTTTTTTAGCCTTTGAAATAATAGTATCTTTCCTCATCGATCCAGCCCTCCCTCCAACCACTACCCAATTAGTCAAAGGGGGCTTTCATCTCAAGTTAAGGGCTGGTTTTTTGATGTCTGTCATCTCATAGTACCATAGCTGTCAAATTACAATGAAAGAAATTATACACTTTTATAAACAAGTAAAACTATATATAACATGAATATTATGAAGGAGAAGCTGCAAATGTTTGTGTGAAATTTTCTTTCTTTCTTTCAAAACACTTTGTTCAACTTCTGTCTAAATTTAAGTTTCAAACTTATATGTTAACTTTCACTATTACATGTTAATGTTCGTAAGTAAATGTTAACTTTTACTCTATAATGTTAACTTTCACGCAAATGTGTTATATTTCACATTAACGTGTTAAGTTTCACAGTTTCAAGTTAGTTTTAATTTTGTGCATGTTTTCGATGCATGTTAACTTTCATTATAATTATCAAAGCGCTAATAGCCAAAACAAAACCAAACTATCTGAACATGTAACTTACGAGAATGAGTGGCTTGTATCTGATGCGTACGTAACCCCTGCCTTTGTCATTCCTTCAACGGCAATTTGAATGCCTCTCTTTATCTCATCAAAAATAAATTTTTCCCGCGCAATAGCTTTTACTCTCTCAATACTCTCAAAATATTGAAACAACTGTCTTGAGATGCCTTGTGATCTGTTAGGGCACCAAATCATTGCACACTGGTACAAAATTTAAAGTAGCACAAAATCCTCAATATCCTTCTTTGAGGTTGACTCAACAAGAGTCTCCAGTAACTCTTCAACATATCTCCACATGCTATTAACTTCTTTATCTTTGCCCTTTGCCTTTGCCTTTGCCTTTTCCTTTCCCTTTGGCTTTGCCTTGGGCTTCATCATTGCCTTCGCCTTCATCATTTCTTTTTTATCTGCAAAGTACTCCCTCTAGAGCCGGTTGTGCGGGTCTCTATTTCTAAAAATCATTTCCCCATCAATTGGGAAGCCCGTATGCTTTTCCACCCACTCCTCATCAAATTTTACTGACATCATTGACCCGGATATGGAATCAGGGAAAGAGAATTCATTCTTTCCAACATAATGACTCAACCGTGCTCTAGTCTTTGGTCGATCCGCGTCTTGGAGGTCCAAACAAGACATAGTCTTTGAAAGTTCTTTGCGCGATAAGCATCCCAATGCCACTTCCGCATTCTTGGTTCAAGATTTTTCATAAATGCATAGCATGAACCAAAACAGTCGTAGGCCTAATATCACCTCTGACTACATTATTTTTCTGCATAAAGGTAAATATTAACACTTATTAACATCAATGGTAAATATCCCTTACACTTATTAACATCATTGACAAAATTAACATTAAAGGTTAAAACTTAACAACCTTTGGTAAAAGTTAACACTTAAGGATGAAAGTTAACAAGACTCAACAAGACTTAACATATGTTCATAAAACTTAACATTTTTATGAACTTTTTCATGTAATCTTGTCACCAAAACAAAAATTCATAGGATCGATTACACTTCTCTCTATATAATATTCACTTACTTCTCATAATAGGCTGGAAGTGATTGTACATTATAATTCATAGGCTATGATTATAATTCTCAATATATATTACATGATAATACAACACAATGAACTAAACTCCAAACAATGAGTATATATATCATACAACAAGGTGCACTTCATACATAATATCACTTTCAGTTAAGACAAAAATTCTATAAATGAGGTCAGTTATATCCAATTTTATTACCAATGAATTGAATATCAAACTTTAATAGTTATGGCCTTAGCCTAGCAACAAATTATTATTATTAACATGAATTGGAAATAGCTAACGGATAAGGCATTAACTTAGCAAATGTCAATATTTATTAACATGCATGGCTAATAATTGACACTTAAAGGTAAAAGTTAACAACAAAGGAGAATTATTGACATGCATTGCTAATAGCTAACAACAAATGAGTTTTTAACATGCATTACTTCATAACGGTTATACTTGATGTTGTTAAGATCATACTCCCAAATTAATAAAGTGGTTCTACACTACAATAACTAGTTTTTCACCATCATTGTTGCATAAACAGACCCCATAAATCTCAATCACATTTCAAATAAATAAACTGTTAACTTTCTTCCTTTTTTCCCGCTCATATTTTCAACTACCAGCCAACAACATAATTTTATAAAATATTGATAACTAAAAATTAACTAAATTCAAAACCAAAATTTTCTCAATTGATTGGGAACTTACTTCTTCCTAGAAATGGGCACAGTCTCCGTCGATCTTCTCCTCTTGCGATCTCGTTTTTCCGGTCCCCTTTTCATGCTCAATAGGGCTTCCGTCACCTTGTTACTGTCCTCATCCTCAGAGGATGTCGGAGAAGACCCGCCTTCCTCAACCGGCGGGGGGAACGAGGAGGCGATGGTTCTAGCGCATCCTCCTTCGTCAACCGAGCAGAGCGACGTCGGTGACGAACTCCTTTTGTTTGTATTATCTCTCCTTCACCCTTCTCCACATTACGGTTCTCGGCCATTTCACTTAAATTTTGGCTTTGAATTGTTTTCAGATTTAATGGACTTTTGAGTGAAAACTAGGGTTTCGAAATTGGGTTCTCGAGATGACACAGGTTTGAGCGAGGGAAGAGAGAGAGAGGGCAGAGCAGTTTTGGGGGGAACGGGTTTAAGGGGTAGTTTAGGGTTTTCGGGTAATTTTTCTCTCTGCTGAGTTGTAAAGGTCAATAGAGGCTAAAGCACAAGTATTTCATGTATTGGGGGCTTTCTCACACAAAATATACCTTGTCACAATGACTTTTTTTTGGGGGCCTTGACCCATTTTTTCCTATTTTTTATCCCTTGGTTTTTCTCTATTGAGGGTTTTCCACGTCAAATATGTGTGTAATTCTATTTGCTGCGTTTGGAAGTTTTGGGGTTTTTGCGAGAACTAAAAATCCCAACAAGAACTCCCTAAAAAGTTCACAAAATAACTTCTTGAAGGTTTTAAAATTACAAACATCCCCAAAGAATTTACCAAAAAGCTCATGAAAGTTGAGAAAATTACAATTAAGCCTATGGAAATTTAACAAAACAACCTCCTAAAAACTTCACAACACTCCCTTAAAAGTTTTAAAAATTTCAAACCATCGTCAGAACTTTGGAAACTAACAAACAACCCCTAAGGATTTCAAAAACCACAAACATCCCTCTAAAATTTTCAAAATTTATAAACAACACCCGAAACTTTTCTTAAAAATCCAAATAGTAGTCTAATTTAACAGATTATATCATAATATTATAATGTGTCATTGGTATGGGGAAGACTTGAGGTGGGTAGATAAAATGGTCATGAGAAGTCTCATATCCTTAATACAAGAGTATGATGAAACTTCTAACTGCCCATTTTGGAGATTAGAGTACAATCCTAATCTCATGTGTCCCAATCCTATTAAATGAAACATGAGACTTGATTAAAATCTCAGGACATTGAAATCTCACTCCCTTTCCCACTGGAAACGAAAAATTACATATGTTCTTTTCTAATTAAATCTCTTTCTAGAACATATCAAATATCATCGTATATCTTGGCTTTTAGTTTTAAAAATCAAAACTATAGTTTAAATTTGTAAAGGAGGGATTGATGGTGAATCTATCTAATTTTTAATTTCAAAATTTAAATTTAAATTTATGTAAGAAAAACTCTACCACTCAAACTATCTAATTTAACTGATTATAAAAGTCTCTATTTTCTTCTTCTCATAATGTAGAAAAAATCACTCATTGTCTCTTCCTTCATAAGTATTTGATGTATTAGTTAATAGATGATATGTAATTATAATCTACAAAAACAATATAATCAATCACCTCTCTTGTTATACCAAGTTAGGCTAACATATTGAATAAACCTATAAACTAACATATATAAACCAAAGAAATCAAAATAATCCGTTTGAACACGAGCATAACAATATAGAGCAAACACAAAAATATTCATATTCGTATTCATTTTTATATTACAATTCATTGTTATAAGTCATTTGTATGCTCATATCCATAAGAATATAGTATATAGCAAACATAAAAATTAAGAAGCAGTGGCTCAAAGAAAAATTCAATGCAATTGTATTTTAGAAGCATTGGCATAACTCAAAAGAAATTCATAAAGCATTAAAAAATAGATATACAAACCAAAAACTAGTTCCACCTATGCGAGCATGGGCAAAACTCTTGTGTAAATATAAATTTCAAGCCTATTTAGTTGATTCATATGCTAATATGTTATTATGAATTTAAGGATCCTAATCAAAAGATTTAGTGAAATTAAAATCGGACTATGTTGAATATGGCTTGCATTCAAATAATCCTAATTTGATTAGGATTGAAAGTTTGACTTTAACGAGAAAGTAAAATTATAATTGGAATTAGATTCTAATTAGAAGAGGACTAGGATTTGAATAATGTTAGAAATTAGTATGAGAAAAGAATTT
Source organism: Asparagus setaceus (assembly GCA_012295165.1). NCBI lineage: Eukaryota > Viridiplantae > Streptophyta > Magnoliopsida > Asparagales > Asparagaceae > Asparagus > Asparagus setaceus. Next base: position 26,362,638 of record CM022705.1, on the reverse strand, counting down.
TGTAGGAATTAGAATTTGATCAAAGGAAGAAATACTACATGAACTCAAAAAGGAGGAAAAATCTATAAATACCTATTAAGAGGTTCATTGTAATATGAGAAGAAAGCGATCAAGAAGATGAGGAAAAAGAAGAAGAAAAAGGGGAGAGTACACTCTTATGAGGATTTACAAGATGAATGTTATTATTCTCGTGAGGATTTATAGGAAGCTAGAATGATTACTCTTGTGAGGATTTATAAGAGAGATTATTATTCTTGTGAGGATATACAAGAAGCCCAAGTGATTAATCTTGTGAGGTGATACTTGAGAGGAAAGTATTAGTGTATTTTTTTTCTTGAAGAAATAAAGAAATCCCCACTTCTCCCATGGATGTAGGCATGTTGCCGAGCCATATAAATCTTCTTGTTCTTTGTGAGATTGTTGTTTGTCTTTTTATTGCACAATAAAGTTAAGGTTTTCACGAAACCTAAAAGTTAAAGTCTTTGTTCAAGATCTAAAATTAACTTAATTCACAAAAGTGGTATTAGAGTTGATGGTTATTGGTCGAGATCCTCTGGGCAAATCATGGCCAAATTTGTCCGAGGAAAAATTAGGATTTTAAGAAATAGTGAAGAAGACAATGATAATAAGATTCAGAGATCGTGAGGTTCTCGATATTGCATTGGTGATTATGCAGGAGATCCAATGAAAGCAATGAATGGTGCTAGCAAAATATAGGGTGAACAGTGTAGCAAAGATCTGTAAAAGGACCTCACACAAAAATGTAGAAGCTGTGCAAGGAAGCATGAAATGATAGTGAATCTAGCGGAGGACGGTTGGTGCTTGTGAGAGCAGACACATACAATACATAGAGGCGGACAGTAGCGATGAACTTGTTACCAACTCCATCTTCAGGATAATTGATGGAGGTAGTAGGAAAAAGGTTCATCAACAAACGGGAGGTGCGCGAAGTATATTCGGCGGCGCAGAAGCTTAGCCGAAGATGGGATTTAGCATGTGGCCATCAGCAATGTTTAGGACATGTGCAGGCCTGATAGATTCCAGAGGAGGTAATCTGGTGGCTACAGGTCAAAGAGAATGAGGCTGAGATTAAGGCATCAAACTAGCAACAAACAACAAGGTGAAGTGATGACGGAATTCACGTGGCAGGAACACGCGAGGATCAAGGCAGTCAACTCATGTGGAAGATGATTTGAGATTTATCAATCTCATAAGTCTTAACTCAGACAATCTAGTTGATTATCGCAAATTAAGGGATCGAAAGTGGACTTCTATGGTGGAGTTAATTCTCAAGTTTATTCAAGTGCTCGAAAAGTGATGATTGGCCGATAGGAGATAAGGTTTATAATCATTGCAAGGGCACACACTCATGAATGAGAATGGTAAAGGACTTTGTGCGGAGGTCGTGAAAGGAGCATTCATGCACTCATTCATGTGAGTAGAACTTCGGTGTAAACCACGATGGTGCGTGACATTAGGTAAAAGTCATGAAAGACATTCAAGTACTTTTTCAATTGAGAAAGGCGTGATATCGGTAGAGATCATGACTATATGCACTTCGGGGAGGTTGTGAAGGAACTCAAGGATTTGAGGAAGGCACTCATAGTTTTGAGGAAGTTATGCCACAATAGGTGAAGTCATGAAGGTATTCTAAAACTCACGGTTTTGAGGACAATACATGGCATAAGGTGGAGACAATGAAGATGGGGCAAGGTGACCACATTGCTCAATACAAGCCAAGGTGGAGATTGTTGGTGATTATCACATTTTAATTACATTTTATACCCTTATTACCTATGTTATCTGAATAACGATATTACTAATAATCATTTTATCTTATTTTGCAGGTTAATAAAGAAATAATGAATAAAAGCCCAAATGACTCAAATTCTCTAAATTTCTACCAATATTTGAAGCCCAAATCGAAGACAAACCAAGGCCCAAGATACCAAATTGATCCAAGAGAAATTCGTGAAGAAAAATCAAGAAAAGACAAATTCGGTTGGGAACCAATCGGTTGATAACGGTTGGCTAACCGATCGACCAACCGATCGGTTCCCAACAATTCAATTAATGGTGGATTTCTCTTCCTTTTGGCTAGGTTTGATCCAATGGTTCACATCAACTCCGTTGGGCTATAAATAGGGGTGAAGGTGAGTGTTTTGAGTGTGAAATATTTTGTAAAACTCCATTTGGAGAGGAGGGTCACTCTTCATTGAGAAGACCTTCCAAAATTATAACTTTTGTTACACAATAAATGAAATATTTCACCCTTCAATTTCCTTCCTCTTCTTCTAATCCAAGGATCAAAAGGAGGATTAGATTAAGATCAGAGTTGTTGGTTTCTATTTTATTTCTTTTCATTTTCTTCTTTATTTTCTTGTTTGTAGAATAGATTTACTTTCATGCAATTTACTTTCATGCAATTTACTTTCATGCAATTTAATTCCTTGCAATTTACTTTCATGCAATGTATTTACTTTCTAGATTAGATTTTTCTTTCCTTTAATTCACCTTGAGGCTAGAACCCTCTAGGGAATTACCCTTTTCTAAGTGTGGAGCTAATATTCGTGGGATCCCTAGAGATTGTTTGAAACTAGCTAACAAATCCAACTCATTTTCATGAGATTGAGATAAGCTAAGTGGATCTACTCTAGATTCCTCATATCTTTAATTAATCCTCCATACTTTACCTTCTTTATTTTCCTCTTATCCTTGTTTTTCATTTGTTTGTTATTTTCCTTTATTTTTGATTTCATTGATTTTTACTTCTCTCTCAATCTCATATTCCCTCCATGTGCATATAATCTCAAACCTAGTTTTGTTGTTATTTGCACATAAACACAACCACATTCTCAACTTCATTTTCTCCTCTTTTGCACATAATCCATAATCCACTCTCTCTTATCTCTCCACATCCACTTTCACCATTTTCTTATTTTCATTTTATTTGTACATAAACTCCTAATTGTCACGCGCATAATTTGAGAGCCAAAACTTGAGCAAAACTCTCCCTACTTCCCGTTCCTCGTGGGATCGATAATCTTTTATACTATAACTTGATTAAGGTTGTATACTTGCAACTAAGGAGGTAATCATTTATTTCCCATCATTGACTGTGGCTTGTATTGAAACAATCCTAATTTGATTAGGATTGGAAGTTTAACTTTGACCAAAAAGAAAAATTATAATTGAAATTAAATTCCAATTAAAAGAGGATTAGGATTTGAATAATACTGGAAAGTATTACGAGAAAGGAATTTTATAAGAATTAGAATTGGTCAAAGAAAGTAATCCTACATGAAAAATAGGAGGAAAGAAATTTATACATATTGTTGGATCTGAGATGCAAGCATGGGGATGGGGGTGGGGTGGGGGGATGAATAAGATTGCCACTATTTTTTACCAAAACTTAGAATATGTAAAGATAAATATCAAACAAAATTGATAAATAAAATAACAATCACCAAAAGTAACCAACCATGAACACACGAGATTTTATAATGGTACAGATAAATAATCCTACATTCACTCTTTCTTCTAGCAAATAGACTTCCTCACTATGACAAGCATTGACTTGAATCACAAACCTGATTCATTAGGCTTACATGATCGCACCTTGGTATCTACCCAAAATCAATCGTCTAACCTAACTCCTACAATGAGTAACTCCTAGTCCAAACCCTCAATTCAACTAGCTAGCTAGAGTACGCCATATAGAAGTTCAAAGTGAAACCAAACACAAACAATTATGGTCAGAATAAAAGAACAATCTTACAGCCTTTTTGATAAAACAAATCGTCCCTCGAAGGATGTAAGTGATTTAAAGATTTCTCGAAGGGAACTCTCCTTGCTAAAACGATCTAAAGATATTGTGCGTATCGAATTTTTTTCCACTTTGAGTCATTTTGACCCTTTTGCAAATAATTTTATGAAGTTTAAACTTCACAATTTCATGAGCTATAACCCATGATTTTCCCCATTTTTAGTCATTTTGACCCATTGGCAAATAATTTCATGGTGACCAAAATTCGTGATTTCATGAGCTATAACCCATGATTTTCCCCCATTTTTAGTCATTTTGATCTGTTGCCAAATAACTTCACAATGGCTAAATTTCATGATTTTTTGAGCTATGCCCATAATCTTTGGCCATTTTTAGTCGTTTCAAACCATTAACAAATAATTTCATGAAGTTTAAACTTCACAATTTCATGAGCTATAACCCATAATTTTTCCTATTTTTAGTAGTTTTGACCCCTTGGCAAATAATTTCACGGAGACCAAATTTCACAATTTAGAGTTATAACTCATGATTTTTGGCCATTTTATTCGATTCAACCCATTGGCAAATAATTTCACGGAGACCAAATTTCACAATTTAGAGAGTTATAACTCATGATTATTATTTATTTTTAGTCATTTTGACTGTAGGCGTTGAAAAATACTTACATCCCGAAACCAACTTCGTGGCGAGTCGTGAATGACAACCCATCGAATGATCTGAGCGTCGAATTGTTAAGACGCGAACTTCGGCGAACCCGACGTCTAAGCTGCGCAGTTTAAACGGACTTGAGCGGACGATCGGTTGGGACCGTTGAGCGGAGCGAACCAAATTAGTCGGAATCAAGTATAGGCGGAACAAGCAGAGAGGCGAGCGGGAAAACGGAAAAAAGCATTAAAGCGGCATACTTGTTTGAGTCGAAAGTTGATTTCTTTGTCGTTTCCATTACAAAACTTAAGAAAATTACACTTTGATTTTTAGTTACAAAGAATTTAGATAACTTTCTTACAAACTTCGAACAAAAGATACTACAAGTGTAGATCTCTGTTTTTGTGGGACTTTTCTGTCTTGGGGGCCAGCGTAATCCGTGGACCACCGTCGTGATCGTCGAATCGGCGGGGTTTAGTTGATGCTTAAAGGAAACAAGAACTTGATAAATATCTTAGCAAAGTAAGATATCTACTCTTCCCAAATTAAGGCAAAGCTTAACCTCGAGGAATCTCCGTTTGGACCGTGTTCTTGAACTTTGGAAGCTTGGATTCTCTCTCTCTCCTTACAAAAGCTCGATTTTTGTTTGATCTCGATTGCCAAATCGATCCCACTTGAAGTGGATGTAGGGGGTATTTATAGTCCTTGGGAAGCGTGCCCTCACGAAGAAACAAGTCATAAGTGCTCCACATTTGCGGTTAAGCGGCGGCTCGAGCTGCCTCGGCGCTATCTTTGCCTCGCTTCGTGGCGAGACACCAACAAGTGTCTCGCTAGTAGCGAGACACATCAAGGTGTCTGCTTCGTGGCGAGACACCAACAAGTGTCTCGCTAGTAGCGAGACACATCAAAGTGTCTCGCTAGTAGCGAGACACATCAAGGTGTCTGCTTCGTGGCGAGACACCAACAAGTGTCTCGCTAGTAGCGAGACACATCAAGGTGTCTGCTTCGTGGCGAGACACCAACAAGTGTCTCGCTAGTAGCGAGACACATCAAGGTGTCTGCTTCGTGGCGAGACACCAACAAGTGTCTCGCTAGTAGCGAGACACATCAAAGTGTCTCGCTCAAAGAGTTTGGCGAGCGGCATGAGATGTCTTGCTTAAAGAGTTTGGCGAAGCGGCATGAGATGTCTTGCTTAAAGAGTTTGGCGAAGCGGCATGAGATGTCTTGCTTAAGAAAATTTGGCGAGGCGGCATGAGTGTCTCGCTCAAAGAACTTGGCGAGGCGACTAAGGTGTCTCGCTCAAAGAACTTGGCGAGGCGACTAAGGTGTCTCGCTTCGTGGCGAGACACAATCTTCTTATGTGTTGACTTCTTGAGATTTCGGCGATGTTGTCCTTCGATCTTCTCATAATTTAGTCATATTTGAGGTTCTTCGGCAATTTTGATGCCTCTGAGATACCCCTCAAAGTTTTGAGACTCCTCGTATTTTATCGAAGTGCGGAATACTGGATAAGATCTTACTTTTGTTCATCGTTGAACTTTGTAGAAGAGGCCGTGTTTTGCTTGAGTTTCGAACCACGGCTCTGGCGTCGTCGTGACCATATTTTGGGATCAATAAGCTGTTGCATTTGTATTTGAATGAATTGAAATGTCGAAGTCGATTTTGGACTAATCATCTTCATCTTGAAAGTCACCACTTGGGTTGCGATTGAATGCCTTGAGAGTCATTGGAGAAAAGCGTCATCGGTTTTGAATATCGATTTCGGGGAAGCTTACGTATGTAATATGGAACCAATTTATCTTGAATATCTGCCTTGAATCCGTGCGGAGAATAATTATCAATATCAGGATTGTCCCACTTGAAGAAAGCGGCGAGGCAATCTGAAGTGTCTTGCTAAAGGAGTTTGGCGAAGCGGCATGAGATGTCTTGCTTAAAGAGTTTGGCGAGCGGCATGAGATGTCTTGCTTAAGAAAATTTGGCGGCGGTATGAGATGTCTTGCTTAAAGAGTTTGGCGAAGCGGCATGAGATGTCTTGCTTAAAGAGTTTGGCGAGGCGACTAAGGTGTCTCGCTTCGTGGCGAGACACCAACAAGTGTCGCTAGTAGCGAGACACATCAAGGTGTCTCGCTTCGTGGCGAGACACCAACAAGTGTCTCGCTAGTAGCGAGACACATCAAGGTGTCTCGCTTCGTGGCGAGACACCAACAAGTGTCTCGCTCATGGCGAGGCACAAACCGATGTCTCGCCTTGTGGCGAGACACAATCTTCTTATGTGTTGACTTCTTGAGATTTCGGCGATGTTGTCCTTGATCTTCTCATAATTTAGTCATATTTGAGGTTCTTGACAATTTTGATGCCTCTGAGATACCCCTCCAAAGTTTTGGACTCCTCGTATTTTATCGAAGTGCGGAATACTGGATAAGATCTTATACTTTTGTTCATCGTTGAACTTTGTAGAAGAGGCCGTGTTTTGCTTGAGTTTCGAACCACGGCTCTGGCGTCGTCGTGACCATATTTTGGGATCAATAAGCTGTTGCATTTGTATTTGAATGAATTGAAATGTCGAAGTCGATTTTGGACTAATCATCTTCATCTTGAAAGTCACCACTTGGGTTGCGATTGAATGCCTTGAGAGTCATTGGAGAAAAGCGTCATCGGTTTTGAATATCGATTTCGGGGAAGCTTACGTATGTAATATGGAACCAATTTATCTTGAATATCTGCCTTGAATCCGTGCGGAGAATAATTATCAATATCCGGGATTGTCCCACTTGAAGCGGCGAGGCAATCTGAAGTGTCTTGCTAAAGGAGTTTGGCGAAGCGGCATGAGATGTCTTGCTTAAGAAAATTTGGCGGCGGTATGAGATGTCTTGCTTAAAGAGTTTGGCGAGGCGACTAAGGTGTCTCGCTCAAAGAACTTGGCGAGGCGACCTAAGGTGTCTCGCTCAAAGAACTTGGCGAGGCGACTAAGGTGTCTCGCTCAAAGAAAGTGAAGCGGTGCCCGACCTTTATAAACCCGATACCTAGGGTTTTAACCCCATCTGATATCCGCCTCTGTACTTCAAAATCTTCTTAAACCTTCCCAAACCCTATTTTGATCTTCTACTAACCCAAGAATCCCCTTTTACTCTCTCAAGTTTCCAAGTTTGCTCGAAAACCCCTCTTTAGATCTAGGGTTTCTTCGGATTTCTTAGGATCCCATCGATTTAGATCGATTTTCCCCATCAAACCGAGCTTTCTCCTGACTTTCTGTCCGGATCGAAACCTCTTCATCAAACCCTAGGCCTCTTCAAGCTTCTTGCTTTGGATTTTCATCAAACCCTAGCTTTTCTCTTGTTCAAGCCAAAAATCGATTTTTATCATGTCTCCCAAAGATCTCGTGTCCCCAAGGCCAAATCCGTTCCCCAAACCTCTGATGTCGAAGAACCGACTGCCTCGTCTTTTGGGGGTGAGTTCTTCTCAATATATGCATTTATTTTGGGTTGAAAAGTTTGCATTTTTGTATAGAATCGTATAAAATCCTCATTTGTTCTCCTTTGCGAGGCATTTGAGAAGAGTCGAGGTCCTCCTTTGTGTGGATCAGGCTAAAACAAGTGTTTTGCATAGCCAAAACATCTGTCAAATCAACGAACAAAGCTTGATTGTCGTGTTTGCGGCGGTTGAAATTTGTCTAAACCTGGCGAGGCGGTTGGGGCTGTCTCGGCTGGCGGCGGTTGAAGCTGTCACTTCGGCGAGTCGGTTCGAGGCTGTCTCATTGTTTGCGAGCGATTATGATTGTATCGCCGTTGGCGGCGGCTTGAAGCTGTCACCATTTGTGGCGTCGGTGCCCAACACTTAGCCATTTTTATGTTAATTTTGACCTGCACTTATAAGTGTATATGTGCTTTGCGGTTGAGTTTCCCCTACGGCATTCAATGTTCATGAGCCAAGTGGATTGCCGCGGCTCGTGTTTTCCTCTTCTCAAGAGATGCCACTAGTGGTGATGCTCCTCGCTTTCGGTCCAAATCGCCTCGAAATTATTAGGCGTTAGAACATGGTGATCGTCGTGATTTCTGAAGAATGATCACCGGCCTTATGACAAAAATCTGGGATCCACGAGATAATGAGGAAGTCCGGCTATTTATTTGGGGATTACATTGCGGATCGAAGCCTTATCTGTTGGTGAACCATGGTATGAAGGTGATGGCTCTAATCTTTATTTACCTCCATTTGCGGCATCATTCACTCTTGCGGTGCGCAATTTATCGATTAAGAGGAATATGTCTTGGAGGTTGGCCGAGGATATGGAGCATACTGCGGATATATTGGTAAAGATGCCGTTCGAGGTTCTAGTGACAAAATTACGTTGGTGCTTTACGGGCCTTGTAGGTCATGGCACACCTCATAATGAACTGATGGTCAAAGGCGACACCTTGAAGAATCGCTTAGCCAAAATAGGAAGGAGTTGCCTCCTAAGAAATCTCATCGGTGCCGGTTGGGTACATTCTCTGCCGACCGATGGTGGACCGGATGGCGGCTTACGTTCTCGGCCAGATGGAGTCGGGAACTCAAAAGTGGATTATATGTTCCCATCCGTGCTAGCATGTATGGAATTCCTCGGCTTCGTATCATTTCCTGCATTCTTTGAAATCTACAACCCGAATAGCAACACTTTCGGCGAAAAATGGGGAATTGGGTCTACCACTTCATGAAATGATGAAGGTTTCGGTCTTCCAATGGGTGAAGCACCATATCAAGAATATTTTCGACAATCGGCGATTGAAGGAAATGAAAGAAGAGATCACTGTTTATGAAATTACGTGGGAGCTAACTTGCCACTATCAAGGCTGCAATAGCGGCGGTGGGCGTGAAGGCTAGGAGGCTTCCATGATTAGTCATAAGCAGTTCGCCGATATCTATTCGAGAACTTAGAGGATACGAGGATGTAAGTGAGCAGAAAACCGCCACTCATACGTCATCAACAAGGCGATTGCAAAGATCAATGCCCAATCCTTCACTACCCCATATCTTTGAGGGCAAAATTCCTAAGGGGCGAAGTTTGAGACTTTCTTGTGGCAACTACAAAAGCGAGATCAAGCCACAAACTCTCTTGGCGGGCTACTTGGCTATCTGGTTGAAGAAATGTGTAGTCCGCACCAATCTTGGATGCCACGCCTTTAGAAGTGCTTTTCCGGCCGTTGAGCTGGTCACGGTCGTCGCCTTTCTCTTCTTAGGCAATGGTGGCGGATATTCATGGTGGACTCCGACGGATAGTCTCGGTTTTACATAAGGGCAAAGGGTCTTCTAGCGACATCCCAAGCTGTCAAAGTAGAACTACCGTATACTTATTTGATGGCTGGCTCGTACTCCATCGTCGGATCGATGGCGGCCCCGACATAGTAGATTATCAAGCTGCCTTATTCTGAGATATTGGAAGAATGTAAATGGAAGCGAGGCGATGGTGCAGGCGTCTCGCCAACTCGAATTGCCAAGAGTTGGGAATTCTTTAAATGTTTCGAACTTTTCGGGCCGATATGATGACATGCTTGTAGATCTTCTTTGGGCCTAGCGGAAGTCGAACTAATACGGATCTTGGTTGTTTCAGATGGCTAATGAACATTACATCGGTTACGATTTTCGGGTGAAGAATTCTGCGACATAGAGCCTTATCTCCCATGCGTTTCTCCGTCAATTCGGCTATGATCAAATCTACATCGGGAATCCAAATCGGGAATGAAGACTCATGGAGGTCTTATTGGCGGTGCCAGCGCTGGTATTGGAACATAGCGGTGCACCAATGCCAAGTTCGATCTCCTGGCTGCCGAGCGAAGCTTGGATGACTTTTCTATCGCAAATGGCTCATTGCGGCTAATGCTCCACGGAGTAGAACATAGCGAGAGCCTACACCAACCGTGCTTCCCCAAGCGAGCTCGTCCTTCAAAGAAATCAAAAGGCAAGAAGAAGGTCACCCGAAGAGAGTGAAGAAGAGGAATTTGATTATCTGATCCACGCCGAAGAAGAAGAAAGCGGCTGATCGTTATTGAGAGGTCAGAATTGGGCGAAGTTGTAGTACCATCGCCTCGCCGCTCTCGGTTCGGCGAGATGTACCGGTCAAACCCTCTTCGTGTTCCACCTCCTCCGGCGTCCTTTGAAGCGGCCTCGCCGAAGGTCGTTCTTACTTATCCCCAGGATGGCGGTCGAGGCGAGGGAAGAAGAAGAGGTAGAAGAAGAAGCGGCGGCCGAGCTTATACTCGAAGAGGGCTCGTCCATCACCGACCGTTCATACTCCGCTTCTATCGCCGGGCAATAATGCGTCTGAAGAAGGTCGTACATAGGCCTCATCGTCGAAATCCCCAAAATCACCAACTCCTAAGGCGATAGACGATTTTCCTTTCGGAAGAAGGTATGACTTCGTATTCATCATCTCGGACTTTACCATTTCATCTATGATTATTAATTATTCCATTTTTTCTTATCGAAGAAGGCGAGGTTCGGTGAACCTTCTCCTCCAAGAGTGTTCACTTATGATGATCCAACACACGAAGCTATGGATCGGGATATTCAAGATACCACTACGTGACATTGGCGTCCCCGGTTTACGAAGGTGCGCTGCGAATACGACCATTTCATCACGGATGGCGACTTAGAATCATGAAAGAGTGCGAATTGGTTCCTCCACTTATTGCTAGCAGCTTCATATTCTTTTAGAAAAATTCCAAGAAATGGCATAGCGTTAACCGACTGAGCCAACTCACGGTATGAGATTTGAACTTTACTTTTGTTCTCCCTTCATTGAATTGAAGCACTAATACTGTAGCTGCGGTGATGGAAGAAGCGATTGAGGGAGAAGCGGCTTGAGGAGAGCTTGATAAATCACGAACCCACGGAACCGGCTCTTGGTATGTACATATATGTTATTATGATTCTCATATATATAGATATGTGTATACTAACACCAGGCGTATTGTTGATGTCCTGCGTGGAAAGCGAGGAGCAGAACCCGCACATGAAGAGAATTTGAGGGTCATTTGAACAAAGCTTAGCTCAAATGATCTCTTTCTCGAATTTGATCCACATCGATTTACGAGATGCTATCGGAATCTACTCAGAAGGAATCTACTATAGAAGCTAGCTCTTACGTGATGCGTGTCTTATCGTCCAAGTCTTGTCAGTTTTTTTTTTAACGGATAATTGACACTTGATGGTATTCTCACTGTAGGACTCATTACTACTCTTGTAGAACAAACTCCTGCGGTCTCGTATTTGGAGATTCAACCCCTTGTTCTCCCTCTTGAGTCCATCATTGTATCCCTTGTTAGAGAGTCTGTTTGTTCAACTGGACCACCAACTACTCAAGCGAACTGAATCGGTTTGGTGGTTCCGAGGCTGAACAACCAACTATGGAGCAAACAACTCAAATTGAAGGCCCTATTATTCACCCGGGACCACCGGCTATCAACCTGAAATTGAATCAACCCGGTGGTTCTCCAAAGCTGGATCGATGAGTGTGGAAACAACTCTGTGGAGGATCTTCTAGCGTATCGGTATATCTTCCAATCTTGATTTTTTTTAAAATTTGAGTTGAATCCTCGAAGCTTACACTTTTTCTTTCCTGGCTCCTTCCATCTTGTATGATACAATTAAAGCTTTAATGGCGGATGAGGATCGAAAAGATGGTCATCGGTCGCGAGCTTCGAGGTTTCACATTCCTTCTCAATAAATTGATTGAAAAGGTCGTGAATAAAGGTTCTTCCTTATTTCGGTAGGCGGCTCCTCGTCGGCATGTAAGTTTCATAAGAGAGGAGGTTTTCACGACTTGGCTAACTCCATCGCGAAGATCGATCCGGCTAGAGCGAGGCGAGTAAACTTGAGACTTGGTCGGGGTACTTCTTCTTATATCTCTTCTCGAGTTGAGTCTATTACACAAGCTAGAAGCCAAGCGAAGCTGTTGAAGAAGAACTACAGCAAGTGCAAGCTCAATCCAGCGTCTAAGGGCAAGCTTGAATACGGGATGAGGCCAATCTTGACTTGGTCCGCTCTGTTGAGACGCACGACCTTGAGATCGCTCGCCTGAAGAAAGCTCTCGAAGATGTTGAAGAAGCGCGTGCTCTCCTGAAAATTGATCTTGCTAGTTCAGAGAAGACTCGCTCCAAACTGGCAGAACAATTGAAAGCATCTGATGAAAGGTCTGCTGAACTGGATCAGAAGATTATTCAACTTCTAACTATTAATGATGCTTCCAGAGTCCTTCTCGAGAAAGAATTGGAACAAGAATACCAGACTGAGCTTTCGGAGCTGGAAGAACAGATCCGTTGCCGTCAAATATATTCATAGAACACTTTTGTTAGATTTTGCCAACACTTTGTAATTCACTTTTACATGAAATAAAATTTCTTTTATCATGTTTTCATCTATTCTGTTTTGAACAAATAAACATAATTTCAATAGGATTTTTGGCAAACCCTCAGCCATCAACAGATTTGATATGCCTTTACCAACTACCGTTTGAGTTGGGCTAGCATGTAGATTATCTAAGTCCGTTCTACATATAGCGTTGTGCTAAAGAATAAATTCTCTCGGACTTTGTACTACGATATTGAATACGTAGGCTTTATCAATTATCACGGGAATTGACTACCCGGCGGCGTGTGTTAGACGCTGACTTATTCCCGATTTAAGGACAGGAATAACACCTACTACGCATAAATAGGCGTAGATTTAATATAATCAGCTATGTAATAAATACATAAACTTTTGGAATTGTGTCTTCTCTTGGGGTAGCGAACCGTTGTGTCTTCTCTTGAGGCAAAAGCGAACCCATTGTGTTTTCTCTTGGGGAAGCGAACCCGTTGTGTCTTCTCTTGGTAGCGAACCCGTTGTGTCTTCTCTTGGGGTAGCGAACCGTTGTGTCTTCTCTTGGTAGCGAACCCGTTGTGTTTTCTCTTGGGGTAGCGAACCCGTTGTGTCTTCTCTTGGGGAAGCGAACCTGTTGTGTCTTCTCTTGGAAGCGAACCTGTTGTGTCTTCTCTTGGGGTAGCGAACCCGTTGTGTCTTCTCTTGGAAGCGAACCTGTTTCATGAAAGAAATTAATAATAGGTGTTAATATTATCGGTGGCTTCAATCATTTAAGATTTTCGGCCGAATGAGAGCTTAATGAATGTATTTGTTCACAAGTCAAATCATTCAATCTGCAGCGGATTATCTGAATATATTAGGGATAATATATCTTGAGAACTTTAGTTAATTGGCATCATTAACTTGTCACCATCTTGAGTGATCAAGCGATATGCTCCATTTGAGTAGGCCATTATCAATTATAAAGGGTCCTTCCCATTTGAGTGGAATTTGCCTTTCTTCTTGGAATTGAGAATCATCGATCGTAGGACGGCAGTACCAAATCTCCTTCCTTGAAACTCCGATGGCGGACTTTCTTGTTAAAGGCTTTGGAAATTACGGCTTGGTATAGCTCAATCTATTGTTGAGCTCCCAGCGTTCTCGTCTAACACCTCAAGCTCTTCAAGGCGCTTTTGATGTTGCTCGTCGCTTGTCATCCCTATCGCAAGGGCTACGAAGTGGCGAATTTGTATCTCTAAAGGCAAAAGCGACTTCACATCAGGTATACTAAGGAATATGGTGTGAATCATCGATGTTGACTGTAGTGCGATATGCCCAAAGAGCTTCACCAAGCTTATCATCCCAATCGCGTTTATTGGTTTTGACTAGCTTTGCTAAGATTTTGATGATAGTTTTATTAAAGGCTTGACTAAACCATTTGCGGTGGGATTATAAGGCGTGGGCCGAAATGTCTTGTATTACGAACTTGCGAGAATCGGCGAAGCGTTCTGATGGCGAGGACCATTGTCATGCACAATTAGTCTCGGAACACCATATCGATAGATAATATGGTGTTTAATGAATTGATGGCGATACTTCGTTTGACTTCTTTGAGTGGAATTGCTTGACCCATTTAGAAGTAGTCGGTAATTGCCAAAATAAAGCGATCACCTTTTGGCGGGGAATATGGGTCCTACCACATCCATTCCCCATGTTTCAAGCGACAGTAGGCGGCGGGTGCGAGATCTTACGGTGGGCGATGCATGTAATTTGCATGTATTTGACCGCATGACATCGTCTCGCATATTCAATTGCATCTCTAATCATGGTTGGCCAATAATAGCCTAACCTTCTTAGTCTATCTCGGCTTAGGACCGGGTTGATCGCGCACGCAGAATGCCGTCATGTGCTTCTTTAAGTGCCTCTTCCGCTTCCTTGGTGAAAGACATCGGATAACAATCCATCATATGCGGCGATAAAGTGTTGAATCTTTGCGTTGTAGTAGAATCTCGGTGCTCTTCTTCGGATAGATTCCCTTTCTTTTATATCTTAGGTAAAATACCGTGTAAGACATAATCTATAATAGGAAGCGCCAATCTCGAAGTTGAGTCTGTTGAAGTAGCATGTGTTTCCTTGACATCCAAAATATATTACGGTATGAAAAGTTGGTGTGTCCTCCACGGTGGCAATTGTTACGTTTGAGGGGTTGCGCCAATGAAGCGACCGATCTTTGCCAATGCATCGGCATAAAGCGTTACGAAGCCGTGGTATATATTCGATGAAGAAACTTTTGAATGATTACGCCATCTCTATTGCGCTTCATGATATGGGATCAAATCCGGTTCTAACTTCATAGTCTCCACGAATTTGCTTAACTATGAGTTGAGAATCTCGAGCAGCTTGAGATATTGACCCCGGCTCTTCATAAAGCGGAGTCAATAAGTAATGCATTGTACTTTCGGCCACATTATTAGAGCACGGTTCGGTCGGTGAATAAGCTCGAGGCATCCGCGTGTTTCTCAGGAAACTAAGACAACTCCGACTCGGTGAAATCTTAGAACATCCGGGAGCACTTTCGCCACATTGGTTCTTGCGGGGCCTCGTCAGTATAATTGCCACACATATTCATGAGAAGTGTGATTGACCTCATAGGTTTCGTCGGGTAAATCTTCATAAAGTATAGCTTTATCGTTGCCAGTGTGGCTAGAAGATCACAAATCGCTTGTCCCTTCACCGACCTGGCTGTTTGAAGTGGATGTCGTATTGCGAAAGGAGTAATGCCCATCTAAGCTAATCGCCAATTCAAAGAAATTTGGTTGTGTCATGAATACTCGAATTGGGTTAACATCGAGATGACATGTATCGTCTGTCCGACCGGTAATGGCGCATTTTACGGAGTGCAAATACCAAAGCTAGGCATTCTTTCGATATCGGGATATCGAGATTGGTATACCATTGTCAGGCTTAAATAATATCTTGCTTGTTAGTGACCGTTATCATCATCTTGTGCTAATAAAGCACTTAATGAATGGTTGGTGGCTCGACATAAATCAAGAGCGGCCTTCGATTTGGTCGCGGCGAGCGGGGAGGATTTGATAGATATATTTTAATATCTTCAAAAGCCTTCGACAAGCATCATCCCAAGCGAATGAAACACCCTTCTTGGCTAGCTTGGAGAGCGGTGACACTTGCATAAGGTTGAAATAAACCGTCTTATGTAAGCCATCTCCCTTGCAACCCTCGAGTTCTTTGAGATTCTTGGGGTTGTAACTCGTGTCGCCTTCACCTTGTGGGATCAATATGAATTCCCTTTGGCGTGGCAATGAAACCAAGGAATTTACCAGCCATTCCTAAGAATGACTTAGTTGGATTCATCTTCAATTGATGACCCGCATAAGTTCAAATACCGTCACGAGATCCTTAATATGATGGCTCTTATCTCGGCTTTTCACTACTAAATCGTCAACATAGCATTCGGCGGTCTTTCTTAGATGATCTTCAAAATATTTGTCATTGCCGTTGATAAGTAGCTCTGCGTTCTTGGACCAAAGGGCATAGCGGTATAACAAAAGATCTTAGAAGTCCAGAAATGAGTATGTTTCTCATCGTCGGGATGCATCTTGATTTGATTATATCGGAGAATCCGTCCATAAATGACATTCTTTCAAACCCACCGCATTATTATCTATGATGGCGTGCGTGATGGGGAGTGGAAAGTCATCTTTAGGGCATGCCAAGTTTAGATCTCTGAAATCGATGCAAACTCTAATTGTCCCATTCTTTTTAGAATAGGAACAATATTTGCGACCAATCGGATGTTGCTCTTCCACGATAAAGCCGATTTTATGAGCTTCTTAACTTCACTCGATCGCTTCCATAATTTGCGGGCGAAATCTTATTTGTTGTTGTTTCCACGGGTTTAGATTACGGCGATATTAAGTCGATGCTGCTTGCTACTTGGATCAAGCCGGGCATGTCTTCATAATTCGGTGAATACATCAATATATTCCCGAATAAGAGAAATCAATTCCTCTTTTTCTTACGGAGGAAGACTACCACTCACGAATATGGGTTTGGATTATCTTCATCACCCATATTAGCTTGAACAAGCTGCATCTTGGTGGCGGTTCTCTTTGTTCAAACCTATCTCGGCGAACATTGGATGGAAAGTCAAGGGTCTTCCCATTACGGTAAATAATCATCTTCTTGGTATGCGGGACTTATTGTGGTCATATTGGACATTAGCCCTTGAACACTTCACCAAGACTAAAATCGAATCGGTGAAGAATCGGCGATTTGTCATGATCATCAATTTGCCAGCGGCATTAGTCGGAGGATGAAGAAACATAGCCAGACCCTTTTATATTCATAATAACGATCGGGCTTTCCCTTGAACATGAGAGGGTCGGTGAATCAGAACACAGCGTCGAAGCCAAGACCGGGCCGTGTGCGAAGTTATATCCCCATTTCTTCATGTAATGAATGCGCTTGTGAGCTATATTTGGAAAAATGTTTGCCGCGGATCGTCGTTGCTATCTTGATTCCTCACAATAATCTTGTGGTGGAGATTTTCTTCCTTTTCAAAGATTGTTTGCTTTGCATCTTTCAAAGGAAGGAGGAATGTTGATCCGTCGAACTTTGAAGGCATTTCTTCACTGGTTCAATGGCGAGGCGGTACATGCACATCATGATCCTGTACAATACGCATTACGGTATCAACACTATGTACATACTCTAAATCGTCATTTATTATATGTTCATCGACAAGTTGCCGGTTACAACTTTCTCGGCGATTGACTCGAGTCAAGATCGATTACAAGAGGTTCGATGTCATTAAATACAAAGTTTCCATCGTGTCGAGCGGCCTCGGTATCGGCTTCATTACGGCTGTCCGTACCACAGGCGATGGTTGATGTCGGATTGACACCATACAAAGAGAGTCGATAAAATAATTTTCTAACCCTTAAATGGTTGCTTATCGCGACCACCGTCTTGACCACATTATCGGTGTCGACATACTTCAAGCAGCGATGTAATGTGGATGGGACTATAAGGCTACCGTGGATCCAAGGTCGACCCAATAGTAGATTATCTGAAGTCTCGCATCGATTACATAACATGTAACCTCGATTTGAGATCTCCAAGGCGGCACTTTATCCGGATTTTACCCAAAGTGCGGACCGGTATTAAATCCATAAATCACCGTGCTGTAGAAGCCAACTTGCTGGCGAATTCCAAGATGATACATCAGCGGTGGCATAATCTTGTTGCGGATCGGGATCAACTTGAATCTGTTGGCGGCAATCGAGCCAATGTACCCGATGAAGTATAATGGCTGTCATGCTTGAATTTTTCACTGCATATCCTCTCGGGTAAAGGTTATGCAAAGGAAATTGTGTTCTTTGCCAAGTTGCGGTGTTGGTCTTCTCGGAACACCTTGACTTGAGTGATAAAAGCTTACGAATCGACTAGCGCTTCTGTAAGGCTTCTCTAGTCTCTTTAGAAAGGCGTAGTAACTCATAAAGAGTTATCCTGTTGGAATGTTGGCCAAGCGGGTCATAACGTCGAAGCGATATGATGAGCGAACTTCGGTTTGTCCCTCTAATCGGATGATTAAATCGGGACTGCCTCGGGACTTGCACCTCTTGAAATTTGTTTATCTTTCAGCTTGGTTGTATCCTCTTTGGCTACTTCACATTGTTGACTTCGGGTTGTGTTGGTGGAGTCATTGCCACCCCAGTTCGTTAGAGTTTTGGCATTGAATCGAATTCTCGGGGTATTGATAAGCGAATTTATGCCCATACGGTAGCATAAGGCTGGGTTACCTTACGTCACGAGAACTTCATGTTCATTTTCGGATAATGAAAGAATTGGAGCTTTTCGTCACCCTCTTCGGAATTGCGAAATATGAGCCTGAGCTTGCCTTTGCGGCTTGGACTTCCGTGTTGAAGAAGACCCGTCCATTGCTCATCTTGAATAAGATCTGGATGAATCAAAGTACTTAGCCATTAGGGCGTGTATGATACCAACCCTTCGGCGTTGCCCATGTGGATCATCATTGACCGTTTGACTTTAACCTCGGGGACAATCTTACGTAAATATGGCATGGGTAGTAGAGATCCAAAGTTGATGGCCACCATATTTGAACCAACTTTCTTCTCCTTCTTAGCCGTTATGATTCCCGCATCGATTAGAGCTTGAATTTTGTCTTTAAGAACAAAACAACTCTTGGTGGGATGATGGACCCATACGTAGTACGCATACGATACTTGGGATCTGAGGTCTTGTTAGCCTCTTCTTGATTTGTGATTGGAGGCAATTTGATCTTGTTGTTATCCAAGAGGTATTTGAAGATAGCGGGACTTCTTCCTCTTTGAAAGTATAGCTCTTTTGGAACCTAGCATCAGGGCCTTACGCAATTCTTGAGGTTTTGTTGAAACCTCAATTGCGATTCTTCTTTGTTGTGAAGCTTGTTGTTCTTTGTTGGAATGCGATTTGCTTCAACGGCATTAGCTTCGCCTTTCCTTTGCCACGAGGCACAAAATTGGCTTTGAGGGAACGTTGTGGGTTCACCTCTCTCATTCTTCTTTCTCTGATGAACCGTTACGCTTCTTCACCATTGAGTTTCAATTCCTTCCAAGTGGTTGGTGGTGTAACCCCATGACTTCCAACAATTCTATAGAAAGATTGTTGTGGCAAGTCTTCAATATGAACTCTTGATGGTGGATCTCTGCAATTCATAGCTTTATTGGAAGCGGCTTGTGAAGGTGTCAATTGTCTCCCCACCTTTTGTTTCTCATCTAGGAGAGTTCCAATGGAAACTTACGTGTCATCATCAAAGAAATTCGAGAAAAGAGCTTTCCATGTCGTTCCAGGTTAATGCTCGGCTTTGAGTCTTGATACCAATCGAGCTGACTCCCGAAGAGTGTAGGCGAATGACCGAATCATCAAAGGCTCATTTCGAGATCACCCCAAGTGAGATTTGAAATAGATCAAGTCTTTGTGTGGCGAACCCCTCCGTCAAAGGTGTGAAATTAATCAAAGCTGAATTTGGTGGTGGGGATTGAATCCACTCTCGGATATGGACCGCGAATTCGGTCTTCTTAACCTCTGGCGATCATTAAAGCATTAATTTTGCCTTCAAGCTCCTTCATCTTTTCATTTTCATCCTCGGCTTGTTTTGGATGATTCCTAGTAAGAGGAATTGGAATACTTCGCCTTGGGTAGCGAACACCTTTTTCTTAGGAGGTTTATCGGCATAAATGTGTTCATCTATCTCGAATCAACTGTCTTCGACATTATGGGTATCAAGATTGATAGCTCCACCTTGTTGACTAGATCGGTGTTGACTAGATCGGTGTTGACTAGACCAGTGTTGACTAAACCGGGTTGTGCAACCGTATGGGTTTGCAATTCCCTCATCGTTGCATAGCTAGCTCCATCTCTGTTCTCATTTCAGCCTTAAGCTCTTCTCTTTGCTTGGCTAAGGCTTCTTGTAACATTTGAGCGGGACATGGGAGTAATGGTAAAAGCCTCCCTATGGTGGCGACTCATACTTGAAGCGATATCGTCTGAAGCTATTCTTTGGCGGCGTCGGAAATTTCATCTTGGATGAATCTCCTTCATGCATTCTTCTATAGTCAATGCGTCGGCGTAGCTTCGCAATTGCAATCGGGACATTCTGCGGAAATCGAGACCGACCTTTCCTCGAGGAAAAGTCGGGATCTTCATCAATGTGGTGCTTTCCCTTTGTTTACCATGTTAATAGTAACCGGGAAGTTAGATGGTTCGGATGGTAGATTTTCTCTTTCTTGAGTCGTCTTGACTTGACGAGTCTTCCGTTCTTGGCGGGGAAAGCCTCTCGAATCTTGAAACTCTTTGTGGTTGAGCATTTGATTGAACGGGCACATCGGCGATAGCGTCTTGATAATTGTGCACCACGAACAAGAACAATTTATTTCATCAATCGTTCTCTTTCTTGTGTTGCCACCTCGGCGATGGCATAGTTGATATGGTTTGTCACCCCAAGTATAACGTTGCCCTTAACTGGAGGACACGTTTTCTTTTGGGGACGTCGGCCATTTGACCTGGGAGACAACTTCCATCGCTTGGCTTCATCATCTGAAGTTGCCCGGCATGAATTACCAGGGTTTGATCATTTTTGTGACTTTGCGAGTCACTTTGTTTCCTCGGCAGCCTCGTGGACCCCTTAGGGATGCTCAAGCGAGATCGCGATAAGAACTCTTGAGGCTTGCGAAGTCTCAGTTTGCTCAGGACATTGTTGTGTGCAGGTTGAATGACTCAAACGTCCCGACTTTGGACCAAGACGACTGAACACCGAAGTTGAAGGATTCCTCGAGGTTAAGCTTTGCCTTAATTCTTGGGAAGAGTAGATATCTTACTTTGCTAAGATATTTACTGAAGTTCTTGTTTTCTTTCGCGAAGCATCAACTAAACCGTCGATTGGCGATTCTTACCTGATTGGTCCACAGTTAAGCGTCCGGCGGGGAAAAGTCCACAAAAATAGGAGATCTACACTTGTAGTATCTTTTGTTCGAGTTTGTAAGAAAGTTATCTAAATTCTTTGTAGCGAAAATCAAAGTGTAATTTTCTTAAGTTTTGTAATGGAAGCGACAAAGAAATCAACTTCGACTCAAACCGGACAGAAACAACCGGATAAGCGAGAAATCTCAAATGTCACGCGTGCCAAATACCGCGAACTACGCATCAACCTCAGAACAACTTCACCGCCCGACCACATCTTGGCCATTGAGACATGGGGCATGGATGAGGTAGGCCCAATCTTTTCTCTGTCGGCCAAGGTGATCGGTTTATCACGGCGATCACCGATTACTTCTCCAAGTGGGCAAATCGATTCCCCTCAAGGAGGTAAAAGCGGCAATGTAATTGGTTCATCAAGCACCCGTCATCTATCGACCGCGGTGTACCAAGGCGGATCATTACATGATAGCGGTCCCAGTTCATTAGCAATGCCTTCATTCGGTTTCGCGAGAAATTTAAGATCGGGGCGTCTCCTCAGCTGCGTACAATCCGTGCAAGCGGTTGGCGGAGGCCTTCAACAAAAGCGATCATTAAAATTCTCAAGAAGGCGGTGAAAAATAACAAACAATGGGGGATGATAGCTTCGGAGCTTACTAAAGTATCGCCGCGACGGTCGCCACCGGCCGAACTAATACTCTACGGTATATGGGTGTGAAGCGATCCACGCCCTTGGAAGTTGATTCCATCTCTCGCATTGCTCATAGCAGAGATGGCGGGCAGAGGAGCTACATCAAAAGCGCCTCGAAGAACTTCGAGATGCTAGATGAAAAGCGCTTGGAAGCTCAACGGCACATTGAGTTTTACCAAGCAAGGATGTCGGGGCCTTCAACAAGAAAGTCCGACAAAGGAGCTTCAAGGAGGGAGACTTGGTCCTCATTTGCTTTCGGCGGCGATAATTCGACTCCAAGAGGAAGGGTAAGTTTGAACCCAAGTGGGAAGGGCGTTTGTGATTGAAGCGGTCTATTCCAATGGTGCATATCGCCTTATCACCCGGGGAAGGCGATAGGCAATTATCTGCGATCAATGGGAAGTTCACGAAGAAGTACTATCCTTAGTACCTCTAGGATAACCGTTTTGGAGGAAGTTCTTCGGAAATACTTTCCTCGGAGAAAACCTAATCCTTTCCTCGAATTCCCCACCGATCAAACTCATTGGCGGTGGGTCCACAAATTTTCTCTGGTCCCTCCACCGACAAAATTCCCCTTGACTTCTTTCAATAAGCAAGGGGTCCACGAAATTACGATCCTCTATCAAAATCCCTCTTGATTCCTTTCAATGAACAAAGGTCCACTTTCAAATTAGGAGATCACTTTCGATGAGCAGAAAGCCTCCATCGTTCTATTTAGATCCGCCCTCCCATGGCGGTAGTACTAAAATTGGAACACTCTCGATAAGCGAGACCCTCGGATCGGTGGCGAATCCTATAAAGTGAAAGCTACACGTATCTCTTCGATTCTCGGTGGAGATCCCACTCTTAGTTTCACCTTAAGAGATTCTCGAAGTGGAGATCCCACTTTTAGTTTCCCTTTCTTGGAGATAGGATATAAAATCCTTCCTCTCCATCTTAGGAGATAGAATATAAAATTCTTCCTCTCGGGACTAAGAAGCGAGGATATAAAATCCTTCTTTTCTTATGTGCACTTGGGGTTAGTCTCGACCAGGACAAAAGAGACACGAAAATAGAATATAAAATTCTTTCTTTCCGGCACTTGGAAACGAGGATATAAAATCCTTCCTCTCCATCTTAGGAGATAGAATATAAAATTCTTCCTCTCAAGACTAAAGCGAGGATATAAAATCCTTCTTTTCTTATGTTCACTTGGGGTTAGTCTCGACCAGGACAAAAGAGACACGAAAATAGAATATAAAATTCTTTCTTTCCGGCACTTGGAAACGAGGATATAAAATCCTTCCTCTCCGACATCGGAAATAGAATATAAAATTCTTCCTTTCCCACAATCAATTCCATTCACCGATTCGATCCGGTTCGATTGGCTCTCGGTCAAAGAAGACACCAAGATTCATCTTGGGGTATTTTATCGAAGTCTAAGAAGGGATAAAGCCATACCTACAGCGTTGCGGGTAGTCTATTCCCATGAAAAGGCGAAGCCTCATTATTCAACATCGTAGCATTAAGTCTAAGAGAGTTTCATTCTTTTAGCACAACGTCACATGCGGAGCGGGATTGATAATCCGCATGCTAGCCGGTCCAAGCGGTGATCGGTAAAGGCCAATCAAATCCGTTGAGGGGGTTGGCCAATAACCCCAAAGTCACCGCCTAACAGCGGCCGGTTAGTCTTTTACCGTGAAAAGTGACAAAGTCTATGTATTCAAAATCATAGCACCAAGTCTAAAGAGTTTCATTCTTTTAGCACAACGTCACATCGCGAGCGGGATTCGATAATCCGCATGCTAGCGGTTTAAGCGGTGTCGGTAAAGGCAAATCAAATCCGTTGAAGGTGAGGGTTTGCCAAGAATTCTATGAATCTTTGTGGCGGTGAAAATGACAAATCGCCAAGTCACAACAATAATGGAACTACCGTCGGCCTTGACTTCCATGAGTTGGTCCCTCGGCGAGCCCTTTGGTAGTAACCACCGCTATACCTAGCTTTGGAGGAACATCTTACCAATAGAAAAGAATTCATCAAAACCGCCAAATTGAGGATGAACTAGCTAGAGACTAGTCCCCAATTAAGCGGGATAGAGACTCAAGTGTTTCGGTGGGCTATCATAGGGAGCCGACCTCATTGCACCAAGAAATAGGATATGTCAACCTAGATGCATGGAGTCAATCGGGGATGTACACAAGGGTCACTCATTACTCCTATGTGGTGGGATTCATCGGATCTCCCACAGGAGAGTATAGGGTCCTGCAGTAGCACCATGCAGGCTTCTTTCATTTAAGTGGCGGGAGCCTATCGCGAGGCACCTCCTCAAAGGAGATCTTAAAGGCGGTCCAGTAAGAAAAACTCCCACTTTGTAGTGCATCATCGTGTTTGAGTGAAAGTTGATTTCTTTGTCGTTTCCATTACAAAACTTAAGAAAATTACACTTTGATTTTTAGTTACAAAAGAATTTAGATAACTTTCTTACAAACTTCGAACAAAAGATACTACAAGTGTAGATCTCTGTTTTTGTGGGACTTTTCTGTCTTGGGGCCAGCGTGTCAGTGGACCAGATGCGGCGATCGTCGAATCGGCGGGGTTTAGTTGATGCCGCAAAGGAAACAAGAACCCGGTAAATATCTTAGCAAAGTAAGATATCTACTCTTCCCAAGAATTAAGGCAAAGCTTAACCTCGAGGAATCTCCGTTTGGACCGTGTTCTTGAACTTTGGAAGCTTGGATTCTCTCTCTCTCCTTACAAAAGCTCGATTTTGTTTGATCTCGATTGACAAATGCGATCCCACAGAAGTGGATGTAGGGGGTATTTATAGTCCTTGGGAAGCGTGCCCTCTGAAGAAACAAGTCATAAGTGCTCCACATTTGCGATTAAGGCGGCTCGAGCTGCCTCGGCGCTATCTTTGCCTCGCTTCAGCCGGCGGTGTCATTTTGCCTCGCTTGGCCGGCGGTATGAACTACCTCGGCCGGTGGCGGCGATGTGATCCACCATTTGTTGTAGCGGTTTGTACTTTTAAGGCGCGATTAAATGCCCTAAAATCACGCCTAGTGGGCGTATTTTCGGCGTGTAACCGCCCATTAAAATATCTGAGCGTCTCTGCGTTGATAAAGTCAAGTGGGCCCCATCGGCATTGATTTAGACCCTTCAAGAGCGTTTAAGTATTACGGGTGTCGCATTTGGCGAGACACAAGTAATCTCGCTAGTTGCGAGACACATCAAGGTGTCTGGCTTCGTGGCGAGACACCAACAAGTGTCTCGCTAGTAGCGAGACACATCAAAGTGTCTGCTTCGTGGCGAGACACACACAAATGTCTATTATCGGTGAGACATGAACAAATGTCTGCTCATGGCGAGGCACAAACCGATGTCTCGCCTTTGTGGCGAGACACAATCTTCTTATGTGTTGACTTCTTGAGATTTCGGCGATGTTGTCCTTCGATCTTCTCATAATTTAGTCATATTTGAGGTTCTTCGGCAATTTTGATGCCTGCACCTCGGCCAGCTTGGCAGGGTACCTCGGCAAGTGGCGAAGTGGCTGGTAGAGCCACCTCGGCCCGGCAGGAACCTCGGCCAGAGTGGCGAGTAGCTTCGACCACTTTGGTAGCCTCGGCTGACTTGGCGGGGTGAAACGGCCAGATTGGTAGAATTTTCGACCAAGTGGTAGAACCAACACTTCGATTTGTATAAATAGGAGTGGAAACTCTTCAAGGGGGATTGGATTTGTGGACTTTGGGATTTTCTTCCACATCAGCTCTCGCGAGATCAGACGTCGGCCGCCGATTCAGAGCACGGCGAGCACAAACCGATCGGCGTCGGATCTACAAGCGCCAAAGATGGCGAATTGGTCGAACTCTGAGATACCCTCTAGATTAAGCCGTCTTAATCTCGGGGATAAGCTTGTGATTTCTCCTAGTAGATCTCACCGCTCGGCGATCCTCTCGCCGTGAGTGTGATCCCGAAGGCGATCCTCTCCCGTGAGTGTGATCCCCTCAAGCGTTTCGTTTCCTTAGTGAAGCGAGCCTTTATCTGTAGTTCGAACGGGTCTCTACGGATGAATTGCGGTGGTCCACCGGACACAAAAGTCCGACACGGGCAAAGAACCCATGGCGAGGACCTCGATATATGAGATCCTCATGTTTGTTCACTAAGGCATCTTACTGGAAACTTGATTTGGTAATAAGTCAAATGAGTTGGAAAAATATTGTTATTATTATTTATTGGTTGATAAAAGGGCTAATAATTTGTGTGTGTGTGTATATATGTAGGCAATAATATAAAAATGAGACTATAAGTATGAGAGAATGCAATATGCTTGGTTAGCTATATATAATTGGTCTTTTGCCTACGAATTAAAGTTTGAATTTTGACATTATCACCCATCACATGTAATTAATAGTTAGTCTTTTCTACTGTATAACTTGAAAATTCTCCTCTCCACGAACATGTGCATGTATTTTCTTCTCTTAATATAACGGAATAAGTCTATTCTTTAAAAGGAAAAATGAAGAATATACATATTTTGCTCAATTGAGAACTACGCATCTGATGTACGATTCAATCAAAGGCATTTGGTGTGATTGTCAAAGAATGTATGAGTCAGCCTTCATTATAAGATTCGAAAAATGACTCCGTTCTGTTTTTTTTTTTAACAAATGATGGGAAATGTCTACAAGAGAAGAAGTAAAAGAAATTGACTAGTAACCTTCTTGAAATATATTAACGAATCTTTGATTGCATGGCATATTCTTGATTCATAAAATCACTAATAGATATGGATAAGATTATTTGTTGGTAGGTTAAAGATCTACATTTGATTAATAAACTGGCAAACTAACCTCTGATTCCCTCCTAACTTCAGAGAAATTAAGGAAAAGAAGTGAAATTAATAAGAGATGATTATTCTGTCATATAATGGAAATAGAGGGCAATTTGGGAATCTTTCTGTTCTCTGGTATGGATTA